>OW121741.1:125648731-126304582 GCA_933228675.1 Stomorhina lunata | reverse complement strand
GAAAAATTTGTATCAAAAATTGGATAGAAATTTTCTATGAAAAATTTGTATCAAATTTGATAGAAATTTTCTATGAAAAATTTGTATCAAATTTGATAGAAATTTTCTAATGAAAAATTTGTATCAAAAATTGATACAAATTTTCTATGAAAAATTTGTATCAAAATTGATACAAATTTTCTATGAAAAATTTGTATCAAAATTGATACAAATTTTCTATGAAAACATTTGTATCAAAATTGATACAAATTTTCTATGAAAAATTTGTATCAAAATTGATACAAATTTTCTATGAAAAATTTGTATCAAAATTGATACAAATTAAATGAAAAAATTTGTATCAAATTGATACAAATTTCTATGAAAAATTTGTATCAAAATTGATACAAATTTTTCTATGAAAAATTTGTATCAAAATTGATACAAATTTTCTATGAAAATTTGTATCAAAATTGATACAAATTTTCTATGAAAAATTTGTATCAAAATTGATACAAATTTTCTATGAAAAATTTGTATCAAAATTGATACAAATTTTCTATGAAAAATTTGTATCAAATTTGAATACAAATTTTCTATGAAAAATTTGTATCAAAATTGATACAAATTTTCTATGAAAAATTTGTATCAAAATTGATACAAATTTTCTATGAAAATTTGTATCAAAATTGATACAAATTTTCTATGAAAAATTTGTATCAAATTTGATACAAATTTTTCTATGAAAAATTTGTATCAAATTTGATACAAATTTTCTATGAAAAATTTGTATCAAATTTGATACAAATTTTCTATGAAAAATTTGTATCAAAATTGATACAAATTTTCTATGAAAAATTTGTATCAAATTTGATAGAAATTTTCTATGAAAAATTTGTATCAAAATTGATACAAATTTTCTATGAAAAATTTGTATCAAAATTGATACAAATTTTCTATGAAAAATTTGTATCAAAATTGATACAAATTTTCTATGAAAAATTTGTATCAAAATTGATACAAATTTTCTATGAAAAATTTGTATCAAAATTGATACAAATTTTCTATGAAAAATTTGTATCAAAATTGATACAAATTTTCTATGAAAAATTTGTATCAAAATTGATACAAATTTTCTATGAAAAATTTGTATCAAAATTGATACAAATTTTCTATGAAAAATTTGTATCAAAATTGATACAAATTTTCTATGAAAAATTTGTATCAAAATTGATACAAATTTTCTATGAAAAATTTGTATCAAAATTGATACAAATTTTCTATGAAAAATTTGTATCAAAATTGATACAAATTTTCTATGAAAAATTTGTATCAAAATTGATACAAATTTTCTATGAAAAATTTGTATCAAAATTGATACAAATTTTCTATGAAAAATTTGTATCAAAATTGATACAAATTTTCTATGAAAAATTTGTATCAAAATTGATACAAATTTTCTATGAAAAATTTGTATCAAAATTGATACAAATTTTCTATGAAAAATTTGTATCAAAATTGATACAAATTTTCTATGAAAAATTTGTATCAAAATTGATACAAATTTTCTATGAAAAATTTGTATCAAATTGATACAAATTTTCTATGAAAAATTTGTATCAAAATTGATACAAATTTTCTATGAAAAATTTGTATCAAAATTGATACAAATTTTCTATGAAAAATTTGTATCAAAATTGATACAAATTTTCTATGAAAAATTTGTATCAAAATTGATACAAATTTTCTATGAAAAATTTGTATCAAAATTGATACAAATTTTCTATGAAAAATTTGTATCAAAATTGATACAAATTTTCTATGAAAAATTTGTATCAAAATTGATACAAATTTTCTATGAAAAATTTGTATCAAAATTGATACAAATTTTCTATGAAAAATTTGTATCAAAATTGATACAAATTTTCTATGAAAAATTTGTATCAAAATTGATACAAATTTTCTATGAAAAATTTGTATCAAAATTGATACAAATTTTCTATGAAAAATTTGTATCAAAATTGATACAAATTTTCTATGAAAAATTGTATCAAAATTGATACAAATTTTCTATGAAAAATTTGTATCAAAATTGATACAAATTTTCTATGAAAAATTTGTATCAAAATTGATACAAATTTTCTATGAAAAATTTGTATCAAAATTGATACAAATTTTCTATGAAAAATTTGTATCAAAATTGATACAAATTTTCTATGAAAAATTTGTATCAAAATTGATACAAATTTTCTATGAAAAATTTGTATCAAAATTGATACAAATTTTCTATGAAAAATTTGTATCAAAATTGATACAAATTTTCTATGAAAAATTTGTATCAAAATTGATACAAATTTTCTATGAAAAATTTGTATCAAAATTGATACAAATTTTCTATGAAAAATTTGTATCAAAATTGATACAAATTTTCTATGAAAAATTTGTATCAAATTGATACAAATTTTCTATGAAAAATTTGTATCAAAATTGATACAAATTTTCTATGAAAAATTTGTATCAAAATTGATACAAATTTTCTATGAAAAATTTGTATCAAAATTGATACAAATTTTCTATGAAAAATTTGTATCAAAATTGATACAAATTTTCTATGAAAAATTTGTATCAAAATTGATACAAATTTTCTATGAAAAATTTGTATCAAAATTGATACAAATTTTCTATGAAAAATTTGTATCAAAATTGATACAAATTTTCTATGAAAAATTTGTATCAAAATTGATACAAATTTTCTATGAAAAATTTGTATCAAAATTGATACAAATTTTCTATGAAAAATTTGTATCAAAATTGATACAAATTTTCTATGAAAAATTTGTATCAAAATTGATACAAATTTTCTATGAAAAATTTGTATCAAAATTGATACAAATTTTCTATGAAAAATTTGTATCAAAATTGATACAAATTTTCTATGAAAAATTTGTATCAAAATTGATACAAATTTTCTATGAAAAATTTGTATCAAAATTGATACAAATTTTCTATGAAAAATTTGTATCAAAATTGATACAAATTTTCTATGAAAAATTTGTATCAAAATTGATACAAATTTTCTATGAAAAATTTGTATCAAAATTGATACAAATTTTCTATGAAAAATTTGTATCAAAATTGATACAAATTTTCTATGAAAAATTTGTATCAAAATTGATACAAATTTTCTATGAAAAATTTGTATCAAAATTGATACAAATTTTCTATGAAAAATTTGTATCAAAATTGATACAAATTTTCTATGAAAAATTTGTATCAAAATTGATACAAATTTTCTATGAAAAATTTGTATCAAAATTGATACAAATTTTCTATGAAAAATTTGTATCAAAATTGATACAAATTTTCTATGAAAAATTTGTATCAAAATTGATACAAATTTTCTATGAAAAATTTGTATCAAAATTGATACAAATTTTCTATGAAAAATTTGTATCAAAATTGATACAAATTTTCTATGAAAAATTTGTATCAAAATTGATACAAATTTTCTATGAAAAATTTGTATCAAAATTGATACAAATTTTCTATGAAAAATTTGTATCAAAATTGATACAAATTTTCTATGAAAAATTTGTATCAAAATTGATACAAATTTTCTATGAAAAATTTGTATCAAAATTGATACAAATTTTCTATGAAAAATTTGTATCAAAATTGATACAAATTTTCTATGAAAAATTTGTATCAAAATTGATACAAATTTTCTATGAAAAATTTGTATCAAAATTGATACAAATTTTCTATGAAAAATTTGTATCAAAATTGATACAAATTTTCTATGAAAAATTTGTATCAAAATTGATACAAATTTTCTATGAAAAATTTGTATCAAAATTGATACAAATTTTCTATGAAAAATTTGTATCAAAATTGATACAAATTTTCTATGAAAAATTTGTATCAAAATTGATACAAATTTTCTATGAAAAATTTGTATCAAAATTGATACAAATTTTCTATGAAAAATTTGTATCAAAATTGATACAAATTTTCTATGAAAAATTTGTATCAAAATTGATACAAATTTTCTATGAAAAATTTGTATCAAAATTGATACAAATTTTCTATGAAAAATTTGTATCAAAATTGATACAAATTTTCTATGAAAAATTTGTATCAAAAATTGATACAAATTTTCTATGAAAAATTTGTATCAAAATTGATACAAATTTTCTATGAAAAATTTGTATCAAAATTGATACAAATTTTCTATGAAAAATTTGTATCAAAATTGATACAAATTTTCTATGAAAAATTTGTATCAAAATTGATACAAATTTTCTATGAAAAATTTGTATCAAAATTGATACAAATTTTCTATGAAAAATTTGTATCAAAATTGATACAAATTTTCTATGAAAAATTTGTATCAAAATTGATACAAATTTTCTATGAAAAATTTGTATCAAAATTGATACAAATTTTCTATGAAAAATTTGTATCAAAATTGATACAAATTTTCTATGAAAAATTTGTATCAAAATTGATACAAATTTTCTATGAAAAATTTGTATCAAAATTGATACAAATTTTCTATGAAAAATTTGTATCAAAATTGATACAAATTTTCTATGAAAAATTTGTATCAAAATTGATACAAATTTTCTATGAAAAATTTGTATCAAAATTGATACAAATTTTCTATGAAAAATTTGTATCAAAATTGATACAAATTTTCTATGAAAAATTTGTATCAAAATTGATACAAATTTTCTATGAAAAATTTGTATCAAAATTGATACAAATTTTCTATGAAAAATTTGTATCAAAATTGATACAAATTTTCTATGAAAAATTTGTATCAAAATTGATACAAATTTTCTATGAAAAATTTGTATCAAAATTGATACAAATTTTCTATGAAAAATTTGTATCAAAATTGATACAAATTTTCTATGAAAAATTTGTATCAAAATTGATACAAATTTTCTATGAAAAATTTGTATCAAAATTGATACAAATTTTCTATGAAAAATTTGTATCAAAATTGATACAAATTTTCTATGAAAAATTTGTATCAAAAATTGATACAAATTTTCTATGAAAAATTTGTATCAAAATTGATACAAATTTTCTATGAAAAATTTGTATCAAAATTGATACAAATTTTCTATGAAAAATTTGTATCAAAATTGATACAAATTTTCTATGAAAAATTTGTATCAAAATTGATACAAATTTTCTATGAAAAATTTGTATCAAAATTGATACAAATTTTCTATGAAAAATTTGTATCAAAATTGATACAAATTTTCTATGAAAAATTTGTATCAAAATTGATACAAATTTTCTATGAAAAATTTGTATCAAAATTGATACAAATTTTCTATGAAAAATTTGTATCAAAATTGATACAAATTTTCTATGAAAAATTTGTATCAAAATTGATACAAATTTTCTATGAAAAATTTGTATCAAAATTGATACAAATTTTCTATGAAAAAATTTGTATCAAAATTGATACAAATTTTCTATGAAAAATTTGTATCAAAATTGATACAAATTTTCTATGAAAAATTTGTATCAAAATTGATACAAATTTTCTATGAAAAATTTGTATCAAAATTGATACAAATTTTCTATGAAAAATTTGTATCAAAATTGATACAAATTTTCTATGAAAAATTTGTATCAAAATTGATACAAATTTTCTATGAAAAATTTGTATCAAAATTGATACAAATTTTCTATGAAAAATTTGTATCAAAATTGATACAAATTTTCTATGAAAAATTTGTATCAAAATTGATACAAATTTTCTATGAAAAATTTGTATCAAAATTGATACAAATTTTCTATGAAAAATTTGTTTCAAAATTGAAGAAAATTTGTATCAATTTGATACAAATTTTTCATAGAAAATTTGTATCAATTTTGATACAAATTTTTCATAGAAAATTTGTATCAATACAAATTTTCTATGAAAAATTTGTATCAAAATTGATACAAATTTTCTATGAAAAATTTGTATCAAAATTGATACAAATTTTCTATGAAAAATTTGTATCAAAATTGATACAAATTTTCTATGAAAAATTTGTATCAAAATTGATACAAATTTTCTATGAAAAATTTGTATCAAAATTGATACAAATTTTCTATGAAAAATTTGTATCAAAATTGATACAAATTTTCTATGAAAAATTTGTATCAAAATTGATACAAATTTTCTATGAAAAATTTGTATCAAAATTGATACAAATTTTCTATGAAAAATTTGTATCAAAATTGATACAAATTTTCTATGAAAAATTTGTATCAAAATTGATACAAATTTTCTATGAAAAATTTGTATCAAAATTGATACAAATTTTCTATGAAAAATTTGTATCAAAATTGATACAAATTTTCTATGAAAAATTTGTATCAAAATTGATACAAATTTTCTATGAAAAATTTGTATCAAAATTGATACAAATTTTCTATGAAAAATTTGTTTCAAAATTGATACAAATTTTCTATGAAAAATTTGTATCAAAATTGATACAAATTTTCTATGAAAAATTTGTATCAAAATTGATACAAATTTTCTATGAAAAATTTGTATCAAAATTGATACAAATTTTCTATGAAAAATTTGTATCAAAATTGATACAAATTTTCTATGAAAAATTTGTATCAAAATTGATACAAATTTTCTATGAAAAATTTGTATCAAAATTGATACAAATTTTCTATGAAAAATTTGTATCAAAATTGATACAAATTTTCTATGAAAAATTTGTATCAAAATTGATACAAATTTTCTATGAAAAATTTGTATCAAAATTGATACAAATTTTCTATGAAAAATTTGTATCAAAATTGATACAAATTTTCTATGAAAAATTTGTATCAAAATTGATACAAATTTTCTATGAAAAATTTGTATCAAAATTGATACAAATTTTCTATGAAAAATTTGTATCAAAATTGATACAAATTTTCTATGAAAAATTTGTATCAAAATTGATACAAATTTTCTATGAAAAATTTGTATCAAAATTGATACAAATTTTCTATGAAAAATTTGTATCAAAATTGATACAAATTTTCTATGAAAAATTTGTATCAAAATTGATACAAATTTTCTATGAAAAATTTGTATCAAAATTGATACAAATTTTCTATGAAAAATTTGTATCAAAATTGATACAAATTTTCTATGAAAAATTTGTATCAAAATTGATACAAATTTTCTATGAAAAATTTGTATCAAAATTGATACAAATTTTCTATGAAAAATTTGTATCAAAATTGATACAAATTTTCTATGAAAAATTTGTATCAAAATTGATACAAATTTTCTATGAAAAATTTGTATCAAAATTGATACAAATTTTCTATGAAAAATTTGTATCAAAATTGATACAAATTTTCTATGAAAAATTTGTATCAAAATTGATACAAATTTTCTATGAAAAATTTGTATCAAAATTGATACAAATTTTCTATGAAAAATTTGTATCAAAATTGATACAAATTTTCTATGAAAAATTTGTATCAAAATTGATACAAATTTTCTATGAAAAATTTGTATCAAAATTGATACAAATTTTCTATGAAAAATTTGTATCAAAATTGATACAAATTTTCTATGAAAAATTTGTATCAAAATTGATACAAATTTTCTATGAAAAATTTGTATCAAAATTGATACAAATTTTCTATGAAAAATTTGTATCAAAATTGATACAAATTTTCTATGAAAAATTTGTATCAAAATTGATACAAATTTTCTATGAAAAATTTGTATCAAAATTGATACAAATTTTCTATGAAAAATTTGTATCAAAATTGATACAAATTTTCTATGAAAAATTTGTATCAAAATTGATACAAATTTTCTATGAAAAATTTGTATCAAAATTGATACAAATTTTCTATGAAAAATTTGTATCAAAATTGATACAAATTTTCTATGAAAAATTTGTATCAAAATTGATACAAATTTTCTATGAAAAATTTGTATCAAAATTGATACAAATTTTCTATGAAAAATTTGTATCAAAATTGATACAAATTTTCTATGAAAAATTTGTATCAAAATTGATACAAATTTTCTATGAAAAATTTGTATCAAAATTGATACAAATTTTCTATGAAAAATTTGTATCAAAATTGATACAAATTTTCTATGAAAAATTTGTATCAAAATTGATACAAATTTTCTATGAAAAATTTGTATCAAAATTGATACAAATTTTCTATGAAAAATTTGTATCAAAATTGATACAAATTTTCTATGAAAAATTTGTATCAAAATTGATACAAATTTTCTATGAAAAATTTGTATCAAAATTGATACAAATTTTCTATGAAAAATTTGTATCAAAATTGATACAAATTTTCTATGAAAAATTTGTATCAAAATTGATACAAATTTTCTATGAAAAATTTGTATCAAAATTGATACAAATTTTCTATGAAAAATTTGTATCAAAATTGATACAAATTTTCTATGAAAAATTTGTATCAAAATTGATACAAATTTTCTATGAAAAATTTGTATCAAAATTGATACAAATTTTCTATGAAAAATTTGTATCAAAATTGATACAAATTTTCTATGAAAAATTTGTATCAAAATTGATACAAATTTTCTATGAAAAATTTGTATCAAAATTGATACAAATTTTCTATGAAAAATTTGTATCAAAATTGATACAAATTTTCTATGAAAAATTTGTATCAAAATTGATACAAATTTTCTATGAAAAATTTGTATCAAAATTGATACAAATTTTCTATGAAAAATTTGTATCAAAATTGATACAAATTTTCTATGAAAAATTTGTATCAAAATTGATACAAATTTTCTATGAAAAATTTGTATCAAAATTGATACAAATTTTCTATGAAAAATTTGTATCAAAATTGATACAAATTTTCTATGAAAAATTTGTATCAAAATTGATACAAATTTTCTATGAAAAATTTGTATCAAAATTGATACAAATTTTCTATGAAAAATTTGTATCAAAATTGATACAAATTTTCTATGAAAAATTTGTATCAAAATTGATACAAATTTTCTATGAAAAATTTGTATCAAAATTGATACAAATTTTCTATGAAAAATTTGTATCAAAATTGATACAAATTTTCTATGAAAAATTTGTATCAAAATTGATACAAATTTTCTATGAAAAATTTGTATCAAAATTGATACAAATTTTCTATGAAAAATTTGTATCAAAATTGATACAAATTTTCTATGAAAAATTTGTATCAAAATTGATACAAATTTTCTATGAAAAATTTGTATCAAAATTGATACAAATTTTCTATGAAAAATTTGTATCAAAATTGATACAAATTTTCTATGAAAAATTTGTATCATTTGTAAAAAATTTCCTTTAAAAATAAGTAATTTTTGAAAATTTCCTATAAAAATTAAAAATTTTTAAAAAATTTCCTATTAAAATTAGACGCTTATCAAAAATTTCTTATAAAAATAAGAACTTTTTAAAAAAATTCCTATAAAAATAAGAAATTTTTTAAAATTTTCCTATAAAAATACAAAATTTATGAAAAATTTCCTATAAAAATAAGAACTTTTTAAAAAAATAGGAAATTTTTATAATCTTTATAAAAATAAGATTTTTTTGAAAAATTTTCTATAAAAATACGAAATTTTTGTAAAATATCCTATAAAAATTGGAAAGTTTTGAAAACTTTCCTATAAAAATAGAAACCTTTTAAAAATATTCCTTTAAAAATTAGAAATTTTTGAAAATTTTTCTTTAAAAATAATAAATTCTTTAAAATTTTTCTATATAATTTTCTATGAAAAATTTGTTCATATTGAAGAAAAATTTTTAATGAAAAGTTTGTTCAAATTTGGAACATTTTTTTTTAGAAAAATTTGTTTAAATTTGGAGCACCTTTGTTGTACTTGAAGCATTTTTTTTTTAATTTTTCAACTTAAAACAACTATTACATTTTACTTTGAAATATTTTTTATCCCACTCCCCCTATCCATTATAACCATCGTCATCATCCTCATAAACCATTAGACCACATTTTCTGGGTAACAAAACACACACGTTGAGGTTTTTATAAAGTTTCTTTTCGACGTGGTTGCAGGTTGTTCATACCTTTGTTTGTGTCCTGGCAGAGTCGAGTGTACATCTGTTGCCGTTTACTTTTTTTTTTGCATAACAAATTTTATTTTATTTCCTCGTCCTATAGCCCTTCCCTGTTGTTTGCTTGCGACTGTATTAGAGCATAAGTCTTGTGTGTGATTTTAGGGTTTTATTTATTGTATGACTAAACTGTTGGGTTTAATTCAACCTAGACTTTTAATTTTTGTCATCATTTTTACTTGCATTTTTTTATAATAATGAAAAAAAGTTCTATTTGTATTGAGTTTATTGAAAAAAAATTTTTCGTTTGCTTTTTTGAACTGGCATATTTTTTGAGCAACATTATGTTGCATGTTCAATTGAATGTGTTGCAGTAGAACAAATATGTTTAAAGATAAAAGAACAATGAAATTGATTACAAGGTCGAAAGTGCAGGCATTGGAAATATTTTTGAATTAAATAAAATGTCCAAATATTCATTCATGATAAGAGGGGCATAATATTTGAGTGAATATGCTTTAAATTTATGTTTATGTAACATAAAAACAATTTTGATATGGAACAATTTTATAGTTACAGTAGCAATGTTCAAATTTGAATTAACTTTTCTATGAAATGTTTCATAATGTTTCATAATGTATGAAATTAAAAAAAAAAATTCTTATAAAAACAAGAATTTTTTAAAAATTTCCTATAAAGATAAGAAATTTTTGAAAAATTTCCTATGAAAATAAGAAATTTTTAAAAAATTTCCTATAAAAATAAGAATTTTTTGAGAAATTTCGCATAAAAATAAGAAATTTTTAAAAATTTCCAATAAAACAAGAAACTTTTATAAGACTTTCAATAAAAATAAATTAAATTTTTTTTTTTTATAAAAATTTTTGAAAATTTCCTATAAAAATAAGAAATTCTTGAAAAATTTATTTTAAAAATGAGAAATTTTTAAAAAATTTCCTATAAAAATAAGAAATTAAAAAAAAATCCTATTAAAATGGGATAGTTTTGAAAAATTTCCTATTCAAATAACAAATTTTTAAAAAATCTCCTATAAAATATTTGAAAAATTTCCTATAAAATTAAGAAATTTTTGAAAAATTTCCTGTAAAAATAAGAAATTTTTGAAAAATTTCCTATAAAAATAATGAAATTTTTAAAGAATTTCCTATAAAAATAAGAAATTTTTGAAAAATTTTCTATAAAAATAAGAAATTTTTGAAAAATTTCCTATAAAAATTAGAAATTTTTGAAAAATTTCCTATAAAAGTAAGAAATTTTTGAAAAATTTTCTATAAAAATAAGAAATTTTTTAAAAGTTTCCTATAAAAATAAGAAATTTTTGAAAATTTTTCTATAAAAGTAAGAAATTTTTGAATAATTTCCTATAAAAATAAGAAAAATTTCCTATAAAAATAAGAAATTTTTGAAAAATTTCCTATAAAAGTAAGAAATTTTTAAAAAATTTACTATAAATTTCCTTTTTTAAAAAATAATAAGAAATTTTTTTAACATTTCCAAAAAAATAACAAAAATTTGATTTGCTAAAAAATAGGAAATTTTTAAAAAATTTCCTATAAAAATAGGAAATTTTTCAAAAACTTCCTATAAAAATGGGACATTTTAAAAAAACTTCCTTTAAAAATAAGAATTTTTAAAAAATTTCCTATACAAATGAGAAAATTTTGAAAATTTTTCTTATAAAAATTAGAAATTTTTGAAAAATTTCCTATAAAAATAAAAAATTTTTGAAAAATTCCCTATAAAAATAAGAAATTTTTTTAAAAATTTCCTATAAAAATAAGAAATTTTTTTAAAATTTCTTATAAAAATAAGAAGTTTTTGAAAAATTTCCTTTAAAAATAAGAATTTTTTGAAAAATTTCCTATAAAAATAAGAATTTTTTTTAAAAAATTTCTATCAAAGAAGAAATTTTTTATAGGAAATCATAAAAGTATTTTTTTTTAATTTCTTAAAAAAATAAGATGTTTTTGAAAAGTTTTCTATAAAAATAAGAATTTTTTTAAAAAAATATTTTAAAAATAAGGTTTTTGGAAAAATGTTTTATAAAAATAAGAAATTTTTGAAAAATTTCCTATAAAAAATAAGAAATTTTTGAAAAATTTCCTATAAAAAATAAGAAATTTTTGAAAAATTTCCTATAAAAAATAAGAAATTTTTGAAAAATTTCCTATAAAAAATAAGAAATTTTTGAAAAATTTCCTATAAAAAATAAGAAATTTTTGAAAAATTTCCTATAAAAAATAATAAATTTTCGAAAAATTTCCAATAAAAATAATAAATTTTCGAAAAATTTCCAATAAAAATAATAAATTTTCGAAAAATTTTCTATAAAAATAAGAAATTTTTGAAAATTTCCTATAAAAATAAGATATTTTTGAAAAATTTCCTATAAAAATAAGAAATTTTTTCTAGGAAATCATAAAAATATTTTTTTTTAATTTCTTAAAAAAATAAGATGTTTTTGAAAAGTTTTCTATAAAAATAAGAAATTTTTTAAAAAAATATTTTAAAAATAAGATTTTTGGAAAAATGTTTTATAAAAATAAGAAATTTTTGAAAAATTTCCTATAAAAAATAAGAAATTTTTGAAAAATTTCCTATAAAAAATAAGAAATTTTTGAAAAATTTCCTATAAAAAATAAGAAATTTTTGAAAAATTTCCTATAAAAAATAAGAAATTTTTGAAAATTTTCCTATAAAAAATAATAAATTTTCGAAAAATTTCCAATAAAAATAATAAATTTTCGAAAAATTTCCAATAAAAATAATAAATTTTCGAAAAATTTCCTATAAAAATAAGAAATTTTTGAAAATTTCCTATAAAAATAAGAAATTTTTTAAAAATTTCCTATAAAAATAAGATATTTTTGAAAAATTTCCTATAAAAATAAGAAATTTTTTCTAGGAAATTATAAAAATATTTTTTTTTAATTTCTTAAAAAAATAAGATGTTTTTGAAAAGTTTTCTATAAAAATAAGAAATTTTTTAAAAAAATATTTTAAAAATAAGATTTTTGGAAAAATTTTCTATAAAAATAAGAAATTTTTGAAAAATTTCCTATAAAAATAAGAATTTTTTAAATAATTTTTTATAAAAATAAGAAATTTTAAAAAAATTTCGTATAAAAATAACAAATTTTTGTTATTAAAATAAGAAATTTTTGAAAACAATTTTAATTTTTCCAGTTTCTGTCATTGTTCATGTAACGACCGAATCATTGGAATGATCTTATCACAAAAAAAGAATTTTACTTGAACATCTTTATACATTAATTTATTTGATCAGTAGAATTCAGAAGCTAAACAAATATTTAGTTTCAATATTTTTTATTTATATTCATCAAATGTTTTCAGTTCCATTAAAGTATAAATATGCCATATTGAGAATCTAAAGTAATTAGAATTTTTATCATGATCATTTGATCTCATTACAGTGTGTGCGTATGGTATATGTCGTTAACTGAAATGCAAAAGAAGTGATATTCTCAACCGAAGTAAGTCCATAATCAATCAAAAAATCAATGTCGAATTTGTGTGCCCATTACACCCTTTTGCATTTTAGGTAACGATGTACATATGTACATATGTAATAATGTTAATTAACCGGAATCTCATTTTGTTCATAATTTTTTTATATCCGTTCATTTGAAATTATACTTTGGTCTTGTTTTTCTTTGCACATAGAATTAATATTTTTATGATCACATATTTTTTTTCTTTTACCAAAATTTAAATTTTTATTGTATAAAAAATTTAATTAAAAATTCTTAAATCCGTACACATGAAATGTATTTGAACAATATTATAGGGTGCGGTTGATATAAAGCAGATTTGTGCTATTTATATTCAATTTTTTTTCAAAAACTTCTTATTTTTATAGGAAATTTTTCAAAAAATTCTTATTTTTAAAGAAAATTTCTTATTTTTTTTAATTTTTTAAAAATTTTTTATTTTCATAGGAAATTTTTCAAAAATTTTTTATTTTTATAGGAAATTTTTCAAAAATTTTTTATTTTTATAGAAAATTTTTCAAAAATTTTTTATTTTTATAGGAAATTTATCAAAAATTTCTTATTTTTATAGGAAATTTTTCACAAATTTCTTATTTTTATAGAAAATTTTTAAAAATTTTCTTATTTTTGTAGGAAATTTTTTAAAAAATTCCTATTTTTATAAGAAATTTAAAAAAAATTTCTTATTTTTAAGGAAATTTAAAAAAAAAATCTTAATTTTAAGGAATTTTTAAAAATTTCTTATTTTTATTAAAAAACAATTTTTGAAAAAAATTTCTAATTTGTATAGGATAATTTTACAAAAATTTCTAATTTTTATAAGAAATTTTCTCAAAAATTTCTTATTTTTATAGAAAATTTTTAAAAATTTTCTTATTTTTGTAGGAAGTTTTTTAAAAATTTCTTATTTTTATAAGAAATTTAAAAAAAATTCTTATTTTTAAGGAAATTTTTAAAAAAATTCTTAATTTTAAGGAATTTTTAAAAATTTCTTATTTTTATTAAAAAAAAAACTTTCTTATTTTTATAGGAAAATTTTTTTAAAAAAATTCTTAATTTTAAGGAATTTTTAAAAATTTCTTATTTTTAGGAAATTTTTCAAAAATTTCTTATTTTTAGGAAATTTTTTAAAATTTTTTTATTTTTATACGAAATTTTTCAAAAATATCTTATTTTTATAGAATATTTTTCAAAATTTTCTTATTTTTATAGGAAATTTTTAAAAAATTTCTTATTTTTATAGGAAATTTTTAAAAAATTTCTTATTTTTATAGGAAATTTTTAAAAAATTTCTTATTTTTATAGGAAATTTTTCAATTTTTTATTTTTATAAGAAATTTTTTAAAAATTTCTTATTTTTATAGGAATTTTTTCAAAAATTTTTTATTTTCATAGGAAATATTTCAAAGATTTCATATTTTCATAGGAAATAATTCAAAAATTTCATATTTTTATGGGAAATTTTTCAAAAATTTCTTATTTTTAAAGGAATTTTTTAAAAATTTCTTATTTTTATAGGAAATTTTTCAAAAATTTCTTATTTTTATAGGAAATTTTTCAAAAATTTCTTATTTTTATAGGAAATTTTTCAAAAATTTCTTATTTTTATAGGAAACTTTTCAAAAATTTCTTATTTTTATAGGATTTTTTTTCAAAAATTTCTGATTTTTATAGAAAATTTTTAAAAATTTTCTTATTTTTGTAGGAAATTTTTTAAAAATTTCTTATTTAAAAAAAAAAAAAATGTTTTTTTTTTTAATTTCTTATTTTAAGGAAATTTTTAAAAAAATTCTTAATTTTAAGGAATTTTTAAAAGTTTCTTATTTTTATTAAAAAACAAAACTTTCTTATTTTTACTGGGAAATTTTTTAAAAAAATTCTTAATTTTAAGGAATTTTTAAAAATTTCTTATATTTAGGAAATTTTTCAAAAATTTCTTATTTTTAGGAAATTTTTCAAAAATTTTTTATTTTTATACGAAATTTTTCAAAAATGTCTTATTTTTATAGGAAATTTTTCAAAAATGTCTTATTTTTATAGGAAATTTTTCAAAAAATTTCTTATTTTTATAGGAAATTTTTCAAAAAATTTCTTATTTTTATAGAATATTTTTCAAAATTTTCTTATTTTTATAGGAAACTTTTCAAAATTTTCTTATTTTTATAGGAAATTTTTCGATAATTTCTTATTTTTATAGGAAATTTTTTAAAAATTTCTTATTTTTATAGAAAATTTTTCAAAAATTTCTTATTTTTATAGGAAATTTTTGAAAGATTTCTTATTTTTATGGGAAATTTTTGAAAAATTTCTTATTTTTATAGGAAATTTTTCAAAAATTTCATATTTTTATAGGAAATTTTTCAAAAATTTCTTATTTTTATAGGAAATTTTTTAAATTTTTTTTATTTATGTAGGAAATTTTTCAAAAATTTCTTATTTTTATTGGAAATTTTTCAAAAATTTCTTATTTTTGACATGTAATCTTTTTTGTTGAAATTTGACCACTGTCGAAATTTTTTGTTTTAATGCAATTTATATTTATTTTAAAATTTATTTATTAATCATCATCTTCTTGGTATTCGCATAAACTCGTACTCAGAGCAGAAATTTGTTGTTATTTTCTTATCTTTGTTTTTTTGTAATTATTTCTAGAAAAACTCAGCGAACCACCACCGGCTTTTTTAAATAATACAATAATTTATTTCCAATTATGATTCAGAGACTATTTCTGTTTAAAGTTGCCAGACTTTTAACTAAAATGGCTTTAGCAGAGAAATTTTCTATGAAAGTTTATGCCATTATGATACTGAGTTTATGTGAAATTTAAAAAATTTAATTTTAAAATGCTTCTGTTGCGTTATGAACATTTTGTAATGTAGAAAGTAAACATTTGTCTATTTTATGCACACTTTGGAATCAAGATTGGAGACACTTTATTGTATTTAATTAAATTCGCAGCAAAAATTTCTAGAACTACCGGGTTACATATTTTGGCTTTTGTTCTCAAATAATTTCATACTTTATTTGTATTTGTTTTATTTCTCCTCGTACCAAAAAGTCGCTTCAGTATCGAAAATTATCTATTTGCACGACAAATATCTGCTTTGTTCTCTCCTGTTTGATTTCATTGAAATGTTTACACATGTTTTACATTTTAAACAAATTATGGATTTTAAATTTTGCAAAAATATATTAATATATTATATTAACTTATGACAACAGGAATTTAAATTTAATTATTTAATTTAAAATTTAATTGTAAATCATAAAAGCTATATAAATTTTAAATAGAAGGGAAAATGAATTGTAAGGCAAAATAAACTTTTTTCGAAAGAAAAATACGAATTTTGAATCTCACCATCTCCGATTGCAATGAACAATGAAAAACACATAAACGCACAAACAAACAAACATACATTTCATGAGCACGTGTGTAAGCCTTAGCTTCTCAGATTTTATTCGGAACACTCTTTAGAAGGGAAAACGAACTATACAAAATAGTTTTTTTTTCTATTAAATAGAATTTACTCTTAACTAATTGAACTTCATGCTGGTATTACTTATAAATAGATCTAACAACTGTTTAACTCTATAAAATGAAAAGGGTGTGTAGATATAATATTTAACCATTTAGGGTTAAATTTTATTCGAAAGTAAACAAGGAATATAAAAAATTTCAAATATGTCATTTTAAATTCAACAAATTCTTGATTATGAACGATTAATAAATTTGATGACTATTGACAAAGGTTGATTGAACTTTCTAATTCACGCACATTGGGGTCAAATGTAAAAAAAGATGTTGTCAAAATACAAACAATTAATAATTGAATTTAATGTTTTTTCTTTGCAGATTTAAATTAATATTGTTGTCAATTCGGAGGGAAAAACGGTAAGAATTTAAAAATATTTTTTAAAATTTAAAAACTTCCTAAAAAACATTTAAACATTTTTGAAAAAATTCCTTAAAAAAATAAGAAATTTTGAAAAATTTTCTAAAAAAATAAGAAATTTTGCTATCAAAATAAGAAACTTTTAAAAGATTTCTATAAAAATACGAAATTTCTATAAAAATTTAAAATTTTCTAAAAATTTCTTATAAAACTGAAAAATTTTTTGAAAAATTTCCTATAAAATTAAGAAATTTTTGAAAAATTTCGTATAAAAATAAGAAATTTTTGAAAAATTTCCGATAAAAATAAGAAGTTAAAAAGTTAAATGTAAATAAATAAATAAATATTTTTAAATAATAAAAACAAAATTGAAAAATTTCCTATAAAAATAGGAATTTTTGAAAAATTTCCTATGAAAATAAGAAACTTTTGAAAAATTTCCTATAAAAACAAGAAATTTTTGAAAAATTTCCTTTCAAAATAAGAAATTTTTGAAAAATTTCCTATAAAAATAAGAAATTTTTGAAAAATTTCCTTTAAAAATAAAAAAATTTTAAAAAATTTCCTATAAAAATTAGACATTTTTGAAAAATTTCCAGAAATTTTTAAAAAATAAGAAATTCTTGAAAAATTTCCTATAGAAATAAGAAATTTTTGAAAAATAAGAAATATTAAAATAATAAATTTTTGAAAATTTTGATATAAAAATTAAAAATTTATGAAAAATTTCTTAAAAAATAAGAAAATTTTTAAAAATTTCCTATAAAAATAAGAAATTTATAACAAATTTCCGATAAAAATACGAACTTTTTAAAAAATTTCCTATAAAAATAAAAAATTTTTGAAAAATTTCATATAAAAAAAATATCCTATAAAAAAGATATATTGAAAAAAAAATATCTATAAAAATAAGAAATTTTTGAAAAAATTCCTATAAAAATAAGAAATTTTGGAAAAATATCCATAAAAATATGAAATTTTTGAAAAATTTCCTAAAAAAAATATTACATTTTTGAAAGATTTCCTATAACAATAAGAATTTTTTGAAAAATTTCTTTTAAAAATAAGAAATTTTTGAAAAATTTCCTATAAAAATAAGAAATTTTTGATAGATTTCCTATAAAAATAAAATATTTTTGAAAATGTTCCTATAAAAATAAGAAATTTTTGAAAAATTGAAAATTGAAATTAAAAAATTTTCTATACAAATAAGAAATTTTTAAAACATTTCCTATAAAAATAAGAAATTTTGGAAAAATATCCATAAAAATATAAAATTTTTGAAAATTTTCCTAAAAAAATAGGAAATTTTTGAAAGATTTCCTATAACAATAAGAATTTTTTGAAAAATTTCCTTTAAAAATAAGAAATTTTTGAAAAATTTCCTATAAAAATAAGAAATTTTTGATAGATTTCCTATAAAAATAAAATATTTTTGAAAATGTTCCTATAAAAATAAGAAATTTTTGAAAAATTTCCTATAAAAATAAGAAATTTTTGAAAAATTTCCTATAAAAATAAGAAACTTTTTAAAAATTTCCTATAAAAATAAGAAATTTTTTAAAAATTTCCAATAAAAATAAGAAATTTTTTAAAAATTTCCTATAAAAATAAGAAATTTTTTAAAAATTTCCTATAAAAATAAGAAATTTTTTAAAAATTTCCTATAAAAGTAACAAATTTTTGAAAAATTTCCTGAATTAATAAGAAATTTTGGAAAAATATCCCATAAAAATAAGAAATTTTTGAAAAATTTCCTAACAAATAAGAAATTTTTGAAAAATTTTGTATAAAAATAAGAAATTTTTGAAAATTTTTTAAAAAAATATGAAATTTTTGAAAAATTTTGAGTAAAAATAAGAAACTTTTGAAAAATTTTCTATAGAAATAAGAAATTTTTGAAAAATTGTCTATAAAAATAAGAAATTTTTATGAAAAATTTTAATAAAAACAGATATATTAAATATTTTTTTTATAAAATTAAAGATATTTTTGAAATTAACATGTTTTTGACATAAAATATTAAACAATTTTATTCGATAATTAATTAGTTTGCCATTTCCTCCTCCAAATCCGACACCATTATCCCGGCATTGTTTTGAAGTTCTTGATAATTCGGTACATATTTCTGTATTAAGGGCAAAATGTTCATAAGATTTTGTTTGAAAGCCAAATGAACAATGGAGTCACCACTTCCCAAAATTTCAAAATCTAAAATATTGATATTCTGCTTGATCAAAAACTTCATCATGATTTCAAATAATTCAATGTTTTCTTGAAGAACAGCCTGATGTAGCACTGTGTAGCCGTTGTGATTGTAGACCTTAAACATTTTTATGAAATTTACTTCAACTTCCTGTGGAAAGTTGGAATGATCTTCGATAAGTTTTTGAATTGCTAGAATACAGTCGGTGTTTTTAAAATCCATAGCGACATGCAAAGGTGTCCTGCCGAATTGGTCCTGTTCGTTGATCTTACAACCAAGTCCAATTAAGGGGCGAATAGTGTAGGCATGATTTCGTTTACACGACCAGTGTAAAAGATTTTCTTTATACTCATAGCGAAAATTGGCTATCAAATGGGTTTTTTTCGAGTCCTTAGCCTTTTTATAGAGGTGTATAAAGACATCTTTTGACTCCAAGGCGTCATATAAAATGGAATCTAAAAAGGAATGATAAGAATATTTTATTTTTTTTAAATACCAAAATTTTGACACATTTTTGTAAAATTCTTGAAGTTCACCTAAATTTTCATTGTGATCCTCCTTAGAATTGTGAAACAAATGATCGATTCTTTGTTTAATACTTTGAGGATTATCTTCCGAATTGCTGTCCAATGATAAATCCGACAAGAGCTGCAGTTGACTGTCAAATCTCACATCAGAGATATCTGTACTGTCAGAGGATATATAGGATTCATTCGGTAGTCTTTGCCTTTTAGATTTTGTTTCTAGGCTTTGTCTCGTTTCTGTAGGACGTTTGCGTGAGTTGTCCTTAAGGTAATAAAATCTCTTCGAGTCACTTTTGTATGTGGTTCCCGTAACCTCAACCGAGACAAATACTTCAATTTCGTCTTCTTCAGACTCGTTAGTGTTTGTGTAGGGTGGCGTTGTAAAAGTTATGGAAGTTTTTGAAAATATGTCGCTTTTTTGTATTGCCACAGGTTCAGATAACCACAAAGTTTTTTTGGTAATATTATCAATTTGCTTAAAGTAAACAGTAAGTGGTAAATTTGACTCCGGTAATCTGATTAACATGGTAATCTGTTTGCCGCCATATACACTTCCTTTGATATTGCAAAGTCTGTGAATTTTCAGATCATCTCCGTGATATATGTCACGGGAATAAATTGTATCTCTGTACAAGTTGAAGGTGTTGTTGTAAAAATCTCTCTCAAATATGGTGAAGCCCAGACAGACCTATTTTGAGAAATAAGAAGTAAAAATTAATAATGTCAATTTGGACAACATATATATAATGACTATAACATGTGGTTTGTGTCAACAAATGTGGTATTTTGGAGGGTAAACTTTTTGTCATTTGTAATTCAGAAGGGAAGTCTGATAACCTTGATTAATTTGAAGAAAACGGCTGTTGAAAGTTATCGATTGTTGATAGCAACATCATTTCAAAAAACTTGTAAACGATTTTAAAAGTGTTGAAACCGAAAAAGTTTAATAAAGAGCAATTGGAAGCATTACTCAACGAAAATTGTTCTATCGAAGACTCTGTAATATAAAGATGTTACACTTCCATACATTGATTTGAAGTATGGTCATTTTGAAAGGTCCCATAAAAATGATGAGTAAACTGCTTTTACTCTAATTCGGAAACAACTAATGGAGACGATTATCCAATGAGATAAAGCTAAGGCACACACACGTGCTCATGAAATGTATGTTTGTTTGTGCTTTTATGTGTTTTTCATTGGATAAAGAACCACTTTAATTTCACTTTTGACATTATATTATTATATTAATTATATTATAGAATCTTTGTATTATTGGCATTCACAGAACGAGCCATTGACCTACGTTTAAAAGCATTAGGATCAGGGTATCAGAAATTCACTTCATTCATTCTTTACCTTAAAACCGACATAATTTAAAAAAAAATTCTTTTAAAAACTAAATTTAAAAAAATTTTTTTTAAAAAACTAATTTTGGAAAAATTTTCTTAAAAAAGCCATTTTTTGAAATATCGTTCCTTAAAAAACAAGTTTTTGAAAAATTTACTTTCAAAAGTAAATTTTTGAAAAATTTTCTTTCAAAAGCAAATTTTTGAAAAATTTCCTTTCAAAAGCAAATTTTTGAAAAATTTCCTTAAAAAGCAAATTTTTGAAAAATTTCCTTAAAAAGCAAATTTTTGAAAAATTTCCTTAAAAAGCAAATTTTTGAAAAATTTCCTTAAAAAGCAAATTTTTGAAAAATTTCCTTAAAAGGCAAATTTTTGAATAATTTCCTTAAAAAGCAAATTTTTGAAAAATTTCCTTAAAAAGCAAATTTTTGAAAAATTTCCTTAAAAAGCAAATTTTTGAAAAATTTCCTTAAAAAGCAAATTTTTGAAAAATTTCCTTAAAAAGCAAATGTTTGAAAAATTTCCTTAAAAAGCAAATTTTTGAAAAATTTCCTTAAAAAGCAAATTTTTGAAAAATTTCCTTAAAAAGCAAATTTTTGAAAAATTTCCTTAAAAAGCAAATTTTTGAAAAATTTCCTTAAAAAGCAAATTTTTGAATAATTTCCTTAAAAAGCAAATTTTTGAAAAATTTCCTTAAAAAGCAAATTTTTGAAAAATTTCCTTAAAAAGCAAATTTTTGAAAAATTTCCTTAAAAAGCAAATTTTTGAAAAATTTCCTTAAAAAGCAAATTTTTGAAAAATTTCCTTAAAAAGCAAATTTTTGAAAAATTTCCTTAAAAAGCAAATTTTTGAAAAATTTCCTTAAAAAGCTAATTTTTGAAAAATTTCTCTAAAAAGAAACAAATATTTAATAAAAAAATTATTCTAATGTTAATTTTTTAAAAATTTCCTTAAAAAGCAAATTTTTGAAAAATTTCCTTAAAAAGCAAATTTTTTAAAAATTTCCTTAAAAAGCAAATTTTTGAAAAATTTCCTTAAAAAGCAAATTTTTGAAAAATTTCCTTAAAAAGCAAATTTTTGAAAAATTTCCTTAAAAAGCAAATTTTTGAAAAATTTCCTTAAAAAGCAAATTTTTGAAAAATTTCCTTAAAAAGCAAATTTTTGAAAAATTTCCTTAAAAGGCAAATTTTTGAAAAATTTCCTTAAAAAGCTAATTTTTGAAAAATTTCCTTAAAATGCGAATTTTTAAAAATTTCTCTAAAAAGAAACAAATATTTAATAAAAAAATTATTCTAATGTTAATTTTTTAAAAATTTCCTTAAAAAGCAAATTTTTGAAAAATTTCCTTAAAAAGCAAATTTTTTAAAAATTTCCTTAAAAAGCAAATTTTTGAAAAATTTCCTTAAAAAGCAAATTTTTTAAAAATTTCCTTAAAAAGCAAATTTTTGAAAAATTTCCTTAAAAAGCAAATTTTTGAAAAATTTCCTTAAAAAGCAAATTTTTGAAAAATTTCCTTAAAAAGCAAATTTTTGAAAAATTTCCTTAAAAAGCAAATTTTTGAAAAATTTCCTTAAAAAGCAAATTTTTGAAAAATTTCCTTAAAAGGCAAATTTTTGAATAATTTCCTTAAAAAGCTAATTTTTGAAAAATTTCCTTAAAAAGCAAATTTTTGAAAAATTCCCTTAAAAAGCAAATTTTTGAAAAATTTCCTTAAAAAGCAAATTTTTGAAAAATTTCCTTAAAAGGCAAATTTTTGAATAATTTCCTTAAAAAGCTAATTTTTGAAAAATTTCCTTAAAAAGCAAATTTTTGAAAAATTTCCTTAAAAAGTAAATTTTTGAAAAATTTTCTTTCAAAAGCAAATTTTTGAAAAATTTCCTTTCAAAAGCAAATTTTTGAAAATTTTCCTTAAAAAACCAAATTTTTGAAAAATTTCCTTAAAAAACCAAATTTTTGAAAAATTTCCTTAAAAAGTAAATTTTTGAAAAATTTTCTTTCAAAAGCAAATTTTTGAAAAATTTCCTTTCAAAAGCAAATTTTTGAAAATTTTCCTTAAAAAACCAAATTTTTGAAAAATTTCCTTAAAAAACCAAATTTTTGAAAAATTTCCTTAAAAAACCAAATTTTTGAAAAATTTTCTTAAAAAGCAAATTTTTTAAAAATTTCCTTAAAAAGCAAATTTTTGAAAAATTTCCTTAAAAAGCAAATTTTTTAAAAATTTCCTTAAAAAGCAAATTTTTGAAAAATTTCCTTAAAAAGCAAATTTTTGAAAAATTTCCTTAAAAAGCAAATTTTTGAAAAATTTCCTTAAAAAGCAAATTTTTGAAAAATTTCCTTAAAAAGCAAATTTTTGAAAAATTTCCTTAAAAAGCAAATTTTTGAATAATTTCCTTAAAAAGCAAATTTTTGAAAAATTTCCTTAAAAAGCAAATTTTTGAAAAATTTCCTTAAAAAGCAAATTTTTGAAAAATTTCCTTAAAAAGCAAATTTTTGAAAAATTTCCTTAAAAAGCAAATTTTTTAAAAATTTCCTTAAAAAGCAAATTTTTGAAAAATTTCCTTAAAAAGCAAATTTTTTAAAAATTTCCTTAAAAAGCAAATTTTTGAAAAATTTCCTTAAAAAGCAAATTTTTGAAAAATTTCCTTAAAAAGCAAATTTTTGAAAAATTTCCTTAAAAAGCAAATTTTTGAAAAATTTCCTTAAAAAGCAAATTTTTGAAAAATTTCCTTAAAAAGCAAATTTTTGAAAAATTTCCTTAAAAAGCAAATTTTTGAAAAATTTCCTTAAAAAGCAAATTTTTGAAAAATTTCCTTAAAAAGCAAATTTTTGAAAAATTTCCTTAAAAAGCAAATTTTTGAAAAATTTCCTTAAAAAGCAAATTTTTGAAAAATTTCCTTAAAAGGCAAATTTTTGAAAAATTTCCTTAAAAAGCTAATTTTTGAAAAATTTCCTTAAAATGCGAATTTTTAAAAATTTCTCTAAAAAGAAACAAATATTTAATAAAAAAATTATTCTAATGTTAATTTTTTAAAAATTTCCTTAAAAAGCAAATTTTTGAAAAATTTCCTTAAAAAGCAAATTTTTTAAAAATTTCCTTAAAAAGCAAATTTTTGAAAAATTTCCTTAAAAAGCAAATTTTTTAAAAATTTCCTTAAAAAGCAAATTTTTGAAAAATTTCCTTAAAAAGCAAATTTTTGAAAAATTTCCTTAAAAAGCAAATTTTTGAAAAATTTCCTTAAAAAGCAAATTTTTGAAAAATTTCCTTAAAAAGCAAATTTTTGAAAAATTTCCTTAAAAAGCAAATTTTTGAAAAATTTCCTTAAAAGGCAAATTTTTGAATAATTTCCTTAAAAAGCTAATTTTTGAAAAATTTCCTTAAAAAGCAAATTTTTTAAAAATTTCCTTAAAAAGCAAATTTTTGAAAAATTTCCTTAAAAAGCAAATTTTTGAAAAATTTCCTTAAAAAGCAAATTTTTAAAAAATTTCCTTAAAAAGCAAATTTTTGAAAAATTTCCTTAAAAAGCAAATTTTTGAAAAATTTCCTTAAAAAGCTAATTTTTGAAAAATTTCCTTAAAATGCGAATTTTTAAAAATTTCTCTAAAAAGAAACAAATATTTAATAAAAAAATTATTCTAATGTTGATGGTCGTGGGTTCGAGTCGGGCTTAGGTTCATGTCATAAATTATTTTTTTAATTTATGATTTTTAAATTAGATGAATAAATTTTAGGAATACTGAAAAAACTATGTGACACTTAGCAGTGTGGAATGCTGCTACGGACTTCAGCACACTGTGTCACCAACTGTTAGATGCCAGTGGTTAAGATCATCTATTTAACTGAATTCTTAAGCGAAATTGAAAACGAGAATTATGTAACACTCATTTCTATTTCACCTATGACCATATGATCGATTCGAACCCACGACCATCAACATAAATTCTGGTTCAACTTAAATTAATTTCTTTCAAAATTATTTTAAACGAAATAATATTCTGATCTTTCTTATTTTCAACTTACCTTTAATTTGGCGCTTACATTTAGACAATGATCATTTGTTGTCTCCAATTGCCCCTGTATTTTTGAAAAGTCCAGTGGCAGGTTTAATTTTCTATATTCCTCTTTCTTTAGTTGAAATGAATCTCTATATTCCTTTCCCTTTTTCAAACGAACCACAACAAAATCTCTTAACTCCCAAACCCTCTCCGTTGGACTACTATCAACCGTTTTCATTTGTTGGAATATCAATTTATAGTCTAATACAGTTTCTCCTTTTCGCATTAGGAGATGTGGCGAAAGCATTTTGCAGCCTAGGTCGTCGCTGCAGTGTAACGAGCACAGAACAAAAAAATCGCGTTTATTTCCCTCCTCATCGAGGTGGCCCTCTTCTGGTAAAAATAATTTGATCCTTGGATAATCTGCTTCTTGGCCACTTAAGGAGCCATGAGAATTTCCTTTTCCCAAGTCACTTTCATAGCGAAAATGAAAGTTTTGGCGGGGTTGAATTTCTATCTTTAAATTATTGCTCAAAAATTCGTTATCCATAATGATGGAAATATGTGATTTTCTTTTGTAAATAAATTGAATGCGATGTCTTCAAAGTTTAAACTTAATATTGCTGCAAATTTTGTGTGTATTCGTTTTATAAATACTCTCTCTTTCATTGAAAACCACAGTGTTGCCATTGATCTTTGCTAAGAAAATTCAAAAATTAATTTGGTCTAAAATTTTTAAAGAAATTTCAAAAATTGATTTTTAAATATTTTAAAGCAAAAAAAAAACTAGAAATTTTATTTGTTATATCAAATCTAGAGTTTTTAAAATACACGGTAACACTGTCGGAGAATATCCGATTTTTATATTTTCTGATAAGCATTAGTTCTTAAAAGTATGTGAATTTTATTGAATTCGTTATTGTTTACATTTTAAATACATTTAACGAAATATTTCAACATCTTAACCCTATAGCTGCTTCGTTAATTAAAAAATCTGTTCTAAAGGTAAATATCGGCATACAGATTTTATGGCGGTTCAAAGTTTGGTTTTGAAATTTTTTATTTGTTATTAAAATTTTTTTTATATTTTTTTACTTAAATATTTTGAACAATTCATGAAAAAAAAATCTAATTTAAAAATTTTTACTGAAATAACATGAGTTGTGTTCAAAAATTCTATTATTTTCCGATACCCCAATGGGCCCACTTTTTTGGTTTTTATTTTTTGATGTCAACACTATAGTCTATATTAAAGGGAAGCATACAAAAATATTTTCGAAATATCTTTAAGTCAAGGACATAATTGAAATCCCTGGTTCTCCAATACATGATATAATTTTTTAATTAAAAGAAGATAAAACTATAGGACATACGATGAGCCTAGTTTCATCAAAATCTGATAACCGTATCAAAAGTTAAAGGCCTAAAAAAATAAAAAAAAAATAAAACGATTTTTGTTTCAACCGCCATAAATTCTGAACCAAAGCGAAACTCAAAATTTTATGAGCTAGGGGAATGTATGTACAAAATTTCAGTACGTGTTCGACACTGATTTGACTCTGTCATTAATTGTTATAATATAACATTTTTTTAAGACAGAAAAAATTTCATATTACTTATTCTTAACCCGGTTGGAGGGTTAAGAATAAATAAAAACGGGAATTTCCAACTTTTATAAATGAAGATAAAATATTCATTTAAGTTATGAATGAAAAATAAGGGAAATTAAAAAAAAAATACTAAAAAGTTTTACTGTAGTGTATTGCACTAAGATCCCAATTTATTACAATTATTTGTTATTGTAATAAATAGCCTTTTGATAAAACCAAAAAATGTTGGTGGGAAAACCTTTCCTCGACGCGTTTCGATGGTTTTGTTTATACTTTTTAAGAAAATATTTTTAAAAATTTACTTTATCAGAAGATTTTTCAAGAATTAGCTTTTTCACAAAAAAAAAACAAAATTAAAAAAAAAACGGCTTTGGTAAGGACATTTTTCAAAAATTTGCTTTTTAAGGACATTTTTCAAAAAATAGCTTTTTGAGGAAATTTAAGGAAACTTTTTTAAAAAATGGATTTTTAAGGAAATTTTTCAAATTTTTTTTTAGAGAAATTTTTCAAAAATTCGCTTTCTAAGGATAAATTTTTTTTAAAGGAAATTTTTTCAAAAACTTATTTATTTTTTTTTAAAGGAAATTTTTCTAAATTTGCTTTTAAGAAAATTGTTTAACTTTTCAGTGAAATTTTGAAATTTGCTTTTTAAGTAAATTTTTAAAAAATTCGCTTTTTAAGGAAATTTTTCAAAAATTTGCTATTAAAGGAAATATTTAAAAAATTAGCTTTTTTAAGGAAATTTTTCAAAAATTTGTTTTGTAAGGAAATTTTTCAAAAATTTGCTTTTTAAAGGAAATTTTTTAAAAATTTGATTTTTAAAGGAAATTTTTCAAAAATTTGATTTTTAAAGGAAATTTTTCAAAAATTTGATTTTTAAAGGAAATTTTTCAAAAATTTGATTTTTAAAGGAAATTTTTCAAAAATTTGATTTTTAAAGGAAATTTTTCAAAAATTTGCTTTTTAAAGGAAATTTTTCAAAAATTTGTTTTTTAAGGAAATTTTTCAATTTTTTTTTTTTAAGGAAATTTTGCAAAAATTTGTTTTGTAAGGAAAATTTTCAAAAATTTGCTTTTTAAAGGAAATTTTAAAAAAAAATTGATTTTTAAAGGAAATTTTTCAAAAATTTGATTTTTAAAGGAAATTTTTCAAAAATTTGATTTTTAAAGGAAATTTTTCAAAATTTTGATTTTTAAAGGAAATTTTTCAAAAATTTGAATTTTAAAGGAAATTTTTCAAAAATTTGCTTTTTAAAGGAAATTTTTCGAAAATTTGCTTTTTAAAGGAAATTTAAAAAAAAAATGTTTTTTGAATTAAATTTTTAAAAAATTTACTTTTTAAAGAAATTTTTTTCAAAAATTTGCTTTTAAAAGGAAATTTTTCCAAAATTTTCTTTTAAGAAAATTTTTAGCTTTCTAATGAAATTTTTTAAAGATTTTAAAAAATTTTGCTTTTTAAAGGAAATTTTCAAAAAATTTGTTTTTTAAAGGAAATTTTTAAAAAATTTGCTTTTTTAAGGAATTTTTTCAGAAATGAACTTTTTTAAGGAAATTTTTGAAAAATTTACTTTTTGAAATTATTGAAAAATTTCGTTTGAATAGAAAATTTTGTTTGGCCTTCACTGAGTATATCTTTTAGCTATCTTATGTAAAATCGCTAAAAACGCTTAGCCACTTTGAAGACGAATTATTTATCATTTTAAAACAAGTTTTTAAAAAAACTTTATATTTTTAGAAATGCGTTTTGACGGATCTTCTACATAATATTGACGGGTTAAAAAACAATTTTTCTTAATACAAAAATAGACCTTATTAATTTAGAAGATTGCTTTGTATTTGCGCTGTTTTATTTTATTTAACCGTAAATCATGAAAGTATACAATTTTCTCATTGCCTTCACGCATGAATGTATTTTTTTTTTCTATTGGTTTCAATTCAATTTTCAATTCTAAACATTTTGTATTTGCCCTAATGACTAGTTGTTATTATTTATTTTAAATATTTATACACGTATTCATAATTTGGTTAACAATAAATTTGGAATTTATGTTATTACCCAAAACAAACATTTAGCAGCAACAGCAACATGTGAATGTATTTCAAATTATACAGATATTGTATACATTACATTCATTATAAACATTTCAAAAATAATGAACTTTATTATTTCAATATTTCAAATTTTTCAAAAATTTTTTATTTTTATAGGAAATTTTTCAAATATTTCTTATTTTTAATAGGAAATTTTTCAAATTGTTTTTATTTTTTCAAAAATTTGCTTTTTTTAAAGAAATTTTTCAAAAATTTCTTATCTTTTTAAAGAAATTTTTCAAAAATTTCTTATTTTTTTAGGAAATTTTTCAAAAATTTCTTATTTTGTTTTAAAAAATTTTTCAAAATCTCTTATTTTTTTAAGAAATTTTTCAAAGATTTCTTATTTTTTTTTTTAGGAATTTTTTCATAAATTGCTTATTTTTCTAAGAAATTTTTTAAAAATTTCTTATTTTTTTTAAGAAATTTTTCAAAAATTTTTTATATTTTTTAAGAATTTTTTCAAATATTTCTTATTTTTATAGGAAATTTTTCAAAAATTTTTTATTTTTATAGGAAATTTGTCAAAAATTTCTTACTTTTATAGGAAATTTTTCAAAAATTTCTTATTTTTATAGGAAATTTTTCAAAAATTTCTTATTTTTACAGGAAATTTTTGAAAAATTTCTTATTTTTATAGGAAATTTTCTAAAAATTTCTCATTTTGATAGGAAATTTTCTAAAAATTTCTTATTTTGACAGGAAATTTTCTAAAAATTACTTTTTTTATAGGAAATTTCTCAAAAATTTGTTATTTTTATAGGAAATTTCTCAAAAATTTGTTATTTTTATAGGAAATTTCTCAAAAATTTCTTATTTTTATAGGAAATTTTGAGAAATTTCTTTTTTTCTTTCTTTTTTTAAAGAAATTTTTCAAAATTTTTTTATTTTTGTAGGAAATTTTTCAAAAATTTCTTATTTTTACAGAAAATTTTCTTATTTTATAGGAAATTTTTCAAAAATTTCTTATTTTATAGGAAATTTTTCAAAAATTTCTTATTTTATAGGAAATTTTTCAAAAATTTCTTATTTTTGTAGGATATTTTTCAAAAATTTCTTGTTTTCATAGGAAATTTTTCAAAAATTTCTTATTTTCATAGGAAATTTTTCAAAAAATTCTGATTTTTAGAGCAATATTTTAAATAATTTCTTATAGAAAAATAGGAAATCTTTGAAAAATGTTTTTAAAAAATTATACATTTATTCTTATATAGTAAAATAATCGCTCATATGTATTATGTAGTTTTCACTTAGACAAGGGAGGGGTCTTTGGGTAGGGAATACAACATTTAGACACGCAACAGTTTATGACATTTTCTTGACACTTGGGGATGACACATCTTTCTAAAAGTGAGTAAATCATAGTTTCAGATAACAAATTTAACTGTTGCCTCTGGTTTTATTGTTTTTCATTTCCAACTTTTAAAAGTCAAATTTGTTAAAAACCCGACCTCCATATTTATGAGATGGAATTAAATCCATTATACCTGACTATATCTTTTGAGTTAATTATTTTTTAAACCACTTGTTTAAACTATGAAATGAAAACGTAGGAAACAACAATGTAATTTTTTTTCTCAAGTTTTAAATAATGGGCTCTTTTTATTCATTAAATAATACTTTGACTAAATAATGCTTTTTACTAATATCAAGAGGAAGAATATTTGCTTTTGAGGCCTTTTGAAAGATTTTTTTACAAATTAAAAATTTTATTTTTGTTTTAATTTTCCATAAAAAGTAAGTTTTGCAAACATTTTATAATAAGATCAATTTTTAAAAAAATTTCTATAAATGCAAATTTTCGAAAATTTTTCAATGAAAGCTAATATTTTGAACAATTCATTTTAAACAACAAATTTTAGAAAAATTTTCTATAAATAGCAAAATTTTTTAAAATTTTATATAAAAATCAACACCCAATTTTCTTAAAAAAAATCCCACAACAATGAATATTATTAATTGAGGTCCCCCAAAGGTATTGCCGTAATTCTTTTTCCTTTTGATATAAATTTGATGTTAATCGCTTTCGTGTATTTATTTATGTTTGTGTGTATGTAAATTATTTCGTCGTACATCGCACATTTTATTGTTTTTTTTTTGTGTTAAAAGCAAAAACAAAACTGAACGTTTTTTCATACATTTTTATTTGAGAATAATTACGTCATTGTTGCTATTTTAAGGCAAAGTTAATTTTATAAATTCCCAACTAAATACAATGCCACCGACAACGCGGGTTAAATTTAAATAAACCCACAAGTAGAACAATAAAATTGTGAAAATGAGAAATGGAAATAAATTTAAATAAAAACAAATTGAATTGAAATTTGTAAGTAAAAATAAAAAAATGTTGGCAAGAACAGCAAGAGATTTTCTTTCTGCTAAGAAGGGGTTAAAGGTAATAGAAATAAATTTAAAGGCCATCAATCAAGTTGTTTTTGTAGAAATCCACGTTTCGACCACGGTTACGAAACGGTGTAAAAACTCGTCCTTATTGCCGTTGAACCATGCCAAACATTCAAGTTAAATTGTCAATAAGTATTAGGAAAATTCAAAAAGTTGACCTGCTCTCGTATACATAGAAAAGCTTTCGAAATTTTACTGTTTATAGGAATTTTTTAGAAAATTTGCTATTTATAGGAAATTTTACGAAAATTTTCTTTTTATAGGAAATTTTACTAAAATTTTTTATTTATAGGAAATTTTACGAAAATTTTCTATTTATAGGAAATTTTACGAAAATTTTCTATTTATAGACAATTTTTTGAATTTTTTTTAAGAAAGCTTTCGAAATTTTACTATTTATAAGAAATTTTTCGAGATTTAATATTTATAGGAAATTTGCTATTTATAGGAAATTTTTTGAAAATTTGATATTTAAAGGAATTTTTTTGAAAATTTTCTATTTATAAGAAATGTTTCCAAAATTTGCTATTTATAGAAAATTTTTCGAAAATTTGCTATTTATAGGAAATATTTTAAAAATTTTCTATTTATAGGAAATTTTTCGAAAATTTGCTATTTATAGGAAATTTTTAAAAAATTGATATTTATAGAAAATATTTCGAAAATTAGCTTTTTATAGGAAATTTTTCAAAAATTTGCTATTTATAAAAATTTTCCGAAAATTTGCTATTTTTTTTTGTAAATTTGCTATTTTTTTTTTTTTTGAAAATTTGCTATTTATAAGAATTTTTTTGAAAATTTTCTATTAAAAGGAAATTTCTTGAAAATTTTCTATATATAGGAAATTTTTTGAAAATTCGATATTTGTGGGATATTTATTTGCAATTTATAGCAAATGTTTCGAAAATTTTCTATTTATAGGAAATTTTTCGAAAATTTTCTATTTTTAGAAAATTTTTCGAAAATTTGCTATTTATAAAAATTTTGCGAAATTTTGATATTTATAAAAATTTTGCGAAATTTTGCTATTTTAGGAAATTTTTTGAAAAATTTCTATTTATAGGAAATTTTTCGAAAATTGGTTATTTATAGAAAGTTTTTTCAAATTTGCTATTTTTGTTTTGTAAATTTGCATTTTTTTTTTAATTTGCTATTTATAAGAATTTTTTGAAAATTTTCTTTGTATAGGAAATTTTTCAAAATTTGATATTAATGGGAAATTTTTCGAAAATTTGCTATTTATAGGAATTTTTTCGACAATTTTATATTTATAGGAAATTTTTCGAAAATTTGCTATTTAAAAGACATACACTAAAACATGGACTAAGATATAGACTAAGACATAGACTAAGACATAGACTAAGACATAGACTAAGACAAAGACTAAGACATAGACTAAGACATAGACTAAAACATAGACTAAGACATAGACTAAGACATAGACTAAGACATAGACTAAGACATAGACTAAGACATAGACTAAGACATAGACTAAGACATAGACGAAGACATAGACTAAGACATAGACTAAGACATAGACTAAGACATAGACTAAGACATAGACTAAGACATAGACTAAGACATAGACTAAGACATAGACTAAGACATAGACTAAGACATAGACTAAGACATAGACTAAGACATAGACTAAGACATAGACTAAGACATAGACTAAGACATAGACTAAGACATAGACTAAGACATAGACTAAGACATAGACTAAGACATAGACTAAGACATAGACTAAGACATAGACTAAGACATAGACTAAGACATAGACTAAGACATAGACTAAGACATAGACTAAGACATAGACTAAGACATAGACTAAGACATAGACTAAGACATAGACTAAGACATAGACTAAGACATAGACTAAGACATAGACTAAAACATAGACTAAGACATAGACTAAGACATAGACTAAGACATAGACTAAGACATAGACTAAGATATAGACTAAGACATAGACTAAGACATAGACTAAGACATAGAGTATGATATTGACTAAGACATAGATCAAATTCGATTGGTAGCATGCCATCTATTTTCAATATTTAAAAATTTAAAAACTGAGCAATATTTTTGTCTAAGCGTTAAAGGAATTAATTAAATAGCATATAACTAACTACTATTAAATATAATTTAATATATCTTAATGCAAAATAACCCATTGAAGCTTATTCGTTAAAAAGGCTAATGTGTATTAAAAAAAATAATTCAATTTTAATATAAAAGTAGACGCAGATGTGTCATTCATATTTTTGACGCTTCTTTATATTTGCACTGTAATAGGATAATTTATATTCAAAAATAAAAAAAAAATAGCAATAAGAATAAACTTGTTACATGTAAATGACATTTGCGAGGCACTTTACAAATTTTTAGTATTTGACTTTATTTGGTGCGTGTCAAAGTAATCGTTGACTTTAGTGTTTTGCTGGGAAAAAGCTGTTGCTACTTGACATTTGACGCTGTATCGCTGTGTGGCATTAATGCTCATCATGAGAGTGAGAATGATGCGAGTGATGATAATTATCTTGTAAATTATTTATGATGTTTCTCAAAATTCTGCTGATGATTGAAGGCACGTTCCTTGTTATTAAATTGTCAACTTTAGGACTTTTCATCAATTTCTGCAATAGCTAATTTTGCAGTACATTACTTTCCTATGATTATTACAAGTCGCAGATAGTATGTAGTCATTTCTTTCTAGTTTACTAAATTATTGTAGCAACAATTTTTATTACCTAACAACCACAAATGTCATACAACTAGTGACAGTGTTAAAATTTGTTAACACGTAAAACATAAAATATTGCAAATATGTACATATTTTTTAATTTATGAAAAATATCGCGTAACGTGATGTGATCCCCCTTCATATTGGCAAATAACTATTCAAAGAAACTATGTAATACAATTTATATGAAACTAATAAAATAAGAGCATGTTGAAAATTAAAAAATGTTATTAAGTTATTTATTTTTATTAAAAAATCAGTTAGAATCAAAAATAGTGTCTGTCTATGTTTAGTCTATGTCTTAGTCCATGTCTTAGTCTATGTCTTAGTCTATATCTTAGTCTATGTCTTAGTCTATGTTTAGTCTATGTCTTAGTCCATGTCTTAGTCTATGTCTTAGTCTATATCTTAGTCTATGTCTTAGTCTATGTCTTAGTCTATGTCTTAGTCTATGTCTTAGTCTATATCTTAGTCTATGTCTTAGTCTATGTCTTAGTCTATATCTTAGTCTATGTCTTAGTCTATGTCTTAGTCTATGTCTTAGTCTATGTCTTAGTCTATGTTTAGTCTAAGTCTTAGTCCATGTCTTAGTCTATGTCTTAGTCTATATCTTAGTCTATGTCTTAGTCTATGTCTTAGTCTATGTCTTAGTCTATGTCTTAGTCTATGTCTTAGTCTATGTCTTAGTCTATGTCTTAGTCTATGTCTTAGTCTATGTCTTAGTCTATGTCTATGTCTATGTCTTAGTCTATGTCTTAGTCTATGTCTTAGTCTATGTCTTAGTCTATGTCTTAGTCTATGTCTTAGTCTATGTCTTAGTCTATGTCTTAGTCTATGTCTTAGTCTATGTCTTAGTCTATGTCTTAGTCTATGTCATAGTCTATGTCTTAGTCTATGTCTTAGTCTATGTCTTAGTCTATGTCTTAGTCTATGTCTTAGTCTATGTCTTAGTCTATGTCTTAGTCTATGTCTTAGTCTATGTCTTAGTCTATGTCTTAGTCTATGTCTTAGTCTATGTCTTAGTCTATGTCTTAGTCTATGTCTTAGTCTATGTCTTAGCGTATGTCTTAGTCTATACCTATGTCATAGTCTTTGTCTATATAATTGGGAAATTTTCGAAAAATCTCCAGTAAAAAACAGTTTTTCCAAAAGTTTCCTATAAATAGCAAAATTTGAAAAATTTTCTGTAGATAACAAATTTTCGACAAATTTCCTATAAACAGCAAATTTTCGGAAAATTGCCTATCAATAGCAAATTTTAGAAAAATTTCCTTTAAATAGAAATAGCAAATTTTTGAAAAATATTCTAAACAGAGCAAATTTTCCAAGAATTTCCTATAAAAATCAAATTTTCGAAAAATTTTTTATAAAAAGCAAATTTTCGAAAAATTTCCTATAAATTGCAAATTTGCGAATAATTTCATATAAATAGTTAATTTTTATACATTTCCTATAAATAGCAAATTTTTAAGAAATTTTATATAGATTGCAAGTTTTAGAAATATTTCCTATAAAAAGCTAATTTTGGAAAAATTTCCTAAAAATACCACAAGAAGGAAGGTAATTTTCGAAATAAATATTTTCTGTAATTAGCAAATTTCGTAAAATTTCCTTTAAATAGTCAATTTTAAAATTTTCTAGCAAATTTTCGAAAAATTTTATATAATTAGCAAATTTTTATAATATTTCCTAATAAATCCGAAATATTTCCTTTCAATAGAAAATTTTCGAAAGATTTTGTAAAAACATGAATAGAAATTTTTCGAAAAATTTCCTATAAATAGCAAATTTTCGGAAAATTTCCTTTAAATACAAAATTTTCGGAAAATTTTCTATAAATAGCTAATTTTAAAAAAATTTCCTGTAAATAGCAAAGTTTCGGAAAATTTCTTGTAAATAGCAAATTTTCGGAAAATTTCCTATAAATAGCAAATTTTCGGAAAATTTCCTATAAATAGCAAATTTTCGGAAAATTTCCTATAAATAGCAAATTTTCGGAAAATTTCCTATAAATAGCAAATTTTCGGAAAATTTCCTATAAATAGCAAATTTTCGGAAAATTTCCTATAAATAGCAAATTTTCGGAAAATTTCCTATAAATAGCAAATTTTCGGAAAATTTCCTATAAATAGCAAATTTTCGGAAAATTTCCTATAAATAGCAAATTTTCGAAAAATTTCCTATAAATAGCAAATTTTCGGAAAATTTCCTATAAATAGAAAATTTTCGGAAAATTTTCTATAAATAGCTAATTTTAAAAAAATTTCCTGTAAATAGCAAAGTTTCGGAAAATTTCTTTTAAATAGCAAATTTTCGGAAAATTTCCTATAAATAGCAAATTTTCGGAAAATTTGCTAGAAATAGCAAATTTTCGGAAAATTTCCTATAAATAGCAAATTTTCGGAAAATTTCCTATAAATAGCAAATTTTCGGAAAATTTCCTATAAATAGCAAATTTTTGGAAAATTTACTATAAATAGCAAATTTTCGGAAAATTTCCTATAAATAGCAAATTTTCGGAAAATTTCCCATAAATAGCAAATTTTCGGAAAATTTCTTATAAATAGCAAATTTTCGGAAAATTTCCTTTAAAAAGCAGATTTTCGGAAAATTTCCTATAAATAGCAAATTTTCGGAAAATTTCCTATAAATAGCAAATTTTCGGAAAATTTCCATAAATAGCAAATTTTCGGAAAATTTCTTATAAATAGCAAATTTTCGGAAAATTTCCTTTAAAAAGCAGATTTTCGGAAAATTTCCTATAAATAGCAAATTTTCAAAAAATTTCCTATAAATAGCAAATTATCGAAAAATTTTCTATAAATAAATAGCAAATTTTAAAAAAATTTCATATTTCTCCCAGTGTTCTTGAGTTTCAATTTTTAATATCCCCATTACTAAATAAACAAATCAAATTCTAAAGGACATAAAGCAAAACAATACCACAAACCTATCCCTTTGCATATCTGAGTCTATGTATTTATGCCAACACAACAATTATATGTATTCGAAAATAGGACTAGGCCAAGGGAGTGGAGGATAAGTTAGTTTAGTATAATAATTGTACATATTGTAGTTGATAGGGTAAGGTCGGTCGTGTTATGAATGTTTGAAAAGACAAAAACGACAGACAGTCTGAGTTTTTTGTTTGTACAAGTTGTTTTTACCCAGTTAACAGAAAGACTTGGCCATAGTATAAATTAAAGGTTAGCCAATGTCAGTAAATGGGTTTGCTGGGTTGTCCACACACAAGCGACAGTGTGAGATTTGTTTTTGGATGTGTTGCACGTTTTTATGAGTTAGGTATGTATGTATGAAGTTGGTATGTATGCATATTGTCCTTCCGTACATCCTTCCTTCCATGCTTGCTCACTGACTTGAGTGACTTGTGGCTTGTCTTAAACAAACCCAACGTAGACACTATTCGTTGGCTTCAATTTTCATTATTTTATAAAAATACAGTTTGGGCAAAGTACAATTTGAAGGTACAATTTGGATTTTAAAAGTGCTTTTACTTATTCAATTTTTTGAAAATTTCCTATAAAAATAAAAAAATTTTAAAAAATTTCTTATAAAAATTAGAATTTTCCAAAAATTTTCTATAAAGAAAATTTTGGATGAATTTCCTATAAAAATAACAAATTTTTAAAAAGAAATTTTTGAAAAATTTCCTATAAAAATAAGAAATATTTGAAAATTTTTCTATAAAAATAAGAATTTTTTTGAAATTTTTCCTATAAAGATAAGAAATTTTTGAAATTTTTACTATAAAAAAAAGAAATTTTTGAAAATTTTTCTATAAAAATAAGAAATTTGTGAAAAATTTCCTTTAAAAATAAGAAATTTTAGAAAAATTTCCTACAAAAATTAGAAATTTCTGAGAAATTTTCTATAAAAATTAGAAATTTCTGAAAAATTTCCTATAAAAATTAGAAATTTTTAGAAAACTTCCTATAAAAATAAAAAATGAGGTTCGTGTCTTAGCTAAAAAATTCTTAAATTAGCTAAACAAAATAAAATCAACAATTTTTTTTTTAATATTTTAAAATACCGAGAATCAAGTTTAAATTCTCGTAATTTGTTGGTGACAATTCATATTAAAGTGTTAAGACTTAGGTTTGCGTCTTAGCTAAAAAATCGTTGAAGTCCTAATATTGAATAAAACCAAGAGATTTTTTTAAAGAATTTTACAAAATACCGATAATCATGTGTGAATTCTAGTAATATTTTAGTCAACAATGGTTTATGTCTTAACTAAAAAAGTTCTTGAAATTTAAAAATAGATTAAAATCAAACGATTTTTTTTAGAATGTTTTAAAATACCAAAACTCATGTAAGAATTCTCGTAATATTTTGGGCAACAAAGGACATTAAAGGGTTAAGACTTAGGCGTGTCGTGTCATAATAAAATTTTTTGCTTCGGAGACATGAGGTTGTGTCTTGGCTAAAAAAGTTATTGAAATTCAAAAATAGGTTAAAATGAAACGATTTTTTTAGAATATTTTGAAATACTTAGGCGTGTCGTAGCATAATAAAAAATTTTACTACGGAGACATGAGGTTTGTGTCTTAACTAAAAAAGTTCTTGAAATGCAAAAATAGGTTAAAATCAAACGATTTTTTTAGAATATTTTAAAATACCAAAAATTATGTATGAATTCTCGTAATATTTTGGGCAATAAAGGACATTAAAGGGTCAAGACGAAGGCGTGTCGTGGACAATAATGGACATTAAAGGTTTAAGACGAAGGCGTGTCGTGGCATAATAAAAATTGTTATTACGGAGACATGAGGTTTGTGTCTTAGCTAAAAAAGTTCTTGAAATTCAAAAATAGATTAAAATCAAACGATTTTTTTTAGAATATTTTAAAATACCAAAAATTATGTATGAATTCTCGTAATATTTTGGGCAATAAAGGACATTAAAGGGTTAAGACGAAGGCGTGTCGTGGCATAATAAAAATTTTTATTACGGAGACATGAGGTTTGTGTCTTAACTTAAAAAGTTCTTGAAATTAAAAAATAGATTAAAATCAAACGATTTTCTTAGAATATTTTAAAATACCAAAATTTATGTGTGAACTCTCGTAATATTTTGGGCAAGAAAGGACATTAAAGCGTTAAGACTTAGACGTGTCGTGGCATAATACAAATTTTTACTTTAGGGACATGAGGTTTAAGTCTTAGCTAAAAAAGTTCTTGAAATCCAAAAATAGATTTAAATCAAACGATTTTTTTTAGAATATTTTAAAATACCAAAATTCATGTGTGAACTCTCGTAATATTTTGGACAAGAAAGGACATTAAAGGGTTAAGACTTAAGAGGTTAAGAGGTTTGTGTCTTAGCTAAATAAAATCCTTGAAATCGTAAGATTTAATAAAATCAAAGGATTTTGTTTAGAATTTTTTAAACTAACGAAAATCATGAATTCTCGTAATATTTTGCCAACAATGGACATTTAAGGATTAAGACTTAGGCGTGTTGAGGCTTAATGAAAATGTTTACTACTGAGAAATGAGGTTTGTGACTTAGCTAAAAAACACTTAAAATCGTAATATTGAAAAAAATCAAAGAATTTTATTAAGAATTAAAAAAAAAGCAAAAATAATGAATTCTCCTAATATTTTGGGCAACAATGGACATTAAAGCGTTAAGACTAAGGCGTGTCGTGGCATAATACAAATTGTTACTATGGCGACATGAGGTTTGTGTCTTAGATAAATGAAATCCTTAAAATCGTAATATTGAAAAAATCAAAGGTTTATATTAAGAATTTAAAAAAAAACCGAAAACAATGAATGCTTGTAATATTTTGGGCAACAATGGACATTAAAGAGTTAAGACTTAGGCGTGTCGTGGCATAATAAAAATTAGTCTTTCCTTGATTTGAAGATTTTTACTATAAAGAAATGAGGCTGTGCACTTAAATACGGTCACATTCCCTCCATATATTCTAATTTAATAGAGTGTGTCATAGGACCTAGGAAAACTGTGAATCAAATTAAGGGGATTACATGCATGTGAAACATAATAAAATAATCATAATAATTTTCAAATTAACTTAAATGTTAAAAAGTACTTAAGCCAAATAAGTACTTGTGCCCCAACTTAACATAACCATCCCTAACGTGCGATATATTCTGCCATTAATATTCAAGTTTTACTTGACATGAACTAAGAACTATCCTTGTATTTTATTATCAAAAAAAGGAAAAAAAGTGTATGAACGACGAGCGAGTGTGTATGAAATCAAATAAATCCTTGATGAACGTTAAGGATGTCTCGTGCATTATGGAAATATGTGTGTGTGTGTGTTTAAAGAACAAAAAATAGTGAAGCCTCAAAAGGAAGTGATAGTCATTGTAATTGTTGACTTAAGTATAATTAAAAGTGTGTCAATGTTTTGTTTCCTACAAATGAGTGTTTTTGCAAAAGCACCCAAACCAAGCAACCAACCAACCAACCAACCATTCAAACAAACTTAATAACATTAAAATATAATTATTAAATTGAATTTTTTTCCTTTTTTTTTCCACAATGAACAAAAAAGGAAAGACAAAAAAGCTAAAGATGACAAGATAATATGGCGAAAAAAAATTGGCTAAAAATCTAATTATTTCTAGAAAAATTTAATTAATAAACATAAGTACTTTCTAAGTATATAAGTACCTTTTGCCTCTACTAAATGTCATGACAGAGAGTAATTTCTTTTATAAAAATTTTTTTCTAGATGTAAAATTATCATTTTAGTAATTCGTGCAAGTTTTTTTTTAGATTCAATTAATTCATTTAGAAGATGCGTTTATATGTTGAAGGAAGGGAGTGGTTTTAAGCTAAAATTTTAATTGACAACAAATTAAAAAAAAAAAAAAAAAATCACACATTTTAGCTAAACTTTTTTTTGTATGTGCTATGGTCCCATATGTACAAAAACACCAAAAATTTTAATTTTAATCGATTAAAAAATAAAAAAAAACTAAAAAATTTTCTAATATTTGGAGTTTTTGATGAGGTTGTCCTAGTTAGATTGCTGTATTTTGAAAACGACTTAACCAATTTAAAGAGTGCTCTAAATGAAATTTGTGGTTGGATTTTCTTAAATAAAAATCTAACCTTTTAATATAAAAACTCTACAAAATACGCAAATATAATGACATATTATACAAAATCATTTAGCATTAAAATGTTTACTTAGTACTCGGGTTTTGCAAAATTATCGACTTTTTTCGGAAACCCTCCCATTAAAGATTTTACAGTTGCTTCTGATACCTTTTTGGAGCATGTGTTCCACCTGCGCTTAAAATCGGACATGTTCTTGGAAATCTTTCTTGTGTTCTTCAATTCCTTTTTTACCAGAGCCCAATACCTTTCCACAGGCCGGAGTTCTGGACAGTTAGGTGGATTTGCCTCTCGTGGTACAAAAATTACATTATTCTTTGAGTACCACTCAAGTGCCTTTTTTCCATAATGGCATGATGCCAAATCAGGCCAAAAAAATGTAGTCACTCTGTGCTCTCTTAAAAAGGGTAACAACCGTTTTTGTAGGCACTCCTTTATATAAATTTCTGTGTTTATTGTGCCAAGTGCCACAAATACTTTACTTCTTTTGCCACAACTGCAAATAGCTTGCCACACGAGAAACTTCTTAGGGAATTTTGTTTGTTTTTTTGTGCGAAACTCTTGCCGAACATTGCCCCGTTTATCAGCAACATAAAAATCTTGACCAGGAAGTTGAGAAAAGTCTGCCAGTACGTATGTTTCATCATCCATCACACAACAGGTGTATTTTTTTATAAAATCAGACTTCAATTTTTTCGCTCGTTTTTTTGCTTCTAAGTTCTTTATAGCATTGCGATCTGGAACCTTTTTTACTTTGTATGTCTTCAGTCCAGCATAAGCTTTGACTCTATGTGCAAAATTCGTAGAACATTTCACCGTACGAGCTGCTTTTCTTAAAGAAGTGTTAGGCGCTCTTCGAAAGAGTCGCTCGACTTCTTTTGCCTTACCAATATCTGTAGGACCTTTTTTCCTCCCTGATCCAGGTTTTCTTTCAATGCTCAGGTTTTCCTTATACCGTCTGATGGCATTAGAAAACGTTCGAGGGTCAACTTTCAAATTTTTAGCTATTTTTTTAAAAGTCCATGACGGATTTTTTTGAAAAGTTTTAATTATATTTTCACGAACTTTTTTTTCGCAGTCCATTTTGATTGAAATAACTATTGAAAATTAATAATTTCTAAAATAATAGTATCTGACATATCTATAGAAACTAACTTGATCATAAAATAAATTATTTCTTGCACTATGGATAAATTTTGTCTAAAATAGTAAATGCATATTTTTTTAGAACACTCTTTAATTGCAAAATACATTAATGAATTTAAAACAAAATTGCCCTTAAGTCGTACTAAATCAAGTTTTTTCTGTGATCAACAGTTTTAAAGTTATTAACAAAACAATTTAAGAAAAATATTTTGTTTAACAAAATCAAAAAATTTACATTTTTTAAAATTCATAAAAAATTGATAATATAAATCCTTTATTATAAAAATCCATTGATTAGTAGTGATCTAATTTAGAATAACGTAACAATCGATTTTTTAAACTTTTTTCTAAATTTGGAATTTTTGAAGAGGTTGGTCCTACTTATATTGTCGTATATTGAAGACGACTTATCCAATTTAATTGCAAAATACATAAATGAATTAAGAACAAAATTTCCCTTAAGTCGTACTAAATGAAGTTTTTTCTGTGATCAACAGTTTTAAAGTTATTAACAAAACGATTTAAGAAAAATATTTTGTTTAACAAAATCGAAAAATGTTTATTTTAAATTCATAAAATTTTCAAAATATATAAGTACTATATTATAAAAATCCATCGATTTGTGGTGATCTAATTTAGAATAACGTAGAAATCGATTTTTTAAACTTTTTTCTAAATTTAGAATTTTTGAAGAGGTTGTCCTAGTTATATTGTCGTATATTGAAAACGTCTTATCCAATTGATTTGCAAATTACATTAATGAATTAAGAACAAAATTGTCTATAAGTCGTGCTAATTGAAGTTTTTTGTGTGATCGGTTATGGAGTTATTAACATTATTTTTTTTTTTTTGCGAAATCAAAATTTTTTCTATAAAATTATTTTCTACTTTGCGATATGAATAACTCCATTAACGTTGATCACACAAAAATCTAGTGTTACCACGTCTTAAGACCAATTTTGTTCTGAATACATTGATGTATTTTTCAGTAAAATAAGAAAAGTCGTTTTAAAGATATGCTAAACTAACTAAAACAACCTTTTCAAAAATCCCAAATTTTAACAGAAACCTTTTTTGCAGATGTTGTCGTAGTTATATTGGTGTATATTGAAAACGACTTATTCAATTCATTTGCAAATTACATTAATGAATTATGAACAAAATTGCCCTTAAGTTTTGCCTATTGAAATTTTTTGTGTGATCAACGGTTATGGAGTTATTTCCATCGCAACATAAAAAAAAATTATTTATATTTTTTAAAATTTTTTCTATAAAATTGGACAAAAAGAAAATATTTTCTACTTTGCGGTATGAATAACTTCATAAACGTTGATCACACAAAAATCTAGTGTTTCCACGTCGTAAGGTCAATTTTTTTCTGAATCCAGTGATGTATTTTCAGTAAATCAAGGCAAGTTGTTTTAAAGATATACCCAACTTACTAAAACAACTTTTTCAAAAACCTCAAATTTTGTCAGAACTTTTTTAAGATGTTGTCCTAGTTGCATTGCTGTATTTTGGAATCGACTTATCTAATTTAACTGCAAAATACATTAATGAATTATAAACAAAATTGCTCTTAAGTCGTGCTAACTGAAGTTTTTTGTGTGATCAACGGTTATGAAGTTATTAACATCGCAATTAAAATTTTTATTTTTAGGCGAAATCCAGATTTTTTTATTTTTTTTTAATTTTGTCTATAAAATTATTTTCTACTTTGTGATAAGAATAACCCCATAACCATTGATCATACAAAAATCTAGTGTTTACACTTCTTAAGGGCAATTTTGTTCTGAATCCAGTGATGCATTTTTCAATAAAATTGATCAAATCGTTTTAAAGATATGCTAAACTAACCTAAATTTTAACAAAAATATCTTTTGAAGAGGTTGTTCCAGTTTCCAGTTAATACTGTGTGATTTTAACGCAAAGTTAGGGCATGAAAGTTGTTTTGAGCCTACTGTTGGTAAATTTAGTTTACACAGCGTAACCACTGACAATGGTATGAGATTAATCTCCTTTGCGGCTGCTCGCAATATGGTCGTGAGCAGCACCAGATTTCCACACCTTAATATACACAAGGCTACATGGGTGTCTCCAGATCAACTAACGAAAAATCAAATAGACCATATTTTAGTTGATGAAAGACACTCATCAAGTGTGTTAGATGTGCGTTCCATGCGAGGAGCTAACATAGACTCCGATCACTACCTTGTTGTAGCCAAGGTGAGAACACGTCTAAGTGTGTCGAGGAGCGTACAGACAGAAGCGCAAAAGAAGTATGACGTGAAGAAATTAAAATCTCAGCAAATTGCCACTGATTACACCAAACGGACAACTCAATTGCTAAGAGAGAATAACTCTGGCTCAAATGATATATACACGCTATGGCAACATATTGCCAACTCCATGAAGCCCTCATGCTAAAAACTCTTGGTACGACGAGGAGTGCCGCAACGAAACTGCTGAGAAAAATGCGGCCTACAGGGCCACTCTGCAGTCAGCAGCTACTCGTGGATGTTTAGAAAGATATCGAGAAAAAAAGAGGGAAGAAAAACGACTATTCCGCAAAAAAAAAAAAAAGATATGGAGAGACGTGTGTTTGAGGAGATTGAGTTGTATAGGACACAAAATGAAATCCGTTAATTTTACCAAAAAATTAAGCATCAGACGGATGGTTATAGCAGCTGTATCCTTTCCTGTAAGGACGACCAAGGAAATCTGGTCACAGATACAGAAAGCGTATTGAAACTGTGGAAGGAGCACTTTTGCAAGTTGTTGGTTGCAAATGAAAGCGACCAAGATGACACGCCTGAACAAATCAACTATGATGGCGTTATATGTCCACCACCCAACCTGAACGAGGTTAGGACTGCAATAGCGCGATTAAAAAATAATAAAGCTGCTGGTGCCGATGATTTGCCAGCAGAGCTTTTTAAGGCTGGAGGTGATGAGCTAATAAAGTATATGTCCCGGCTCCTAGAATACATATGGTCAGAAGAACGCATGCCGGACGATTGGAATCTCAGTGTCCTTTGTCCAGTTCACAAAAAAAGAGATAAAACTGTATGTGCAAATTATAGAGGGATAAGCCTCTCAATTGCATATAAGACTTTATCGACCATACTGTGTGAAAGGTTAAAGCCCAAAGTAAACGAAATAATTGGGACATACCAATATAGCTTTAGACCAGGTAAATCAACCACTGACCAGATCTTTACTCTACGTCAAATTCTAGAGAAGACCCAGGAGAAACAAATCGATACGTATCATCTCTTTGTTGACTACAAAACTGCTTTTGACAGCCCGATGGGGAAGAAGCTGTTTGAAGCAATGTCTGAGTTCGGCATCCCTACGAAGCTTATAAAGTTATGCAGGATGACACTAACTAATACAACATCATCTGTTAAGATAGGTAAGAACCTATCAGAGTCCTTCATAACTAAACGGGGATTCAGGCAAGGTGACAGTTTATCTTGTGACCTCTTCAATATTGTGTTAGAGAAAATCTTGCGAGATGCAGCGGTTAATACAACAGGAACAATTTTCAATAGAAAACATATGCTACTCGCGTTTGCCGATGACATTGATATTATAGGACGCACTCTACGCGAGGTAACTGCCGCCTTTTCCAATATCGAGAAGGAATCAAACAAAATGGGTCTAGCTGTAAATGAATCAAAAACAAAACTGATGGTTTCTACAGGCAGACAGACCACTAGAATCGGATCACATGTGTCCGTTGAGAACTATAGTTTCGAGGTTGTAAAAGAATTTGTATACCTTGGTACCGCTGTGAACATCAACAACGATATAAGCTTCGAAATCAAACGTAGAATCATACTTGCCAATCGATGATATTTTGGACTAAGCAAACAGCTAAGAAATAAAGTCCTCTTTGTAAGAACTAAAATCACGCTCTATAAAACGCTCATACTACCCGTGTTATTGTATGGTGCTGAATCATGGGCACTTGCACAGACAGATGAAGCTATCCTTGGAGTATTTGAGAGGAAAATTCTACGAAGAATATTTGGACCAGTCTGCGTCAACAATGAGTATCGACATCGAATGAACCATGAGCTGTATGAGTTATACGCTGACATAGACATAGTAAAACACATTAAGCAACAGCGTCTGCGTTGGCTAGGACATGTTGTGCGAATGGATGAAAATACTCCGGCAAGAAATGTCTTCGATAATGATCCAGAGGGAACGCGTAGAAGGGGGCGTCCAAAACTTTGATGCAAAGACCAAGTAGAAGAAAATCTTTTGAAACTTGGTATACGAAATTGGAGAATATGTGCACAAGATAGAGGTGCTTGGAATTCTAAAATATGCTCGTCCTTTGACCTAAACAGGTTGTAATTACAGGCCATTTAAGTAAGTAAGTTCCAGTTATATTGCTGTATATTGAAAACTACTTATTCAATTTAATTGCAAATTATTTTAACAAATTATGAACACTATTGCCCTTAAGTCGTGCTAACTAGAGTTTTTTGTGTGAACAATGGTTATAGAGTTATTTACATCGCGATGCATCGCAATATATTTTTTTTTTGTGAAATCGTTTTTTCGTTTTGAAGATATGCTGAACCAACTAAAAAAACCTTTTCAAATATTCAAAATTTTAACAGAAAAACTGATAAATTTTCCTGGTAAATACCTATTTTATTTGGAACACTCTTTAATATTGTTAAAAATCAATGTCATGACATAAAAACTAATGAAATCTTTCATGTTTCAATGCAATTTAAATATTTATATCTGTAATAATATTATTACAACATTTCTGTGATTTCGTATAAATAAGAAAATAAAACGAATTTTTTTGCCTATCGAATAAAAATCATTAAACGCTTTTGTCACATTTTCACTATTTTCCAACAATTTATTTGTTGTTTTAGGCAGCCACAAAATGATTTTCATTTTGCCTGGCCTCAGCCTCAGACTCAGTGTCATTTAGAATCAGTGAATTGAAAAAACACAGAAAGAGAAAGAAAATAACGCGAAAAGTTACAAAGAATTGAAAATTTGTATATATTTCCAAGTGACTGAGTTCATGTGAATGCATGAAACGAATGAATGAATGAATGAATGAATGAATGAAATGAATGACTGACTGACTGAGTGGGTGACTGTCTGTTAATTCAGCTTTAGAAATTCCATGCATTTATTTTCTTTTCAGCCTTAGTGTTCTAAATTGTTAGCAACAATTTGAATTGTCAACATTTTCCATTTAACATTTTAACCTTTTCCTCTTCATTCAAAAGCATAATTTTTTCACTTTTATGTAGATTTTTTTTTGTTCTTATTTGAAATCCAACGAGAATTATGGCATAAAAGTGGAAATAATGGAACTGGGGAAAATTAGTTTTATGTGTTTTTTTAAAGTATTTTTTAAATACTTTCAGTACTAAAAACTTGATGAAATTTTTTTCTGTTGAAGAAACTAAATGAAGACTATTTTAGTTCTAAATATTTTCAAGACAATTTTAGTACTAATCATTAATCACTTTTAGTGTTAATTATTTAAGTACCAAAAATTTACTTAAAATAATTTTAGTACTTAAAACTTACCAAAGGCAATTTTAGTACTAAAAATTTACTAATAACAATTTTAGGACTTGAAATTTTTGGAAATCAGTTTTAGTACTAAAAAATTTACTGAAAATAACATTTAGTACTAAAAATTAAATAAAGAAAATTTTAGTACTAAAATTTTACTAAAAAAAATGTAAGTACTACAAATCTACTAAAGTCAACATTAGAAATATAAATTTACTTAAGAAAATTTTAGTATTAAAAATTGGCTAAAGAAAATTTTAGTATAAAAAATTTACTAAAGAAAATTTTAGTACTGAAAATCTACTAAAGTCAACATTAGTTATAGAAATTTGCTAAAGAAATTTTGAAGACCATTTTAGTTCTAAAAATTTACTAAACAATTTAAGTACTAATCATTAATCAATTTTAGTGTTAATCATTTTAGTACTAAAAATTTACATAAAATAATTTTAGTACTTACAACTTATCAAAGACAATTTTAGGGCTAAAAATTAACTTAATTCACTTTTAGGACTTGGAAATTATTTAGTACTAAAAATTTACCAAAAACAAATGTTATTTCTTAAAATTTACCAAAGAAAATTTTAGTACTAAAAATTAACTAAAGAAAATTTAAGTATGTATTACAAATTTACTGAAGGCAATTTTAGTACTAAAAATCTAAGAAAGTCAACATTAGTAATAGAAATTTACTAAAGAAAATTTTAGTGCTAAAAATTTACTAAAGGCAATTTAAGAACTAAAAATTTACAAAAAAAAATTAGTACTAAAAATTAACTTAAGATAATTTTTAGTACTAAAAATTTATTAAAGAAAATTTTAGTACAAAAAAATCTACTTAAGTCAACATCAGTAATAGAAATTTACTAAAGAGAATTTTAGTACTAAAAAATGAATAAAGAAAATTTTAGTACTAAAAATATACTAAAGAAAATTTTAACTTAAGAAAATTTTATTACTAAAAATTTGGTAAAGAAAATTTTAGTACTAAAAATTTATTGAAGAAAATTTTAGTACTAAAAATTTACTGAAGAAAATTTTAGTACTAAAAATCTACTAAAGTCAACATTAGAAATAGAAATTTACTAAAGAAAATTTTAGTACTAAAAATTTACTAAAGAAAATTTTAGTACTAAAAATTTACTAAAAAAAATTTTAGTACTAAAAGTTTACTACAGAAAATTTTAGTACTAAAAGTTTACTACAGAAAATTTTAGTACTAAAAATTTACTACAGAAAATTTTAGTACTAAAAATTTACTACAGAAAATTTTTAGTATTAAAAATTTACTTAAGTCAACATCAGTAATGGAAATTTACTAAAGAAAATTTTAGTACTAAAAATTTACTAAAGAAAATTTTAGAACTAAAAATTTACTAAAGAAAATTTTAGTACTAAAAATTTACTGAAGAAAATTTTAGTACTAAAAATCTACTAAAGTCAACATTAGAAATAGAAATTTACTGAAGAAAATTTTAGTATTAAAAATTTACTAAGTAAAATTTTAGTACTACAAATTTACTGAAGAAAAATTTAAGAACTAAAAATTTACAAAAAAAAATTAGGACTAAAAATTAACTTAAGATAATTTTTAGTACTAAAAATTTACTAAAAAAAATTTTACTACAAAAAAATCTACTTAAGTCAACATCAGTAATAGAAATTTACTAAAGAGAATTTTAGTACTAAAAAATTACTAAAGAAAATTTTAGTACTAAAAATATACTCAAGAAAATTTTAATACTAAATATTAACTTAAGAAAATTTTATTACTAAAAATTTACTAAAGAAAATTTTAGTACTAAATATTTACTAAAGAAAATTTTAGTACTAAAAATTTACTGAAGAAAATTTTAGTACTAAAAATCTACTAAAGTCAACATTAGAAATAGAAATTTACTGAAGAAAATTTTAGTATTAAAAATTTACTAAAGAAAATTTTAGTACTAAAATTTACTTTAGAAAATTTTAGTACTAAAAATTGACTGAAGAAAATTTTAGTACTAAAAATTGACTGAAAAAAATTTTAGTACTAAAAATTTACTAAAGAAAATTTTAGTACTTTTATAAATTTTTTACAGTCGATTTTTGTGCTAAATATTGATTAAAGACAGTTTTAGCACGAAAAATTAGAATATTGCAATTTGAAAAATTGCCGTAACTGATCTTTAGTACTAAAATTTACTAAACTACTTTTTTTATTCTAAAAATTCAGTAAAGCTCCCCTTTAGGCTTAGGCATCACTGTCATCTATTATCTGCCTTTTAAATTCCATAAATAACAGATATTTAGAACAGCATAAAATAGTTTAACATTCTGAGAGCTTCCCGTGTGAATTGCAATATTTAGTCAAAGCAACAACAATACGACGATGATGCACAACACACCTAATTTACCACGTTTGTCTAATTTTATGTCTGATTACAAGCGTACGCGAGTAAATGTTGAATTTGTAGAGATATCTCATGACGCAGATGTGTAAAAGAATTGAGTTTTGTCTGTTTGTCTGGCTGCCTGTCTGTGTGTATGTGTCTGTCTGTCTGTCTTTCTTTCTGTCTGTCTGTCTGTCTGTCTGTCTGTCTTTCTTTCTGTCTGTCTGTCTGTCTGTCTGTCTGTCTGTCTGTCTGTCCGTCCGTCCGTATGTCTGCCTGTCTGTATTTGTGTAGTATTTAGGATTTTAGAGTTCGGCTGTAAGAGGACACCAAGTTAGTCATTAAACAACTAATACTTTCAAAACTCTGCAGTTTACAAGAGTTTGAGTATTTGTCGTCAGTTTAAATTAGAAAAAAGTGTAACAGTCTCACAAAAGTTTTCTATGAAACATTTTTCTTTAATTTTTTGCTATTTTCCACATTTTTTTTTGTTTTGTGTTTTCTTAACACTTTCATTCTTACAAATTTATCCGCAAATTGTTTCTTAAAGAAAATAAAATTGTGGCAACAAATAAAATAGGTTAAGGTTAGAGAATTAAGTATTTCTTGCTACAAATTTTTGACAAAATTGGTCCTTGAACTTCTTTGTATTAAAAATTCTTTGTTTTAAGATTTTTTTACAGGCATAATTAATTTTAAGTTATACCGAAGACTCTATAATATAATATAAGATGTTGTAATATAAGATGTTGTGCTTCCATACATTGATTTCACTCTAATTCGAAAATAAATAATGGAGACGGATATCCAATGAGAGAAAGCTAAGGCACACACACGTGCTCATGAAATGTCTGTTTGTTTGTTTGTGCGTTTATGTGTTTTTCATTGTTTTCTAATCTACTTAAAAAAAGTATAGAGTGCTAAATCTTATACTATAGAGTCTTTGGTTATACTGTTTTTTCTTCTGTCAGGCCCATTAGTACCAAAATACCTGAATTTTTTGTTTTTTTTTTTCTAAAATTGGTAATTTTTGAAGTGGTTGTCCTAGTTATATTATCATATATTGAAAACGACTTATCCAATTTTATTGAAAATTCGTTAATGTATTAAGAACATTATTACCCTTAATTCGTGCTAACATAAGTTTTTTGTATGATCAACGGTTTTAGAGTTATGTACATTGCAATGTTAGAAAAAAAAATTTTCGAAAATCGATTTTTTTTTAATTATTAAAAAATCACTAAAATTTGAAATTGGCAAGAACTTAAAAATGTTACTCCACAATCGTAAAACTATTAATTTATATAAAAATCTCTAAATAGGTTTTTAGCACCAAAAATGTACTAAATAAATTTTTAGTACAAAAAATAGAATTTAAGTTTATGATTTATTTCAAACTAATTTTTAAACAGATTTTTAGTACTAAAAATAAGTATAACAAATTTCTTAGTACAATTTCACTAAACATTTTTTTTAGTACTAAAATTTTACCAAACCAATTTTTTTTTTTGAAGTAAAAAAATCTCAGAAATGTACTAAATAAATTTTTAGTACTGAAAACTTACAAACAATTTTAACTAAATTTTGTTTCTTTTTCTTATTATTTCAGTTAGTTTTTCCCTGTCGCGCAGCCGTTGTTGCCAGAAGAAACTAAATCAAATTATGCAGATTTTGTCGCTATAAAACTGTTGCTGCTGTCGCTGTGTTGCTGTCGCTGAATATGTCGGCCAAATAGAAGGGGCAGCATAGCTTTGTAATCGAATACAAGATAGTCGTGGTGGAAAATCCTGTCAAAAATTATTACAACGAGTAATCTCTTCCATTTTCTCTCCTAATTATACAACTACAAAGTCTAAAACAATAACTTAACTCCAACAAAATGGCATTCAGTTACACCTGCCTTACGCTACAGCGTGTAGTTTTACCAGTTATTTTGGTTTTGGGTAAGAAAAATATATTAATATATTTTATAAATCTAATCAATTTTTTGTACTAAAAAACTGATTTTTGGTACTAAATTCATAATCAAAAAGAATGTATACGTATATTGAGATTGTCATTCCGTTTGATAATTTCCTTAACTTAATAACCAAAAATGATATATGTATATCTGGATCCTCAGAAATTCTAAAACGAACGAGCGATGACAGTCTGTCTGTTTGTCCGTCTGTTGATATTGTCTAACGGAAGGAGCTATGAAAACAAAACTCGAAATTTTTGGTCTAAAATTTCTCTAAAGAAAATTTTTTGTTATAAAATTTTTCTATAGAAAATTTTCGGTTTAAAATTTTTCTATATAAAATTTTTGGTTTAAAATTTTTCTATAAAAAATTTTCGGCATAAAATTGTCTATAGAAAATTTTCGGTATAAAATTATTCTATATAAAATTTTTGATATGAAATTTTTATATAAAAAAATTTCGGTACAAAATTTTTCTATAGAAAATTTTCGGTATAAAATTTTTCTACTGAAAATTTTTGGTATAAAATTTTTCTATAGAAAATTTTTAGTATAAAATTTATCTATATAAAATTTTCAGTATAAAATTTATCTATGTAAAATTTTCGATATGAAATTTTTCTAAAAAAAATTTTCGGTATAAAATTTTTCTAAAAAAAAATTTTTGGTATAAAATTTTTCTATAGAAAACTTTCGGTATAAAATTTTTCTAAAGAAAATTTTCGGTATAAAATTTTTCTATTCAAAATTTTCAGTATAAAATTTTTCTATACAAAATTTTCGGTATAAAATTTTTCTATACAAAATTTTCGGTATAAAATTTTTCTATAGAATATTTTCGGTATAAAATTTTTCTATAGAAAATTTTCGGTATAAAATTTTTCTATAGAAAATTTTCAGTATAAAATTGTCGATATGAAATTTTTCTAAAGAAAATTTTTGGTAAAAAATTTTTCTATAGAAAATTTTCGGTATCAAATTTTTCTATAGAAAATTTTGGGTACAAAATTTTTCAATGGAATATTTTCGGTATAAAATTTTTCTATAGAAAATTTTCGGTATAAAATTTTTCTATAGAAAATTTTCGGTATAAAATTTTTCTATACAAAATTTTCGGTATAAAATTTTTCTATAGAATATTTTCGGTATAAAATTTTCGATATGAAATTTTTCTAAAGAAAATTTTTGGTAAAAAATTTTTCTATAGAAAATTTTGGGTACAAAATTTTTCAATAGAATATTTTCGGTATAAAATTTTTCTATGGAAAGTTTTCGGTATAAAATTTTTCTATAGAAAATTTTCGGTATAAAATTTTTCTATAGAAAATTTTCTGTATAAAATTTTTCTATAGAAAATTTTCGGCATAAAATTTTTCTATAGAAAATTTTCGGTATAAAATTTTTCTATAGAAAATTTTCGGTATAAAATTTTTCTATAGAAAATTTTCGGTATAAAATTTTTCTATAGAAAATTTTCGGTATAAAATTTTTCTATAGAAAATTTTCGGTATAAAATTTTTCTATAGAAAATTTTCGGTATAAAATTTTTCTATAGAAAATTTTCGGTATAAAATTTACTATAGAAAATTTTCGGTATAAAATTTTTCTATAGAAAATTTTCGGTATAAAATTTTTCTATAGAAAATTTTCGGTATAAAAAAATTTTCTATAGAAAATTTTCGGTATAAAAAAATTTTCTATAGAAAATTTTCGGTATAAAATTTTTCTATAGAAAATTTTCGGTATAAAATTTTTCTATAGAAAATTTTCGGTATAAAATTTTTCTATAGAAAATTTTCGGTATAAAATTTTTCTATAGAAAATTTTCGGTATAAAATTTTTCTATAGAAAATTTTCGGTATAAAATTTTTCTATAGAAAATTTTCGGTATAAAATTTTTCTATAGAAAATTTTCGGTATAAAATTTTTCTATAGAAAATTTTCGGTATAAAATTTTTCTATAGAAAATTTTCGGTATAAAATTTTTCTATAGAAAATTTTCGGTATAAAATTTTTCTATAGAAAATTTTCGGTATAAAATTTTTCTATAGAAAATTTTCGGTATAAAATTTTTCTATAGAAAATTTTCGGTATAAAATTTTTCTATAGAAAATTTTCGGTATAAAATTTTTCTATAGAAAATTTTTGGTATAAAATTTTTCTATACAAAATTTTCGGTATAAAATTTTTCTATAGAAAATTTTCGGTATAAAATTTTTCTATGGAAAATTTTCGGTATAAAATTTTTCTATACAAAATTTTCGGTATAAAATTTTTCTTAACAAAATTTTCGGTATAAAATTTTTCTATACAAAATTTTCGGTATAAAATTTTTCTATACAAAATTTTCGGTATAAAATTTTTCTATACAAAATTTTCGGTATAAAATTTTTCTATACAAAATTTTTGGTATAAAATTTTTTTATACAAAATTTTCGGTATAAAATTTTTCTAAAAAAAATTTTCGGTATAAAACTTTTCTATACAAAATTTTCGGTATAAAATTTTTCTATAGGAAATTTTTCGATATGAAATTTTTCTAAAAAAAATTTTTGGCATAAAACTTTTTATACAAAATTTTGGGCATAGAATTTTTCTATACAAAATTTTTTGTATAAAAATTTTCTGTAGAAAATTTTCGGTATAAAATTTTTCTATACAAAATTTTCGGTATAAAATTTTTCTATAGAAAATTTTCGGTAAGACATTTTTCTGTATAAAATGTTCGATATAAAATTTTTGTATAGAAAATTTTCAGTATAAAATTTTTCTATAGAAAATTTTCGGTATAAAATTTTTTTATAGAAAATTTTCCACTCCCGGAATTTGTATATAAGCTTCGGCAAAACCGAATAAAACACTTTCTTGTTTCTTTTTAATTTTTAGTACTAAACTATTTTTTTTAATACAAAACTAAAATTACTTAAATTTATTTTTTGTTCCATTCTTTTCCAGCTGCACTATATCGTCCCGTTGGTATATCGTTTGTATACCTCTTGATGTTTTTCATTTCGCCCTTTGTACCGGTGGCCACAAAAAACAATTTCAAAATATCTGTTACACCGTATTTTATAATATTAATAGCTTTAAGTACAATACTACTACTATGTCACATAGGTCTACAAGTATCGATATTGGCCCTAGATATCGGTGACAGTTTCGGCACTTGTACGGTAATCGAACGTTTGCTGAGGCATGTCGGTTTTATAGGATTTCAAAATTTGAAGTATGTAAAAGATTTAGGTATAAGACTAAAGAAAGTGTGGGTAATGTGGATTTCTACCAGAATGACTCGAAAATAAAACAAATCGTTACTCTTTTCATTCTTTGAGAAAAGCAAACTATTACGCGTATTTTATTATATTGTCAGTTTAATATACCACATTACCTGCACTTACTCTAGATGTAAAATTTAAAATATTTAATTACTTTAAAATATTTTTTGTATGACTCCAGAGTTCTTGCCATTATCGAATGGCTAATACCCGAAGTTCTTGTGTTCATAACTTCACTGGTTGTCTATTTGGTTACAAAAAAGATCACCGAAAAAGTTGAAGTCTTGGTTGAAGATGGCATTGCAGACGCTGGTGATGTAGAAGAGACTTTAGAATCGGACTCCATTACCGAAAATGAAAATGAATTGCGAACGGTCAAGATTGACCATGACGTACCTGATGTACCGGAGCGTAAGAGTGAGCAGAAATCTTCTGATAGTGACAAGCCAAATTTTGATGCCCTTATTAGGTTATGTAAGTTTTTTTTGTAATCTGTAATTCAAAATGTTTAACATATTAATATATTTTTGAAATTTTAGCTCCCTTATTCTGTTTGGCTACCTTATTCTTTTCGGCTGTCCTCAGACCCAGTGTACCAGGTGGTTTTTATTTTTTTATTTTTCTACTATCAGGTTCATATTGGGCAACTTTCCAATTATTGAAAAGGTAATATAAAAAAAACAGAAGTGACTTCTCCTCTCATAAATATAACATTTATTTATAATATTAAAAAGATAACACTAGTCAACAAAATTTAACTTTTTGCCTTACATTTTAATCATTACAGTATTTTTTTAATCGTTATGGTATTGTAATTATAAAAAACGGTCGAATCAAAATTTTTCTAAAAAAATTTTTTTATCGAAAATTTTCTTTAAAAAATTTTTTTGTCAAAAACTTTTTATAGCAAATTTTCTTTAAAATTTTGAAGGTCGTGAGTTCGATAAACAAAATGCATAAATGTATAAAATGAATAAAAAATTTTGTATCGAAAATTTTCTTTAAAAAAAATTTATATCGAAAATTTTCCTTAAAAAAAATTTTATATCGAAAATTTTCTTTAAAAAAATTTTGTTTCCAAAATTTTTTATAAAATGTTTTATTGTTCACTTAGAAATGTTTATATCGAAAATTTTCTTTAAAAAAATTTATATTGAAAATTTCCTTTAAAAACAATTATATTAAAAGTTTTCTTAAAAACCTTTTTGTCGAAACTTTTCTGTGAATTTTTTTTAAAAAAATTTTATATCGAAAATTGTTTTTAAAAAAATTGTATATCGAAAATTTTCTATAAAAAAATTTTATATTAAAAATTTTCTCTATAAAAATTTTATATTGAAAATTTTCTTTAAAAAAATTTTATAATGAAATTTTCTTTAAAAAAATTTATTTTGAAAATTTTCTTCAAAAACAATTATGTATATTTAAAATTTTCTTATATCGATAATTTTCTTTTAAAACATTTTATATCGATAATTTTCTTTAAACAAATTTTATATCGAAAATTTTCTTTCAGAAAAAAAAAAATATATTTAAAATTTTCTTTAAAAAAAAATTTATATTGAAAATTTCCTATAAAAAATTTTATATCGAAAATTTTTTTTAAAAAAATTTTATATTGAAAATTTTCTTAAAAAAATTATATCAAAAATTTTCATATGAAAAAATTTTATAGCGATTTTTTTTAAAGCTTTTTATCGAAAATTTTCTTTAAAAAAATTTTGTATTGAAAATTTTCTTTAAAAAAATTTTACATCGAAAACTTTTTTAAAAAATTTGGTAAGAAAATTTTCTTTAAAAAAGTTTTGTATTGAAAAATTTCTTTAAGCAAATTTTGTATCGAAAACTTTTTTAAAAAATTTTTTAATAAATTTTGTATCGAAAATTTTCTTTTAATATATATTTTGTATGAAAATTTTCTTAAAAAAAATTTTGTATCGAAAATTTTCTTTAAAAAAATTTTATATCGAAAATTTTCTTTAAAAAAATTTTATAACGATTTTTTTCATTTAACATGATCAATTTTTTTTTTAAATTTTATATCGAAAACTTTTTTTAAAAATATTTTATATCGAAAATTTTCTTTAAAAAAATTTTGTGTCGAAAATTTTCTTTAAAAACATTTTATATCGAAAATTTTCTTTAAAAAATATTTATATTCAAAAATTTTCTTTAAAAAACTTTTTATCGAAAACTTTTATCGAAAATTTTCTTGAAAAAAATTTATATATAAATTTTTTTTTTAAAAAATGTATATCGAAAATTTTCTTAAGAAGATTTTATATCGAAAATTTTCTTTAAAAAAATTTATATCGAAAATTTTCTTTAAAAAAAATTTACAAAAATTTTGTAACGAAATTTTTTTAAAAAAGTTTTATATCGAAAGTTTTCTTTAAAAAAAAATTATATCAAAATTTTCTTTAAAAAAATTGATATCGAAAATTTTCTTTAAACAAATGTTATATCGAAATATTCTTTAAAAAAATTTTATGTCGAAAATTTTCTGAAAAAAAAAAAATTTAACTGAAAATTTTCTATGAAAAAGTTTCAAAAAAATTATACCAAAAATTTTAAATCGAAATTTTTTGTAAACTATATCAAGAAATTTTTTTTTAAATTTTTTATCGAAAATTTTCTTAAAAAAAAATATATTGAAAATGTTCCTTAAAAAAAATTATATCAAAAATTTTTTTCGAAAAAATTTTATATAGAAAATTTATTTAAAAAAAAATTTTATTTTAAAAATTTTCTTTAAAAAAAAATTTTATATTCATTTTTTTTAATTTTATTTGGAAAATTTTCTTTAAAAAAATTTATTATCTAACATTTTCTTTAAAAAAATTTTATATCAAAAATTTTCTATAAAAAAAATTTTATATTGAAAATTTTCTTTAAAAAAATTTTAAATTTTTTTTCTTTACAAAATGTTGTATCAAAAATTTTCATTATTTGGGAATTCTTTAAATTCTTTCTTTAAAAAAATTTTGTATTGAAAAATTTCTTTAAAAAAAAATATTTTTAAAATTTCTTTAAAAAAAAATTATATCGAAAATTTTCTTTAAAAAAAATTTAAATTGAAAATTTCTTAAAAAAAATTTTGTATCAAAAAATTTTCTTGGAAAAACACTTTATATCGAAAATTTCCTTAAAAAAATTTTATATAGAAAATTTTCTTAAAAAAATTTATTTCGAAAATTTTCTTTAATCTTTATATCGAAAACTTTCTTTCGAAAACAATAAAAAATTTCGTTAAAAAAGTTTTATATCGAAAACTTTCTTTAGAACAATTTTTTATTGAAAAATTTTTTTTAAAAAATTTATTATCAAAAATTTTCGTTGAAAAAAAATTTTTATCGAAAATTTTCTTTAAAAAAATTTCATATCAAAAATTGTCTTTAAAAAAATTTTATATAAAAAAATTTTATATCGAAAATTTTCTTTAAAAAAAATATTAAATCGAAAATTTTCTTTAAAAAAACTTTTTATCGAAAATTTTCTTTAAAAAATTTTATATCGAAAATTTTCTTTAAAAAAACTTTTTATCGAAAATTTTCTTTAAAAAAATTTTATATTGAAAATTTTTTTTAAAAAAATTTTATATTGAATTCTTTTTTTTTATTATTAAAAAATTAAATTTTGTTTGTTGACCAGTGTAAAAAAATTTTCTTTAAAAAAATTTTATATTGATTTTTTTTTTTTTAAATTTTATATTGAATTTTTTTTTTAATTATTAAAAAAATAAATTTTGTGTGTTGACCAGTGTAATAATCTATTTATGCAAAACTACAAGAAAACAAAAACAAAATTGAATACATATTTGTCTTTCTTTTTATTGCATATTTTTAGGAAATTTGCCATGCTTTTACGTTTAGTAATGGTAGTTATTGTGGCTCATACCATTTGTATTGTGGCATATCAGACGCCATGGATGCAAGTCCATTTAGATAAAACAAGTTTAGCAGCCAGGTAAGTCATTATATCATTTTTTTAATGTAAATTCTTTTACATAATAAGTTTTTTGTACTAAAAATATACTAGTAAGGAGTGTTCTAAATAAAATTCTTAGTTGTATTAACTTGAATCATGCTTATGACGTGTTATATAAAAATCTCTATTTCGCCTATCTATAGAACTTGATCCATTAACATTTTCTTCTTTTTACAGATTAATTGGCTTAGAACCTCTCGTTACATCAACATGTGCCAATGACATTCGAATTATTATCTATGATACACAATTTAAAGCTGATTCATTCCTCAATCCAATCGTTCTATTCTTCACTTATTATGCATTAGCATTGACCACCAAGAATCTCATTAAGCCCAGGGTAAGTAACAAAATCTTTAGAATAAATTTTAGAATAAATCAAGTTTTAACATATTTTAACAACCTTTAAGAACAATATATTAAAATACTAAAATATTAGAAAGTATTTCTAAGCAATTCTGGTGTAACAAGGGTTTATATGACTAAAAACCTTTAAATAACAAATGTTTTTAAACAAATTCCTAACACTAAAACCAACATTTATTTTGTTTCTTTAACTTTTTTTTAAATGCTGCTTTACTGTTGGCTTCTAAATCCTAATATCTTTTAACACTGAACGTTTTGAAAAACAATACTTTCAAAAATTATCAATATTCTTATTAAAAAACAATTAAAACATGAAAAAAATCCAAAATAACAAATTACAAAACTCACAAATAAACAAAAAACAAAACAAACATTCAGATCATTGCTAAACCAGCCACTGCTTTTGGTCATGAAGTTGATAATAGTAGTACCCATAAGATACAACGTCAAATATCGCTGATCACACAAACATCACGTAGTAGTAAAAAGGATGGTAGTAGCCGAAAATCCCAACGTTTGAATGTAAGATTTTCTTTTAAATGGTCTTCTTTCCGATTTTTTTCGTTTTCAGTTTTTTCTTTAGTTAATTTTTAAATAATTTTTGAAACCCAAAGTAGCGTTTTTTTTTATTGGTTTTGGGTGAAATATAATTTTTTGAATTTGGTAGATTTTTAGTTTTTTTTTTGAAAAATAAGAAAATTTTGTTGATATTTTACATCTTATTAAATTTAAAAGGAAAATTGTAATAATTTAAAAGGAAAGAAGCATGTTTTTGATTTTTTTTTTCAAATCCCAAGCACCGTTTTTTTTAAGTCTTTAGGTATACTTAAATATTTATTTATTAAATTCAAAACTATTTATTTATTTATTAATTATTTTTCGTATTCTTAAAAGTTAGATCATACTTTAAATATTAATTTTGAATACAAAAGAATTTTAGGAATATTTATTTTCGATATTTTTGAAAATTCTTTATTTTTATAGAGAATTTTTCAAAAATTGTCTATTTTTATATAGAATTTTTGAAAAATTCTCTATGTTTTACAGAGAATTTTTCAAAAATTTTATATTTTTATAGAAATAGAAAATTTTTGAAAAATTCTATGTAAAAATAGAGAATTTTTGAAAAATTCTATATCAAAATAGAAAATTTAAAAAAAAAATCTAGATAAAAATAAAAAAAAATTCAAAAATATCGAAAAAAAATATTCCTAAAATTCTTCTGTGTTCTGTTTTTCAAAATTTTATATTTTTTTAGACAATTTTTTTAAAATTCCCTATTTTTATAGAGAGTTTTTTCAAAAATTCTCTATTTTTATAGGGAATTAGAAAATTTTTTTAACAAAATTTTATATTGAAAATTTTCTTTAAAAATTCGATATCGAAAATTTTCTTTAAAAAAATTTAATATCGAAACTTTTCTTTAAAAAAATTTTATATCAAAAATTTTCTTTAAAAAAATTTTATACCGAAAATTTTATTAAAAAAAGTTTTATATCGAAAATTTTCCTTAAAAAAATTTGATGTCGAAAATTTTCTTTAAAAAAGTTTTGTATTGAAAATTTTCTTTAAAAAAGTTTTATATCGAAGATTTTCTTTAAAAAAATTTGATATCGAAAATTTTCTTTTTACAAAATTTTATATTGAAAATTTTCTTTGAAAAATTTTTATATCGAAATTTTTTTTTAATAATTTGTATCGAAAATTTTCTTAAAAAAAATTATATCGAACAAATTTATATAGAATTTTTTTATTTTAAATGTTATATAAAAAAATTTCTTTACAAAAATTTTATATCGAAATTTTTTTTTAATTTTTTAATGAGAAATTTTCTTTAAAAAATTTTTTATCGAAAATTTTCTTAAAAAAAAAATTATATCCAAAATTTTCTTTAAAAAAATTTTATATCGAAAATTGTCTTTAAAAATATATTAAAAATTTTCATTAAAAAAAAATTATATTGAAAATTTTCTTTAGAAACATTTTATATTGAACATTTTTTAAAAATAATTTGTATCGAAAATTTTCTTTAAAAAAATTATATCGAAAAAAATTTATATAGAATTTTTATTTTAGAAATGTTATATAAAAAATTTTTTTTAAAAAAAATTTTCTTAAAAAAAAAATTTTATATCCAAATTTTTTTTTTTTTTAAAAATTTTATATTGAAAATTGTATTTAAAAAATTTATATCGAAAATTTTCTTCAAAAATAATTTATGTTAAAAATTTAAAAAAAAATTGTATATTGAAAATTTTCTATAAAAAACTTTATATCGAAACTTTTTTTAAAAAAATTTTATATCGATAAAAATAATATTGAATTCTTAAAAAAAAAAAATTATGTATTTTTATTATTATTATTTTCCTTAAAAAAATTTGATGTCGAAAATTTTCTTTAAAAAAGTTTTGTATTGAAAATTTTCTTTAAAAAAGTTTTATATCGAAGATTTTCTTTAAAAAAATTTGGTATCGAAAATTTTCTTTTTACAAAATTTTATATTGAAAATTTTCTTTGAAAAATTTTTATATCGAAATTTTTTTTTTAATAATTTGTATCGAAAATTTTCTTAAAAAAAATTATATCGAACAAATTTATATAGAATTTTTTTATTTTAAATGTTATATAAAAAATTTTCTTTACAAAAATTTTATATCGAAATTTTTTTTTAATTTTTTAATGAGAAATTCTCTTTAAAAAATTTTTTATCGAAAATTTTCTTAAAAAAAATTTATATCTAAAAATTTTCTTAAAAAAAAATTTTATATCGAAAATTTTCTTTAAAAATAATTTATATTGAAAATTTTCTTTAAAAAAAATTTATATTGAAAATTTTCTTTAAAAAAATTTTATATTGAACATTTTTTTACAAATAATTTGTATCGAAAATTTTTTTTAAAAAAATTATATCGAAAAAAATTTATATAGAATTTTTATTTTAGAAATGTTATATAAAAAATTTTTATTAAAAAAATTTTATATCGAAATTTTTTTTGTAATTTTTTTAATGAGAAATTTTCTTTTTTATCGAAAATTTATATTAAAAATTAAAAAAAAAAAAATGTATATTGAAAATTTTCTATAAAAAACTTTATATCGAAACTTTTTTTAAAAAAATTTTATATCGATAAAAATAATATTGAATTCTTTAGAAAAAAAATTATGTATTATTATTATTATTATTTTCTTTAAAAAAATTTTATATTGAAAATTTTCTTTAAAAAAATTTTATAGAGAATTTTTTTTTCTATAGATAATTTTTCGAAAATTCTCTATTTTTATAGAGAGTTTTTAAAAAATTCTCCATTTTTATAGAGAAGTTTTCGAAAATTCTCTATTTTTGTAGAGAATTTTTCAAAACTTCTCGATTTTTATAGAGAATTTTTCAAAAATTCTCTATTTCTACAGAGAATTTTTTAAAAATTATCTATTTTTATAGAGAATTCTTCAAAAATTCTTTATTTTCAAAGAGAATTTTTTAAAAATTTCTATTTTTATAGAAAATTTTTCAAAAATTCTTTGTTTTTATAGAGAATTTTTCGAAAATTCTCTACTTTTGAAAAGAATTTTTAAAAAATTCTATATTTTTATAGAGAATTTTTCATAAATTCTCTATTTTTATACAAATTTAAAAAAAATTCTTTATTTTTATAAAGAATTTTTAAAAATTCTTTATTCTTTTTAGCGAATCAAAAACTTTCCTTAAACATTTTTTTTTTAATTTTATATCGAAAATTTTCTTAATAAAAATTTATATTGAAAAACTTGTGTAAAATTTTTTTTTTAATTTTTTGTAATTTTTTTTTTAAATTTTGTATCGAAAATTTTCATTAAAAAATTTTGTATTAAAATTTTGCTTAAAAATTTTTTTTATCGAAATATTGAAGGCCTTGAGTTCGATAGAGAAAATTGTATAGAAAATGTTCATAGAAAAAATATTTTTTAAAGAAAATTTTCGATAGAAAATTTTTAATGAAAATTTTCGATATAATTTTTTTTCTTTTAAAAATTTTTATATCGAGTATTTGTTAAAAAAAAAATTAAATCTAAAATTTTCTTTAAAAAATTTAACATCGAAAATTTCTTTACAAAAATTTAATAAAGAAAATTTTTTATAAAAAATTTTATATCAAAAATTTTCTATGAAATAAAATTGTATTGAAAATTTTCTTTAAAAAAAATTTATATCGAAAATTTTATTTGTTTTTTTTTTTTGTAAATAAACAAACAAAAAATTTATTTTATTGAAAATTTTTCAAAATTTTTTTTGTTTAGGGAAAAGTACTAAATTAAAATTTCGTTTTTTTACAGAAAACTTTCTTTGTTTTATAGAATTTGTTTTAAATAAGTATTTTTTTAAATAAGTCTCTATTTTTAATGGGATTTTTAGAAGATTTTTTTTTAGTGTTTTTTTCTATTTCTATTTTTATTATTATGTATAAATAAACTTTAATTTATGTATCTTAGTTATAAGATGTGCAATATTACATAAAATACATCAATGATTGGTAATAATGGGTGTTTTTTTTAGAGGTATAGAACTTCGAATTGAAATAAAACACAAGAAAATCGTTTTAATGTCCATCAATTTGGCTTTATTGGAAGGATAATTTTATGCCATTAATGTTTAAATATGATTTCGGGCATGTGGCCGCCGCGGCTGGCTCGAATAAAGCCAATTCTACAGGTCCAATTTTCAACAACTTTTTCGAGCATATGGGGCCGTATGTTGGCAATAACGCCACTAATGTTGGCTTCCAAGTCCCCTAACGTTTCTGGTTTGTTGGCGTAGACGAGCGACTTCACATATCCCCAAAGAAAATAATCCAGTGGTGTCAAATCGCACGATCTTGGTGGCCAATTGACCAATTTGCGATGAAAATCAGCATCGAGATCAATCTCATTTTCGGCCCATACACCAAAATCACGACGCATTGCATGGTCTCGCGGCTTCAATACTTGCACAAGCTGGATCTTGTAAGGTCGCAAGCCAAGATCTTTGCGCAAAATCTTCCATAAAGTTGATGGACAAAGCTCCAATTGCTGTGCACGGTGGCGAATCGATTCATTCGGGTCCTCTTCAACACTTTGCTCTACAGCGGCAATTGTTTCTTCGGTGCGCACTGTTTGACGTCGCTGCGGATGCGTATTATCACATAGAGTATACGTAGTGCGAAAACGATCCATAATTAACCGAATTAATTGTTCTGACGGACGATTATGTCGACCATAAAATGGACGGAGCTTGCGGTAAACTTCGCGAACTGAACCATTATTTTCGAAATAAATTTGCACGATTTGCAAGCGCTGTTCTTTTGTCAACCTGTTCATGATGAAATGGCAAACCAAACTAAATATTAACCACTTGACAGCTGACAAAATGGCCGCCAGTTAAAAAAGTGATGCCAACTTAAAGTTCTATACCTCAATAAAAAACACCCGATACATAAAAAATTAATGTTTTTTAGTTATTGAAAAAATTTTCGAAACGAAAATTTGATCTAATTGTTTAAAAACTTGTTAACACAAATACTAACATCACCAGGGTAAGGGTAGTAGGGTGTTTTTGACATTTATTTTATTATACGTATATTCTTATAATTTAAAGCTTATTTTTACCAAATCTCTTTTAAAAAGGTAATATACTTCAAATGTTCCTCTATATAACGAGAAAGTTTTGTAGTAATCTAATTATTAAGGTTAATCAGAGTTTGTTAGAAGAAACAAAAAATCTGGAGCAGTAGAAGTGTATTTTTCTACACCAACTGTGATTACCTTAAAACCCTAAAAATACTTCTTTTTTTATTTATGAAAACTCTTATAATTTTCCCAATTTATAATTTGCATTTTTTTTAAATAAATTTTATGTTATATTTTTTAACCTTTTTATTATTATATTTGTATGTTGCTCTTTTTTACTTCCTGCTTTAGGTAACTTTGCGCCGTGATCAACAACGTCCTCAAAATATAACTGAACCGACTGAAACGACGCCTGTACGTAATTAACAAACTCTTCTACACATTCTCCCTGTTTTCTCCCCTCTTTTATAACATTTAGAGAAATAGTGGAAAAAGTTACAAATTTTATAACATTTTTCAATGGTTGTGGGTTGTCTTAAATACATATATTAACTAGTCTAGAATCATATAATAACAAGTTCCAGTAGTTTTAGATTATATTGTATTTTCAGAAGGATATTATATCTAAATCCTTTACAAAATGTCATAAAGTGTCCCAGTGTCCTAGTGTCCTTTGTCCCATTAGATAATTTTTCTGTATTCAACTGCTATTTATTTACTAATATTTAATAACATTTTAAGCTTATCGTTACTAATGTCTTCTATGTTACAAATCTAACAACAAAACTAAATTTCAATAATTTAGAAGTTTTACAGTTTTTAATCTACACCATTTCTAAGTAAAAGTAATATTTCAAAAATTAATTTTTTAATAGATTTTTTAATAGAGAATTTTTGAAAAATTCGCCATAAAAATAGATAATTTTTAAAAAATTCTCCATAAATTCTCTATAAAAATAGAGAAGTTTTGAAAAATTCTTATAAGGAATTTTTCAAAATTTCTCTATTTTATGGAGAGTTTTTCAAAAATTCTCTATTTTTATGGAGAATATTTAAAAAATTCCCCATTTTTATAGAGAATTTTTTAAAAATTCTCAATTTTTATAGAGAATTTTTCAAAATTTCTCTATTTTTACAGAGAATTTCTTAAAAATTATCTATTTTTATGGAGAATTTTTCAAAAATTCTCCTTTTTGATAGAGAATTTTTCAAAAATTCTCTAATATTATAGGGAATTTTTCAAAAATTCTATATTTTTATTGAGAACTTTTGAAAAATTTTCTATTTTTATAGAGAATTTTTCAAAAAGTCTCTATTTTTATAGGGAATTTTTAAAATATTCTCTATTTTTATGGAGAATTTTCTAAAAATTCTCTCTAATTTTAAAAATATTTTTTCATAAATTTCCTATTTTTATAGAGAATTTTTCAAAAATTCTCCATTTTTATAGAAAATTTTTCAAAAATTTTCTATTTTTATAGAAAATTTTTCTATTTTTCTAGAAAATTTTTCAAAAATTTTCTATTTTTATAGAAAATTTTTCAAAAATGTTCTTTTTTTATAGAAAATTTTTTAAAAATTTTCTATTTTTATAGAAAATTTTTCAAAAATTTTCTATTTTTATAGAAAATTTTTCAAAAATTTTCTATTTTTATAGAAAATTTTTCAAAAAATTTCTATTTTTATAGAAAATTTTTCAAAAATTTTCTATTTTTATAGAAAATGTTTCAAAAATTTTCTATTTTTATAGAAAATCTTTCAAAAATTTTCTATTTTTATAGAAAATTTTTCAAAAATTTTCTATTTTTATAGAAAATTTTTCAAAAATTTTCTATTTTTATAGAAAATTTTTCAAAAATTTTCTATTTTTATAGAAAATTTTTCAAAAATTTTCTATTTTTATAGAAAATGTTTCAAAAATTTTCTATTTTTATAGAAAATTTTTCAAAAATTTTCTATTTTTATAGAAAATTTTTCAAAAATTTTCTATTTTTATAGAAAATTTTTCAAAAATTTTCTATTTTTATAGAAAATTTTTCAAAAATTTTCTATTTTTATAGAAAATTTTTCAAAAATTTTCTATTTTTATAGAAAATTTTGTCAAAAATTTTCTATTTTTATAGAAAATTTTGTCAAAAATTTTCTATTTTTATAGAAAATTTTGTCAAAAATTTTCTATTTTTATAGAAAATTTTGTCAAAAATTTTCTATTTTTATAGAAAATTTTGTCAAAAATTTTCTGTTTTTATAGAAAATTTTTCAAAAATTCTCTATTTTTATAGAAAATTTTTCAAAAATTCTCTATTTTTATAGAAAATTTTTCAAAAAGTCTCTATTTTTATAGAAAATTTTTCAAAAATTTTCTATTTTTATAGAAAATTTTTCAAAAATTCTCTATTTTTATTGAAAATTTTTCAAAAATTCTCTATTTTTATTGAAAAATTTTCAAAAATTCTCTATTTTTATAAGGAATTTTAAAAAATTCTTTGTTTTTATTGGAAGTTTTTCAAAAATTCGTAATTTTTTTTAAGTTAAAAAAAAATATTTTTTTATAAAGAATTTTTGAAAAAATCTCTTTAGAAAAAGGAAATTTTTGAAAACTACTTTTTGAAAATAAAGATTTTTTTTAAAATTTGTTATAAAATTTTTTCAAACAAATAAAAAAAAATCCTTGGAATTGGTGTTAAAAAAAACTGTTTTCTATTTGTAGCTTTTATATTTGCTCGTGATATCTTCTTTTTCCGTATAATCGTATCTTTCGTAATGTGTTACTAATTAACCTCCTAATAACATTTCATTGTCCTATCGTATGAGTAAGATTATCTTAATGTCTAATTGTCCTTACGTTTTTTAGACTTTCATATATGAATGTGTGAGTGAATGAGTTTAAGTGCTAAAATATCGTATGTGTGAATGTAAGTGTTTTGTGGCCATTAGCAAAATATTAAAAAAAAATAATGTTAGATATAAGGTTTCGTAGGTCTAGGACATTTCGTGTCCTAGATTAAAATATTGGTGTTGGCTTTAGGGTACATTATTAATTGTGTTTATATTTTAATTATTATTTTAAGATTTAATTAAATAATTCTTTATTATGATATATATACTAGTATATCTTAACAGATTTATGACATTAAGCTTAAGATAGTTAATGCTTTTAAGAAGTAACATCATTCAATGTCTGTCCTTTAATCGTATACACTTCCAGACGAATAAACAATTTTCGAATTTTTCTATAACTGGGGAATTTTGCAAAAATGCTATTCCCTAAAGGGAGTTTATTCAAAATTCTCTTTTGACAGTAAGTTTAATTGTGGTATACATTGAGTCTTTAGAGACAACTTTATTTTTTTTTTTAATTGTTTGAAAAATTCTACACTATCTGGAACATAGACAATACTATAATATCAGTAGTTCCTACACAGCAAGCACAAATATTTGCTTGAAACGAGAAAAAGTACGATGAATTGGTACAGTGCCATCAGCCGAGCGAGGTTCTTTGGTTACAGGCGTTACTTGCACCCCTATTTTTATATGCACCCATAAAAAACCTAACAAAAATATGTGTAATATGTGTGGGTGTACCATATTATCTGCACTTTTTAAATATGTATTTTCATAAATATCTATTGGATTTTTGGAAAATAAACACATGTATCATGTATTGGGATGTTATAAATGCACAGAAAATTTGCATTCTAGAAAATTTTTCACTATAAAAATGTTTCTATAGAAAATTCTTCATTATAAAAATTTGCCATAATAAAAATTTTTGTATTAAAATTTTTCATTATTAAAATTTTTCTATAGAAAATCCCTGATTAAAAAAAAATTATGAAAATTTTTCCTTAGAAAAATTTTTCTATAAAATTTTTCATTCGAAAAAATTTTCTATACAAAATTAATCGTAACAAAAATTTTTCTAAAGAAAATTTACCGTTATAAAAATTTTTCTATAGAAAATTTATCGTTATAAAAATTTTTGTATAGAAAATTTTTCATTATAAAATTTTTTCTATAAAAATTTTTCATTAAAAAAAATTTTCTATCGAAAAAATTTTCTCTACAAAATTAATCGTAACAAAAATTTTTCTAAAGAAAATTTACCGTTATAAAAATGTTTCTATAGAAAATTTATCGTTATAAAAATTTTTCTATAGAAAATTTTTCATTATCAAATTTTTTCTATAAAAATTTTTCATTAAAAAAAATTTTTCTATAGAAAATTTTTCATTATAAAAACTTTTCATTGTAAAAATTATTCTATAGACAATTTTTCATTATAAAAATTTTTCTATATAAAATTTTTTATTATAAAAAATTTTCTATAGAAAATTTTTCATTATGAAAATATTTCTATGGAAAATTTATGGTTACAAAAATTTTTCTATAGAAAATTTATCGTTACAAAAATTTTTCTATAGAAAATTTATCGTTTTCATTTTTCATTATAAAGGTTTTTCGTGTTAAAAATTTTCTTAAAGAAAATTTTTCATTGTAAACATTTTTCTATCGACGATTTTTCATTATAAAAATTTTTCTATAGAAAATTTTTTATTATAAAAATTTTTCTATAGAAAATTTTTCATTATAAACATTTTTCTATAGAAAATTTTTCTATAGAAAATTTTTCATTATAAACATTTTTCTATAGAAAATTTTTCTATAGAAAATTTTTCTATAGAAAATTTTTCATTATAAAAGTTTTTCTTTATAAAAATTTTTCTATAGAAAATTTTTCATTGTAAACATTTTTCTATAGAAAATTGTTTGTAAAAATTTTTCTATAGAATTGTTTTTTCTATAGAAAATTTATCGTTATAAAAATTTGTCTATAGAACATTTTGCATTATAAAATTTTTCTATAAAAAATTATTCATTACAAAAAATTTTTCTATAGAAAGTTTATCGTTATAAAAATTTTTCTATAGAACATTTTTCATTATAGAAAAATTTTTATCATGATAAACTTCATGATAAAAATTTTTCTAAAGAAAATTTTTCATAGTAAAAATTTGTCTAAAGAAAATTTTTCATAGTAAAAATTTGTCTAAAGAAAATTTTTCATAGTAAAAATTTGTCTAAAGAAAATTTTTCATAGTAAAAATTTTTCTATAGAAAATTTTTCATAATAAAAATTTTTCTATAGAAAAGTTTTTATTATAAAAATTTTTCTATAGAAAATTTTTCATTATAAAAATTTTTCTATAAAAAATTTTTAATTATAAAAATTTTTCTATAGATAATTTTTATTTATAAACGAAAATGTTTCATTATAAAAATTTTTCTATAGACAATTTTTCATTATAAAAATTATTCTATAGAAAATTTTTTATTATAAAAATTTTTCTACAGAAAAATTTTCATTATAAAAATTTTTCAATAGAAAATTTGTCGTTATAAAAATGTTTCTATACAAAATTTTTCATTACAAAAATGTTTCTATACAAAATTTTGCATTATAAAAGTTTTTCTGTATAAAATTTTTCATTGTAAACATTTTTCTATAGAAAATTTATCGTTATAAAAATTTTTCTACAGAAATTTTTTTATTACAAAAATTTTTCTACAGAAAATTTTTCTATAGAAAATTTATCGTCATTAAATTTTTTTTATTATAAACATTTTTTATTATAAAAATCTTTCTATAGAAAATGTTTTATTATAAAAATTTGTCTTTCTATAGACAAATTTTTATAATCGTAACAAATTTTTATAATCGTAACAAAAAGTTTTCTATAAAAAAATTATCTTTGTTAAAATTTTTCTATAGAAAATTTATCGTTATAAAAACTTGTCTATAGAATATTTTTCATTATAAAAATTTTTCTATAGAAAAGTTTTCATTATAAAAGTTTTGCATAATAAAACTGGTATGTGCTGGAAATCGAGCGTTTTCAAATCGTTCGATTTCTGATATATTTTTGAGATAATTATCGGTTATTTTCCTAAAACAAATGAAATGAATTTGGGCTTTAATCCTTTGACTGATATCTTATCTTTCATTTGGTTTGAATTTTTTTGTGGAAATAGGGGAAATTATCTCAAAAATATATCAGAAATCGAACGATTTGAAAACGGTCGATTTCCAGGACATGCCGAAAAATTTTTCTATAGAAAATTTTTCATTGTAAAAATTTTTCTATAGACAATTTTTCATTATAACATTTTTTGTTATAAACATTTTTCTATAAAAAATTAATCGTAACAACAAATTTTCTATATTCGATTTATCGTTATAACATTTATTTAAAAAGTTTTACTGTAGTGTATTGCACTAAGATCCCAATTTATTACAATTATTCATTATTGTAATAAATAGTTTTTTGATAAAAACCAAAAAATGTTGGTGGGAAAACCTTTACTCGACGCGTTTCGATGGTTGGTTAGGCCATCTCATCAGGAGGATTATCCCTAATTCTAGACAGATCGAAAACCACACATTATTATTATGTGCAACAAATATCAACATAAAGCATAACCAACCATTGAAACACGTCGAGGAAAGGTTTCCCCACCAACATTTTTTTGATTTTATCAAAAAACTATTTATTACAATAATAAATAATTGTAATAAATTGGGATCTTAGTGCAATAAACTACATTAAAACATTTTAGTTAAAAGTTTAAGTTTTTATGAAATTTTTAAAAAGTGTAAGTAAAATTACAAGATAATTTAAGTGATAAAAAACCATTGAATATTGATAAATTTATTATTAACTATTTAAATGTCTAACATTAAGAGGTTCCTATATTTATATGTTATTTTAAAGATTTTCAATTATTTAATTAAATTTAGAAGCAAAAATATTTAATCACTATAATAATCACATTTCATATATGTTTAATAAAATCTTAAACAAAAAATAGTTTATTCTAATTTCGCATTCAATTAAAACACATTTATGGTTCAATTTTGGTGTTTACTATAATAAAGTATTTATTATGTTTCTAATTTATGTTATTCACTTAATTTATCATTTTTAATTAAATTAATTTTAATCAATTGTTTGTGTTTCATTATTTTATTGCTTTCTAATTGTTTCATTTTGTTATATATTTTTTTCTCTTAAATATTCCTTTAAAACATTCAGTCCAAATATTATTTGTTTTTGTCTAATAAATTATTTTATATACTTATAAATAAATATATACCAATTAATTTTTCTTTTCTTGAAATTTTTCAAATTATAGCTAATGCTCTCAGGTACCCGTAAATCTACCAACAATCCAACTGACAATAATAGTGATATAACAGCACATCAACAAACCAATAATGATATACCTTTAAGAACGATGGAAACTAAACGTTCGAGCGATCTCGAAGATAAATCGGGTATATGTGATCAAATATGGTATGGCATTACCGGTATAGGCGGATTTATCTATCAAAATAGTTATATATTTACAAATGTTTTGATGATGGTGAGTATTTAATAGTTTTTTTATGAGATATACTTATGTAATTTTTCTAAAATTCATTTTTTTAGGCCTGGTCCATTGTCTATCACAGTTGGCTAACATTTGTTTTACTTTTGTGGGCCAATGTCCTGTGGATGATACCCAATCAACGTAAGGCTATGATGCGTTCAAGTCCTTTAATTGTCATCTATGCTGAATTGCTTTTGATAGCTCAGTATATTTATGGCATGGACTTGAAAAACAATGAATTGCCCGTCAAAGTTGATGTAAGTTAATTTTAGATTAAGAAAAATTAATTAAAAAACAAGTAAGAGTGTAATATTCGGCTGTGCCGAATCTTATATACCCACCATCAAGTTGTACGAGAGTGCAGCTAATTCAAAATGTTGACCAAATGTGATATTGTTGGTAAAATATTTGGACTTAATTCGGTTTCAGTTCATATATTTTGTTAGGAGTTCGTAATGCATCTACCGTATATAAAGTTTGGACTTAACATTGATTGATAGCTATCTAATTTCGTAGGTGCAATCTTAATATATTGAATGTACCTCCAAATCTTTTTGGTTGTAGATATAAAAAGGAGATGTATAAGGAGATATATAAGAGCTATAGCCAAATGTTGACCGATTGTCACAAAATTAAATAACAAATATGTACTGACTGGTATTTACAAAATTTAGTGGCCATAGCTGTCATAGGTTCTAATTTAATAGCTTTTAACTGGCCTTTGCTACATTTATTTGGTTTCCGGGAGTGTTTTTTCTATATTTTTTAGCTAAAGTCAAATATGGACCGATTCCTATAAAATTTGATATACTGACCAATAGTTGCATAAAACTTCCCCATTCTAAATTTAGTCGTCATAGCTATTACAATTGTATTCAATTTATCAGCATCAATGTGATTCCCGGGGCAGGGTTATATGGGAGCTCTAACTAAATGTGAACCGATTTCGAGATTTCGATTTTCAGTACACAACTTCTACAACATATCAAAAATACTTTTGTAAAATTTTGTCTCTCTAGCTCTTGTAGTTAAGGAGCTATCGCGCTTTTATCTGACGGACAGACAGATATAGACCCCTTTTCTTTTTGTATTTTTGTGTTTCCGTAAGTTTTTTATATGGGAGCTATGATCAAATGGTGACCAATTGTGACAACATTTTACACACTGGCTGACATTGAAATAAGACATCCTTGTGCCAAATTTAGTGGTTATATCAGTTATAATTTTAGATTTATTGGCATTTAGGTGTATTTTAGGTGGAATTTAGGCTGTTTTCGTAAGTTTTTTGTATGGGAGCTATGGTTAAATTTGAACCGATTTCGATGAAATTCTAGTGCTTATCATCATAGCTATTATAGTTTGTTATTTATTAGCAAATAAGCGATTAGCCTAGTCGAGGTTATACGGGAGCTATGGTCAAATGTTAACCGATTTCGCCCAATTTCAATACCAAAATTTTCTCAGAAATGAAGAATGCTTTTACTAAGTTTCAGTGAGAAAGCTTCTTTCGTTTAGGCGTAATCGTGATTTCAACAGACAGACGGACAGACAGTCGGTTCTTCGTACCGGAACGACTTGGAAATCTTAAGATTCCGACCAAGGGCTGCCACTTCTGCGATATTAACAATTACATCGCGGTTACAACAACAAAAACAACAACCGACAGACAGACGGACATCGGTCAATCGTCTTAGCATTTCATAAGAATTCAGAAAATTCTTCAATTTTGGTTTTTGAGCCAATATTAAGGAAATTACAAACGGAATGACAATCTCAATATACTCCCCATTATTTTTGATGGTGGGTATAAAAATAGGTCAAAAATTCTCTTTTTAGGAAACTAAAAGCAATTTTTAAAAATCCTTTCTGTCTTACTCTTTTCAGATAAGTGGCATCAATTTAAAACAAATCGGTTTTGAGCGACCTCAAGAAAGAGGCATACAACCCTGCATACCACTCATAGTGAAAACCTCATTCCTATTAATGTTCTGGGTGACATTGCGCCAATTTTTCAAAGAGAAAACAGACAGAAGGCGCGACAGTACATTGGCCGATATTTTTGCGCCGCTTCATCTTAGTGTTAGTCATTCGGTTCCTGAAGTACAAGCTGATAGTAAAAAGACCTCCAAGTTCCTCAAGAAGCTGGGTATCGTTATCAAGAACCTATTGGTTAGATTATGGATCTGGCTATTGGTTCTGGTAATATTCCTATGTGCCATGACGGGTGAAAAAATGACTGGTTTTCGTATCTGCTATATGGCATTGTTCCTATTTTTCCTGTTGGTATTTCAATCGTCATCGATGGCCTGGGTTAAGCTTATGTATGGATTTTGGTTGTTCCTAATCTTTTATGCCATGTCCATACTGATATTGATCTACACCTATCAGTTTGATAAGTTCGATCAGTATTGGGAGAAATATCTGAATATATCCACAACTCTGTAAGTTTGAGAATTTGGCAAATTGTTTAAGACTTATTCTAATTCTTTATGTTTTGTTTCTGTTATTTTTCAGGCAAACCGATATTGGTTTGGAACGTTTCAAAACGAAAGATCTATTTTTACACTTACTCTCACCCACCATTATAGTGATCCTAACCGTTATACAGGTTCACTATTTCCACAGTCGTTTCATTGCCTCCTTGAATAAACAACACGGCGAACTACCACGTGAGTCAGAGGAACGCACTAAATATAAGACACGTACTACTTCCCGTAATACCGAAGAATTTGAGTTTGTTGAATCTGCTGGCAATTTAATAAAACTCTTTTTTAAACGTTGCCGCCAAAAGGCAGAAGTAATATTTAAAAATTTCAAAGGTGTTGTTTGGAGACTTTTGGAATTGCATTGGCTTAAAGTTGTTTATATCACAGCATTTGTATGTGCTGTTAATGAGGTAAGTTATATTATATATCGTTCGTCTAATGTAGAAAGGCCCTAGCTCACACTTTTTGAAATTGTTTTTTTTTTTTTTTTTTTTGGATTTCAATGCCTTTAACGCAAATGCGCCTCCTCATAAAAATTTAAGGCAGTTTTATCAATTTTAACGGTTATTTAAGTAATTTTCTAAAAAGCCCTAACTTATTCCTAAAAAATATATTTTTTAAAAGCCCTATTTTGCCATATTATGTGTCGTTGTATCAACACTTAATATAAAACTTTCGAATTTTAAAGCTTTCTGTTGGATGTATAATGATTCCTTATATTAAACATTTGTCGACACATTTTTCGTATAGATAACTTTCTATATTAAAAGATTTCCTATAGGTAGTTTTTAATATCTAAAACTTTCTACTTAAAAAATTCCACATCAAAAGCTTTCCAAAAAAAAACTGGCATTATTTATCTAAAGTTTTCCTATATAAAACTTTCGATGTTGAAAGATTTTCTCTAATAAACTTTCGATATCGAAAGATTTCTTATATGAGACATTTGTCATAAAAATATTTCAGATAGAAAACTTTTTTTTATAAAACTTTCCTATAGAACAATTTCAATGTCAAAAGCTTTTCCTATAGATAATATCTAAAGCTTTCAAAAAAACTGTTTATATTAAAAATTCCTATATAAAACTTTCGATGGCGAAGGGATTCTTTTCCTATAAAAAACTTTCAATATCAAAGCTTTCCTATAACTAAATTTGGATACAAAAAGCTTTCAACTAAAATATTTCTGACTCGAACTCACGACCATCAACATAAATTCTGGTTCAACTAAAATTAATTTCTTTCAACTAAAAACATTTCATATCGAAAGCTTTCCGGAAAAGAGATTTGCTATATGAAACTTTCGATGTCGAAAGGTTTCCTATAATAAACTTTTGATATTGAAAGATTTTCTATATAAAACATTTGTCATCAAAATTGAAATTTCAGGAAAAATTTCAATATAAACAGCTTTTTCTATAGATAACTTTAATATCTAAAGCTTTATAAAAAACTGTTTATATTAAAAATTCCTATATAAAACTTTCGAGACCAAAAGTTTTATATAGAAATAATAAAAATTTAATATCGAAAGATTTCTTATATAAAACTTTCCTATTAAAAACTTTCAATATCAAAGCTTTCCTATAACTAAATTTTGATATAAAAAGCTTTCAACTAAAAACATTTCATACCGAAAGCTTTCCGAAAAAAAAAAAGATTTTGTATATAAAGCTTTCGATGGCGAAAGGTTTTCTATAATAAACTTTTGATATTGAAAGATTTTCTATAGAAAACTTTTGATATCAAAAGATTTTATATATATAAATTTTTGAAAACAACAGATTTCCTTTTAATATCCAAAGCTTTCTACTAAAAACAATCGATATCAAAAGCTTTCCAATTTAAAAATGCCAATATCTAAATATTTTCTATATAAATTTTTCGATTTTGTAATGCTTCCTTATAATAAACTTTCGATTTAGAAAGATTTTCTAAAGAAAAATTTTATTTCCTTCATAAAATTTTGAATGTGGAAAGATTTCATATAGAAAACATTCCAAGTCAAACTTTTAATACCGAAAGCTTTCCTATAGAAATAATATCGAAAGCTTTCCTGAAAACTTTTAATATCGAAACATCTCTTGTAAAAAGTATTCGCTATCGAAAGCTTTCCTATAGAAAACATTCGCTATGTAAAGCTTTCCTTAATATAATTTGTTTTGATCTTTACAGAAAAAAGCGCTAAGTTACATTTACGTTTTGAAATGAGTATACAAAAAGCCCTATCTCAACTTTTTATGTTCAAATTTAAAAAAGTTTTGAGAACCAAATTCGTCCTTCATTTTAATAATGATTTACATTTAAAAAAGACGTACAATTTTGTCAATTACTGTTTTAAATCAGTTTTTACCTTCTCCTGTAAAGTTTTTAAAAATGCGAGTTAGGGCCTTTCTACATGAGACCAACGATATATAAAGTGTTGTAATATAGCACACCTCAATTATTCGAATCATAAAAACTTTCGAATTTCGTCACAATCGGTTCACATTTCATCTTTTTCAATTATTTTCAGGTTTCCCTTCTTCATGTGCCCTTTGTTGCCCTCTGTGTCGTGGGCGTCGTATCAAATATACGCATGAGCTTCTTCTTCAGCCGTTTCATCTCTCTGGTTGTTGCTATAATTGTTCTGTCCAAAATGATTTATCAAATTGCCTACCTAGTTCATTCCAAACATGACTATCAATGTCTTGATAATAAGAGTAATTCTCAGGGCAACAATGCCGAATGGTTTGGTCTGTACAAGGCCTCCACCGAGCGGGGTCTTATGACTTTACTTAAGAGATATATTATATACATGATTATTGCCACTCTACATGCTGTTATTTCCCTAAGACAATTTCAAATGCGTCGCATAAAGGGTACACATTTGTATCCTCAGCCCAAAGTGGCGTTCCCTGATGTGGGTAGAGATGATGCTGAAAAGTCTTTGGAATACATGATCAAGTATTTGCTTAATTATGGTTTCTATAAGTTTGGCTATGAAATTTGTATGATTGTCTTGGTATCAACGATCACTTATAGACAGGATATCGTAGCGTTAGCATATTCAGCATGGCTAATTGTATTACTTATGCTGAACAAGCTTAAGGGTCCTCATTTATGGGGTATTTTCCAAGTTTTTCTTCTAACCTCAATTTTAGTGCAATATGTTGTCCTGGTGGCATTCCCGCCCTCTATGTGTATAGGTGAGTGAACTTAAAATATATACATACATATACAAAAAATTTTAATGTTAACACTTTTTTTCCAGAATACGTTTGGGTTGGTACACCCTATTCCGAGGCCCTTCAACGTTGGGCCATGTTACCCGGTGATCTAAACTATGATCACACAAATAAGTTAATTTTCGATTTTATTTTATTACTCTTAGTGAATCGCCAGAAACGCGTTTTCACTCTGGAAAGTGTTCCCGATTATCCGGGAGGCAGTAATAAATCTGTAGTCAAAGATATTGCCCGTTTGGGCAAAGAAGAATTTGTAAATCCCACACACGATTTCCTCTCCCACATACGTAACTATTTGGACATTTTCAAACATGCTGTACTCTGTGGTTTCTATTGGGTAACTTTGGCTGTAGTCTTTTTGGCTGGTACAAATATTTCAGACGTCTTGGCCATTGGCTACTTAATTGGTGCCTTTATATTCTTATGGGAGGGCTCAGACTACTATCTAAGACCGATACGCTCAATAATAGGACGCTGGAAATGGCTGATAGCCTATAATGTTGCAAATATTATTATTAAAACGAGTTTACAATTATTTGGTTGCTTGTTCATGGATACACTACAAGTGAAATTCTGTTGGCTTGTCCATTTATTGGGTATCAGCTGTAGCTGTAAGATTGACTTGATGGATCCAGTCAATGATTGTCCATCCATAACAGTACAATCGGTCTTATTGTGGGATGCCATTTGTTTTGCTTTCCTCATATTCCAATTGAGAATATTTAAATCGTACTTCTTCTGTCACATTATTACGGATACAATGGCTAATAACATTTTGGCTTCCAGGTATGTTAATTCATAAAATACGATAGATATATAATTTCTTTCCGAAAAAAAGCATATCTATATATCGGTTTAATATGTAAACCTGCTAACTCATTTTCAGCAAATTTTACCGGAGAGACAAAAGAAATCGAAATTCGATAACAAAATTATGTTTCAGAAACACTAATTATTTTTTAATCCGAGAGTTTTGAAAATAAATTTTTTTGTTGCAAAAAAATTTTTTTTTTTTGAAAAATCACAAAATTTTCCTTTTTTAAAAATTCAGTACCTGGGCGACCGAGCCTTGCTCGGAGCTTTATGATAAATTTTAAGGTTTTCATATATTTTATTTTATAAAGTACTAACCAACTAAAATAAATTTAGAGAAAAGACGGTACACGAATATCCAATTAATTTTGAATCACATTATTAATTTTGTCCTATCAACACATGATCAAGTTCAATTCAATTTGAATAATTTTGGAAATTGGTTACATCATAGCCTGATCAAATGCACAGTTTACGACTTAATCAATTTTGAGTAATTTTCAGTGGCGCCACCTGACGGAAGTTTGTCATACGAATTAAGAAACCTTCGCCGGCTCATGTTCAAATGATCAAATGCACAATTTACGATTTAATTCATTTTGAGTTCATTCATTTAAGTGGCGCCACCTGTCGGAAACTAGTGATACAATTTTAAAAATCTTACGTAACATGGTTAAATTCATAGTTTACTATTCTAGACAGAAAAACATTCACTTGTTTTTAAGTTATAACATTACAAATTGAATTCGGTACTTTTTATAAAAACGCAGTTAACATACTGTTCCTATTCATATTACTTCATGAGGTGTCCCTTTTTTACCCATTTTGGCCCCCATTTTTAAAAAAGTACCAAATACGTGTTCAATATTTTTCTCACATTTATTGATTGCATTACAAAATTATTTTCTATACTGTTTGGTTCAAAAGATAAGAGTGGCTTTAAAATGGTACCAAAAAAATATTTTCACCCTTTTTTACCCCCTATAAAGCATAGATTGCAAAAAGTACCAAACACCTGTCCGCTTATTTTTAACAGCTATTCAAAACATAATTTAAATTTTGTTTCTATGTCTATTACTTTAGTAGATATAGCGTTTTCGATTTTTCCCCTTTTAATCGGTTTTTACCCTCTTAGAGGCAAAGGTTCCAAAAGCATATTGTTATTAATTAAAATGTATATTTGTCGTTTTCAGAGGTGCCGAAATCATTGAACGTCTACGAAAGAAACAAGTTGAAAAACGCCAAGACTATGAGGAGGAAGTTTTGGATAAAATTAAACGTAAAATGGAAAAGATTAGAGCTACTCAGCAAAAGATGTTGCGGCCCTTGGAAAAACCCACACACTTTGATGGTATGTTTAGAGTTTTTGTTAAGAAATTTCTTTAAATACCTAAACATTAGTATAGATATAAATAATAAAATCTCAAATTTTTATTGCAAACAGGGACCTTTAATAGGTCTATATTATATTTAACTAAAAATTTTTGAATTTTTTAAAGGAAATTTTTATTATTTAAAAATTACAAAATTTTTTTGGTTTTATTAAAAAACATTTTATTACAATAATACGTATGCAATGGTAATAAATTGGGATTTTAGTGCAATACACTAATTAAATGTTTGATATCCCATAATTTTTGAAAAACCACTTTTTACAACATTTTAGTTTTTATTTATTTTGTTCAATTCATTGGGTGTTGTATAGTCATGAAATTATGATGTTTATATATTTTTTTGGGTTTTAAACTAAAGCATACTCTTGTATTTAATAATACGTACATATATGTTGCATTCTTTTAGGAGGCTACAAATAGGGTTTTTTGTATTCGCAGGGTAAACTGAAAGTTATGCTTAGGATTTTTTATTCATGCTTTTAATAAATCTTTTGTCTTCAAGTACCGTTAAACGGTTTAAGGAAAATCTGAGAATTGAAATTGAGAATTGACTGGGACGAAATCGAAAAATTTTTGATAAAAAAAATGTTTATAGAAAAATTTTTGATAAAAAAATTATCTATTGAAAAATTTTTGATAAAAAAATTTTCTATAGAAAAATTTTTGATAAAAAAATTTTCTATAGAAAAATTTTTGATAAAAAAAATTTTCTATAGAAAAATTTTAAATAAAAAAAATTTCTATAGAAAAACTTTTGATAAAAAATTTTCTATAGAAAAATTTTTTATAGAAAAATTTTCTATAGAAAAATTTTTGATAAAAAAACTTTCTATAGAAAATTTTTTGATAAAAAAATTTTCTATAGAAAAATTTTTGATAAAAAAAATTTTCTATTGAAAAATTTTCTATAGAAAAATTTTTGATAATAAAATTTTCTATTGAAAAATTTTCTATAGAAAATTTTTAAATAAAAAAATTTTCTATAGAAAAACTTTTGATAAAAAAATATACAAAAATTTTTGATAAAAAAATCTTCTATAGTAAAATTTTTGATAAAAAAATTTTCTATAGAAAAATTTTTGATAAAAAAATTTTCTATAGAAAAATTTTTGATAACAAAATTTTCTATAGAAAATTTTTAAATAAAAAAATTTTCTATAGAAAAACTTTTGATAAAAAAAATATACAAAAATTTTTGATAAAAAAAATCTTCTATAGTAAAATTTTTGATAAAAAAATTTTCTATAGAAAAATTTTTGATAAAAAAATTTTCTATAGAAAAATTTTTGATAACAAAATTTTCTATAGAAAAATTTTTGATAAAAAAATTTTCTGTAGAAAAATTTTTGATAAAAAAATTTTCTATAGAAAAATTTTTGATAAAAAATTTTCTATAGAAAAATTTTCTATAGAAAAATTTGATAAAAAAATTTTCTATAGAAAAATTCTTGATAAAAAATTATAGAATAATTTTTGATAAAAAATTTTTTATAGCAAAATTTTTGACAAACAATATATTGATAAAAAAATTTTCTATAGAAAAATTTTTGATAAAAAAATTATCTATAGAAAAATTTTTGATAAAAAAAAATACCTATAAAAAAATTGTTGATAAAAAATTCTCGACCGTGGACAAGAAGGTGCTTATCGGTGACAGTAGTGTAGCCAACTGTATTTACTCATTGGAATAAACTTCCAGCATCTGTCTTACCCTCTTATAATGACATTTTCAACTGTACTCTACTTCACTTAATCCAGAGGATTTGTGGATTCATTAGTTGGAAGTACCACAATTTCTTGGCTTTGATCTCCAAACAGATTCCCAATGTTAGAGCTGTTACAACAACAACAACAAAAGCCGATAAATCAGGGCATATATTTTTTTGTTTAGTCTTAATAGTAATAGATTTTTTACAAGCCTCCTTAAAGTATGCAACAGAATTTAATTCGAATCGTGATCGAGTCAACTACCAGAATAAAGCCTTAGGTTTAAGACTAATTAAACCACAATATATTGACATTACGACTTCATGACATAAAAGAACACCCCTGGTAAATTTATCAACATTTTATTTAAAATTATATTTTTGTGTCTTAAAAAATATCAACGCGTTAAAGCAATTTTGCGCCAAACCTTTTAAGTTTCCCAAACATTTTTGAGTGGAATTTTTATTTTGTTTAAAAAAAAGTGAATTTAGAAAAAATAATTGATATTAATCATAATAAAAATAGACGAACAAGAAACAGCCTCAAAACTAGCACCACTGGCCCATTGCAACAGTTATCTGTCCTGCCAGGGTTCTGATGAGAACGATAACTCGGAAGGTCGCACCGAAAGTATAACCAGCTGCAGCAGCAATAATGGCTCCGAAGAGGATTTAAGTAAAATCTATATAAACACCGAATATGCAGATATTAAATCCATAAGTGATTATGGTGATAATCTTAATCAAAATAATAAACAATTTATGAATTTGCCCGAAATTGAAATTGAAGCCCACTCACAGGTATTTACAAGACTTTATGAAATTCTCTTAAATTCTAGAATAATTACAAAATTTTTTTCAATGCCAAAATGAAGCCTCTGACACCCACATCGGATATGTTAACCATACCTTTAGAGGGTTTCCTTGAGGCTCCCAGATTGTCCATGTATTATCATACTCCTTCAGATTTGTCACAACCTAAATACGATATATCCGAAGGTTCAAATGATGTATTTTATGTGGTAAAACAAAAGTTTGAAATTTTTAAAATTTTTAGTTTGAAATTAAAATTTAAAATAATTTTAGAATAACCCTCCCAGACCTTCACCTCTACTACTTTCGGCTCGCACTTTAGAAGTTGATGTTAGCAAAAGCAATAATGGCTCAGTTATTTCCTCCAATATGGATAAAGAACGTAGGTCCTCCCTTAGCACACGTCATCGTCGCCAGTCTTCTGTAAATGCTGTATCCTGGAATGATACTGTATCCATTAAATGTGCCACGCCCCTTAAGCCTAATACCAAATCCGAAGATCATCATGTAACTATGCGCAAAAAATTGCTAAATCGTCGTCATCAAAGTGTAGGAAATGCCAAATATACCCTAGAAGATGCAACTCCAAAACGTCCTGAGTCCCAAAGACGTTTTAGTAATTTATCTTGGGCCAAAGAAGAGGCCCTAATGAATTATCGCCAAAGGCCAAATAGTTGGGGTCCTGTTGGTACGGATTCCTTAATGCTATACGCGAATGCCTGCTGTGATCTACGTTTGCATGGACAATGTATTTTTGTTTTCTTCTTAAAAATTCAACAAATACTTCATTTTTATCAAACAAATTTTTTCAAAATAAAATTGTATAAATTTTTAAATAAATTAAAATTTTTTAAAAATTCAAATCACATTTTTTTCAATGTAAATAACACTAATTGGTCTTTATTCAATTTTTTTTCTTAATTATTTTAATAAAGAAAAATTAAAATAAAATTTTTTTAAACTATTTTTAATTTTTCGAAAGGAAATCGAGACTTTTTAAAGTTTTCATTCTTTATTTAAAAAACCAAAACCTGTGTAAAAATTTACTTTTAAGGAATGTCTTTTATTTTAGGTTTTAAGCATAAATTTTTCTTCTGAATGTTAAATTTTCTTAAATAAATTTAGAATAGTTTTAGTTTAATAAAATACACTGCCGTTCATGAGATTAGGTTCAATTGTTTTATATTATATACAGTCGTATGCAGCTCATACCACCAGAAGCCGACGACTTGTTGCAATTTTCGTAAATATCAAGATCATTAATGAAACTCGTAATGGAAAATTTGAAAAATTTTTTGATAAAAATTATAAATAATTTTCTATAAAAATTTTCGATAAAAATACTTTTCTATCGAAAAATTTTCGCAAAAAACTTTTTTCTAAAGAAAAATTTTCGATAAAAATATTTTTCTATAGAAAAATTTTCGATGGAAATATTTTAGATAAAAAAATTTCCATAGAAAAATTTTTGATACAAAAAATTTCTATAGAAAAATTTTTCATAAAAAACATTTCTATGGAAAAAAAATTTTAAAAATTTTAAAAATTTCCTGTAGAAAAATTTTTAATTCAAATTTTCTATAGAAAAGTGTTTAATAAAAAATTTTCTATTGAAAAATTTTTAGTTAAAAAAAATTCTATGGAAAACAAATTTTCTATAGAAAAATTTTTGATAAAAATAAAAAATTTTTCTAAAGAAACATTTTTGATAAAAAATTTTTATCGAAAAATTGTTGATAAAAATATTTGAAAAATTGTCTGTAGAAAAATTGTTGATAAAAAAATTTTCGATAGAAAAATTTTGACAAACAAGTTTTTTATAAAAAGAATTTGATACAAAAATTTTCTATAGAAAAATTTTTGATAAAAAAAATTTTCTTTAGAAAAGTTTTTGATAATTTTTGAAATTTGGATTAAAAAATTTTTCTATAGAAAAAATTTTGATTAAAAATTTGTTATAGAAAAAATTTTGATAAAAAAAATTTCTTTAGAAAAATTTTTGATAAAAAAATTTTTTAAGGAAAAAATTTTCATAAAAAAAATTTCTATAGAAACATTTTTGATAAAAAAATTTTCTATAGAAAGATTTTTCAAAACAAGTTTTTGATAGAAAAATTTTGATAAAAAAATTTTCTATAGAAAAATTTTTAAATTTTTTTCGAAAAATTTTTGATAAAAAAAAATTTTTATACAAAAAAAATTTTCTATAGAAAAACTTTTAAATTTTTTTGGAAAATTTTTTGATAAAAAAAAAATTTATATAAAAAATTTTTAATACAAACATTTCTATAGAAAAATTTTTATTAAAAAAATTTTTGATAAAAAACAAATTCCTATAGAAAAATTTTTCATTAAAAAAAATTCTATAGAAAAAATTTTTTATCAAAAATTTTCTATAGAAAAATTTTAATTTTTTTTTGACGCAAAAATTTTCTATAGAAAAATTTTGATAAAAAAAATTTTCTATAGAAAAAAATTTGATAAAAATTTTCTATAGAAATTTTTTTGATACAAAAAATTTCTATAGAAAAATTATTTGAAAAAAAATCTATAAAAAAACTTTTGATATACAATTTTTAATAAAAAGTTTTCAATAAAAAAACATTGAAAAATTTTTGATAAAAAAATTTTCTAGAGAAAAATTCTATAGAAAATTTGTGATAAAAAAATTTTCTATAAAAAACTTTTGACAAAAAAAATTTCTATAGAAACATTTTTGATAAAAAAATTTTGTATATTAAAATTTTTAATTAAAAAATTTTCTATAGAAAAAAATTTGACAAAAAATTACTTTAAACAAATTTTTGATACAAAAATTTTCTTTAGAAAAAAATTTTTAATAACAAAATTTTTTTTAGAAAAATTTTTGATAAAAAATTTTCTATAGAATCATTTTTAATACAAACATTTTCTGTAGAAAAATTTTTAATAAAAAAATTTTTGAAAGAAAAATGTTTTCATAAAAAAAATTTTCTATAGAAAATTTTTTGATAAAAAATTTTTTTCTATAGAAACATTTTTGAAAAAAAAAAAAATTTCTATATTTTCAATAAAAATATTTGAAAAATGTTTGATAAAAAAATTTTCTGTAGAAAAAATTTGGTAGAAAATTTTTCTATAAAAAATTTTGATAAAAAATTTTTCTATAAACAAATTTTTTGATAAAAAATTCTTATAGAAAAATTTTTCATAAAAAAAATTTGCTATAGAAACATAGTTGATAAAAATTTTTGATAAAAAAAACCTATAGAAAAATTTTGGATAAAAAAATGTTTTCTATAGAAACATTTCTGAAAAAAATTTCTATAGAAAAATTTTCAATAAAAATATTTGAAAAATTTTTGATAAAAAACTTTTCTATAGAAACATTTTTGATAAAAAAATTTTCTATAGAAAAATTATTGATTAAAAAATTTTCTGTAGAGAAATTTTTGATATAGAAATTTTCGATAGAAAAATTTTTGATATAGAAATTTTCTACAGAAAAATTTTTGATAAAAAAATTTTTGATAACAAATTTTTATAAAAAAATTTTTGATAAACAAATTTTCTATAGAAAAATTTTTGATATAAAAATTATTAAAAAATTAAAAATAAAAATTTATGATATGAACCTGAGCCCGGATTCGAACCCACAACCTCTTAAACATAAATTCATGGTTCAACTAAAAATTAATTTCTTTCAATTAAATTGCATGGGCACCGCGATTTACATGTTTTCACTAACTCTTTCAAGTTGATACTAAATTCAAATTTGCATTAACGTAAAAAGAATAAACAGAAACTTGTCAAAACAAAAATCTTTGTCTTCATTACCAGCTGACAGTTGGTTAAAGTACAAAGTAAATGTAGATTAATAAAGGATAGGAATACAAAAACATAAAAGGAAAAAACTATGGTGGATAAGTTCGTCTAACTGAATCGATCATATGGTCATAGGTGAAATAGAAATGAGGGTTAATATAATTCTCGTTTTCAATTTCGCTTAATAATTCAGTTAAATAGATGATCTTAACTACTGGCATCTAACAGTTGGTGACACAGTGTGCTGATGAAGTCCGTAGCGGGACAGAAAATGCAGCATTCCACACTGCTAAGTGTCACATAGTTTTTTCAGTATTCTTAAAAAAATTATTAATCTAATTTAAAAATCATAAAAATTATTAAAAAATTAAAAATAAAAATTTATGATATGAACCTGAGCCCGGATTCGAACCCACAACCTCTTAAACATAAATTCATGGTTCAACTAAAAATTAATTTCTTTCAATAAAAATTTACCATAGAAAAATATAAAATAGTAAAACTAATCTGATGAACAGCAGTGTACGAGTATTTATATATATTTTTTCTTACTTAATTACTGGATCTTTAAACTAATCCCAGTTTTTCTTTAACATCTTTTTTATTCTGCTTTTTTTATCTAAAACAAAAACAAAAATGTTTTACTTTTTTTATTTTGCATTTTATTTTTTTAATTTGTTACTATTATTTGCTTTTGTTTTTATTAATTTTATTTTAGAACATGGGAATCCCGTTTATGGCTCAAGACCTCATAAAAGGAAAGAAATTAAACTACATCCACAGGGTAATTTATTTATAATTATTTTTAATTTGTTTAAATCTTAAGTTTTACTTATTTTGTAGTTGATTTTTTTTTAAGTTAAAGCACAACTTTTTTTGGTAAAAAGTTTAAGCATGTTCTTTTCTTCTTTTTAAAAAATTTTAAGTAGAAACTGCATAAATCCATTAATAATGATTTTTTCATTTATGTCGAAAAATTATTTACCACACTGTGCCTTATACAATGGGTAAAATACAATTGAGTGTTAAACGAAAACATTTTTAGAGGAATAAACAATTTGTGTGGCAGTAGGTTCGTTTATATTTGTCTGTTTCTCACACATTTTCTTGACAAATACACTAGTCAACAAAACTCAACTATTTGCCTTACATTACATTAACTACAAATAGTAACTACATATAGTAGTTGCTTTTACTAAAATTTAGTAAAATTAGCTAAAACGTTTAGTAACATAAACTAAATAGATTTTTAAATTAAATTATGTTATTTCAAATTTATTTCTCAAACTTTTACAAAAATTAGTAAAATTAAAAAAAAAAAGATTAATTAACTAAAATTTTTGGTAAAATTAACTAAACAAACTTTATTTAAATTAAGATTTTCAAATTCTTCTTCTGTTATCCTAGACTCCCAGTGGAGGGGGTCATATTTTTAAATTGAATTATTTTATTTCAAATCATTTATCAACATTTTTTCTACATTTCAATACAGATCAAAGCCATGATTATATACAACATTTATTTTTTAATTTTTACAAAAAAGCAAGTACGTACATTCGATTTTAAAGTGAATGGCAAAAAGACGTAAATAAATCGATGTGGCTTTTCTAAAAAATTTGTAGATACAAAAATTAAAAAAAAAAAAATCTAATAAATAAACTCTTAACAAATGAGTCAAATCAAAAATTAATACGAATTTTGCTACTCACGATCTCCGATTTCGATAAAATTTTGTGTACATATTCTTTAAGCTCATACAATTTTTCAAAACATATAAGTCTAGTTCACAATCCGTTTCGAATTATATGGGTGGTTGAAGAGCAGGTAATGTGATTTCAACCAATTTCTTTTAAGATTGCCAAAATGTTAGTTTTTGTCCGAATAAAATATGATTTTACCTTCCGTTTATAAAACACATAATTTTAGAGATATTTTATAAAATATTTAAAATAAATTTATAAGTGGTCAGGTAATGTGGTACACCGCATGCTGGTAATGTGTTATCAGGCAGCCTAACCACCAGTAGCCGATAAATATTTTTAATTTTCGTAAATACCACGATCATTAATAAAACTCGTGAAAATGAGTATTAAAATTATTCAGTTGGAATTTGGATGTTAACAGAGTTGGTTGGTGCCGCCTTGTTAAAGAAAAGTCAAAAACAAAATGGGCAAGAAACGTTATTCTTATATTGTCCGTTAAAGAGAAAAATTAGTATAATACATTACCCACACTTACCCTTGATAAACGCTTAAAAAAATTTCATCGAAACACAGAAGCAAAGACTCTATAATATATGATGTTCCACTTCCATACATTGATTTGCCGCATGATCCTCCCGATAAGTCCCATAAAAACGAGAGTATACCGCATTTACTCTAATTCGAAAACAACTAATGGAGACGATTATCCAAAGAAGCTAAGGCAAACACACGTGCTCATAAAATGATCTTTGTTTGTGCTTTTATGAGTTTTTCATTGTTCTTTATCCAATTTCATTTCACTTTTGACAGAAATACAATGTATGGAGTGCAATATCTTTATATCAAGGGTGTCCAAGCCCTGATAGATGAGCTCAACGAATTTTTGATTTGACTCAAATACTATTTTTGGAGCATTAAGCAAATCATTTAATCATAATAAAAGACAATTTATTGACAATAAATCGAAAACTTAGGTCGAATTTTCAAATTAACTGAAATGTCAGACATTTGTTTGAAAACATCAAATCCTTTCACAATGCGTTGCAAATTGTCTAGCATCATAGTATTTGGAAATCGGTATAGGGGTGGGCACTATTATACCCTTCATCACAATGGCTGAAAAGAGTATTTATTATAAGTTTGTTCTGATGTATGTAGCGCATAGAAATATTGGTCTTAGACCTACCTTTTAGTATACCAAGTCTTAGAATCACTTCCTGAGTCGATTTAACTGAATTTCTAGACAATCGGTCCATATTTGACATCAGATCCCATATAGGTCAAAACGACGGAAATAGCGTAAATATATAACTTTTGGGAAAGTCTTTGTATAAAGACAAAATTTGAAAAAACATTTGTCTTTCTCATAAAAATGGAAAATTTTAAAAATATCTTGTAAAAAAAGGAAATTTTGAAAATTTTTTATAAAATGGAAAATTTCCTATAAAAATGATAAATTTTGAAAATTTTCTGTAAAAATGGAAACTTTTAAAAATTTGCCACAAAAATTGAAAGTTTTTAAAATTACCCATAAAAATGGGAAATTTTTAAAATTTCCCATAAAAAATTGAAATTTTGAAAATTTCCCAAAAAAAAAGGAAAATTTCAAAAATTTCCGATAAAAACGAGAAATTTTAAAAATTTATAATAAAAACGGAAAATTTTCCATAAATAAGGGAAATTTTGAAAATTTCCCATTAAAATTTTTAAATTTCTCATAAAAAAGGGAAAATTTGAAAATTTTCCATAAATACATATTTTGAAAACTTTCCGTTTTTATAGGAAATTTTCAAAATTTCTTTTTTTTATGGGAAATTTTAAAATTTCGCTTTTTTATACAAGGACCGAAAATAACTGTTATTTTTGAATTTTTTATTAAAAATAGCAACCGCAAGGAAATGTCGGAGAATAAAACCATTTTGATAGTCTTGGACAAAATTTTCATAAAATGCGATGATTCTTAAAAATCTGATTTTTATTTTTTAGAAAAAAAATAAGTTATTTTTTGATTTTTATTTTTTTTGAGCAAAAATAAAAGTTATTTTTTAACTTTTATTTTTTCAAGCAAAAATAACAGTTAATTTTATATGAAATTGTTGAAATGTCCCTTTTTTATGTGAAATTTTTAAAATTTCCCTTTTTATGGGAAATTTTCAAAATTATTGAAATTTTGAAAATTTCCCATAAATTAGGAAAATTTTATAAATTTTCCATAAATATTTTAAAAATTTCCCTTTTTATAGAAAATATTCAAAATTTCCCTTTTTATGGGAATTTTTTAAAATTTCCCTTTCTTATGTGAAATTTTCAAAATTTCCCTTTTTATGGGAAATTTTCAAAATTTGCCGTTTTTATTTAAATTTTCAAAATATCCCTTTTTTATGGGAAATTTTCAAAATTTTCTTTATTTTATAGGAAATTTTCAAAATTTTCCTTTTTTATGGGAAATTTTCCAAATTTCTCATTAAAATTTTCCTTTTTTAATGGGAAATTTTCAAAATTTCCCTTTTTATGGGATATTTTTAAAATTTCCCTTTTTATGGGAAATTTTCAAAATTTCTCTTATATATGGAAAATTTTCAAAATGTTCCGTTTTGATTAAAATTTTCAAAATTTCCCTTTTTAATGGGAAATTTTCATATTTTCCCTCTTTTATGGGAAATTTTCAGAATTAAAAATGCTAAAATTTTCTTTTAAAATCGTTCAAATTATCAAATTTTGAAACTGAAGGGTATGTGTATCTGAATTCGAAAAAAAAAACTTCTCCGTACAAGCCCGAAACCGTCCAGTAACCACTCATTAGGTCAATTGGACACATTTTCCGATAACTTATGCTACGATGCTAGATTATTTCCAAACGATTGTGAATTCGGCTATTGTACATATTTTTGAGCAAAAGTGTGACCGATTTCATTTTAAATGAAAATTCGACTTTTCTATGTAAATAGTCAAATGTAAATATTTATTTATAATTTTTTTTCTTATATAATTTCTATTTTTCTTTGTAAATTTATAGATGTTTTTTTTTAATGTTTAGAAAAAAAAAATATTGTTTCAAAAAATATTAAAAATTTTCTTTTAAAAAAAAATTTAGCTGTACGAGCTGGTGATTATTATATGTTTGAAGATGTCGATGATAAATTCGAATTAGAGGTTATATCCGATTCTGATAAATATATATTCGAGACTGACATTGAAAATATAACCGATAGTGAAATCAAAATGAATCGCCGTAAAACTTTATATGATGTAAGTATAAGATTTTTAATTATTTTTTTATTTTTTCATTAAGAATTTTGATAAAAAGAAAGAAAATTTAAATAAAAAAAATTTCAAAATTTTGTGCATGCATTGGATATTATTTGAACAAAAATTATATGTAATTAAATAAATGTGTGAAAACAAAAAAAAAAAATCGAAAAAAAAGGTTTGGAAAGATATTAGTAGTGTTCAGTATCGTCGTCAGGTTTACTTGAGGCAACGTTCTTATGCCTCTGCACCACCCTCTCATATTGGTCTACTGTTTGATGAACATCAAACAAGTGCCGATATCGAGGAGGCCTCAGACAAACGTATTTCAACTGTATCCGAACCTTTATGTTACCCTCCACGGTCAACGAGTGAATATTTCGTGAGTGTTTTTTTTTTCAAATTCGAAGAATTTTCAAATAGTTTTTTTTTAACAAATATCGATGTTAAATTTCAACACTTTCCAAAAATTATTTTAAAACACATTTCAATATGAATATTTATATAAAAAACACTTTTGAATTTCACCTAAATTTTTATAATTTGTTTTTAATTGGAGTTGTTAATGTATTGAGTATTTGATAACTTGAAAATAAGGACTTTTTTGGGTACTCAATACCTAAAATTTTTAAAAGAATTTTAAAATTTTATATAGAAATCCCATATGAAATTTTAAAATTCACTTATTTTAATTTATCTTAAGAAAATGTTATTTTTAGTTTTTATAACTTTTTTTAGATACAAAGCCAACAAATAATTGCCAAAAAGTTGACGGTATGTTTATGTATAAATATACTTTATGTTATATGTATGTGTACTTTAAATTTTCTTTTTCTTTAAATTCAAATTTTTATGTAAAAATTTCCAACAAAAATACACATTATACACAATTCATAATTTTTTAAAACTATTTCCATAAGGGTATTCACAATTGAGTATACTAGTAAAAGTGTAAAGAAGTGATCAAAGCTCTCTACAAAAAAAATTGCTTATTTACATTTATGCTCTTTCGAAAATCTACTATTTTACTCAAGCTTTAAAATTTTTTTATAAAAATTTTTTTATAATTTTTTTTTTATAGAAAATTTTTTTATCAAAAATTTTTCTATAGCAAATTTTTTTATCAAAAATTTTTCTATAGAAAATTTTTTTATCAAAAGTTTTTCTATAAAATTTTTTTTTTATCAAAAATTTTTCTATAAAAAATTTTTTTATCAAAAATTTTTCTATAAAAAATTTTTTTATCAAAAATGTTTCTATAGAAAATTTTTTTATAAAAAAATTTTTTTATCAAAAATTTTTCTATAGAAAACTTTTTTGTCAAAAATTTTTCTATAGAAAATTTTTTTATCAAAAATTTTTCTATAGAAAATTTTTTTATCAAAAATTTTTCTATAGAAAATTTTTTTATTAAAAATTTTTCTATCAAAAATTTTTCTATAGAAAATTTTTTTATCAAAAATTTTTCTATAGAAAATTTTTTTATCAAAAATTTTTCTATAGAAAATTTTTTTATCAAAAATTTTTCTATAGAAAATTTTTTTATCAAAAATTTTTCTATAGAAATTTTTTTTATCAAAAATTTTTCTATAGAAAATTTTTTTATCAAAAATTTTTCTATAGAAAATTTTTTTATCAAAAATTTTTCTATAGAAAATTTTTTTATCAAAAATTTTTCTATAGAAAATTTTTTTATCAAAAATTTTTCTATAGAAAATTTTTTTATCAAAAAATTTTTTTATCAAAAATTTTTCTATAGAAAACTTTTTTATCAAAAATTTTTCTATAGAAAACTTTTTTATCAAAAATTTTTCTATAGAAAATTTTTTTATCAAAAATTTTTCTATAGAAAATTTTTTTTATTAAAAATTTTTCTATAGAAAATTTTTCTATCAAAAATTTTTCTATAGAAAATTTTTTTTATCAAAAATTTTTCTATAGAAAATTTTTTTATCAATTATTTTTCTATAGAAAATTTTTTTATCTAAAGTTTTTCTATAGAAATTTTTTTTATCAAAAATTTTTCTATAGAAAATTTTTTTATCAAAAATTTTTCTATAGAAAATTTTTTTATCAAAAATTGTTCTATAGAAAATTTGTTTATCAAAAATTTTTCTATAGAAAATTTTTTTATCAAAAAATTTTTTTATCAAAAATTTTTCTATAGAAAACTTTATCAAAAATTTTTCTATAGAAAATTTTTTTATCAAAAATTTTTCTATAGAAAATTTTTTTATCAAAAATTTTTCCATAGAAAATTTTTTATCAAAAATTTTTCTATAGAAAATTTTTTTATTAAAAATTTTTCTATAGAAAATTTTTTTATCAAAAATTTTTCTATAGAAAATTTTTTTATCAAAAATTTTTCTATAGAAAATTTTTTTATCAAAAATTTTTCTATAGAAAATTTTTTTATCAAAAATTTTTCTATAGAAAATTTTTTATCAAAAATTTTTCTATAGAAAATTTTTTTATCAAAAATTTTTTTATCAAAAATTTTTCTATAGAAAATTTTTTTATCAAAAATTTTTCTATAGAAATTTTTTTTATCAAAAATTTTCCTATAGAAATTTTTTTTATCAAAAATTTTTCTTTAGAAATTTTTTTTATCAAAAATTTTTCTATATAAAATTTTTTTATTAAAAAATTTTTTATAGAACATTTTTTTATCAAAAATTTTCTATAGAAAATTTTTTATAGACAATTTTTTTATAGAAAATTTTTCTATCAAAAATTTTTCTATCAAACATTTTTCTATAGAAAGTTTTTTTTTCAAAAATTTTTCTATAGAACTTTTTTTAATAGAAAATTTTTTTTATCAAAAATTTTTCTGTAGATTTTTTTTCTTCTATATAATTTTTTCATAAAAAATTTTTCTATAGAGAATTTTTTTATCAAAAATTTTTCTATGGAAAATTTTTTATCAAAAATTTTTTAATAAAAATTTTTCCATAAAAAAATTTTTTATCAAAAATTTTTTTTATCAAAAATTTGTTTATCAAAAATTTTTTTTGTTTATCAAAGTTTTTTTGTTAAAAATTTTTTGATCAAACATTTTTCTATAGATAATTTTTTTGTCAAAAATTTTTCTACAGAGAATTTTTTTACCAAACATTTTTTATAAAAAATTTTTCCATAGAATATTTTTTTTATCAAACATTTTTCTATAAAAAGTTCTTTTATTAACAATTTTTTTATCAAAAATTTTTCCATTTTTTTATCAAAAATTTTTCTACATAAAAATATTTATTTTTTTTTTCTCAACAGAAAAATTTTTTTTATCGAAAATGTCTCTGCAGAAAAATTTTTTTATCAAAAATTTTTCGATGGAAAAATATTTTTTATCAAAAATTTTTCGATGGAAAAATATTTTTATCAAAAATTTTTCAATAAAAAAATATTTTGATAATTAATTTTTCTACAGAAAAATATTTTTATCAAAAATTTTTCTATACAAAATTTTTTTATCAAAAATATTTTAATCGAAATTTTTCTATAGCAAAATATTATTATCGAAAATTTTTCTGCAGAAAACAATTTTTATTGAAGATTTTCTATAGAAAAATTTAATTGAAAATTTTTCTTTAGAATAACATTTTTATCAAAAATTTTTCTACGGAAAATTTTTTTATCTTATCAATGATTTTTCTATAGAAAAAAATATTTTTATCAAAAATTTTTCTATGGACAATTTTTTTGATTAAAAAATATTTTCTAAAGAAAATTATTTTATCGAAATTTTTCTATAAAAAAATGTTTGAAACTGGGATATCAGAAGTTTTGTCACAGCAGGCTCAAGTATACAAATTCGTATACAACATTACCGGATTTCCTCTAATATTTTTGAACACTCACTAAATAAACTAGACTACGGACGATAAAAACCTAAATCGGCTGATCATTTTCTATCAGTCAAATAGTTTAAGAGAAAGGAAAAACTAAATCATAGAAGTGTGTCCACAATTTCTTTATTTCGCTTTTGCTAAGTTACTTTTTTACTAGGCAAAATACTCTGGATTATGAATACCTTTAATACCGCAAAACAACAATTTTTTTTCTACTCTACTCTAAAATTAATTGAAAAATAAAAAAAAAATTTGATTCATAATATTTACTATAAAACTCATGTCAGCTGTAAACTTTTTCTTCCATTTGTGTGTAGAGCATTCAAAATATTTAAAACGTATTGAGTATTCAGAAATGTCGCTATTAACAACTCTAAAATCATTTAATCTTTTTCTATTTATTTCAAAAATTCAAACAGAATTGAAAATATGTTTTCAAAAACAAAACATATCAATGGCTAGATTAAAATAAGCCTTTTCTTTTTTTATAAATGTTGTAATATTTATGTATATATATAAAGTGTTATAAAATATCTTTATCTTTTATATTTAAATCATGTTATAAAATTTAGAAAATTTTACTACTATTCAATTTGACTATTTTATAATCAATTTGACTAATCTATAAACAATTTTACAAATTTAGCTTCAATTTCACTTCAATTCATCTCAATTTCATGGATAGTTTTACTACTCTGTAGTCAATTTGACTATTTTAATATTCAATTTGACTTTTTAAATTTGACTCCTTTAATAGTCAAATTGATTATTTAAATAGTAAATTTAACTATTTTATAGTCAGTCTTTCTTTTTCTGTTGTCAATCTGACTATTCTATAGTCAATTTGACTATTCTATAGTCAATTTGACTATTCTATAGTCAATTTGACTATTCTATAGTCAATTTGACTACTTTATAGTCAATTTGACTATTTTATAGTCAATTTGACTATATTATAGTCAATTTGACTATTCTATAGTGAATATGACTATTCTATAGTCAATATGACTATTCTATAGTCAATATGACTAGTCTATAGTCAATTTGACTATTCTATAGTCAATTTGACTATTCTATAGTCAATTTGACTATTCTACAGTCAATTTCACTATTATATAGTCAATTTGACTATTCTATAGTCAATTTGACTATAGTCATTTTGACTATTGTCAATTTGACTATTCTATAGTCAATTTAACTATTCTATAGTTAAATTAACTATTCTATAGTCAATTGTACTATTTTATAGTCAATTTGAGTATTCTATAGTCAATAGGCAATTTGATTACTCTATAGTCAATTTGACTATTCTTTAGCCAATTTGACTATTCTTTAGTCAATTTAACTATTCTATAGTCAATTTAACTATTCTTTAGTCAATTTGACTATTCTTTAGTCAGTTTGACTATTCTTTTGTCAATTTGACTATTCTTAAGTCAATTTTACTATAGTCAATTTGGCTATTCTATAGTCAATTGTAATATTTTATAGTCAATTTGACTATTCTTTAGTCAATTTAACTATTCTATAGTCAATTTAACTATTCTTTAGTCAATTTGACTATTCTTTTGTCAGTTTGACTATGCTTTAGTTAATTTGACTATTCTATAGTCAATTTGACTATTCTTTAGTCAATTTGACTATTCTTTAGTCAATTTGACCATTCTTTAGTTAATTTGATTATTCTATAGTCAATTTGACTATTCTATTGTCAATTTGACTATTCTATAGTCAATTTTTGTTGCTATTCTATATTCAATTTGACTATTCCATAGTCAATTTGACTATTCTATAGTCAATTTGACTATTCTATAGTTAATTTGACTATTCAAGTGTCAATTTGGCTATTCTATAGTCAATTTGACTTTTCTATAGTCAGTTTTACTATTCTGATTCCAAGTTTTCTAATGCAAAATTTTGTGAATTTCTGTAATAATCAAAAAGTTTATACCATTATCAAATTGACTACTTAACAATCCTATGGGTTAAAATTAGAAAAACCTAGTTAAAAAATAGCTTCTAAAAACATTGCAAATATGGCACTCATAAACATGATGTATAATTCTTGAAAAAAAAGACTTATTCCCAAAATGAATATTTCTATTTTTAAGGAAAATTACAAAGCCAAAGGTGGTAAACCGACAGAGGTTGATACGGGTCCTTCAACTAGTAAGGGTACTGAAGTACACACCAGAGCCAAGTACAAATCTGAGGTTGATAGCGGCGATACTGAAAATTCGGATGCAGGTGAGATTTTAATTTCCATAAAATTAAAGAAATATTTTAATAATAATAATTAAAAATTTTATAGATTTAGAAGCCAATCCTATAATACGTTTAATGGAAGCATTTTTGGTCTCTTTAACCATTCGCCTCAATCGTTTTTCGCGCAATTATCGTTATGTCAATAAGATTTTGGCCGAAGAAAAGAAGGCACTCAAGGAATCGAAAATGGATATGACATCGGGTCGTCATGCTAAAAATGCTGCTTCTTTGTTGAATCTACTGAAACGTAATATCGCCAGGTATTTATATATTTCTATATAAAAAATCTAGAATTATTTAGATTTACAAAAAAATTTTCGAGTTATCAAAAAATCTTTTTTATTCATTTGAAAGTATTTTAAGTTTTTTAATTTGATTTATTTTTTAATTATTTTATTTTAAATTATTCTATTTATTTTCGGTTAATTTTAATTTTGGTTAATTTAGTGTATTACAAGTTTTTTAAAACTATTTTTTTTTTGCAACACAATTCAATTTTAGAAAATTGTTCTAGGATTTTCCTTCGTATAAAAATTAATCGATTAAAAACTTTACATTAAAATGTTTTTATTTGTTTAGCAGCGGCCGTTTTGCGTTGCTGAACTGAACTAAAATTGTGTTAAATCATTTTTAATCGACAAAAATTCCTAAAATATAATTTTCAAGAGGGACCGTAACTGTTATAACTTTTATTTTCTGACATTTATTTTTTCGATAAAAAAATAACACTTATTTTTGACTTTTATTTTTTCAAGCAAATATAAAAGGTATTTTTTAACTTTTATTTGTTCGAGCAAAAATAACAGTTATTTTTGACTTTTATTTTTTCATTTTTATTTTTTCGAGCAGAAATAAAAGTTATTTTTGTTTAAATTCATGATAAATTTATTGAACATTTTTTTCAAACAAAGATAATTTTTCAGTGCAAATAATTTGCATATGCTCTAAAAATTAATGGAGTTGAGTTTTGCAATTGTAATTGGGGTTGGAAACACAAAAATAAATTGCATTTCTGCTCGAAAAAATAAAAGTCAAAAAATATTTTTTATTTATGCTCGATATAATAAAAGCCAAAAATAACAGTTATTTTTGCTCAAAAAAATTAAAGTTAAAAAGTAACTTTTATTTTTGCTCGAAAAAATAACTGTTATTCTTGCTCAAAAAAAAAAATAAAAATCAAAAAATAACTGTTATTTTTTTTTTTCTAAAAAATAAAAATCAGATTTTTAAAAAGCATCGCATTTTATGAAAATTTGGTCTAAGACTATGGTTTAATTCTCCGACATTTCCTTGCGGTTGCTTTTTTTTAATAAAAAATTCAAAAATAACAGTTATTTTCGGTCCCTGGTTTTAAACTTTTGTCATGCTATATAACTTACTTTCTTACTTATTTGGCCTATATTTACAACCTGTTAAGGTCAAAGGCAAATTTTATAATTCCGTGCACTTCGATCATGTGCGCATATTCTCCAATTTCTTAGTCCAAGCTTTGAAAGATTTTCTTCTATTTGGTCTTTCCACCGATGTTTCGAACGTCCTCATCTACGAGTTCCCTCGGGATCATTTTTGAGTAATATAGGTCTCCTTTTGGTGTCTTGGCGACGCCGTGGCCATTCCATCTTACTGCCTGGACAGCAGTCAAATCGCATTTATATTCCTTGAAAGCATTCATTAAGTGGATCAGAACACCTTCTTTGTAAAGGGTTCGGATGTTCCAGGTGCTGATCCTTAATTATGGTCCTTTTTTCGTTTGCCATTGCCGTCAACATTAGGAGGGCACCGTTTAATTCTTCTTTTTTGCTTGCTCGTAGTAAGTTACTAGCCCGACGATGTTTTTATCGTTCCTATGGGGGAACGCGCGGTCCACATTGGCTCGCTTCTTTAACGGGTGTTAACGTAGCTAATCAGGTGAACCACGAGGAGGTCAGTGTCCACAGTTGAGATGAAGGATAACTAAGATAAGTCTGGGCTTACCAAGTTGTGACCAATCAGAATATTGCTGGTACCCAACATCCCCTACATCACCCGGTCAGTTCAAAACATGTTGTAAAATTTTTTAGTGAAAAATATTAAATTAAAAAGTTTAACTGTAGCGTATTGCACTAAGATCCCAATTTATTACATTTATTTATTATTGTAATAAATAGTTTTTTGGTAAAAACCATAAATAAACTTTTGTTTATTTAAATCTTCACCAACAAAGCAACAACAAAAGTGTGGGAAATAAAGAAATGATAAAACTGAAAAATGTTTGTGTGTTTCTGTTCAGTTGATAATCTACGCTTTACGTTTATATTTGTTGGACACAATAATAATTCGTATCTATTCTGTCCCTCAAATAATATATAATGTGTGGTTTTCACTCTCTCTAGAATTAGAGGTAATCGTCCTGATGAAGTGGCCTAACCAACCATCGATACACGTCGAAGAAAGGTTTTCCCACCAACATTTTTTCCTTTTCTTTAAAAAAAAATAATTTTACAATAATAAATAATTGTAATAAATTGGGATCTTAGTGCAATACACTAAAGTAAAAATTTTTAATTAAATGTTTGATGTCCCAAAATTTTTGATAAACCTTTTTAAAAGATATTTTTATTGAAATTTTTTAATCGATTAATTGTTAAAAGTTAAAGAATTGAAAAAATTGATAAATTTAACATTTTACATAATATCGAGCAGGGTTCATATAGTAAAGATCTGTCACAGATGTACATATATATTTTTTAGACTGAGTTTGAATTGCGTTTGTGTTGCCATTAATTAGTGATCCCAAAAATTTTGTAGTTGCCTAAAATATTCCTAGGAAAAAATCCTTAAAAAGAATTATGTATGAATATGATAAGCATTTTTGATTTTATTATTTTGTTAAAATTAATTTGTATTAATTATAAAAATTCTTTCTTTTTGCATTTTTTATTTTCTTGCTACATTTATTGTTTGCTCTACCCCGCCTAACTCACCACAAAAAAAAATATATATATCAAAATCACCAACGATAAACTCCACCAATTTGAACGCATTTTCAACAAATAAAAACGCATTTCACACAATCAACATATTATTAAAAAAAATCATTTGTTAATGTTTTGATTTTATATTTTAAAAATTTTGATTTTATTTTATATTATCCTGTGTTACGCGTTCTTTAATTTTTGTTTTATATTTTAAATATTTTTATATATCAATTTATTGTTTATTGTATGACTTATGATTTTTATTGACTGATTGATTTGAAAATACAACAAAAAAAAAAAACGAAAAATTTGTGACGTTACGTGTGTCTGTGTAGTAATGAAAGTGAAGATGCCGCCGCTCCTACAACATCAACATCTAAACGGAATTCGAATTCAAATGCACTCAATAATATTATAAACATACAAGAATTGCCACCACAAACCAATCACAATACTTATGAACCTATGCAACAACAATCACCACCAAATCCACCACAACAAATACCACCACTGCCAACATCACAACCTCCACCACTACTACCTCCTACAACCACCACTGCTACCATCTCCACCATACAACCATCATCCGATATACGACAGTATAACGATGAAGCCATAATTAATTCATTAGATGTCGTTGATGTCGCTAGGTAAATCACAAAAATAATTTATAATTTCAAAACAATTTTGAAAACATTCTTCTGTTCTTTAAATTTGTATAATTTCCGAACAGATTTCAATTTTATTTTATATGTAATTTCTTAATGTTTAGAACACACTAACAACAATCCACAAAAAAACACTTAAATTCTACTTTGGCACAACAATTTTAAACTTAATTATATATAACTTCGATCTCCTGAATCTGCATATGATGTATCTAATTTTGAGTCGAACCTAGTTTTCGAGTTATAATTTTTAATACATTCACCACTTACATATTAAATTCCCCGACAAAATTCCAATTAAAACAAGGGGTACTTCTCTCAGACAATGAGCTGCATCCGATTCTATTTTTGGACTCTTTGAAAGGGACCTACGTTTTGACGCTGGCTCCGAACGGCAAATGCATTGGTTAGATAAGTTTGACATAGCCAATACTTAATAGAAAGTGGCTAGCTGAGATGAACTGCCGCTTTTTTGAAAATTCTTTTTTTTTCAAATGGTTCTGGACGGGAATTGAACTTGGGACCTCTGGCATGTTAGGCGGATGACTAACCTGCTTACTTACATAAATGACCTATATTTACAACCTATTATGGTCAAAGGCCGAGCATATTTTAGAATTCAATGCACTAGAATCTTGTGCGCACATTTTCCAATTTGTAGGCCAAACTTTGGACGATTTTCCTCTACTTAGCCATTCCTTGGAAGTTTTGCACGTCTTCTTTTAACAGCGTTCTTATGGAAAAGTTCAGTGTTAGCAGTTGAGAAGAAGGATGTATGTATGTATGTACTTACTTATTTAAATGGCTTATATTTACAACCTGTTAAGGTCAAAGGACAAGCATATTTTAGAAATCTAGGCGCTTCGATCTTGTGCGCATATTCTCCAATTTCGTAGGCCATGTTTTGAAATATTTTCCTCTACTTGGTTTTTCTATCGAAGTTTCTGACGCCTTCTTTTAACATTTAGACTATTTTTATTCTAATTTAATTTTTTTCCAAGAGTGGATTACTATATTCTCCAATTTCGTAGGCCAAACTTTGAAAGATTTTCCACTACTTGGTTTTTCTATATTTTAGAATTCAATGCACTAGAATCTTGTGCGCACATTTTCCAATTTGTAGGCCAAACTTTGGAAGACTTTCCTCTACTAAGCCATTCCTTAGACGTTTTGAACGTCCTCTTTTAACATCGTTCTTATGGAAAAGGTTAGTGTTAGCAGTTGAGAAGAAGGATGTATGTATGTATGTATGTACTTACTTATTTAAATGGCTTATATTTACAACCTGTTAAGGTCAAAGGACAAGCATATTTTAGAAATCTAGGCGCTTCGATCTTGTGCGCATATTGTCCAATTTCGTAGGCCATGTTTTGAAATATTTTCCTCTACTTGGTTTTTCTATCGAAGTTTCTGACGCCTTCTTTTAACATTTAGACTATTTTTATTCTAATTTAATTTTTTTCCAAGAGTGGATTACTAGCTATGTCCTAACCCATATTTTGTTATGATTCTTGTGGGAGAACTCGCGGCACATTTTAGCTCACTACATTAACTGGTTTTAACATAATTAGCCGAGGTGTTCAGTGTCCACAATTGAGAAGTGCTCATAAAAATATTGTTCTCAGATCCATACCGATTGACTCTATGAATCACTTCCTGAGTCTTTTTTACGATGCATCATTAAAAAGTCATCGCGATGTCAGTAAATCCGTCAGTCTGGATATCCATTGCTGGGAGTTCATGTCTGCAAAATATAACCTCCGAGGCGTCGATGATTTCCTCGTGTGAGCAGAATTTTATATTGATGAGCAAGCTTTTGAGGTTTGGAAAGTGATAATAGCCCGATGGAGTCAAATCGGTCTAATGCGGTAAATGCGCACAGCAATTGAAGGCGTAAGTTATTAATTTTTGGCCCTGGTTGTAAAGCTCTTTACTTCGCCTTTTTGCAGCAATTTCGGCTTTCAATCCTTCAATTATGCATAGAGGTTTTCCACGAAGATTTGTCATAATCCCGACGCCATAGCCTTTCCGACCCATTAACCCTCCCTTGACCGCTTCGGAGCAATTGTACCGGCTTCAGTCCAATGTTGGGCACTCATTCTGTTCTCTGGTGTGCAATAGTAGATCCAGGTTTCATTAACAGTTACCAATCAAAGCCAAAAGTCCTTTCGTGTCAGCAAGTAAATACTCTCTTGAAGTCATTAATTTTAGCCGTGGTTGCGAAGCTCTTGTTCACCGACACATTGCCTTGGAAAAACAAAACTTTATTTCGCCTTTTTGCAGCGATTTCGGCCTTCAATCCCTCCAATAATGCATAGTAATACTCGCTTTTGTCTTTTCCTTTTTCGAGGAAATCCACGAAGATTTGGCATAATCCTAGGAAACCGACGCCATAAACTTTTCGAGACATTGAGCCTCCCTCGCCCGCTTCAAAGCACATGTGCTATCTTCAGTCTATTGTGGGGCACTAAATCTGTTCTCTGGTGTGTAATAGTAGATCCAGATTCGATCATCAGTTTCCAATCGACCCCAAAAGTTCTTACGATTCCACTTTAGCAGGTCCATAAACTCTTTCGAAGTGATCTCGCGTTCGTGTTTTTGGTCAGGATTAAGCATTCAGCATAACTTTTTCATATGCAGAATATTGCCCAAAATATGGCTTATGTACTCATTACTAATCTTTGTAGTATCTGCTAGCTCGTGCTTCGGGCAGCCATCACCATTTCGTGTATTTTTTTGACATTGTTCTCTGTAACCGCACTGGCAGGCCTGACGCTGAGGTCTTGATCGGTAGTGGAGATCAAAAAAACTCTCGAAACCAATATTTGACAGTGTAATTTGAGGGCCCTGCAGAGGAAATCACCGCTTACTCATTGTAAGCAACTTTCTCCAGCCAAATCATCGGCAACGCTCTTCACTACATAAAAGAAGGAAGTATCGCTGAAACTGAATGTCTTAGTGGACGATGTAAGAAAATATTGGGAGTGACATTCGACAGCATATACTCTTCGTCAGCACATGTCACTGCAGCTTGCGATAAATTACGCAGTTGCAATAAGGTCCTTAAGTCGCTAGCCAGCAGCACTTAGGGAAAAATAAAGAAGAAAAATGCAGTGAAAAAAGATCCAGAGTTGTCAAAATGCAGCCGTCAGAACAATAACAGACTGCCTAATTATGTCCTCAGAAAGCCATCTATTTGAGGAGACGAAGGTCCTACCACTTAAGGAACATAGCCAAATGCTAACTAGGCAATTCCTTCTGGCATGTCATATGAGAGATCATCCGAACCACCATTTAACGGAATTTGATTCCCCTCAACGACATGTTAAGAAGGACATTCGTTGCTATGAGAATGATATTAGACAGCGTACAACCCAGCCACTTAATTTGACCTCATACAAAGCAGTTCTGGAAGATATTCACAAAAGCATTCACAATTGAATGTTATAGTTTTTGGCCGTCCCCTACCTATTGCAGAGGAAGAGAGAAGTCCAAGAACTACTAGGGTATTACTAGCACAACTAAGAATCGGCTGTTGTTGTCGACTTTATTTGCACTGGACTGAAGAAAGTCCACACAATACCCAATACCTCTTCCAATGCACAGCAACCTCACGCTAATAACTCCTGATTCTCTATGGACAAACCCTTTTGGATGCGGCGCGTCATTTGGGTTTGGATTTAGAGGAGTCCCCTGGACTTGGACAACATTAATGACATATTTTGATATTTTTGATTGCAGGTCAACCTGTTATAACAACAACAACCGCTTTGTCTCTGTCTTCTCCTAGAAAAAAACTTTACGGGAAAATTCGACCAACTTCCCATATGTGTCAACAGTTACAAAAGCCCTACTAAAATTCCAGCCCGCCCCAGAACGTTACGTTTTCAGAATTAAAATCTTGCAATAATTATCCTCTGGCTGACAGGTTCGCAACTCAACAAAGCAGTTTTCTTCTCGTGGCGCTTTTTCGTCTTGAGTACCACAGTAGTGTAAACATTACAGCATGAGAGACTAGCGTTTCCCATATGAGAGACTAGTGTCTCCCTCATGAGAGACTACCTCCCCCCTTATGAGAAACTAGTGTCTCTTTCAGATACTCTTCTTCTACAGAAGCCTTACAAATCTATTTTCAATTTGAATTTCTTAAGTCAGCTGTTTCTGCGTCACCCGACCCTGATTCCTCAGAGCAACCAATTTATTTCCTAACCTCAAAAACTTTTTTCTCGAAATCTAGAACAAACTCAAAATTATCAATTTTATTCTCTGATTTAGCAGATCCCAGTTATCTAAGAAAAGCTTACATAACTTGTGTCGCAAAATTGTATGCCTCTGTGTTACCCATTTTTTTCAAAATTTTCCTTAACCAAATTTGAAAGCTTTAAATTATATCCCAAAAATTTTTTTCATTATCAACTTTTTACTATTATAGAAGCAATGAAAATTATATGGAACGACAAAGTAAATATCAACGCGGGTAAGTTTGTTCAACAATTATGTAATTGTTTTTATAAAAATTATTATTGTTATTATTATTAATTCAAATATCATTTGTATAACGAAATTTTACATCATTTTAACAAATATTTGGTGATTCATTTTATTAATTATTTATATATAATCTATAAATACAATTTATGTTATTTTGTGTTGGCTTAAATACTTTTATTTTTTTTATGAGAAGAATAACGTAGATCAAAATATAGACAAATTTAATTTCAATTTATATATCAAAATTGATTTTTTGAAAGTTTTATAGCTTTTGGCTTAAAAAAGTGCCAAATCCCTAATAATTTTGTCATATATTTGTCATAATTTTGTCACAAGTTAAGAAATCGAGTTAATACGATTAACTCTCTTATTGCTTAAGTGTTGCTAAAGATGGCATATTATCCAACGAACTCAAGATTATTGTTTCTCAAGTTATTGTTGCTCCTTGGGGCTGTAGCAAAGTTCGATGCCTAAAATATTATTTCAAGCTCGTACAGTTAAGTGTTTTAGAGGGAGAACCTTAACGTAAATAAGTCTCATGGGCCGGATTGCTTTCTAGCTAATTCCTAACATTTACTCAAAGAAAAAGTCTTATGTAGTTTTGAGTAAGAGGGAAAATGAAATTACTCTCTCAATTTAGTAAAGACTCAAACCAAAACAGAGTACGGCAACACAATTTACTGAGTTTTGGGTTACTTCGGACTGGTTTGGGTAGTTTCGGGAACATGACATTTAAACCCGAGACTAAAAAATATGTATGTCGACAAATCTTTTCCAAAAAATGTTCTCAAACTATTTTTTAAAATTTATCAGTTTTCATCATTTATCTATTTTTCAAATTACCAACTAAATATAATTGATCTATGTTAATTTTTCCTTTACAAAATGTTTTCTTGTCCTTTTGTGTAAAATTCTAATATCCAATAATATGTCTTTTTAAAATTTATAATATCATTTGTATAAAATTCAAAGCAGCATTAAGAAAATTTCATTATTGTATAAAATAATATTTGTGTTTTTTTATTTAATCTCAAAATTATTTAATTCTTAACAATTGGTGTTCGCTTTTGGCTTTTGTGTTTCTAACTAAAAATCAAAAAATAAAAAAAATATATATTAGACGCAAATCAGAGCCACTACCCGAAATACGTATAAAGGCTCCATCGTTTGATCGTGGCCATCGAGGCTCAAGTTCTATAATAACTAAACAATGGTCTCAAGAGAAAGTAACCAGGTAGCTTAGCATTTTGTTTTATTTCAAACCCGAATTCCCAAATTCAATATTAATTTATAAAAAAATCAAAAATATATTTTCATTTCATTGCTATATGTTTCAAGATTTTGTCTTATCAGTTTCTTTTTGTATATGTTCTTATTTTTTGCTACCAATATATATATCAATCTTTGAAATTTAAGACATTTTTCTCATACCTTTCAAAATCTGTTATATCGTGGATTTCAAGAAAAAAGAAATATTTCAAAACACATATTCCAAAGTGGTTAATCCGTAAGATATTTAATTGAAAAAGAACCCAATTTGAGCCAGATAATAATTAAAGGGTGATGAAATTTGACGTTATGAATTGTCTTAAATATTTCTTAAAAATATTTTCTATAGAAAATTTTCAATATTTTCTATAGAAAATTTTCAATATTTTTCATATAGAAAATTTTCAATATTTTTCATATAGAAAATTTTCAATATTTTCTATAGAAAATTTTCCATATTTTCTATAAACAATTTTCCATATTTTCTATAGAAAATTTTCCATATTTTCTATAGAAGTAATGCTTTATGACCTAATTTTTGGAGTAAACCAACTGTGTTTTGAATATTTATAATGAATTTCTTGAAATATAACTTTATAACATTTTTATATTTTTTATTCGTTTCTAACCTAAAAACAATATCCGTCCATGTGCTTCAATGCTTGATATTTCACATTCTACTATTTCATTTTCATCCACTACAAATATTTTGCATAACTTTGAATGTTTTTTAGTTTTTTTTTATTGTATTTAAAAATCCAGCATGTTTTTCTATTAAAAACTTTGTATTATTTTAAAATGTGTAGTTTTTGGTGAAGAATAAATGTCTAGGCACAAAACAGATTTCTTTATCGTTTTTTTTTCAATATTTATACACTAAACAGGAATTATAAACAATTTTAAAAGCTAGAATTATTTTTTAATATTATTTTTAAACTAACCATTGTATTTAATAACTTCACATAACTTTAGTTACAGTAACACTTTAACAATTTTAACAATATTTCTTTTTTGATGTAATTTTTCTATATAAGTTATAAATATCTCTTTAATATATATTAACTACTGAATGTCTTAATATCTCTGTGGTTTAATATTGTTATTAAATATAACCCCGAAAGTATATAACAGTTTTCTTAAAGGTTGCAAACGAAGACATTTAAATTTTGTTTAATATTAGAGGAAGTGCGGGTAATGTGGTATACCTTTTTGTTTTCAAATTATAAAATTTTCAGTTTTTGTCCGATCCAAATAGGGCTTAACCCTCCAGATAATGCATGTGTTGTGATTTCACGGATCCATTTGAGATAAATATTATACAAAGCAAAAGCGAAAAAATTTGCAGGTAAAGTGGTACGATCGTTATTTTCTGAGAAAAGAAACTATTACTCGTACTTCGATTTTCTTATATTGTAGAGAAAAGTTACTTTACCATATTACCAGCCTATACCACATAGCCACCACTTACTCTACTCTGATTTTCAGATTACGCAAATGATACTAGTTTTTTCGAATATATCAAATTCGGAACCAGCTGACCCAAGTTTTTAATATTAACATTTTCAAATATAAAATGTTTTCTTATTGTTAACCTTAGGTTTTAATAGCACCATTTTATTGTGACAAATAAAACTGTTATATTTCCTTAATATACATTTTTTTATCTAATACTATAAATTTATTTATATAAATATTTAGTTTAAAACTATCGGTTTCAGTATTGTTCTGTTGTTAAGGGTTACAATATTTTCGATATTTTCTAAAGAAAACGTTCGATATTTCCTACACAAAATTTTCGACATTTTCTGTAGAAAATTTTTCATATTTTCTATAGAAAATTTTTCATATTTTCTATAGAAAATTTTTCATATTTTCTATAGAAAATTTTTCATATTTTCTATAGAAAATTTTTCATATTTTCTATAGAAAATTTTTCATATTTTCTATAGAAAATTTTTCATATTTTCTATAGAAAATTTTTCATATTTTCTATAGAAAATTTTTCATATTTTCTATAGAAAATTTTTCATATTTTCTATAGAAAATTTTTCATATTTTCTATAGAAAATTTTTCATATTTTCTATAGAAAATTTTTCATATTTTCTATAGAAAATTTTTCATATTTTCTATAGAAAATTTTTCATATTTTCTATAGAAAATTTTTCATATTTTCTATAGAAAATTTTTCATATTTTCTATAGAAAATTTTTCATATTTTCTATAGAAAATTTTTCATATTTTCTATAGAAAATTTTTCATATTTTCTATAGAAAATTTTTCATATTTTCTATAGAAAATTTTTCATATTTTCTATAGAAAATTTTTCATATTTTCTATAGAAAATTTTTCATATTTTCTATAGAAAATTTTTCATATTTTCTATAGAAAATTTTTCATATTTTCTATAGAAAATTTTTCATATTTTCTATAGAAAATTTTTCATATTTTCTAAAGAAAATTTTTCATATTTTCTAAAGAAAATTTTTCATATTTTCTATAGAAAATTTTTAGATATTTTCTATAGAAAATTTTTAGATATTTTCTATAGAAAATTTTTAGATATTTTCTATAGAAAATTTTTAGATATTTTCTATAGAAAATTTTTAGATATTTTCTATAGAAAATTTTTAGATATTTTCTATAGAAAATTTTTAGATATTTTCTATAGAAAATTTTTAGATATTTTCTATAGAAAATTTTTAGATATTTTCTATAGAAAATTTTTAGATATTTTCTATAGAAAATTTTTAGATATTTTCTATAGAAAATTTTTAGATATTTTCTATAGAAAATTTTTAGATATTTTCTATAGAAAATTTTTAGATATTTTCTATAGAAAATTTTTAGATATTTTCTATAGAAAATTTTTAGATATTTTCTATAGAAAATTTTTAGATATTTTCTATAGAAAATTTTTAGATATTTTCTATAGAAAATTTTTAGCTATTTTCTATAGAAAATTTTTAGATATTTTCTATAGAAAATTTTTAGATATTTTCTATAGAAAATTTTTAGATATTTTCTATAGAAAATTTTTAGATATTTTCTATAGAAAATTTTTAGATATTTTCTATAGAAAATTTTTAGATATTTTCTATAGAAAATTTTTAGATATTTTCTATAGAAAATTTTTAGATATTTTCTATAGAAAATTTTTAGATATTTTCTATAGAAAATTTTTAGATATTTTCTATAGAAAATTTTTAGATATTTTCTATAGAAAATTTTTAGATATTTTCTATAGAAAATTTTTAGATATTTTCTATAGAAAATTTTTAGATATTTTCTATAGAAAATTTTTCGATATTTTCTATAGAAAATTTTTCGATATTTTCTATAGAAAATTTTTCGATATTTTCTATAGAAAATTTTTAGATATTTTCTATAGAAAATTTTTAGATATTTTCTATAGAAAATTTTTAGATATTTTCTATAGAAAATTTTTAGATATTTTCTATAGAAAATTTTTAGATATTTTCTATAGAAAATTTTTAGATATTTTTTATAGAAAATTTTTAGATATTTTCTATAGAAAATTTTTAGATATTTTCTATAGAAAATTTTTAGATATTTTCTATAGAAAATTTTTAGATATTTTCTATAGAAAATTTTTCATATTTTCTATAGAAAATTTTTAGATATTTTCTATAGAAAATTTTTAGATATTTTCTATAGAAAATTTTTCATATTTTCTATAGAAAATTTTTCATATTTTCTATAGAAAATTTTTCATATTTTCTATAGAAAATTTTTCATATTTTCTATAGAAATTTTTTCATATTTTCTATAGAAATTTTTTCATATTTTCTATAGAAAATTTTTCGTATTTTCTATACAAAATTTTTCGTATTTTCTATAGAAAATTTTTGATACTTTCTAAAAAAAAACAGTCACGATTGTGTCATAAACATAGGAATCTTGATCATATGGTATTCTGTTGAAATTTCCAACTTGGGCAAACATGGTAAATACCCAGATTATGGTACATCTTTTCGGGGAAGTGCCCTATTTAAATCCTCTTTTCAGTATCTCAAGCATTTATTTTAATAAATCTAATTAAGTTTTGCTTTTGTATCTCGATTCGTGCGCCACTCTGGAGGTCAAGTCATTTTTAAGGATTTTTGGTAAAAATTTCATTTATATAGTGCTAACACGAAAATTCTAGAAATATTTAATAACAGAACGATACTGAACCTACTATGGGTTTCAATAAACTAACGCCATATTTGTCTTTTATCTTTTATTTTAATTGACATATTGTAGCTCGGAAATTGACTCGGATGATGAAGACTTTACAGCTCGTGATCATAATATTATAGTGGAGGTATTAATATCATCCTGGTATGCTATATTATCAAATACCGATGTTATATGTTATATAGTGGTTTTCGTAAATCAGGTATGTTTATTGTGAATTTGTTATTGTGAATTGTTTAGAGGAATTTTTATCTAAATATCTATCTAACACATTGCAGGTGGTAAATGCAGGTTTAATGTCATTACCTCTACCCTTAATGGTCTTCCTTTGGGGCACATTATCTTTGCCCAGACCTAGCAAAACCTTTTGGGTCACTTTAATTGCCTACACGCAGGCAATTGTACTTATCAAATGTATCTTCCAATTTAAATTGATTTGGGTGAACTATCATTATAATTTACCCAATAATCCTTTGGGTATTGAAAAATTGTTTGGTATCGAAATGAACTCAAATTATGCCAATTCGGATCTATTATTGCTACTGGTGCTATTTTTCCATAGGTAAGTAAAATTTTGATTTATTTTTTTTATTTTTATACCCACCAACCACGGCCCGGCCTTACATTTATAATATTTTTTAAAATTTTCAGATTTATTTTGAAATCTCATGGCTTGTGGAAAATTGATGTTAAGCCAATGAACATGACACATGATATGGGCTTCGACTCGAAATCTACTTTGTAAGTATTAACAATAAAAAACAAAAATTAATCAAAAAAATTAACCATAAAACGAATTTATTTCTAATAAAATATTTCATTTAAGGAAAGGTAATTTATTGATAAATTTTGCTTGAATACCTGATAACTAAAGTATATTGTAATTCTTGAAAAGATCGCGGCGACAAGTTTATATTATCTCACAATGTGACCACAAATACTGAATTTTATTCAAGTTCAAGTTCTGATTCATTCGATGTAGATTTAATGTATCAAGATCAAAAGTTTATTAACGAATTTCAAGAAAAGAAACGAGCTAAATTTTCTGTTCAAGAAGTTTCTAACAAAAAAATTAGTTTCAAGAAATCGGTTGCTACAAGCACTACAACAATTTCTAATCAAGATATATTAAAGGAAAGGTAGTACTTTCTTTTGCAACTAATTGCTAATTTCTTTGTCTTACTGAATCCCCATATGATATCAGTTATTTTCGTATTGGTTCTAGTTTCCGAGATATATTTTTTTTTAGAGAAATAACTGTTTAAATCTATAGCATATCAGAGTTATCGCATGACTTTTCTTGAAAAAAAGAACAAAATTCTGAAACAATAAATTATATCTCAAAACCTAGAGGAAAAAAATAACAATATCATTTTCGGATTCACTAGGTGGGCTAACAAATCCTCTATAATTTATAATTATTATTGAATTTTTTTTTAGATATATTTACATATGTTTTAATAAATTTTGTTTCTATTAATTTTTTTTAGAAATGAGAACAATGATGATGAAGATGAAGATGCCAATTCTGAACGTCGTCAATCGGTTGGGTCCGAAACTAAAAGCGAACGCCGTATAAGTATAGCACATAATATTCTTGTTAGACGTCCGGAGATTTTAAATGTGTCCAACTTACAGTATGCGAACCATATAAGCAATTTTTTATATATAATATTTTCTATAGAAAATTTAGAATATTTTCTAAAGAAATTATACAATATTTTCTATAGAAAATTTACAATGTTTTCTTTAGGAAATTTACAACATTTTCTATAGAAAATTAAAAGTATTTTTTTTTTAAATTCCAATAAATAGTAAATTTTAAAAAATTTTCTATAAATGGTAAATTTTTGAAAAATTTCCTTTAAAGAAAAATTTTTGAAAAAACTGCTATTAATACAAAATTTTTGAAAAATTTTTCTATAAATAGTAAATTTTTTAGAAATTTCCTATAAATAGTAAATTTTTGAAAAATTTCCTATAAATAGTAAATTTTTGAAAAATTTCCTATAAATAGTAAATTTTTGAAAATTTCCTATAAATAGTAAATTTTGAAAAAATTTCCCATAAATAGTAAATTTTGAAAAAAATTCCTATAAATAGTAAATTTTTGAAAAATTTCCTATAAATAGTAAATTTTTGAAAAATTTTCTATAAACAGTACATTTTTGAAAAATTTTCTATAAACAGTAAATTTTTGAAAAATTTCCTATAAAAATAGTAAATTTTTGAAAAATTTCCTGTAAAAATAGTAAATTTTTGAAAAAGTTCCTATAAATAGTAAATTTTTGAAAAATTTCCTATAAATGGTAAATTTTTGAAAATTTCCTATAAATAGTAAATTTTTTAAAAATTTCCTACAAAAAGTAAACTTTTGAAAAATTTCCTATAAAAAGTAAACTTTTGAAAAATTTCCTATAAAAAGTAAATTTTTGAAAAATTTCCTATAAAAAGTAAATTTTTGAAAAATTTCCTATAAAAAGTAAATTTTTGAAAAATTTCCTATAAAAAGTAAATTTTTGAAAAATTTCCTATAAAAAGTAAATTTTTGAAAAATTTCCTATAAAAAGTAAATTTTTGAAAAATTTCCTATAAAAAGTAAATTTTTGAAAAATTTCCTATAAAAAGTAAATTTTTGAAAAATTTCCTATAAAAAGTAAATTTTTGGAAATTTTCCTATAAAAAGTAAATTTTTGAAAAATTTTTAAAAAATTTCCTTTAAATAGTAAATTTTTGAAATATTTCCTATAAATATTAAATTTTTGAAAAATTTCCTATAAAAAGTAAAGTTTTAAAAAATTTCCTTTAGGTAGTAATTTTTTGAAAAATTTCCATTAAATATTAAATTTTTGAAAAATTTCCTATAAATAGTAAATTTTTGAAAAGTTTCCTATAAATAGTAAATATGAAATTTTTTAAATTTTTTTTATAAAACGTAAATTTTTGAAAAATTCCCTAAAAAGTAAATTAATTTTTTTTTTATTTTCGATAAAAAATATATGATCTTAATTCTTTGATTTATTTCTAGGCGTTCAAGATACCTTTCCGGTTTGACTAAATTCTTCAATAATCTGGTACATAAAGCCCGCCTACCTACAGATGTTTATGCCCTTATGTTCTTGTGTGATTTTGTAAACTTCTTCGTATTACTTTTTGGTTTCACGGCCTTCAGTGTAAGTTTAAGTTGAAACAGAATAAAAGTATATGTCATTTAATATCTTTTTTCCCTTTTCATTTAGTCCAAGCAAGGTGATGGTGGTGTTAAAACGTACCTGGCCGAAAATAAAGTACCTATTCCCTTCCTTATCATGTTGCTCGTACAATTTGCCTTAATTGTTATAGATCGGGCTTTGTATCTGCGCAAAGCTTTGGTATACAAAATCATATTCCACTTTATTTCTGTGGTGGGCATACATATTTGGATGTTCTTCATAGTGCCAGCTGTAACCGAAAGAAGTTTCTACTCCACAGCGCCACCCATTATATTCTATATCATTAAGTGTTTCTATTTGCTGCTCTCGAGTTATCAAATTAAATGCGGCTATCCTAATCGTATTTTAGGAAACTTCTTAACCAAGAGTTTCTCCATGATCAATATGATTATGTTTAAAATGTAAGTATAAGTGAAGTAACTTTATCTATATATTAATTACAATATAAAATGACATTTTCTTCTAGATATATGCTAATACCCTTCCTTTACGAGTTACGGGCCATCTTAGATTGGCTGTGTACTGATACCACCATGACTGTATTCGATTGGCTTAAAATGGAGGATATATTTGCCAAAATCTATGTTATAAAATGTACGCGACAAATGGAAACTGATTTTCCCGCTCCAAGAGCTCAAAAGAAAGCCAATTTTATTAAATTATTAACGGGTGGCTCTGCTATACTCTTAATCGTTTTCGCCCTCTGGGGACCTCTAACACTATTTGCTCTTTCTGGTGCTGTGGGTCAATCGAATGTGCCTTCGGAAGTTAAAGTTACTATACGCATAGGATCTTATGAACCTATTTATGTGGCCAGCACACGAGAAAGTACGACTTCGTTTAATACAACTACATTCTCGGAGATGACAAAAGCCTACATTAAGGAAAAGGCAGCTTTGTCGTTTTTACTTAACTATGATGCCGACGATGTGGCTGCCATTAGGTTAAAACGTAACTCACCTGCAATGTGGAATATTGCGCCGCCCGATAAGGAAAGATTGTTGAAGGACTTGGAGGGCGGTAAGCATTTTTGTACATAATTTGAAAAAAGGTTATATTCAAATGTTTTTCTATTTTTTTTTTTTTCAGATGTCACAATGGTCGTGCGTTTCTCTTATGAATTGACACGAATTCCACCGGTTAAAAACCAAGTGGGTACTGTTGGCTCGGAAATAACCTGGCGAATGACAAAAGATTATCCGGAACGACAGAATTTTGCAAATATGATAAAAAATGGCACTGATGCCAATGTGACCATTCCCTATATAGTGCCTAAGTTTATTAAGGTTCTGAATTCCGGTGATCCTACTTATGTATCACTCCTAATACCTACTGTCAATCATACCAATCATTCAGGTATGTCATAGAATCTTTTCAAATCTTTAATAATGTTTAAATCCTAAACTATTGGGTTTATGCTAATTTTTGCAAAACATATATCCAAAGACTTTATTATATAAAGATGTTATACTTTTATACATTGATTTGCTGTATGGTCGTTTTGAAAAATCCAATAAAAATGGGAGTAAATCGCTTTTACTTAAATTCGGAAATAACTAATGGAGACGATTATCCGATTAAATTTTTAAACATTTTCTCATAATATCTTTTTTGATATTTTAGATTTCACCAATATGAGTCTATCCATGAATACGGCTGGTAGCACTATATGGTGGGAAGTCTCTGAAGCATGTGCAGAGAATGATTACATTTCCAATTTCCTAAAGAAGTTACCATTTTACGAATGTGATTCAGGTTTAGTGTTTTATACGTTTAACGACAAAAAGTTTCCCTCGACATGGACATTTTTAACTGGGGGAGGGTAAGTTTTTTTTTTATAAAGCCTTTTTTTAGATCATGTTTTTAAGACGTTAATATAAATATTTGGTTAATCGTTTTATAGTATCATCGGTTTGTACACTACATTCGTGTTATTGGCCTCCAAAGCGGTGAAAAGCTTTTTGGGTGGTCAAACGAGAAACATTATGTATGAAGATTTGCCAAATGTTGATAGAGTTCTACAATTGTGCCTTGACATATATTTGGTAAGTAGAAAAAAAAATCTTGAAAAATTTCCTATAAAAGGTAAATTTTTGAAAAATTTCCTTTAAAAAGTTAATTTTTAAAAAAATTCCTATAAAAGTAAATTTTTGGAAAATTTCCTATAAAAATAGTAAATTTTTGGAAAATTTTCTATAAAAATAGTCCTATAAAAATAGTATATTTTTGAAAAACTTCCTATAAAAATAGTATATTTTTGAAAAACTTCCTATAAAAAGTAAATTTTTGAAAAAATTTCTATAAAAATAGTAAATTTTTGAAAAATTTCATATAAAAATAGTAAATTTTTGAAAAAATTTCCTATAAAAATAGTAAATTTTTGAAAAATTTCCTATAAAAATAGTAAAGTTTTGAAAAATTTCCTATAAAAATAGTAAATTTTTGAATAATTTCCTATAAAAATAGTAAATTTTTGAAAATTTTCAAAAAATTTTTTATAAAAAATAAATTTTTGAAAATTTCCTATAAAAAGTAAATTTTTGAAAAATTTCCTTAAAAAGTAAATTTTTGAAAAATTTCCTATAAAAATAGTAAATTTTTGAAAAATTTCCTACAAAATAGTAAATTTTTGAAAAATTTCCTATAAAAATAGTAAATTTTTGAAAAATTTCCTATAAAATAGTAAATTTTTGAAAAATTTCCTATAAAAATAGTAAATTTTTGAAAAATTTCCTATAAAAATAATAAATTTTTGACAAATTTTCTATAAAAAATAGTAAATTTTTGAAAATTTTAGTATAATTGGTAATTTTTTGAAAAATTTCCTTTAAATAGTAAATTTTTCTTTAAAAAGTAAATTTTGAAAAATTTTTATTTTCTAAATCAAATTTTTTTTAACTTCCCCTTCAATAGGTAAGAGAAGCCTTAGAATTTATGCTCGAAGAAGATCTATTTGCAAAATTAATCTTCTTGTACCGTTCGCCGGAAACTATGATCAAATGGACGCGGCCACGCGAAGAAATTGCCGATGATGAGACTGATAGCGATTCGGTACGTAGCCGTATGAGTGGGCGACGTAACGAACCACACCCTCCTCAGCCATCAAATCTTCAATAACCTTAATTGACTGTGTCATAGAATAGAATGAAACAAATTCAATATTTAAAAGCCAATTTCTTAAAAGCAAATCCTTGAAATATATATATAATTTTTTTTATTTCAATATTTGTAAATAAGAATTTAAAAGAGCTTCATCTTCTTCAATTCAAAAAAAATTCTAATATATTTCAAAACACTCTTCTTGTTTTTTCTAAGTGTACACAATCAAAACTTAAGAACTGCCTACGAATTATTAGAGTATGATTTGTTTATATAAAAATTTAAATATACTATCTATAAATAATTATTGTTGATATTATTAATGTTTAATTTATTTCATTTATATCAAATGTAAATTATGTATTGTAAAAAAATCAATTTAAATAATTTTATTTTTATGTCTTTGTACTATTTTAAGCAGAAAAAACTTTAAATATTTAAAGTTTTATTAAAACAAATTTGCAAAATTTTTTCAGTTGATCACTTTCAAATTTATTTAGTTAACAATTGATATCATTATCTATTTTTGTTTAAAATTTACTTAGAAATAATCTGAAATTATTTGAATTCTTCTATTTTAAAAAAATTTTATATTAAAAATAAAAACAAAAGTTTCTCTTGTATAAAACAATTCTAAATTATAATATAGAGGATATATTTGGCCTGTTCTTTATCCGTTGCAAATAGTCTAGTGTCTTAGCATTTACAAATTGAAAATATAAGCCCAATTCATAAGCCATTGCAAATAGTCTAGCATCGAAGCATTTGCAAATCGTTATAGCAAATGAGAAATTTTCTATATTATTTCAAAAGAAATGTTTTCATTTCCTTTAACAAATTGCAAATGCTACAATGCTAGACTTTTTGCAAAGGATTTTAAATTGGTCTTTTAAAAAAATCACATTTGCTTTAACGATTTGCAATGGTTTGTAAACTCTGGAGTTATTATGCCATTCGATTCGTTAAAAAAAACCTTTCGTATTTATAAACCTAATACATTGTGATTCAAAAAGTTTTTCTTTCGAAACGAATTACATTATAACACCCTTAGGCTATTTTGTTTAATTTTTAATTATTATTTTATTTAAAAAAGGAGCTGTTTTTTTAAGTAATATTTTTACTATTGTAGTATAGTAATAATATAAATATAATTGTAATAAAATGTGAACTCATATTCAGGGATTTTAAGCATTTTTTTGATACAAAACATTAAAATAATAATAATAATAATAATATTGTATAAAATAATTAAAAAAATAAAAACAAAAAAACAACAAAATTTATATGTTAAATACTATTATACTAGCAATTCTATATAAGTGATAATACAAAGATTTTTTCATATTTTTTATATTATATTATTCTATATATTTTTGTAACCTAATTGCAAACATTATTCAAGCGCTTGAATATAATATAAATTTTGGATATTAAAATAATTAGAAATTAATAACATTGGAATTTGGAAATTTTACATTATTTTTGAAATATTTCCTATAAATGGAAAAGTTTTTAAAAATTTTTTATCAAAAGAAATTTTTGAAAGTTCCTACTAAAATAGGAAATTTTTGAAAAATTTCCTATAAATAGGAAATTTTTTGAAAATTTCCTAAAAATAGAAAATTTTTACAAATTATGCTATAAATAGTAAATTAATGAAAAATTTCCTAAAAATAGTGAATTTTTGAAAAATTTTAAATAAAAAGTAAATTTCTTGTAAAAGTAAATTTTTTAAAAAATTTAAATAAAAAGTAAATTTCTTGTAAAAGTAAATTTTTGAAAAATTTTAAATAAAAATTAAATTTTTCAAAAATTTCTTATAAAAAATAAAATTTTATAAAAATTTCTATAAATAGTAAATTTTTGAAAAATTTCAATTAAAAAGTAAATTTTTGAAAAAATTCTTATGAAAAGTAAATTTTAGAAATATTTCCTTTAAATAATAAATTTTTGAAAAATTTCCTATAAATTGTAAATTTAAAAAAAAATCCTATAAAAAGTATTTTTTTTTTAAATTTCCTATTAAAGTATATTTTTAAAAAATTTTCTGTAAAAAGTAAAATTTTTAAAAATTCCCTTTAAATAGTAAATTTTTTAAAATTTTTCTATAAATAGTAAATTTTTGAAAAATTTCCTATAAAAAGTAAATTTCTGAAAAATTTCCTATAAAAAGTCAGTTTTTTAAAAATTTCCTATAAATAGTAAATTTTTGGAAAATTTCCCATAAATAGTAAATTTTTGAAAAATTTCCTACAAAAAGAAAACTTTTTTAAAATTTCATATAAATAGTAAATTTTTAAGAAATTTCCTATAAATAGTAAATTTTAAAAATTTTCCTAAAAATAGTAAATTTTTACAAAAATTTCTTATAAAATGTAAATTTTTGAAAAATTTCCTATAAATAGTAAATTTTTGAAAAATTTCCTACAAAAAATAAATTTTTGAAAAGTTTCTATAACAAGTAAATTTTTGAAAAATTTTGCTAAAAAAAATAAACTTTAGAAAAATTTTCTAAAAATAGTAAATTTTTGAAAAAATTTCCTATAAACAGTAAATTTTTTAAAAATTTCCTATAAATAATAAATTTTTCAAAAATTTCTTATGAAAAGTAAATTTTTGAAAAATTTCCTACAAAAAATATTTTTTTTAATAATTTCCTATAAATAATTTTTGAAAAATTTATTTAAATAGTACATTTTTAAAACTTCGAATTAAATAGTAAATTTTTCAAAAATTTCCTAAAAATTTAAATTTTTGAAAAATTTCCTATAAAAAGTAAATTATTTAAAAATTTCCTTTAAATAGTAAATTTTTGAAAAATTTTCTTTAAATATTAATTTTTAAAAAAATTTCCTTTAAATAGTACCTTTTTGAAAAATTTCCTTTAAATAGTAAATTTTTCAAATATTTCCTATAAATAGTAAATTTTTGAAAAACTTCCTATAATAAGTAATTTTTTAAAAAATTTCCTATAAATAGTAAATTTTTAAAAAATTTCCTATAAATAGTAAATTTTTGAAAAATTTCCTGCAAAAAGTAAATTTTTGAAAGAATTCCTATAAAATGTAAATTTTAGACAAATTTCCTATAAATAGTTAATTTTTGAAAAATTTTCTATAAATAGTAAATTAAAAAAAATCCTATAAAAAGGAAATTTTTGAAAAATTTCCCATAGATTATTCAAAAATTGAGTTTTTTGAAACTTCCAATTATTAATTTAATATTAAAATTATTAAACAAAACTAGAAATTCTTTTTTTTTTTATATAAAAAGCCAAAATATACTTATTTAATAAAATGCCTTAAATGTTGTACTAATTTAAAAATGAAAAAAAAAAAATAAAACAGAAAAATACAATAATCAAAATGTGCTTGCAAACATATTTAATCAACATTCATTAATTTAAATAAGTAAAATTCTAAAACGAATCAAAACATAATAAATATCATTTAAAAAAATCTCATATCATTAAACAATTAAAAAAAAACGAAAAGAATAAAAAACAAGAGTATATTAGATATAAAATTTATATAAAATCTGTCACATTCATATCACTCAATACAAACACTTTTTCAAATCATTTTTATAAATAGTAAATTTAAAAAAATTTCCTAAAAAAAAGCAAATTTTTAAAAAATTTCCCAAAAATAAATTTTTCAAAAACTTTCTAAAAATAGTAAATTTTCAAAAATTTCCTATAAATAGTAAATTCTTCAAAAATATCATAAAAAATGTAAATTAAAAAAAAAATACCTAAAAAAGTAAATTTTTGAAAAATTTTCTTTAAGTAGTAAATTTTTGAAAAAAATCCTATTTATACTAAATTTTTGAAAAATTTCCTAAAATTTTCTATAAACAGTAATTTTTTAACAAATTTCCTATAAATAGTAAATTTTTGAAAAATTTCCTTAAATAGTAGAGTTTTTAAAAAATTCCTATAAATATTTTTTTAATTGCTAAGTCCATTTTTGAAAATCAAAAAGTGCATCCTAGCTAATTAAGCCACAAAAGCGAACAAAACTATATTAATAATTAAATATAAATAAATGTATAATCCTAACGTAATAATTTTTGTTTAGTCTTTTAGGAAATTTTTTATAAAGCAAAATAAAAAAAATAAAATTTTTGATATTAAAACTTATTATAAATTGTTTGAAAAATAATGTTGAAATAAGAAAATTGAAAACACAAAATATTAATGTTTTTTACCTTTATTAACTATTTATTGATAATGTAATAATAACAAAATAATATAAAGAATGGTACCTATTTTAATGTTTAATATTAGACAAATTTAAAATCAAAAAAAAAAAACAAGACGAAAAATAACAATGAAAAAACAAAACTAGATTTTATTTAATTACGTAAAGTATAATAAAAAATAAAGTTTGTATTTTTTCAATAAATAATTTACTTAACAAAAAATTGTATTTTTTATAAACTTTTGGTATTAAACTCGGTAAATAGGCAAATGGTTTTGCATTTTTTTTGATGGTGTGTATAAAAGTGTTTGCCCTATTCAAGTTAAGGAAAAAAGCTATGTTACTTTTTGTAGCATACTTTAGGGAGCAAATTGAAATCCATTATAATGATGTTTTCATCCAATTTTAAACGTCTTTGGATTTAAAATACAATTGTGATTCCAAAATTTTTTTGATTAATCACATATGTAGTTCCGAAAAAGATAATAATAACAATTTCCATACTAATGCAAGAGATTTTCTGGTTTTCGTTTGAACATGGAGAAGAATCTTGTGAATATTTTGCAAATGTGTAGTATTTTGAGCAAGATTGTAATGCATATTACATGGGCACGTGTATAATTCAAAGTTTTAAAGTAGTTTTTAACGAATAAAAATAAAATTAAATTTATCTTTACAAATAAAAAGTTTGTTGCTTTCTTCCAAACGATACAATTTAAGCAAGTACACAAACCCAACTACCAGCTACAAAAACCCTTTCCACAACAGGGTAGCTTTAACAAAAATACTTAACTCTTTTGAGGGTTGTTGTCTTTACTTATCAAAACTCTCAACCATTTTATCATTTCTATATTAATGCCAAAATTAAAATCTGTTGAATTTTGTATGAAATAAATTTTTGACGAATATCTCCTAAACTACTGGCCAAAAATGGCTGGAAAACCATATTACGTATTTTTGTCACACGCTCAATCCGAAAATGATATCCAAATTCGACTAGGACGAAGTCTTCCCAGAAATAGCCCAGATTTTTAAACTCCTGGGCGTATGAGTAATGTTTCAGAAATTTATTTTTAAAACTTGTAGGCGTATGAGTAATATTTCTGAAACTAAACTCGATTTTTTTTAAACACCTGGGCGTATGAGTATTATTTTATAAATTGAATTTCTGGGTAAAAAAACTTCAACATCTTTAAATGTCAATGAGCAACAGTAAGTGTTATGAAGCTGTTAGTTACCCCTACCCACCTCGTATGAAGACATAACTTATTGTCGTGTTTCTTTATAGGAATTAATCGGTGGACACTCATGTGATCAATGAGAGCCTTTCTTCGTAGCGTTGTATATAAGGAAAAGGTAAATAGTAAATTTGTGAAAAATTTCCTATAAAATGTATTTTTTTTAATTTCCTAAGTAGTGATTTGTCGTCTGTCTTGTACACACGCGTTGTTTTTAATCTGTCCTTAAAATCAATGTTTTTAAATAGTGTCCGCGTCCATTGTTTTTCTTTTAAATCAGTGTTTTTTTTTTATAAAATATAAAACGAAAACATCCATAAAACCAATAATAAAAATATTTCAAAAACATTTCACAATAACACAAATTCTACATTTAAAATATAAAATAAAATTACAAACAAATCATAAAAGAAAATAAAACTAAAACCCCAACAACAAAACCAACTAAAACATAAGAAATAAAATAAACCGCAATTTTACAATAACTACACATATACAACAGAAACAATAACAAATATCAGCTGTCTGAGAGATCAGTGTTGACACTTTTAATATTACCAGTGTTGGCACTACGGGGAAATCTCTCACGAAATGACCAGATCTGGGCTTTTATGGTCCCTTTTCCTATTGTCATTGTGATATCCCCCCTTGCTTCTTTTTTTTTCAATTATTGTAATGCTGACCTTGAATTAGTTGATATAAACTGTTTAGTGATGAAGGTATAACACTGATCACTAAACAGTTACATTATAGCAACTTTTCTCATTGTTATCAGTACAAATAATTAGGCTATCTGTTTTAGATTTTTTGTCTTCATAATGAGTGGTCGTTTCAGAATAGATTTTTGCAACATACGTGGGCTTAGAACCAATTTCTTCTCGGTGTACGCTCACGTTTGTCTTCATAAGCCGGATATTTTCGCCTTATGTGAAACACAGGTATCTGAAAGTGCTGATCCACAGGACTTTCATATACCTGGGTATCACCTGCTATCGCTTTTTTGTCTACATCGAGGCATTGCTATGTACATACGCAATGAAGTTGTGTATCAGTGCCAGCAACCATCAGGCACGAGTGATGGAGAATTTGACTGCCTTTGGGTTAAATTCAATATCAGAGCACACTATTTGCACTTCGGGTTTCTGTATAGAAGTCCAAATGCGGAAAGGGAAACTACAATATCAAACTTCGACGCTCTTTCTGACTCCATCACGAAGATCCTTGAGAGTTGTCCGAGCAGTGAAATCGTTGTTGCTGGGGATTTCAATGTTCACAACACCTCTTGGCTCCGCCATTCCAGCCATACAACTCCAGAAGGCCAGTATGTGGAGTTATTCGCAGCGCATAACCATCTTGCGCAACTAGTGAATGTTCCAACCCATATCTCGTGTGTTGAAGGGCACCAAAATAATACCCTCGACCTGTTTTTAACTTCGCACCCTGACAAGTACGAAGTTGATATCCTTGCGCCTCTCGGTAACTCGGATCACTGTACCGTTTCTGCCTCCTTTCCGTTCTCAGAACTTCTTACCACTTCTCGACCAGCTACGAAGCGGCTCCGATTCATTTACGGAAAGGCTCGTTGGGTTAAGCTCAACGACTTTTTTAGGCATTTCAATTGGAAGCTTTGTTTTCTAGACAATAATGTTGATGCCATGGCAAAAATGGTCGAAAATGTAATAATGCTGGGAATGAAAGCCTTCATCCCATGCAAAAATTGTACCATTAAACCCAGACAAAAATCTTGGTTTAATTCGATATGCAAAAATGCAGTCAGATCCAGAGAGAAAGCATTCAGAATCTGGCGTAATAACAAAAATCCAGATACTGATTCGCTACGCAAAAAGGCGAGGTCTTCGTGTGCCAAAGTGCTAAGACGTGAAAAAAATCTTTACGAGCAGCGTCTTCGTGCCAAAGTTCTTACTGCTCCTAGGGGCAGTAAAAGCTTTTGGTCATTCGTTAAAAGGGTGAAGGATAATGCTAGTTCTTCAATTCCTACTCTTTTAAGGAATGACCAATTATTCACTAACCCGGTTGACAAAGCTAACCTCTTGGCTGAACTATTTGCAAGTAACTCACACTTGCCGGAAAGCAGTCAACCACTGCCCGAGTCCGAAAGAGTATCTGTTACTATGCCTAGTATATTCTTTCGAGCACGTGCTGTCAAAAAGGTTCTAGCGGATCTGAACACAAATAAGTCTTCTGGGCCGGATGGCATTCCAGCACTGGTCTTGAAGCAGTGCTCTTCGACTTTAGCTCGTCCATTGGCTCACCTTTTCAGCACACTATACCATGCTGGTAAATTTCCTATGTGTTGGAAGGTTGCTAATGTAACGCCAATCCCAAAAAAGGGTGAGGCTAATAACCCTGAAAATTACCGCCCAATAGCAATTTGTTCTGCACTTTCCAAAGTAATGGAATGTATGGTAAACTACCATTTGGTTAAATATCTGGAGTCTAATAACTTACTAAGCGACCGGCAGTATGGATTTCGTAGGGGCCGTTCTACGGGGGACTTGCTAGCTTTCTTATCGGAAAAATGGTGTCGTTCTATTCACCGTTTTGGCGAAAGTAAAGTTGTAGCTTTAGATATCTCCAAGGCGTTCGATAGAGTGTGGCATGATGCACTTCTATCAAAACTTATTGCTTTTGGGGTCGGTAATAACTTCTCTCGATTTATATCGAGTTTCCTTAGAGATCGCTCTATAAGAGTTGTTATAGATGGGATATCATCCAACGAGTTCAAGATAAATTCAGGGGTACCGCAAGGCTCCGTTCTTTCTCCTACTCTTTTTCTTATATTTATAAATGACCTTCTATGTCAAACTTTCAATCCTATCTACTCTTTTGCAGATGATAGCAACATTTGCCATTCATATTCATTCAGCTACAGGCCAAGCCTCTCAAACATTGAGGAAAATAGGCAGAATATGAATGATACTTTAAATTCAGACCTAATATCAATTTCTGAGTGGGGTCGTATAAATAGGGTTGATTTTAATGCCAGAAAGACGCAATGCTGTACATTAACACACAAACGTATGGCTGACAATGTTGCTTCATCTGTTACTATGGGTGGTATAAATATTGAGGAATCAGAAGCTCTTGATGTTCTGGGCATGAAAATACAGTGTGATGTCCGTTGGACTCAACATATTTTTCAAGTGTCGAAGGAAGCATTCAAGTGTCTAGGTTTTCTAAAACGGTGTAAGACATACTTCACTCCATCTGATCTCCTGACTATTTATACCACCTTTATCCGGCCAAAAATGGAATACAACTCTCATGTATGGGCCGGGGCTCCAAAGTCTATTTTGGAGTTACTCGACCGTGTACAGGAGAGGGCGAAGGTGCTTATTGGTGACAGTAGGGTAGCCAGCTCCATTGACTCACTAGAACATCGTCGCAATGTGGGTTGTGTTTCACTGTTCTATCGATACTACAATGGCATGTGTTCTAATGAAATCAGGGACCTTGTTCCCGAAACCCGAACTTTTGCACGCAGTACTCGTATGTCCTCAAGGATTCATCCATTTGTTGTCGATTGGCCAGTGGATCGCACAACGCATTATAGAGAAAACTCGTTCTTTAGCCGTACTGTCCGTATGTGGAATAAACTTCCCTCAGAAATCTTTCCGCTCATCTATGACATCAAAAAATTTAAATCAAATGTCCACAAACACTACTCCCTCTTTCCTCCTTCCTATAACCTTTTTTCCTAGTTCCATCACAATGCAATGCATACGTAGGGGTCATCCCCTGAGTGTTGGTCAAATATAAAAAAAAAAAAAAAAAAAAAAAAAAAAAAAAAATAGTAAATTTTTTTAAAATTTCCTAAAATAAAGAAATTTTAAAAAAGTTTTCTAAAAAACGTAAATTTAAAAAAAAGTAAATTTTTGAAAAATTTCCTAAAAAGTAAATTTTTGAAAATTTCTTAAAAAAAATAAATTTTTTAAAATTTTCAAAAATAGTAGATTTTTTAAAAAATTTCGTAAAAAAAAAAATTTTTAAATTTCCTATAAAAAGTAAATTTTTGAAAAATTTCCTATAAAAAGTAAATTTTTGAAAAATTTCCTATAAAAAGTAAATTTTTGAAAATTTCCTATAAAAAGTAAATTTTTGAAAAATTTCCTATAAAAAGTAAATTTTTGAAAAATTTCCTATAAAAAGTAAATTTTTGAAAAATTTCCTATAAAAAGTAAATTTTTGAAAAATTTCCTATAAAAAGTAAATTTTTGAAAAATTTCCTATAAAAAGTAAATTTTTGAAAAATTTCCTATAAAAAGTAAATTTTTGATAAATTTCCTATAAAAAGTAAATTTTTGAAAAATTTCCTATAAAAAGTAAATTTTTGAAAAATTTCCTATAAAAAGTAAATTTTTGATAAATTTCCTATAAAAAGTAAATTTTTGAAAAATTTCCTATAAAAAGTAAATTTTTGAAAAATTTCCTATAAAAAGTAAATTTTTGAAAAATTTCCTATAAAAAGTAAATTTTTGAAAAATTTCCTATAAAAAGTAAATTTTTGAAAAATTTCCTATAAAAAGTAAATTTTTGAAAAATTTCCTATAAAAAGTAAATTTTTGAAAAATTTCCTATAAAAAATAAATTTTTGAAAAATTTCCTATAAAAAGTAAATTTTTGAAAAATTTCCTATAAAAAGTAAATTTTTGAAAAATTTTCTATAAAAAGTAAATTTTTGAAAAATTTCCTATAAAAAGTAAATTTTTGAAAAATTTCCTATAAAAAGTAAATTTTTGAAAAATTTCCTATAAAAAGTAAATTTTTGAAAAATTTCCTATAAAAAGTAAATTTTTGAAAAATTTCCTATAAAAAGTAAATTTTTGAAAAATTTCCTATAAAAAGTAAATTTTTGAAAAATTTCCTTAAAAAGTAAATTTTTGAAAAATTTCCTATAAAAAGTAAATTTTTGAAAAATTTCCTATAAAAAGTAAATTTTTGAAAAATTTCCTATAAAAAGTAAATTTTTGAAAAATTTCCTATAAAATGTAAATTTTTGAAAAATTTCCTATAAAAAATAAATTTTTGAAAAATTTCCTATAAAAAGTAAATTTTTGAAAAATTTCCTATAAAAAGTAAATTTTTGAAAAATTTCCTATAAAAAGTAAATTTTTGAAAAATTTCCTATAAAAAGTAAATTTTTGAAAAATTTCCTATAAAAAGTAAATTTTTGAAAAATTTCCTATAAAAAGTAAATTTTTGAAAAATTTCCTATAAAAAGTAAATTTTTGAAAAATTTCCTATAAAAAGTAAATTTTTGAAAAATTTCCTATAAAAAGTAAATTTTTGAAAAATTTCCTATAAAAAGTAAATTTTTGAAAAATTTCCTATAAAAAGTAAATTTTTGAAAAATTTCCTATAAAAAGTAAATTTTTGAAAAATTTCCTATAAAAAGTAAATTTTTGAAAAATTTCCTATAAAAAGTAAATTTTTGAAAAATTTCCTATAAAAAGTAAATTTTTGAAAAATTTCCTATAAAAAGTAAATTTTTGAAAAATTTCCTATAAAAAGTAAATTTTTGATAAATTTCCTATAAAAAGTAAATTTTTGAAAAATTTCCTATAAAAAGTAAATTTTTGAAAAATTTCCTATAAAAAATAAATTTTTGAAAAATTTCCTATAAAAAGTAAATTTTTGAAAAATTTCCTATAAAAAGTAAATTTTTGAAAAATTTTCTATAAAAAGTAAATTTTTGAAAAATTTCCTATAAAAAGTAAATTTTTGAAAAATTTCCTATAAAAAGTAAATTTTTGAAAAATTTCCTATAAAAAGTAAATTTTTGAAAAATTTCCTATAAAAAGTAAATTTTTGAAAAATTTCCTATAAAAAGTAAATTTTTGAAAAATTTCCTTAAAAAGTAAATTTTTGAAAAATTTCCTATAAAAAGTAAATTTTTGAAAAATTTCCTATAAAAAGTAAATTTTTGAAAAATTTCCTATAAAAAGTAAATTTTTGAAAAATTTCCTATAAAATGTAAATTTTTGAAAAATTTCCTATAAAAAATAAATTTTTGAAAAATTTCCTATAAAAAGTAAATTTTTGAAAAATTTCCTATAAAAAGTAAATTTTTGAAAAATTTCCTATAAAAAGTAAATTTTTGAAAAATTTCCTATAAAAAGTAAATTTTTGAAAAATTTCCTATAAAAAGTAAATTTTTGAAAAATTTCCTATAAAAAGTAAATTTTTGAAAAATTTCCTATAAAAAGTAAATTTTTGAAAAATTTCCTATAAAAAGTAAATTTTTGAAAAATTTCCTATAAAAAGTAAATTTTTGAAAAATTTCCTATAAAAAGTAAATTTTTGAAAAATTTCCTATAAAAAGTAAATTTTTGAAAAATTTCCTATAAAAAGTAAATTTTTGAAAAATTTCCTATAAAAAGTAAATTTTTGAAAAATTTCCTATAAAAAGTAAATTTTTGAAAAATTTCCTATAAAAAGTAAATTTTTGAAAAATTTCCTATAAAAAGTAAATTTTTGATAAATTTCCTATAAAAAGTAAATTTTTGAAAAATTTCCTATAAAAAGTAAATTTTTGAAAAATTTCCTATAAAAAGTAAATTTTTGAAAAATTTCCTATAAAAAGTAAATTTTTGAAAAATTTCCTATAAAAAGTAAATTTTTGAAAAATTTCCTATAAAAAGTAAATTTTTGAAAAATTTCCTATAAAAAATAAATTTTTGAAAAATTTCCTATAAAAAGTAAATTTTTGAAAAATTTCCTATAAAAAGTAAATTTTTGAAAAATTTCCTATAAAAAGTAAATTTTTGAAAAATTTCCTATAAAAAGTAAATTTTTGAAAAATTTCCTATAAAAAGTAAATTTTTGAAAAATTTCCTATAAAAAGTAAATTTTTGAAAAATTTCCTATAAAAAGTAAATTTTTGAAAAATTTCCTATAAAAAGTAAATTTTTGAAAAATTTCCTTAAAAAGTAAATTTTTGAAAAATTTCCTATAAAAAGTAAATTTTTGAAAAATTTCCTATAAAAAGTAAATTTTTGAAAAATTTCCTATAAAAAGTAAATTTTTGAAAAATTTCCTATAAAATGTAAATTTTTGAAAAATTTCCTATAAAATGTAAATCTTGAAAAATTTCCTATAAAAAATAAATTTTTGAAAAATTTCCTATAAAAAGTAAATTTTTGAAAAATTTCCTATAAAAAGTAAATTTTTGAAAAATTTCCTATAAAAAGTAAATTTTTGAAAAATTTCCTATAAAAAGTAAATTTTTGAAAAATTTCCTATAAAAAGTAAATTTTTGAAAAATTTCCTATAAAAAGTAAATTTTTGAAAAATTTCCTATAAAAAGTAAATTTTTGAAAAATTTCCTATAAAAAGTAAATTTTTGAAAAATTTCCTATAAAAAGTAAATTTTTGAAAAATTTCCTATAAAAAGTAAATTTTTGAAAAATTTCCTATAAAAAGTAAATTTTTGAAAAATTTCCTATAAAAAGTAAATTTTTGAAAAATTTCCTATAAAAAGTAAATTTTTGAAAAATTTCCTATAAAAAGTAAATTTTTGAAAAATTTCCTATAAAAAGTAAATTTTTGAAAAAATTTACTATAAAAAGTAAATTTTTGAAAAATTTCCTATAAAAAATAAATTTTTGAAAAATTTCCTATAAAAAGTAAATTTTTGAAAAATTTCCTATAAAAAGTAAATTTTTGAAAAATTTCCTATAAAAAATTAATTTTTGAAAAATTTCCTATAAAAAATTAATTTTTGAAAAATTTCCTATAAAAAGTAAATTTTTGAAAAATTTCCTATAAAAAGTAAATTTTTGAAAAATTTCCTATAAAAAGTAAATTTTTGAAAAATTTCCTATAAAAAGTAAATTTTTTAAAAATTTCCTATAAAAAGTAAATTTTTGAAAAATTTTCTTATAGGAAATTTTTGAAAATTAAATTAAGAAGCATTACGGATCTTATTTAAATAGTTGAAAACACCGGCAAAGCCGAGTCTAAGCATCTAGTTCTTCTATATATTTACACAAACATACATACTTACTTTATAATAAATCGTTTTATAAAAACAATTTTTATTTTCTAAATCGAATTATCGTTATTTTTATTTATTTCTCAGTTTAGAGGAATTTTAATATATTTCTCGACAATAATAAGAATATCTTATTTAATGCTGTCAAAAATCAAATAATTGTATTGGACAATTTTTTACTATTTCATGGTAAAAACTTTACAAAAGCTATTTTATTAAAAAACATATAAATTCAAAAAAAAAAAATCCGTATAACTACAGATATAAAATATATATACTATTGATATAGTAGTAATGCTATACTATATAGTCAATGCCACAAAAAAGCATTTATCTCAAAAATCAAGGAAAATCACTAGAACTAAAAACTATACATTTCACTCTTTTTGAAACAATTTTAATTTAGTTTTCTGTTTTTGTTGTTTTTGCTATTGCTATTAAGTAACCCTAGTAGAACAGTTGCGATAGTAAGCAAATTGTGAGGGTGGCGAATTTGTTTCATCTTCATTCTCCTGTAGACATCCTGGACGTTGAACACTCATATCGGGATTTACTTCCTCCCATTCGGATTGTGAACAGCCTAAAACTCCCCTTGAACCTTGTGATAGTCTTCGGGGTGTGTTTCGATGACCCATACGATCTTCTGGTGGCAAAGGATTATTCAGCATATGGGTAACGCTTTTTGACAGACGTGCAGAATGTATACGATTATATCCTGAACCTGCAGGTTTATAGCGTTGCCATTTTGTTGAGAGACGTTCCATTTCATTTGTCATCCATTTCTGCATCGAAGAACTGCCCATAATATAAGACTGTTTTTTTTTTATATGAAATTTCTAATGTTATTTCGTGTTGAGGCCTTTCAATAAACTAAATTCTTTTCATTCACGGCCTGTTTGTTTTATAGTCATCTTATTTGCGTTTTTCTATTGTAATTTTTGTAATATTGTTTTGCTTTTAAATTTACATAAAACTTACATCTAATCCCTGTGTCCGAAAAGGTTTTGTGTGCTGACTTTTTTTTTGTTATTTTTTGAATGGGTGTTCGAAAAAGTTTGGCAAAAAACTGTACATTTAATCAAAACGCAATTTAAATTGTCTTTTTAAGCCTAATAGTTAAGGAGATCTTACAATAGTTTCAGATTTCCAACTTTTTTTGGCCTCTGTTTCTAGTTTCATTGGTTTAAAAGATATTGGCACAAAAAACCAAAATGATCTCAAAAATCATGTATTTTATCGATTGGCAAGTATTTTCTTGATTGAACGCATATTTAAGGGATTACAGCCAATTTTAGGTTTTTGGTACAAAAAGTCAAAATGATCCCAAAAATCAAGTATTTTCTCGTTTGGACGCATATTTAACAAGTAAGAAAGTTCTATAGTCGGTCAAGCCCGACCATACGATACCCTTCACCACTAAGGTCAAAGCTGTTGTTTGTCCTGTATAAAGACAAATACTTGCTAAATTTTGCCATCATACAAACATTTTCTAAAAACTTATATATTTAAGCTATTTCCGTCATTAGGACTTATATGAGAGCTAGGGTCAAATGTGGACCGATTATTTTGAAATTTGGCAAATTGATTACAGTTGTAACAAAAATTATGTATGCAAAAAATAAACTTAAAAATCCCATTATTAACTAGCGTTTAAGTGATATTTGTCTCATTTAGTGCGTTTTTACAGAAGAGTTTGTATGGAAGCTATGGTCAAATGTGGACCGATTTCAACGAAATTTGGTACATGGATTTAAGTTTACATAAGCGGTATTTAATTTAAATTTTTTGAATAAATATTGATATTTGTGGCCAATATTAAAATTCCGGAAAGTGGGACCTATGGGAGGTACCATTAATATTGGACCGATTTTGACGAAATTCAATAGCCATGATCCCATGGTAAAAAATTATCTGTGCCAAATTTTATCAAATTATCTTTAGAATTGCGATCTGTACTTTGATTACATGGTTTACATGGGTGTCCAGCCAGCCGTTAAGACGGACGGACGAACTTCGCTAAATCGACTCAGAAAATGATTCTAAGCCTATTGGTATACTAAAAGGTGGGTCTAAGACAAATATTTCTATGCGTTACATACATCAGCACAAACTTATAATACCCTTTCCTCCGATGTATGGTGGTGAAGGGTATAAAAAGGCCAAACTCGATTTTTTGTTACTTTAAAGAAGAAGGAAAAGAGTTAATAAAATTCGTAAAATTTTAGATACAATAAAAATTTTAATAAAATCTTTAATAAAAAAAGCAAAACATTTTATTTATCATTTAAAAATTAAAATGGTTTTCATAAAGTTTTTTTCCTTCACCTGTAAAGTAACAAAAAATCGAGTTAGGCCTTTTTTATATTAAGCTTATATCTTTTAAAGTCATATCTTTTAAACGAATAACCCTGGAAACAGAAATTATACCGCAATCGTTTCAGCCATCGATATAAAATATAAATATTTTTTTATAAAATTTTTAACTGAACTTTTTCGAACACCTAATGTATTTACATTTTGACTGTTATTGATTTTTATTATAACATATTATTTAATATTATGTTTGCGGTTTTCTCTCTATAGATTTGTTAACAGTGTGTTTTAAACAAGTTCATATAATGTTTATAAAGTGGGGCGGTGGGGTTCAAGGTTGTTACTTAACACCTAAAAGGTTTCGCTTCCATTAGCACATGACCTACAGCACGAATTTCGAATTAACTAATAAAAATCCTTTTATCATGGACAAAACAAATTGCGATTTTAAATTAAAATTAGATTTTTATTTCAAAATATACAACAATAATGATGTAGATTTTTATAAAACTTTACCATAGTAAAATAACTTATAAATATAATAAACGTTAAAAAATATTTTAAAGAATGAAAGCGAAAATATGTTAAATTCCAAATGTTGTTATAAAAAGTCCAAGTTTTAAGAATGAATTCGATCTAGATTTATTTTTAAAACTAGGATTTTAATTTTATTAGCAAATTAATTACACTACACCATTTTCAATTGTAATTAAAAAATTTTCAAATTGAATTGAGAAATTTTCAATTGAAATTGAGAATTTTCAATTGAAATTGAGAAATATTCAATTGGAATTGAGAATTTTCAATTGAAATTGAGAAATTTTCAATTGAAATTGAGACTTTTCAATTGAAATTGAGAAATATTCAATTGAAATTGAGAATTTGAAATTGAAAATGAGGTTGAAATTGCACTTGGGGTGTTCTCAATTTCAATTGAAAAATTCTCAATATAAATTTAAAATTTCTCAATTTCAATTGAAAATTTCTCAATTTCAATTGAAAATTTCTCATTTTCAATTGAAAAATTCTCATTTTCAATTGAAAACTTCTCAATTTCAATTTAAAAATTCAACCTCATTTTCAATTGTGCTTTTCTCAATTTCAATTGAAAAATTCTCAATTTCAATTTAAAAATTCTCAATTTCAATTGAAAATTTCTCATTTTCAATTGGGCTTTTCTCAATTTCAATTCAAAAATTCCCAATTTCAATTAAAAATTTCTCAATTTGAACTGAATGTTTCTCATTTCCAATTAGGGTTTTCTCAATTTTAATTGAAAATTTCTCATTTTTAATTGAAAATTCTCAATTTCAATTGAAAATTTCTCAATTTCAAATGAAAATTCTCAATTTCAATTGAAAATTTCTCATTTTCAATTGAAAATTCTCAATTTCAATTGAAAATTTCTCAATTTCAATTGAATATTGTCAATTTCAATTGAACATTTCTCAATTTCAATTGAAAATGGTGTAGATCACACAATATTGAGGCACCAGAGAAGGTTACTGGGTATCTCGATTCGAAAATAAAACTGTTCGAATTTGTATGCTTAAAACATTGTGTTTCGAAAATAATTTCTTTCGAAGCGAAATACGCAGTAACCCCCCCAGATTTGTTAGCCAATCTTCGAAAACTGGGGCCAAATCGCCGCATACGATATCCATCGAAAACTCAGAGTTCAAAACAAATATTATGTAACATACCTTAGGGATTTTCAAAATAATTTATTTTGGAAAATGTCTCTAATAAAATTTGATATATTAACATATCCCTTTGTTTGTCAAAACATTAAATTTAAATGAAATTGTTTTACTATCAGGGAACTTTTGACAAATTAGCTACAATGTAGTGAGCCTTTTATGTTATATATTATTTAGATTATCCTAAAAGTATGCTACACAAATGTTTCTGAAATATCTTACATTTCGATCGATAGCGAATGCGACGATTGGGCCCCTGTTAAAGGCTCCAGTTTCAGTTCAGAGCCAAAATTCCTAAATAAGTTCATCTTAGACAACTTGGGACTCCTAAATCCGAAAATGATAATCTATTATTCGATTTGATTGTAGTTTTTGAGATATACCGTTTTGTCGATTTACATCAAATCATCTTTTGTGCAACTTTTTAATACACCTTTGAAAATATAACATTTTGTCGTTTCTAATCTTTAAAGCAAAATTTCGAGAAATTTACAAGTGACAATTTCGAGAATAACTTAATGGAAATCTAAAAAAGTTTTATAAAATTTGGGAAAAACAAAACATTAAAATAAATTCATAAATTTGAATGCCATAAGACAAGTCTCAAGTCAATGCTGTCATGGTAGATTACACATTTGTAAGGTGGGATTTACGATTTCAATAAATTCTTAATCGAGTCATACGGAAATAAAAATAAAATAAAAACTAACAAATAACTACATACGTATTATCAAATAAAATTAAATTAAGAAACCTTGCAGGTTTCATCGTGTAAATTTTCATCAGTAAAATCATCATTTTGTGTTGAAAAGGCACCGCCTTGTAAAACTTTATTGACAGCAGCTCGTGCTAAGTAACCAGTGGTTTCATTATAGACTAAGGCATAAAATGGTGTCATATCATTGTTATGGCCTTGTATTTTATTATCCTGGAAGAAAAGGCAAAAAATCTTAGTTAAAGCAAAATAAACTTAATGTAGAAAATTTAGAATATTTATTCCAAATAAATTTTATAAAATTAATTCCCAATTTTATCTTCTTCTCTTTTACCAACTTAATACAAATTAAGTAAAAATCAGTCATTGAAATTTTTAATAAAAAATTTTACATAAGTGAATTGCACTAGGGTCATAATTTACACTTAGAAATGTTGTTAAAGACAACCTTTCTAAAGGAATATCCATTATTATCATAAAGAATATCCCTTATTCTTGATAGATCGAAACCCCAATAAAATTTAATTCATTTTGGGAAAAATTTATTAAAAAAAAAAAAAAACTTAAAATGTTGTATAAGTAGTTCTGTACAAGATTTGTGTTTTATTACTTTGATGGTTTTCAAAACATTATAATTCGTATTTATTCCGTTTTTGATTTGAAGAAAATGTCGACGATTTTTTCGCATTTGCGGTAGCTTTTTTCAGCTTAATTACGAAGAAATCTCTGGAGGAGACTCACCGAATGCTCTTAAATACATATGGTGAGGCCGCTTTTAGTGAAAGAACGTGCCGAGAGTGGTTTCAACGCTTCAAGAAAAATAATTTTAACGTCAAAGTAATACTCTGTATTTGGTGAAACCAGCTCGGCGTAGTGTATTATGAGTTGTTAAAACCGACTGACAAACAAACAAATCAAAATCCATTGGGAATATTTTTGTAAATAGTAGGAATATTTTTCAAAACAGAAGTAAATTCTAATATTAAACAGTTTAAGATTTTTATATTTTTTAGATATTTTCGATCCAAAAATGTTTTCATAGAAAAATTTTCAATAAAAATACTTTTTTTTTGGAAAATTTTTCGATAAAAATATTTTTCTATAAAAATTTTCGATTTTTTTTTATATCAAAAAATGTTTGAGTCTTCTATGGAAAAATGTTTGATTAAAAAATTTTCTATAAAAAAATTTATTGAAAAAGTTTTCTATAGAAAAATTGTTGATAAAAAAAATTTTCTATAGAAAAATTTTTGATAAAAAAAATTTTCTATAGAAAAATTTTTGATAAAAAAAATTTCTATAGAAAAATTTTTGATAGAAAAAATTTCTATAGAAACATTTTTGATAAAAAAAATTTTCTATAGAAAAATTTTTGATAAAAAAAAAATTTTAATAAAAAATTTTCCATCGAAAAATTTTTGATAAAGAAATTTAAAAAAATGGAGTAGAAAACTTTTTCTTTTTAAAACGTTGGAACTATACATTGAAATAAATACCTATTTTAGTTGAAAGTATAAAAAACGGCAAATCTGCCGACTATTTTTTTTTGTTCTGTGCTCTTTACGCCGACCCGTGGACATGATAAAGTGATTTTATGGCATGATAATGTTCATCCCAAAAACGCTATAATATAAAGATATTGCACTCCATACATTTTTTTTTTTTTGTCAAATGTGAAAGAGCAATGAAAACACAAAAGCACAAACATCAATTTCATGATAATCGTCTGTATTAGTAAAATCGTCCGAATTAGAGTAAAGGTGGCAAACTCTCTTTTCTATAGGACTTTTCAAAACCATACGGCAAATCAATATATGTATATAGTGCAACATCTATATATAATAGAGGTTTTGCTCTACCTCATGTTGGTCAAGACATACTTGGAAACGTTAAAATAAAAAAATGGATATTTTATTGGATGGCTAGAAATGATAAACAGTTTTTTTTAAAGCGGGATACGTACGGTGCCCGAATGATCTGAGAAAATAGTGGCCAGCGATAAACAATACTAATAAATGTATAACCAGTTTATTACCATAAAGCCTCACATTTCGGAAGAAATGGCGAAAGCAAAGTTGCATACCAAATATTTACCATTTTATTGATAATATTTTTTAAAGCAATATTAGATTTTTTCTTTAAAATTAGGTTTTTCACCAAACATTTCATATTCTGTCATAAATGTGATTTTTTATCAAACAAAATGTTTATTCCCGTACTCTAACGAATCTACCTAAAACAGTCCGAAGTTGTCAGAAATTACTCAAAAAACAACAATTTGTGTTGAAACTTTTGTGCGGGAAAACTTTTATTTGACTTTAAAAAGACATCTAAACTATTTTTGTTAAAAAAAATTTCAATTTAAAATTAAACTCACCTTACAATACATCAAAAAGGCCTCTAATAAGATTTCATCCAAATCTAAAGCATGTTTGAAGTGTAATTCAGGATTTCTGTAAAAAAAAACAAATATTTTAGCCAGCACATATTTGTATCAACTTTGTTTTTTTGTAACCCAAGGAAAAAATGGATAAATTTAACTCACATAGGGAGAGGGTTAAAAATCGGCAAAAATAGCGTTACGTAATATGTGAACAGCCCCACGTAATATGTGAACAGCCCCATTAATTTGACAAAATAATTTTTAATACAAACTTACCTGCTTAATATTGTTGCTATAATACATAATAATTCCACAGTGATTTGTCTTCTTTCGGGTTTTTCTATACAGATTAGGGTTTCTTCTACCAAAAGTGAAAAGTTTAATTCACCTCTACTCATGTTAATTAATGTGGGCGAGGCTGGCAATAAATGTCCTTGCGTAGTTATGCCCAATGGTGTACGCAATAAAATTTCCCAGATTTTATTGTAAAAGTTTTTGGGTACTCTACACAAACAGCCCTCCAATTGGCGTTTTTGTAAAGTTGTAAGTCTATAAATATAATAGTTTAAATTAAATATAGTATATGGATTAGGTATTTACTTAAGGTTACCACAAAATTAAAAAAAAAATAAAACATTTATATTTAAAACACACCTTTCTTCTGTTGCCCATTCACTAACCGTAAGAACTTTTTGTAATAAAACTCGTATTTGAAATGGTGACAGATTATCGACATCTACAGATTCCTGACCACACATTTGCAAATAAATACGCATGGCTTCCAAAACCCAACCAATACGAATCTGTAAAAAACAATTTTAAAAAATTTGTTATTGTACTTAGTTTAAGTCCCCAAAAAAATTACCTTCAATATACCCCTAAACATTGAGGGATTAGTGGCGATAAGACGACCACAGTAGAGCACGACCTCCTGCTGCAATACCGCCTGTATAACATTGTAGGGCTGAACGCTATTATACATAACATCACGTATCTCATTCGGTGTCATAGGTTTATCAAACACTGTTTCCTTTTGTCCAATAACGCCCACAGTCAATTCTTTGCCATTTACCAGAACGGTTGTAATGAAAGGACTTATCGAATCAACTATGTGATGTAAGAGCGAAGAACAATAGCGCACTGCACGCCAGTAGCGTAACGAACCAGCACGATGATAAAGCTGAGTTAAGGCTTGATGTACTGAGAGACCGTTTACTTCAAAATCAGAACCTTCACGACTTAGTAGGATGCCCCAAAGTTGACAGAGGCAAAATAAAGATTCTGTACTGCGAAGTGCATCGATTATCTCGTGTGTGGGTTTTTGGTTATAGTGCTGGGGATTTTTAAAATATTAAAAAAATATTTATGAATATGAATTTAATTACATTAAAAAATTTACAGTGAGTTTAATTTCCCGCGAGCTAATTTTTCACGGTAAATAAATTCCCCTTTTATAAACAATTAAAAATTTAAATTTTTTCCCATTGAAAGGAAAAAGTGAAAAATTTTCCCTCCAGATTTTATTTTTAATAGGAAAACAGAGAAAAGTGTAAAAATTCACCGGAAATTGTTATTTATAATCTGTAAAAAAATGTATATTTCAAACTAGCTGCGCTCTTCGCCCGTTGCTGCTACACCAACTTAAATAAGTTTGAAGAAAAAACATTACATAAATATCCAATTAATTGTGAATCATTTTATTGATTTTGTTCGATCAACACATGATTCAATGTATGGCTTACGATTCAATTTATTTTGATTATTTTTTAGTGGAGACATTTGGTGAAAATTAATCGCATCAACTTAATAACCTTCCATTTACAGCGTTGCCATCTATTGGGAACAAATCGCATTCACTAAGAAACCTCCGTCGACACATCGACGCAACAATTTTGCTAAAGATCATAGCATGTTTAAATGTACAGTTTACGATTTAATTCATTTTGAGTAATTTTAAGGGGCGCCGCCTGTCTTAAATTTGTCATACCAATTTAGAAACCTTCGTCGGCTTACGCGCTACAACTTTGCTAAAGATCATAGCATGATCAAATTCACAGTTTACGATTTAATTCATTTTAAGCAACTTTCAGTTGCGCCACCTGTTGGAACTTAGTCATACCAACTTAGTAATGATCGTCGGCTCATGCGGAACAACTATTCTTAAGATCATGACATGATCATGATCACCGCCAAACCCAAAGGGCTTAGGGTTTGGCGGTAATTAAAAGTATTTAAAATTTGTAATGTTTCTTAGTAAAGTTAAACTCACCTCAACCGATATTTTTTCTTCAGTATATGTTTGAGCTTTTGGCACATCCGTTAATGATTGATAGCCAATATACTCATGATTGATTTGGGCAAAAGCATTTTCTTCATCAGATAAATCATTTTGACTCACAAAATCTAAATGTTCTGTTAAAGAAATTTTTTAAGCAATAAGAAATTGAGATTATAAATTAAAAATTTTGCTCCAGCACTCACCTATGCAAGAACTGCTGATTAAATTCTGCAATCTTCCAATGCGAACTTTCATGCCATCACAATAGCCCTTCTTGAGCATGGCCAATAGGTCTAACATTTCCTTAAATTGAGGATCACGCATGTGTTCTTCGCGTATTAATAGACATACGGTAGGTCTGCCAGATAGACGCCAATATTTACCCACAAATTGTAATTCAGTTTTAATATCATCAATCAGCAAAGCCATATCACGATACAGATAGAAATCGGAAACTTCAAAAATCAAGGGATAGCAAAGAACTGTCATGCCACAAATACGATACACCTTGCTGGTGCCCAAAGAACCAACAGGTCTTGAGGGACGACCGGAGAGACCAACTTTGTTATTGACACCCAAATACTGATAGACTTTAATAAGTTCAGTCGAAGACCAAATTTGCACAGGTTCAACCTTTAAATAGAAAATCATTAAAATTTGTTATTGAGAAATTTGAAATTATTAAACTCTACCTCATGTGGCGTTTGTGTTTGTATACCATAAGTGGCCATCATAGCTTGGAGACGCATGGATTCAGCAATTAAAACAATTTGTACCACTAAATCAGTAGCAGTACCCTAAATAAATTGAACAATGAAATTATTATAAAACCATTTATAGTGTAATTAAAGTTTTTGTAACAAAAATGCTTTTGGAAAATGAACACAAAAATATAAACAATTGGTCTCAATTAAATTCAATTGAAAAAAAACATGCATTTTTGTTCATTCATTTCTTTAAAAAAGTATATTTAAATAATATTATTAACTTCAATTCCATCCATCATTGGTTAAATAAAAAAGTCTATTCCAATATTTACACATGGTCCCAAATTTACACGTTTCTTTATACATAATATCTTTTAAACTTAAAATTATTTATAAATATTAATTACCTCTTTTTCCTTTATAAAAGGTACATTCTAGCATTTCAATATTTTATTTGGTTTTTTTATAAATAAATGGGAAAATGTACTTTAAAAACACAATTTTATTAAAATTATTTTAAGAAAATCTCTGCAAAATTAGAGTGTTTTTAATAAATTATCGTGTAGAAGCGTCATTAAGCTTGTTCTACACCATTTCAAGTTATAATTAACAAAATTATAATTTACTTTAATTATATTGAGAATAAATAAGATTTTTATCTAATAATATCCCTGACCACATAGATTACTGCATATCCAACACTTATCTTTGATAAATCTTTTACTGTGACCCCTCATCTCTAGATGAGGGCTGTCTGGAGGTATACACTGACGGGTCGAAGTCAAAGATAGGCGTAGGAGGGGGAACATAAAGCAGTCAAATGGTTGAGATACTACAGAATATACAATAGGGATATTCTACCAATTTACGGGCTAACCGCTATTTGCCTGCAAATCAATAATTAGGCAATTTTTTTTCGCGTCAGCGCAGAGGAAGAGTTCATTGGAAATCACTTGTTTCATATCTAGGCAAACATGGCCCACTTACAATACTAAAAGTTCAAATTGCTTGGTAGCTCTACCTCGACACAGACTCCGCAACCTTATCTCAATCCTCACAGGTAATTGCGTTTTTGGGCTGCATGCCAGAAGACTTAATCTTCAATTCTATGACTACTGTCGTAGTTTTCATAACACAGAAGAGGAGGAGACAGTAACTCATCTTCTCTGCCACTGCCCGCCCTTTCAATTTCAAGGGCTCTCTATCTGGGGGCACTTTTCTGCATGATTAATCTGATCTAGCGAGTATTGACATTCGTAAAATAGACTTATTTATCATGGCTTTAGGATGACTTGATAAGCCACTCACTGATAGCCTGGAAATACGATATTTGTTCTTTTCTTCCAGTCTATCCCTTGCAGGTACCACAAAGGGACCGCTTTTAGGACCCAAGTGACGCTGACCTAACACGGCTGCCTGCCTAACCTAACCTCATGCAAGTTTGTCATATATTTTTTTCAAACACACCATACGCATCCCGAAATACTATAGCCTTGCTAGCCGACATTTACGTCTTTCCAATCTTCGTCACTTAAATAATAAAGGGAAGTCTAGTAAGGCTGTACGAGTCGGGTAAACTTAGATATAGGCATGTAGGACACTCCAGTATTCTGAGCTTAACAGGCTCCTTGGGCTTGAAGTCAGGTTTACCACGATCTGACTATTTAGTCAAGGAGTTACTGTTTAGCACAGCAGCAGAAATCGTAATCCGTGATAGATCCGACTGGAAGGGGCAAACAGCACTTTTTCAAGGCATTTCGATCTTTACGGACAGTTCTAAAATGGATTGCGGTACTGGATCTGGTGTTTTCCTGAGGGATCAAAACATTAGAAAATTTTTCAGACTCGCGGATGAGTGCAGTGTCTTCCAGCCAGATATTTTTGGCATTTGGAAGGCTACAGAGTTTATCCAGGATTTTATAGCTGTCATTATTATGATCACATGTATCTTAACTTATTTATGGCAGGACAATGTCTTATTGTTAGGCACACATGTTGGCTAAAGTTTGCGAATATTGACTATTTCTAAAACTGTAGTAACGAGGAGGAGTTAGGGACTACAATATCTTTTTTTTTTCTTGGTCTATTATTTCTTTTAATATCTTTTTCAATTTCTGATGATATCAATTTTCATTTCTCGATATATATTTTCTCAATTTCAACTCGAAATGGTGTAGTTTTTTTGGTGTTTTTTTTTTTAACTTAGTAAAATTACAACATCTTAATGGGAAAGCTATTTTCTACATATGATATTAACGGTATTCACATACAGCCCAATTATGAATAACAATTCCAGGTTAAAAAGGGTTTTTCACATATTTTGGGACATCAAAAAGTTTTACTGTAGTGTATTGCACTAAGATCCCAATTTATTACAATTATTTATTATTATTTTAGGTTAATTTTTACACTTTTCCCTGTTCCCCTAATATAAATAAAATCTCACGTGGAAACCTTTCGCTTTTTCCTTATTGTTTATACTGCGATAGGGGAATTTAATGTGAAAAATTTGCTTACGGGGAATTAAACTCACCGGGAATATTTATAATTGAGCTGATAGTGTCTTGGAAACAGTGAAAACAAAGAAAGTGTCACAAAAAATCAAAATGTACGCATGTATTTATGTATATTTTGTAATAAAACAAAACGAATCTGCGTTAAGGCTTTTTTATTGATTAATTTATTATCGAAATAATACATTGATACATTTTGAATTCGAAAGCTAATAAAAATAAAACGAAACGTTTAGACTTTGAATAACTTCTTAAAATAATGTTCATTTAAAAGTTTGTCTACCATTAGAGTAAGTGCGGGTAATGTGGTATAGGCTGGTAAAGTGGCTTCGTTAAGTGACAATGAAAGAATAACATTTTGCTTTTCTTAGAGAATGAAGATTATGACAGTTTTTTGATTTTTCAGTAGACTTTACTTACATTAGCTCAGGAGGAGCGGTTTTATCTCCGTTTTTGTATGCACCCGTAAAAGTCTAGCAAAAATGTTGTGGTATACTATAACACATTACATTACACGTGGTGTACCACATTGTCTGTACATTTTTTAAAATCGCTTTTAAAATAATTTCTCAAATATCTCTGAAATTTTTCATAAAAACTAAAAATTTGACAATCTAAAAACAAATAGATATACCACATTACCCGCACTACAATACAAATATTTAAATATTAATCAAATAAATCATTAAATAGTCAAAAACGTGATCATTTAACACAAACATGCCTTTTAGAAAGCTTAATGCTAATTCTTTATTTGCTATATACAAATTTTCCTTAAAATCTACTTTAGATGATGATTACAAAGTAAAGGTTTTAATAGTCAGATACAAACTACATTTCAATTTAAAAGATTTCACATTTACAACAACAAAAAATATAATACATTTAAGTAAGAACAAATCAAAAAATAAAAGTAGAGATGTGCGATTAAACAAATTTTTGACAAATCGTTTTATGGTTTTGGATCATTTAAAATAGCGGATATTTGTCAATTTTTCAGATGTAAACCAAAATATTCGTAAAACTTGAAGAGGAAATTTAAAAGCCTTTTGTTTTTACTTTCGACAATGTGCTGTCTTTTCAACATACAAACATACTTCAAGAATAGAATATTAAAAAGAAATGAAGACGACATAAAAACGATAAGATAAACGGGAATATGGCCAGTTTTTATTCCAACCTCAAAACAAAAATTTGTTATTTGGTTTAAAAGTTAATAATTTCGATTTTTTTTTTGCTTAAAACTTCTTTCTGGTAGCAAATTAATTCCATGCCAATATAACTGCTCCAGCTTGAGAATAAAGTAAGGCAATTTCTGATACCCTGTTTGGAAGTAAAGCATATTCCAGCAAAGGCATTCTGCATTGTTCAAAACAAATCGTATTCAGTATGGGTAAAGTTAAAGCTAAAAGACGGGTGAGCCCAAACTTTCTATATTACTACTTTTCTAATAGTTTTTGACTGGTCTTTCAGCTTATGGCTGATCGTCATGATTGGCCTCGTGTCTGTTCGAATTTCTGGTTGCTTTTTGTTGATGTCTCTCTTCAGTATAGGTCCCGTGAGATGATCTTCAACCGCTCATAATACAAAACACCCTTCTTTTTCCAACAAATACAGAGCAATACTTTGGCGTCACAGATATTCAGCTTCGGCGTAAATTTAGCCGGTTGGCTGGGATTTACATAAAACTTTTTAATCTTGGGGTTTTTCCGTTTTTCATCGCCAGTAACAATACGACGTCGATAGCCAGGCTGCGGGTCATTGCGACATCACTGGCAACAAAGTTGCGGACGAAGTCGTTAGACAAGGCTCGAGTTTAGACTTAAGTCAAAGAGTGACAGATGTTGCTCCACCTATCTGTCACTTGTATCTGGGCATTAAGTCTTGGATCAGCAAGGAAACCACAAAGACATGGGAAAACATATTGACGTGTAGGATATCAAGAGCTCTATGGCCTAAAACGGACATTAGTGGAACTAGGTATGAATAGGTCAAGCTTAAGAAGATGTTTAGGGTTTTTAACTTGACACTGTGCCTTAAATTCGAGGTTAAATAGGTGGGATGGTAGCATTCCGGACCTCGCAGACTATGTCTAGATGCGTATTCGTCCGAAACGGTAGAACACATTCTCTGTCATATAGAACATTTTTTTATCAAAAAATAACAAAATAGTCGGGATGTAAATATTATTCAAAAAGAAGAGTATTCGCATTTGATCCCAAATCAACCATCGAATTTGGTTTCTCCGCAAACATTTTTTGGCTTTTTATCAATAAATTGGTTACATTAATAAATAAATGTAACAGATTTGGGATCAAATGCGAATACTCTTCTTTTTTAAAATTTTTTTATCAAAAATTTTTCAATAGAAAATTTTTTATCAAAAATTTTTCTATAGAAAATTTTTTTATCAAAAATTTTTCTATAGAAAATTTTTTTATCAAAAATTTTTCTATAGAAAATTTTTTTATCAAAAATTTTTCTATAGAAAATTTTTTTATTAAAAATTTTTCTATAGAAAATTTTTTTATCAAAAATTTTTCTATAGAAAATTTTTTATTAAAAATTTTTCTATAGAAAATTTTTTGATAAAAAGAGTATTCGCATTTGATCCCAAATCAACCATCGAATTTGGTTTCTCCGCAAACATTTTTTGGCTTTTTATCAATAAATTGGTTACATTAATAAATAAATGTAACAGATTTGGGATCAAATGCGAATACTCTTCTTTTTTAAAATTTTTTTATCAAAAATTTTTCAATAGAAAATTTTTTATCAAAAATTTTTCTATAGAAAATTTTTTTATCAAAAATTTTTCTATAGAAAATTTTTTTATCAAAAATTTTTCTATAGAAAATTTTTTTATCAAAAATTTTTCTATAGAAAATTTTTTTATTAAAAATTTTTCTATAGAAAATTTTTTTATCAAAAATTTTTCTATAGAAAATTTTTTATTAAAAATTTTTCTATAGAAAATTTTTTTATCAAAAATTTTTCTATCGAATTTTTTTTTAATTTGTTTATCAAAAATTTTTTATAGAACATTTTTTATCAAAAAATTTTTTATAAAGATTATATATTTCTTTTCAAAAATATTTACAGAAACATTCTCTCGCAGGCAGTTGCCGAGTTAACATCATTTTTGCGCTTTGTAAAGTAGTTTAATTAAAAATTTGTATTAAAAGCTTATTGGAAAGCTATTGGAAAACTTTTTGATTTTTGTTAATTAAAAAATAATTCTGGTTATTTATTTAATTTATTTACTGTGCTGTTACTTTTAAAAGTATTTGAAAAAGTGAATTTCTGAATTAAAGATGAACGGGGTTGACCCCCCCTACAACAATCGGTTTAGGGACCTTGATCCCTCTTATGCTAAACCTAAGCCTACTAAATTGAAAAGACTAAGAGCAGAAGATTTTATGCCGCTACCCTCTGCTGTTCCCAACGACGATCACATTCCAAGATATTTAGTTGCTTCAGCATTATCTTTGTCAGAAAACATAGAACCAAAGCCTTTGGCTTCTTATAATGTATTTCAAATTGAAAAAGGTTTAAATTTCATCTCTAGAGATTACTTGGACATCACGGAAATGCGTAATGGAAATCTAATGATTAAGGCAGTTGACATGAAAGCAGCAAAAAAATTCATGAAAGCCAAGAATATTGATGTCGTTCCAGTTTCTATAACGATGCATTAAAGTTTTAACTCAACTCAAGGACGAATTTTTTCTAGAAAGATTATAAACATTTCTGAAGAAGATCTCTTAAGGTCGTTGGAAGACCAAAAGGTAATTGAAATTCACAAATTGTCAAAAAAAGAAGGAGATAATTTCGTTTCTACTGGTGCAGCCATTGTAACTTTTGACTTAATAAGACGACCTGAATTAAAACTGGAATGGGAAAGAGTGCGCGTGGATGAATATGTGTCTAATCCAATGACATGCGTTAACTGCCAGAAGTTGGGACACACTAAGAAAAGATGTAGAAATATTGAACTATGCAGAGTTTGTGGCTTTGAGCCACCACATGATAGCTGCTCTAGAAAGTACTGCGTTAATTGCAACAACGAATCCCATACATCATTTGATTCATCTTGTCCAACTTTTATAAAGCATAAATCAGTTAATAAAATCAAATCTGATAAAAGATGTACCGTACGAGAAGCGTGGAAAATATATAATGATAACCCTACTATTCACACCCTTCAACCCTTCAAAATAAAAACTCCAACTTTTTCTGAAATATTGCAAAATACAACATCATCAGCAGAAAATCAAAATATTAACAAAAATAACGACATCACACCATCTAACAGTATTTTAACAACATCAAACAACTCAAATTCATTATTTTCCAGTGACATTGATCTAGAGAAAAATTCCTCAAATTCCAACAGCAACAAAAAAAGTACCGTAAACACAAACTCATCAACTTCCAAAACAACAGAGAACATCGCCATTGACAATTCTTACTCTTCCTTTAATACGATTATCAATAACAACAACAACAACAATAATAATAACTTATCAAATTTGATTATTAGTAATATTGATTTAACAGCAACTGATTCAAGTGACCTTTATCAATCATCGTCATCTTTTGATATTATGCAAAGTGAAACAAATTTTAACTTAACTTTAAATACAAACTCCTCCATGGAAGTGGACAACATTATTGAAAATAAATTAAAAACGCCACCAAATGAAGCTACTGGTGATAGTGAAAGCAGTAGTAATGTTTTTGAAAAGTTTTCAGATGTAAATGTATTAATCACACCTGAAACTTATAAAAAAACATTGCCTAATAAAAAAGAAAATAAGAAGAAAAAAAGCAGATAGTTGTTTTTTGAATGTATGGCAAAATGGATTTTGGAATAAATATCACTGTGCTACAGTGGAACATCCAAGGTTTTATAACTCATAAATACGCTCTTGAGAATTTAGTATCTAAACATAAACCAACAATTATTGCGCTCCAGGAGACCCACATTATCCAAAGTAACTTAAAGTACTTACATCTGCCTGGTTACAGAATATTTCACCATAATAAGTCATATGAATACGCAAAAGCAGGAATTGCACTTTTGGTGCTTAACAATGTATATGTCACCCAACACATTAAATCGTCTGATGATTTACTATTCCAGACGATTACAATTAAAGGTAATACCAATATACACATTACTAATGTTTACAAAAAATGTGACATTGCATTGACTTCTAATATGATTAATGCTATTGGTACTTATAACAACCAACATCATTTAATTGTTGGTGATTTTAATTCTCAAAACCCCATTTAGGGTTCCCAAAATATTTCACCTGGTGGAGCCTTATGGGAACAATTCGCTGATGACTCCGTACTGGTAATTTTAAATGATGGATCCCCCACTTTACTAAATACAAGACACACCTTAACATCTGTTGATGTTTCAATGGCAAGTTCAGATCTGGCCACATGTTTATCATGGACAACTTTAAGTACTCCTGAAACTGGAGATCATTTTCCTATATTGATTTCAAATAACAAATCAACTCATAGTAAACGTTTCCACCCAAGATTTATTGTGGAGAAAGCTGATTGGTCCCTATTTTCTGATAAAGTAAACAGCATTATGATGGATTTCCCAGAATCTTTTAATATAAACAAAGAAGCTGCTCAAATTAAAAAAAATTATACGGAAATCAGCAAACGAAACCATACCGCAAACCAAAAAACCAAAGCTAAACAATTCTCCAGCTTGGTTCAATTCATCCATCGCAAAATTAATAAAGGAAAAAATAGAGCATTTAATCAATTTAAAAGGCACAGAATTAGGGAGAATTCTATTAATTTTAGAAGAATGTGTGCATTAGTTAAAAGAGAGTCCAAAATTGCAAAACGCCGGACATGGGAAAATTTTGTAAACTCACTTAACCCTATGTTGGATATAAGAACACTGTGGTCCAAAATTAAATGTATCAGGCGAGATAGACAATGTAATTTTCCAACTATTTTTAGTAACAATACTGCTATTTCAGATCCCCTGGATATTTGTAATAAATTTGCTGAGGTTTGGTGTGCAGTAGGTTCCGACATTAATTTTAATGAAGATACTGTTTTAAGAAAGCATAATTACATAGGGAGTATTAAAGGTACTGTCAACCATCAGAACATGCTTCTTTCTGAATCTATAACTAAGAATGAGTTCAAGCATGCACTTAGTAAAGTAAAGGGGAAAACACCTTCTTTTGACCGGATAACATATTCGATGATAAAAAATTCTCCAAATGTTCTACAAATTCGAATTGTTAAACTATATAATCAGATTCTAAAACATGGTATATACCCACATGATTGGAAGGTAGCGCTATTATCACCTATTCCTAAGCCAGGGAAAAATCCAAGTAGTACAGAGGGTTATAGACCAATTTCATTAATTATTAAACATTTTTCTATAAAAAAATTTTTGGATCGAAAATATCTAAAAAGTATAAATATCCCAGCAAAACTTTGGTAATGGCAAGTACTCTGATAACTGGTTACCTTGTAACGACTACAACATACCATCCGAATAAATAATAAGTTATTACAGAAGTACTTATTTGTAATTAAGATGGTAATTTAAACTGAATGGCCCCGGTTCAAATCCCACCAAGGGCAACAATTTTTTTTAATTTTTTTTTTTATTAAAAGAGTCTTTTTAAATGATTTTTGAATTTTAAGAACTTAAATATTATCTTCTGTAAAAAATATTTGTAAAACTAACTCACGTTAATGAAAAAATACCATCATGAGTCAATTTTGATTATATAGGGGATGTTGAATACCAAACACGATTCTAATTGGTCTTAACTTGGTAAGCCCAACTTATCTGGGTCATCCTTCATCTCAACTGTGGACACACACCTCCTCATGGTATCACCCGGGGAGAGTTGTCCCATAAGATCGATAAAAATGGGTTAGGATTAGGAAGAGGATAAAATTAGAATTGAAATGTCCCACTACCTAATGTTAGAGGAGGATGTCCGAAACTTCGATAGAAAGACCAAGTAGAGGAACGTTTTTCAAAGCTTACCTATAAAATTGGAGAATATTCGCACAAGATCGAAGTCCATGAAATTCTAAAATATGCTCGGACTTTGACCTCAACAGGTAGTAACTATAGGCCATTTAAGTAAGTAAGAGTCAATCTTATGTAAAAACTTATACAAAAAAGAAGATTTAAATTAAATTAAAATAATTACAAAAAATCGTATAAAAATATTTTTCCAAAAATTACAACAAAGCAAAAAAAAAAGCAGGGAAAAACAAAGTTATTTTCACATGATTTTGGATCTAAAAATAAAAATTGTTTATATTAATTATAAGCTGCTAAGTTTTCAACATATGAAGTAGCTCAGTGGAAGAGTCTCTGCCTAGCAGTCGGAGGGTCTGGGTTCGAGCCCCCATGGGATCATAAAAAAAAATTTTGTATTTCGTTTAAAAATATATGTTTTTAATAAAACAACAACAAAAAAGTTGTTGCTGTTGTTGTTGTTGCTTTCAAATTGCTTACCCAAGTCATTACTTTTCTGCAATTGGTAAGTACTTGCCTCCAATGACATCCCCATGTTAATGTAATGACTTAAACAGCGAATGAGTAAGTAGTTCGTGTTCAATAGTTTAACTGTTTAACTCATTATTTGGTAATGAAAAGTTTTACTGGGTATAATTTAGAATTTATTTCTGTTTTAAAAAAATATTCCCAATATTTACAAAAATATTCCCAATATTTACAAAAACAAGTATATCATTGTTCTCTCGAACCATGTATTTTCTTGTTATAAAATGTGTTTTGATTTGTTTCTTGCTTATTTTGTTTTCGTCTTTTCTTTAACAAAGCGGCACCAACCAACTCTGTTAACACCCAAATTCCAACTGAATGATTTTAATACTCTTTTTCACTTATCTTTTTCATTTATGATCGTGGTCTTTGCGAAAGTTAAAAAAATTCATCGGCTTCTGGTGGCATGGGCTGACTACTCCTGGTTGTAACATATGTTGTCCAAATCGAAATTATTAACCAATAACAAAAGTTGTTAAGTTATAATAGAGAATTTTCAAAAAATGTATAAAAAAGATTAATAGCCTGTTCCACGATTTCGAAAGAATGCTTTCTTTCTTATCCTATACGAAAGAAATTTCTTTCGTATAGGATAAGAAGAAAGCATTCATTCGAGATCGTGGAACAGGCTATAAATTTATTTTATACGAAAGATAAGTCGAAAGAAAACGTAAGTATTTTCATAAAAATTTCTGTCAAAATGTGTCACTTGATATTTTGCTTTCAAATAGAAACGAACGAAAGCCTTCGAAAGAGTGGAACCAAAATTATTTCGAATTCGAGTAACTCACTTTCTTTCGCTTAAATTTTCTTTCGAAATCGTGGAACAGGCTATAAATCTTCGAAAATTTTTCTTTTATTGTTCATTTTCAAAAATTCCCTTTAAATAGTAAATTTTCCAAAATTTACCTATAAATAGCGAATATTCCGAAAATTCCCTAAAAAAGGAATTTTCCAAAAATAGTATTTGAAATACTTTATATTTGACCAATTGATTAGTCGCACATCCCTAAACAAAACCCAACTACAGATTGTAAAACAACATTTAGTAAGAAAAAATAACAAAAAAATTAAAAAAAAAAATAAACAATGTTAGGAAGGGAATTTAGTAACCCAAAAGTAATTACTACTTACAGTGCCAGGTTTAGCCTAGTAATAAAAAATATATAAAAAAATAAAATATTAAAGAAAATAAACACAAATGTAAAATGTTAATGACATTTAGAAAGGAAATAGATTTAAAAAAAGTTTACAAGGATAAAATAATTTGGAATAGAATTTTACTATTGTGGAAAGATAAAATAAATTTACAAAATATGAGAAATATAATTTTTTTTTATCAAAATCTTACTACTTTGTGCTATATATTGTACATATGTGTAGTAAAGAGTTGTAACAAGCCAAATGTGATATATTGTAATAATTTTAATAAATATAAATTTAAAATTGTAGTATATTTTGTACATTTCTTTTTTTTTAATATATAAAACACGGTTTAGAAAAAAATTATAGCACTTACATTGTGTTTTTCATCGAAGGCTTTTCCCTGGATAAATTTTGTTTGTGTTTAGTTTTATTTTGTAAGACCAATTTTAATTACATATAAATGTATTTAGGATTTTTTGTTTTATTTTATGTTATTTCATATGTATATAAAATAATTACGAGGATAAGGAGTATAACAAGGTAGCAGACGATTTAGTGTAGCAAATGTAGCAGTAGGGTAAATAAAATATACAGAGAAAAAATTGGACAAAACTTATTTAAATATGTGTATATTTTTATTTTATATTGAAGATATTTAAAATTTAATTAAAGCCAATTAATTAAACAAAACTAAAGTGTGATATATTAAGATAAGCTATTACGTTAAAAACAAAACAAAAAAAACCTACAACTGCAAAATATTATCAAGTTATAAAAGAGTTATAGCTATTTTGAATTACTTACCTGGAAAGCAGAATAACGTCCCGCACGTCTAGGTCTATTATAGCTGGGCAAATAACGTCTAATGGGATCTAATTCGTTAATGTGCAATAGACCAGCTGTCAAGAGCTGTGCTATTATAAACATAGATTGACCCCATAGGAAAAGGGTTTGAGTGGGTGCTTTTACATAGGAACCCTCACCGTCAGGTGCATAATACATAGTGACCACTGGATCACCATAGGAATCAGCGTACATACATTTGCGTAGTTCATTCTGATATTCCTCAATTTGTTCGTTGTTATTCTTAAAAACACCATCGATTATCATTTCGATAAAAAATAATGGCCATTCACATTCGTAACCCTCAAATTCTTTTAATTCGCCAGTGTGATAATATCTGTAAATAAAATATTGAAAAAAAAAATTAAATATTGAATTAAAAAATTAAAAAATTAAAAATGATATTCAAAAATTCCCTATAAATAATTTTTCGAAAATTTTTTAAAATTTTATATTTGAAGGTAATTTTTCGGAAATTCACTATTTATAGAGAATTTTTGACGAAAATTTACTATTTATAGGGAATTTTTCGAAAATTCACTATTTTTCGAAAATTCACTATTTATAGTGAATTTTTCGAAAACTCACTATTTATAGTGAATTTTTCGAAAATTCACTATTTATAGTGAATTTTTCGAAAATTCACTATTTATAGTGAATTTTTCGAAAATTCACTGTTTATAGTGAATTTTTCGAAAATTCACTGTTTATAGTGAATTTTTCGAAAATTCACTATTTATAGTGAATTTTTCGAAAATTCATTATTTATAGAAAATTTTTCACAAATTCAGTATTTATAGAAAATTTTTCAAAAATTCAGTATTTATAGAAAATTTTTCAAAAATTCAGTATTTATAGACAATTTTTCGAAAATTCGCTATTTATAGGAATTTTTCTTAAATTTACTATTTATAGGAAATTTTTCAAAAATTTACTATTTATAGGAAATTTTTCAAAAATTTACTATTTATAGGAAATTTTTTGAAAATACTATTTAAAGGTAATTTTTCGAAATTTCACTATTTATAGGCAATTATTCGAAAACTCACTATTTTATTTATAAAAAATTTTCAAAAATTCACTATTTATAGGGATTTCTTTGAAAATTCACTATTTATAAGAAATATTTTCGGAAATTTACTATTTAAAGGTAATTTTTCGAAAATTCAATATTTATAGGAAATTTTTCGAAATTTACTATTTATAGGGAATTTTTCGAAAATTTACTATTTATAGGGAATTTTTCGAAAATTCACTATTTATAAGAAAATTTTTTGAAAATTCACTATTTATAAAAAATTTTTAAAAATTTATTATTTATAAGGAATTTTTCGAAAATTCACTATTTAAAGGTAATTTTTCGAAAATTAAATTTTTCAAAAATTGCTATTTAGGCAATTTTTCAAAAATTCACTACTTATAGGGAATTTTTCGAAAATTCACTGTCGATAGGAAATTTTTTGAACATTCACTATTTAAAGGAAATTTTCCGAAAGTTCACTATTTATAGAAAATTGTTCAAAAATTTACTATTTATAGGGAATTTTTCGAAAATTCACTATTTATAGGTATTTTTTCGAAAATTCTCTATTTATAGATGATTATTCGAAAATTCACTATTTATAACGAATTTTTCAAAAATTCACAATTTATAGGGTTTTTTTTTCAAAAATTCACTATTTATAAGAAATTTTTCGAAAGTTTACTAGTCATAGTGAAAAATCATTATATTTTTATAGGGAAATTTCACTGTTCTTAGGGAAATAGCATACATTTATTTACCTTCTGGTCTTATCCTCCGCCTTACTCAAAAAACCATCACGACTGAATCGTTTAAATCCCCTCTTCATACGCAAACGATTTATAACATTCTGTTTTGTTTGCTCTACCAAACTATCTTCATGAGACGCAAAAGCAGGAAAGGATAAGGTAAGTAATAGAGAGGCATCAACACCCTACAAAAAAAGGAGATAAATTAAAGTTCAACAATTTTTTAAAACAAAAATAATTTGCCTTAGAACTGGATTCTCTGGGAAGCATAGTCTCAAAAATACTACGATTACGATTGTGGGCATCGATATCAACATATACAACGCTCCAGGAAGCTCCTTTTTCGCCAAACAAATTACAGCCGTTAATAGCTTCCAAGGCCGATTTGGCCATACCTAAAATAAACATTCACTTTCTATAAATTTAACCTCTAGATATAACTTTATTTGGATCATACCTATAGAGGAAGCATGTATTTCGGGTGTACCATTGTTATATTTAGCGCCTCGCTCCCACATGCCAAAATCTGGAGTACGATAAGCACGTTCAACATAGTAAACCAAATTTTGTATAAAGGCCACTTCATCCTATAAAATGAATTTCAAATTTTAAATAAAATGCTTAAAATCAGAAAACAAGAGATAATCAGTTTTTTCTTACTTGAGTATAAATAATTTGTAAACCTGAGGTTATCATTTGCACCAAAAATATAATATACAATGAAACCACATCAATTTGCAAGTGATTATAAAAATCATCCGAATAGATTTCTTCTCCGGTATGCAAATGGAATTTGCTATGTAAGGCATGTTGATTTGATTGCCTCTGCTTGAAAAGTTCAACTCGTGGTGCTTGTTTAATCCAACATTCCAATATGCCACGCATACATTTTACCGTAGACTGTCCCAGTTCATAGGATTTACCACGATCGTCATCTATACGCCTGTAGGCTTGATACAAACTCCAAACAGCAGCTGCACAGTAAACACTATCGCGGACGGATCCAATTTCATGATCAGTACTCATAACCGGAAATAATCCTGTTATGGGACTTTGAAAACGCAGTAATTGTCGTTTAACTAAAAGTATAATTAAATTTAAAAAAAATTTCTTCAAATATTCTATTCAAAAATGCATTTTCGAAAAATTTGCTATAAAATGTGAATTTTTGAAAGATTGCCTATAAATGATGAATTTTCGAAAAATTCCCTATAAATAGTGAATTTTCAAAAAATCCCTTTCAATAGTGAATTTTCGAAAAATTCCCTATAAGTTGTGTATTTAAAAAAAAATTCCTATAAATAGTGAATATTCGAAAAATTTGCTATAAAAAGTGAATTTTCGAAAAATTTTCTATAAAAAGTGAATTTTCGAAAAATTTCTTATAAATTGTGAATTTTCGAAAAATTTCCTATAAATAGTGAATTTTCGAAGATTTACCTATAAATAGTGAATTTTCGAAAAATTTCTTATAAATACCAAAAAATTCCCTATAAAAAGTAATTTAAATTAATTTACCTGCATTTGAGTAATAAAAAAATGTAAACAACCGCCAATTTAAAATTTTGTTTATAAACAAAGCAAAATTGACAAACAACTTGACATTTTATTTGTTTACATCAACAATTTGTTTTGTTTAGGAGAGAAATTGAGACGCTTTTTGTATATAGCATAGATACAATTTTAAAAATAGATTTTATAAATGAATTAATAAAGAACTAAATTAATGAGTGTATGTATGGTTGGATGGCAAATGTGTTTGTTAGCAAAACATATTGTACCAAATGTTTGTGACAAAGTTATATAATTAAATATATGCTAAATTAATTTACATGAGTTGCTATAAAATATTTATTGAAAAATTTAAAAATACTTACCGATGCCATAATAAATATCCAATTGCTTTACAGTGTCTTCATAATTCGATGTTTTCAAAAATTGATCAAGATTAATATCCTCCAAACTATTTTGTCTTCCTGAGGTAGATGGTGCTCCCGAGGTAACTGTGCTACCGGGAGTAGTTATAGTAATGCCCAAACTGCGCAATAATTTATAATAGTTTATTACTTTTTACAAATGCATGTCAAAATTTGTACTTACTTTTTGGGTGGATCTCTCATATTAAAAATTGTAAAATGTTAAATATTTTTTGCAAAATTAAAACTTTTTTTGTATTGCTAAAAAAGATTTTTTCTGTAATATAAATACCCTTGGACTCTAGTTGTAAAAGTCAAATTTGACATTTGTTTGACAAACAGCTGATAGCAACTGTGAAAATTTAACGTTATTTCGTAGCAAAAATGATACGTTAACAGGGTGTTTACCACAAAATTTTTCGTTATAAAATTTTTGTAGTAAAATTAAAAATTCTTAAATTGAATTGTTAGACAAATGTTCTTTCGAAAAATGTTTAAATCAAAAATTTTTTAGATAATTCTCTTTACGTTAAGAAAACTATTGCTAATATTTTTTTTAAAGTTTTACAATAGTGTATTGCACTAGGATCACAATTTATTAATTTTTGTTGTTGTAATAGCTTTTTTGATAAAACCAAAAAATGTTATTGGGGATAACCTTTCCTCGTCGCATTTTGATACTTCATAAGGCTATCATCATCAGGAGGAGTATTCCTAATTATACGGGTATGTTCTGCAAATCACTTCTAAATGATTTTGAAATCATATGTAATTCAAAAAGGCTGTAATTTCTATAATTGTTGAAATTTCCAGAGCATTTTTAATATTCTTCAAGACCTTCTTCATCTTAAGTACACTGAGTTATAAAATTGTCAAAATAATTTGTGAACAATGAATAATTCGACTTAGAAAATTAATGTGATTTCAAAATCATGTGGAAGTGATTTGCAGAGCATACCGGATAGACAGATTGAAAAACTACGCAACATATGTAATTTGAGAAATTAAATAAATACTAATTATAGTGCCTTAACATATATATACATATTTCAATTTTATCTTTTCTTTACTTTCCACACTTTCGTTGTAGCTTTTTTGGTGCTATAAAGTGAATTTTAAAAACTTGGCAGAGGTGCAGCCGGTATTGTACTAGGATTCCAATTTATTAAATTTTTTAAAAAAAGAAAGAGTATTCGCATTAATGTAACTGACAAATTTATTGATAAAAAGCCAAAAAATGTTTGCGGAGAAACCAAAATTCCTCGACGCGTTTCGATGATTGGTTAGGCCATCTCTTCAGGATTTTAGACATATCGAAAACTTCGCATTATTACTTTTTTTGCAAACAAAATCTTTAAGAATTATGTTCATAAACCATAAGTAAAAGCGTAGATTATCAACTGAACAAAACACAAACATTTCTCAGTTTTCATCTTTCTTTTGTAAAAGAAGTAATAATGCGAGGTTTTCGATCTGTCTAAAATTGGGGATACTCCTCCTGAAGAGATGGCCCAACCAACCACCGAAACGCGTCGAGGAATTTTGGTTTCTTCGCAAACATTTTTTGGCTTTTTAACAATAAATTTGTCTGTTACATAAATAAATGTAATAGGTTTGGGATCAAATGCGAATACTCTTTATTTTTGAATATTATTTACATCTTGACTATTTTGTTATTTTTTGATTAAAATTTTTTATTGAGAAAATATCGAATATGAAATTAGTTTAAAGAAAATATTTTAAAATATACTCTTTTAATAAATTTTACTAATTTTTGTTTTTAATTTTTTAAATAAATCTGCGATTAAACAGTTAGTCATGATTTTTTATTTACTCAAAATTCAATAGATGGTAACTGAAGACATTCTAATCAATAATTTGGGTTATTGAAAGCATCTAAAAGTATAATACAACCATAAAATTTCTCGAGATAATTTTACCCATTTCCACAAAAATTCAAACCAAATGAAAGATAAGATATCAGTCAAAAGGATTAAGGGTCACATTTTAAATTTTTAGGGAAATAAACGAAAAATATCTTAAAATTATATAAGAAATCGATTGATTTGGAAACAATTACATACCATGTTATTTTGTTTAGATGTATTGTTGGGGCTAGTAAACCATATTTTTCCTCCTACTCGTTTTTGGTATGAACATGGTATGTACTCGTAAATACGTTTGATGAGTTGTATTTCCTTTAATTCGTAAGTAATTTAAACATCAAAGTTGTTAACTTAGCCATCTTTCAAGTTGTCATATGTCAATCAGTTTCGATTGGTTCCATAATTTTATCGTCATCAGTAACGAACAAATCTACGCTCTAACTGAACGTTAACACTATCTAACCGAACGTCAGAGAGTTCAGTTAGATAGAGCTCACCATTATATTATACTGAATTTTCGCCCTTCAAAAAAGTCTTAAGTCTAATCTCAAAAAACCGATAATGTAAGCTGCGTCTTTGCAAAATGTTTGCAATATTATCAAACAACTATTAATCTGCAGGATGGAGAGAGACAGCACTAGCGATATTTTGAACAAAGTTGTAAAACACGGGCACGACGGGTCAAAGTCTAGTTTTTATGCAATTTTAATAATTATTTGACACACCCCATATCAAAGACTACGTAGTTTTAAAATCAAAGAAGAAAACATGTTCAAATGTTTATGCCTGACACAACTATCATGTGTTCTTATCATTTGTATACAAACATTACCACCTGTTTTAGGTAAACAAACACATAAAACAGCGCAATTCTATCTCTCCCGCTTCTCCCACCAAACAACTTTGATGAACAAATGAGAGAACATCAACAAATAAGCCTTGGAAGAAAACCATACATATTTTACTAAAAATCTCTGTTCTCTTTAATAAACAAAAAAGTGAATGGCCATAAAAATCAGACACTCAGTACCCATTTATCCTACAAAATATATGTATACATAGTATGTATTACATATAGGGTTGCCAGTCAAGCTGGATTCGACTGGATTGTCCAGCTTTTTTAGTGCTTGTCCAGTGTCAAGCTAAAATTAAATTTGTCCAGCTGAAAAGTGAAGAATTGAAATTGTTTAAATATTTTTAAAGAAAAACAATTTTTTTGAAAAAGAACGCAATAAAAACTTTTGTAAAAATGTATTTTTTCTTTTTTACTTATATTATTTATGAGTTGATTAATTGATTGCTTGATCAAGTTCATTTTGTAATAAAATTACTTTCTATCAAAATTCTCCATTGTACTTACTTTACTTAAATGACCTATATCAAAATCCTGTTAAGGCCGATTTAAGAATTCTATGTGCTTCAATCATGTGCGCATATTCTCCAATTCGTAGGTCAAGCTTTGAAAGATTTTCCTCTAATTGGCCTTTCCATCGAATTTTCGGACGTCCTCTTTTACGAATCGTTTTCGAATATTTTTGTTGCTGGAGTATTTTCATACATTCGCACAACATGTCCCAGCCAACGCAGCCGGTGCTATTTAATGCGTTTTACCATGTCGATGTCAAAGAATAACTCATACAGATGATTGTTCATTTAATGTCGACATTCATTGTTAATTCCAAAGAGTTTTCGTAGAATCTTCCCCATGATTTAACACCATATAATAACGCGGGTAGTATAAGCGTTTTGTAGAGCGTAGTTTAAGTTTTTTCAGAGAGATCATCTGTTGGCAAGTATGATTCTATGTTTAATTTCCAAACTTATGTCGTTATTCATGTTGACGGCGGTACCAAGGTAAACAAATTCTTTTATAACCTCGTACCTATAGTTCTCATGTGGTTTAATTCTTGACGATTGCCTGCTTGTAGAAACCAGCAGTTTTTTTGATCGATTGACCTATTTCATTACATTCCTTCTCGATACTTGAAAAGGTGTCAGTAAAATCGCGCAATGTGCGTCCCATGATATCAATATCATCGACAAATGCGAGTAGCATTTGTTTTTTGTTGAACATTTTTTTAGATCTCGAATGATTTCATTTTCTCTCGATATTGCTGCGGTTAATTACGGTATTCGCAATTCGGTTTATCAAAAATTTAAAGATTTAACGAAGCAAATTACTAAAGCAAGTTTTTTATTATTAATGTCCAGCTAATTTTTGAGTTGTCAAGCTTTTTTTTCTTTATGTCCAGCTTTTTCAGGATGTGTGTCTGGCAACCCTAATTACATACCTACTAAGAAACATAAATACACTGTGGGATAAAACATATTAGACGCAATTTATCTTTACATAACTATGAATAGGAAACCAATTTGGGGCTGTTCAGAAATTACGTAACGTTCTTGGGAGGTATGTCTTTTGTTACGGTGGAAGAATTTCGTTTGCGTATTTTTATTAAAATGTGTTACACATTGACAAATTATTATTATTACTTATTGAGAAATTCTAAGTTTATTTTTCAACCAAATGCGCATGAAATCCAACACTAATATCACAAGAGCACAAGAGCTTGTGAATTATGTCACAAGAGCTTGTGAATTATGTCCACATGATACCCAGCACCTCTTTCAATGCTCAGCAAACCTGACCCCGAAACTCCTTATTCCTTATGGACTCACCCTTTCGAACTGATGTGTCGCCTAAAGTTGGACTTAAAAGAGAGCAATAGGAAATGTAAGAAAGAAAGACAACAGTAAAACTAACAATTTCATAGACTAACATTTAAAAAATAATTATATTATCGTTTAATACATACAAGTTTTCGATAACAATTTTTATAGCACAATTTATTTTTAGATTCGAAAATCGAAGTCTGGGGGGTTACTCCGTATCTCGATTCGAATGAAAATATTTTCGAAACACAATAGTTTAAGTATTATTATCTTATTTTTCGTCCCAAGAATGCTGAGGCTAAATGTTAGAGTGTCCCAAAAATCCAAAAAAATCAAATTTCAAAAGCATCAAATTTGCCCCATTGTATATTTTTTTAACACCCATTATCTTTAATTTAATCTGTGGATATAGACAGTGTTATAAGACAGACATGTGTTCGTAAATATTAAATACAATATTTCATTTTGTAAAAAATATATACTTTGACGGACGCTACACACTTTCCTATACATATTATTCTGTAAAATGCTATATAAACATCTATATATTTTTAGCCTAATGTAAAGCATACTATAAGTTCTCTTTACAAACCAAGTTCAATTGGAGAAAAAAGAAAAATTGCACCAATCAAATAAAAAACCTTTATTTCTGTGACGGACGCTACACTCTGTTAGCCCTTTTTTACTTGACGTTATTTATATCTCCAATTACTTTTTATGGGGCTTTTTACATCCAATTGCATAAAATTAAACAGGCTTTGAGCCCCTACTGAAACTTGATAACTAAATTGATGTTTTTACGATTTTTATGAACTTTTAGAAAACCTATCAGCCTACAGAACAAATTTTAAAGTCGATTTTATATAAAATTGACTTTATTTTAAAGTCGACTTTTTGATTGTTTCGTACCACAAGAAATTTTTAAAATAAAACTATAAAAATATTTTTTGAACAATTTTATTTTCGAATCGAGATACGGAGTAACCCCCCTGTGCTCATTTTGTCTCGTTTAAACTTAGCAGAGTCCGAAATCTAAATCAATTGAAATTTTTAAACTAACGAAGGATTCTCAAAATGCTATATTATACTAATATCCTGACAGCTGCCAATTTTAGATACTTATCTTTTGAAGGTGAGAGCTACCTGTAAAATACGGACTACGTATTTAAAACTTTCTGACATTTAGAGGTCATAATGAAATCCATTTAATTTGCGTTAATTGTTTTAAATACATAATTCTTATTTGTAAATGCATACTAAAATCTGGATAATAAACTTGGGATTTTAAAATCAAAATACATAAGTAGTGTTGAATTTTGTTGAACATCTCTTGACCGACACTGTACGTGTACCTACTAAAAAAGCACACATATCTGTGTACTTAAGTTGGAATTATCGGTAGCATAAGCAAACCATTAAACTCAGCAAATGCCAAGTGTTACTTGTGAGCAGGCAGCAGCAAATAATAAAAAATTATGAAGATTATGTAGTACATACACACTAACCACTAGAAAACAACACAAAAAAAAAAAAAACTTAGCAAATAAATGGGAAACCAGATTTATTTTATACCTTCTAAGGTATATACTTTACCAAATCAACAACCAAGAAAAGCACTCAGTTGGTGAAGTTAAGCGCATCGTAGCGAACGTTAAAAGAACAACTTGAAGATTTGATTGATACGATAGTGAAGTGAAAAGAATTGAATACATAATTATGACGAAGTAAATAAAATTCAAAAGCCGGTATATGATGAATAAACCAATAATTGTGTGGAGGTAGTAAACAAACAAATGAATTTCATTAAACATTAAAAATAAAATACAATAAATGTATAAACTATAATTTATACACAACCACATCGATGATACATACTGCCGCAGCAGTACATAATATTTTGAAGATTATCTATCTCTGGAGATTCAAGTGTGAGGTCATCACATAGTATCTGCTATAATACCATAAAAGCAATAGTGCACAGAAAACGTGTTATAGCTTGCAACACGGATTTCAAGGTCATCATTAAACTAATTTTAGATTTCTTAAAACTTAATTCATTTTTAAACAATTCTACGTGGAACGAAAAATATACACTGCCTGACTGACCCTATAAGGAAATGGATAGAAATTTTGAACTAGTTTAATAAAAAAAGAATACATAAAAAATATTAAAAGCCATAAACAATGGAGAAATTTTTAATACTCATACCCATTACTTGGTTAATATTAGTTTCATTTTGTGTTCACAATTGCGAATGTGAAACCAAACAAAACATTTTACCTGATTTACCTCCGGAACACTTAAAACGTTACTTAAATACATTCTCGAAAGTAAAGCAACAGTGTGAAAGGAATGAAGAATGCAGTCGTGAGTTATTAAAAAAAGAAATCTCAACTTCAGACGAATCAAAAGTTTGTTGGGGCTATGAAACGGATTGTGAAAAGGAAAATCGTTTCCAAACACCCTCATGTCCGGGAGCCCATACGGGATGGATAAAAAATAAGGAAGCGCAGGTGGATAGTTTTTATCAACAAGCCGATTTCGGTTATGTAAAGGATCAAATTAATGAGTTAATGCTAATGTGCGAACCGAAACTAATTTCCGATTCATCTCTGGAATGTACTAAATACTTAAGATACTGCCGTGGCAGATATCTTATGTTAGATTTTCGAGATTTGGCTCAAAGAAATGAACGCATACGTTATCATATGGATGTCCTAGGTCCAGGACAAATTAAGGGCTACTGTAAACTCAATGAAACAAGACTTACAAATGAAATGGATCACATGGGAGCCTTGCAGTCGTGGTCACCAGAATTAAGAAATTTCGAACAAGCTTCAAGCAACTTCGATGAAAATAACGAGGAATGTGATATGTTTATAAATACGCCCACCTTTTTAATGAAAATTGATGCTACGTATAATATGTACCATCACTTTTGTGATTTTTTTAATCTCTACGCTACACTGTTCGTCAATCAGACACACTACACTGCCTTCGATAGAAACACCCAAATTATTGTATGGGAAACTTACCCGTATGATTCACCATTCGCTGATACGTTCAAAGCATTTTCTCATAACCCCGTTTGGACGTTAGATCAAGTAAAAGGTAAACGCATCTGCTTTAGAAATGTTGTTTTGCCTTTGTTGCCCCGCATGATCTTCGGTTTATATTACAATACACCAATAGTAAGTTTTTTAATTCATTCATATAATTTATTTTATTAAAGTTTAAATAAATAAAAATTTATTAACTGATTTTTTCTTTTTATATCTTCTTACGTTAAATTATATTTAGATTCAAGGCTGCCATAGTAGTGGTCTGTTCAGAGCCTTTTCCGAGTTTGTTTTACATCGATTAAATGTCCCGTTTATACCTCCAGCTAAAGAGAAAATTCGTATTACTTTTCTTTCGCGGCGCACAAAATATAGGAGAGCTTTAAATGAAGAAAAGCTGCTGGAAGAAATAAACAAAAATGAAAAATATATTGTTAATAAAATTTCGTATGAAAGGTATGTTGAAATATGTGTTTAGTTTTCTTATGCTCTTGACCATAGATACTAAGCCTAGAAAACTTGTTGATTTTTAGAATTTTAAAACTTGTAATGAATATAAAAAAGGATAGTTTTTTGTATGCAATTTAGAAAAATTGCAGAAATCTGGATGGTGATAAATCTTAAATATATGTACTTATATGTAGATAAAAATTGAATAGATTTTGGTAGAAAAATTAAAGAATAATTTTTTAAACACTTTTTTTAAAAATGTCACTGAGGTCCCAACTTATTATGTTTTTTTATATCGGGTGGTTAAATTTCAAGGGCCGATGTTGAATTTGAATAAAACACAAACTATTTAGGAAATTATTGTAATTTTATTTTATTATGATATATTGGTATTACTCAATTATGTATGGAACAAAATATCGGCCAAATGGGCGCCGCGACCACGGCGACCCACCTCAAAATCACGAAGTGCACGATATGCATTTTGATTTGGCCCATTTTCATAATAAGTCTGGATAACTTTAACACGTTGTTGGATTTTGTATCTCTCCATGGTTCAAATTGAGTAAGTCTGAAATAGAGAAATGTCAAATAAAATTCGGAAGAAAACTTGGCGTTTAGGTGTGGTTCACATTCAACATCGGCCCTTACAATTTAACCACCCATTATTATTATTCAACACAAATTTATATTTACAACAATCATTACTTTGCTATTTATTAACCATTTAATTTGATAATCCTTTGCCATATTTTAGAACTGATAATTAAAAGACTGGTCGAAGATATTCTGAAAGACCTTAACTCCTATTAAAATCATAATTTAAAATTGTTTCTAATGTATTAAATTTCTCTTTAAAAATATTAGATTTTTGCAAAAATGTCTTTAAACGTTAAATGTTTGAAAATTTTCTTTTAAAAATATTAAATTTTTGATAAAAATCTTATATTTTTGAAAAAATTCCTGGAAAAATGTTTCAATTTGAAAAATATCCTATAAAAAATATAAAAATAGTAAATTTTGAAACAATTTTATATAAAAATATGACATTTTTGAACAATTTTCTTTAAAAATAGTAATTCTTGAACAATTTTCTACAAAAATAGTGTATTTCAGTAAAATATCTTAAAAAAAAACAATTTTTTTTAATATTTCTTATAAAAATTGTACATTTTTAAAATATTTCCTATAGTATTAAGAAAATTCTTTAAAAATTACCTTTGAATAATTTCCTACAAATACTAAATTAAAAAATAGGCTATAAAAAAATAAGTTTCTTGAAAAATTTCCTTTAGAAATAATAAATATTAAAAAAAATTCTTATAAAAATAGTAAATTTTTGAAAATTTTTGTACAAAAATGGTCATTTTTAGAAAAATGTTCCATAAAAATAGTATTTTTTTTAAATATGAACATTTTTTATAAAAATAAGCAATTTTTGAAAAATTTTCCTATAAAAATCAGAAATTAAAAAAAAATTCTATGACAATATTTTTTTTTTGTTGTACATGTCCTATAAAAATAGTAAATTTTTTATATATTTATAAAAACTAGCATGAAATAAATATTAAAGGAAGTGCCACTTCAAAATTTTTGACTATAAAGAATATCTTTGAAGTTTGTATATTTTGTCAATATTACACAGATCGTTGCCACACTCGTAGATTATTTTATGGACATTTGTAAACTAAAATGTGTAGTTTGAAAAAAAAAAATAATAACGCTTAAAAATAACTAATATTTTCAATAAATAGTCTAATACAATTTGTAGTTTGTAGCTTTGTAGATGCTAAAACACATAAGATCTCAATTATATCATTAAATTAAAAAATATTTCGTGTGTTTTACTGAATAACGAATTACGGGCAAACTGTTGAGACGTTTGAGATAATATTCACAGCTTGTGTTCCCAAAAGTTTAGGGAAGGAATCGATGGATTTTGAAAACATGTCATGAAAATACTCACTAGATCTCAGTTCAAAAACTTAACTTACTTAGTTTCCCCAAATACTACAAGTGAAATAGAGGAACTTTTTACTTAATTGCTGTAAAATATGGCTTTGACGCCATACGACAATTATGTTTTCCTCAAATTACGTAAATTTTTCTAAATTCTAGTTCATTTTTTTCTGAGTGTAAATGGGATTTTTTTTTTTTAATAAGGTAGCCTCGTTTTTTGAGTAAACTTCAGATATTCTTTCTTGTCAAATGGTTAATGTTTACAAAATAAAAAGAAAGTGGCACTTCCTTTAATATTTATTTCATGAAAACTAGTAAATTTCCTATAATAGTAAATTTTTGAAAAATGTCCTATAAAATAGTCAATTTTTGAAAATTTTTCTAAAAAAAAAAACAATTAAAAATTTTTATATAAAAAGAGTGAATTTTTAAAGAATTTGCAATAAAAAAAAAGGAAATCTACAAGTCATTTGCCGATGACATTTAGTAATAGAGTACCTAAAATGTACACGAAAGTGTTTTCTTAATATGTTACAAAAATAAGGGATGTTTTGCATTGACCACGTTTTATCTCATATTTTCGTATTTTAAGATTTAATTAAAAATTTTGTATTACTATTTAATATAATTTTGACGCAGGCGGAAAATTCTAAAAATAAAATTTTCATTTCAGAGACCTATCATTCCTGCGACAATTGGAAGTTACTAGAAATACGGACATTTTAATTGGCATGCATGGAGCAGGCTTAACACATCTACTATTCCTGCCCAATTGGGCAACCATATTTGAACTCTACAATTGTGAGGATCCTAATTGTTATAAAGATTTGGCACGTCTGCGAGGAGTTAACTATATAACATGGGAACATCGAGATTTAGTTTATCCCGAAGATGAAGGACATCATCCCGAAGGTGGAGCACATGCTAAATTTACAAATTATGAATTTGATGCGAATGAATTCTCTCGTTTAGTTGAGAAGGCAGCCGAACATGTGACAAATCATGAAGAATTTCAATTGTATCAAAAGGAGGCTAAGCAGCATAAGGACGAATTGTAGTTACTTAAATATGAATTTATTAATTGTACTTACTCTGTTGAGATTTTAAAGAATTTTTGTAATGTGATTTTATTAAAAATATATGTATTTTAATATTTTTGACTTCTATTGGGAACAAATTAAAAGAACCGTTTTAGAATAGAACAAATGCTTTTATGACAGCATAAACGCCGGTTAGGGTTGTAAATAAAATTAATGTTTGGTTTTTAAGTACTCGTTAACGATGCTTAAAATGTTTGCTCTTCAGGGTTGCATTTAATCGTACTATCAAAGACATTGCCAACTGAAATTTTAAATATCTAAACGTAGAGACAAGAAGTTATAAATTTATATAAAATATATTAATAATCAGTTTAGCTTGTCATCATGATAGTTCTAAAACGTCTTCGTTCTTTCTCTCAGAAATAATAAAAGTCAAACTACATTGACACAAATATTAGAACCAAACAGTGAATTCCACAGACTGTCTGATCCATCACTCCAGTCTATTTACACGAATAACAAAAAATTCTATTTAACAATAGAATATTCAAAAATACTTAAAAAATTTCCCTAACTACCCCTAGGAGTCGACGAATTTCAACCAAAATTAGTAGGGATCTTTTTTGAGAATTGCGCTTATACATTGAGAACAAAAATATCTGAAAAAGTGGGGTCCAAGGCAGGTACCTCAAAGAGTTAAGGGATCTCAACCAAATTTAAGATCTCTCTTTCATGGATCAATTAACACACGTATAAGAATGTATTATAGTAATCGTATCTCCAGTTCGACTAGGCAAAGGCTTAGCACACAACTTCTGTAACATATCGAATTTTGTCTCTCTAGCTGTTCTAGTTAAGGAGCTATCGCGCTTTTCTCTAACGGAAAGGCGGACATAAACCCCCTTTTCTTGTTGTATTTTTGTGTTTCCGTAAGCCTTTTATATGGTAGCTATGGTCAAATTGTGACCGATTGTGACAATTTTGCACATTGGCTGTCGACGAATTACAACCAAAATTAGTGGACCGAATTTTTATACTAACTAATAGACGTGTGTTAAATTTCATCAAATTCTACTCCATAGTCGACGGATTTCAAATTTTAAATTTTTCTTCGTTTTCATCGTTGTAGGATCACTATTTCTATTTTTGCACTTCGATACATTAAGAACTGTGGGCCATCAAGAACCTGGCATTTCTACTGCATGGCATATGTAAACGCATATTATTTTCTTAAAGGGTATTTAAACCTGACTGACTTTTTAATGGATTTTTCGCTTAAATCATAAATCATGTATTTTTCGCATAAATCATAAATAATATTGTTAAAATGTTCATACAATAAGCAATAAGGCACCACTGAAATCGGTTGTAAAACAGTTTTCAACATATTTTTTCGGTTATATTAACTCTTACAGAGATATCTGAGCTTCAATGTCTTATCAAAGCAAACATTTTCTTGAGTTAAGCATACTTATTTCGGCAGATTCCAAGAAAATTTGGCAAACATAAGCGATAATGTTGCTAAACTTGATTCAAATATAAATAAATTTGTTTCTGTAGGTATCCGAAATAATAATCCGATTTGGTCAAAAAAGTATTATGATTATTTTTGTGCTGAAAAAAAATGTTACTGACATAAAAAACTGTACTGTGCATAGCAAGCCAGCCGACCGACATCGTAAACTAGACTCAGAAAGTGATACTTAATTGATTGGTATACTTAAAGAGTAATATTTCCATGAGTTACAAACATCAGCATAAACCAATAAATGATTATTGGTAAAAAATAATCACGTACAAATAAAGTAGCTCTGATTAGTATGGCAATACCTTTGAATAACACTGACATGGCAACTCTTACCGTTGCTGAACACACCTCACAATGAACAGCTGTTGTTGTTTACACTTTTTTTGGCAAACAACTTCATTTTTTTGATACAAATTATAAAACAGTATTATTAACATTTTTGTTTATAAGATAAACATTTATCTCCTCTTACCAATAAACAAAAACAACAACTGTCAATATTCGAATATTACCAATATTGAATTCAACTTTAAAATCGAACTAAAAACATCCAGCAAAAGCCAAAGAGCTTCGACTGTTCTCGCGTGTAGAAATAAACAATAATTTGATTATTTATAAATACTCATGTGTACGTTGTACGAGTAAAATCTAATCATGAATGCTAATAATATTCTATCAAATTGTATTACGGAACACTGTCACAATGACGATAAAAATAAAATCAATGAAGTAGAATACAATGATAACAATGTGTTGCCTTATTACTATTGTAAGGTAACACCAACGGCAACCAGACCAGACAAACGGTGTCTTTCGTTGGCCGCACAACTCTTGTCATGCTCTTCGCATGATCAACGGTCGGAATTCACAACATCGGCCCAATGTCCACTTGAAACAATGGAAACGTATGATAAGCATTCGATAAAAAGCTTCTATCGTGTTTGACACATCCAGTGTACGATTTTGGTGGCGTTAATAGCCATTACTTTAGCTCGGGCGTTATTGTATAGTCGTGATAAAGCGGAAAGCGGATCAAGTGACAAATCTAAAATATGTTTACGTTATCTGCTGGAATGCCTAGTGATATTTTTGCCGGTCATTGTTAGTGTGAATGTGCTTAATTCCTATGTCGAATTTATAGTATTAACTGCCTTCCTAATATGGATTTTTATAATGTGGCGTTCTAAGTGCTGGCAATTGGCCGCCAAAAGAGATTATGAATTTGGTCGTAGACCTTCACTCTTTACCCTCATGCGTTCCACCATAAATCTTCTTACCGCTCTCTGTATACTAGCCATAGATTTTAAAAGTTTTCCAAAGGCGTTTCGCAAATCAAGACGTTATGGTGTTGGCCTAATGGATGTTGGCATTGGACTATTTGTTTTGTCTATTGGTCTGGTAACAGCAAGACCACACAGATTGTCTGATCTACGGAAACTTGTGTTTACTGTGGGCTGTATGTTGTTACTGGGCTTAGCACGTACCGTGGTTATCACAGCCATAGATTATCATCAAGACGAACACGAATATGGTACGCATTTGAATGCATTTTTTACATTGGGCTTAACTAAACTGTTTGCCACCCTATTTGGTTTTCTGGCCAGAAGTGATAAACATTTACTGGTTCTGGGTTTAGGTAAGTTAAAAAATTTTGCCATGGCATTTAACAAATAAAATTAAAACCATGCCATGATTAAAACCAAATTTATTTCAAATAGAAGAAAGATATAGTCTTGAATATTCTAAAAATTAATGATTATTTATAGCAATATGCTAATATTTCTTATGAATTAAAAAAAAAAACATTCTGCGGTTTCTTCTAAATTTATAAAATTCTTGCTAATCAACCTCAAATAAGCAGAGTAAATTATTTATATCACAAAAACTATTGTTTATATATGTAAATGGTGGGTAATCCAATGGTCATTGATTTTTTAAATCTGAAAATATTAATGTCAATCTTTTCTGTCACAAATTTGCTTTTTTAAAGGAATTTAAAAAATTTGAGTTCTAGAGATATTTTTTTAAAAAACTTTCGTTTTAAAGCTTTTTTTTCAAAAATTTCGTTTTTAAAAATTTTTGGTTTTAAATTTATCCAAAAAAAATTTTATCAAACAATTAGAATTTTATTTTTTTTTTATTAAAAAGCTAAATTTCGTTCGACCGGAGATCGTTTTATTTTTTAAATCCATCAAGTATAAATGAGGGGCTTGGAGCACAAGGGATCTGAGTGACTTTAAATTGCAATAAAAAAATGTTGGATGCTGTGTGGATTATTATTTTTTAATGAGTAGAGATCTTGAGATATATTTTTAATTGATTAATTAACAAAATACCACATTCTGCATTTGCAAATACCCAAAAATTACTCTTGAAATAAGCAACTAGCACTTATTCCCCTTGTGCTCCAACTTTTTTTTAATTTCTAAATAATCTTACTTGTACCACAAACGAATGTAATATCCTGTAAGTAACTTCTTTCATGAAAACAGGAAGGATAAAATTTTTAAAACAAAATTTTATTAAGAAAAGCTTTAAGGCTGCTTTGTTAAATTTTTTAGTCGTTATAATCAGATTTCATTACATCATCGGGCTCAACTTCATCCTCACTTTGGAATAAAATGAATAAATTTTCAACATGTTTAAAATTTCCATGAATAGTTATGTCTACACTAAAGCTCACTGAAAGATCTATACCACGTTTAAATATTATGACGATCGGCTCAGCAGTTACCGCTCAATTGACCAATATGTAGAACTTTGGCGCCATCTATCGAACGAAAATAGAACTCCACACAAACGCTGCTCACGTCATATATAATACACAGGTTAATTTTGGTCCAATTCGGTGCATTAGTTTTTGAGTTTACTTATTAGAAATAAACATGATTAATTTGTTAATGTAAGTAGATTTAATAATGAATTAATTTACAAATTATCTTATACAAAGTCCAGGTAAATTTTAGCTCAAAACTTTTCTTTGACCCAAGTACATAGTCCATGTGAAACATTAATTTTAAAATTTTGTTGGAGCACAAGGGGTTCAAGTGCACATATACACCTTGTGCTCCAACCAAAACAGGTATTTTAGTTGGCAAGTTTATGGGCGCCATATCTCACTATTGGATGGCAATCTCACTTTCACCTTTTATGCTCCAAATTTCCCTGTACTTCACGAACTAATTCGACATGCTAACTCAATTTTTTTAAAAAAGGCACTTAGACCCCTTGTGCTCCAAGCCCCTCAAATATCATTGCCGATAAAAATTTATTTTCATTTCGATCGAAAAATAAAAAAGAGGGATTTATATTTAAAATATAAATATCCCTCATGATGAAAATTTTAAATATCTATAACGATAAATATCCGAACAGAAAAATATTTTATTGATTGTTTTATTTTTGAACTTCTGTTTTGACTTTGAAAAAATAAAATGTTTATGAAATTTCAAAATTTTCAACAATGAATGTATGAATGTTTTCAATTTATTGCAATGTTTTAGGACATCGAAGTTAAAGATAATAGTTCTAATGGGAACTATTGGCGGTTTCTTTGATTCGCGTAACTATTTCTAAAAAAAATTAACTTTTAAATGTTTTAAACGCACTTAGGCAACGACCATTTGTTGCCCAAACCCATTTCAATATAAAATTTGCAACAATAATTGAATTTTTTGCTATTTAAACGTCCTAAATACGCTTTATACCCGGACAAATATAGAAATAAAATTTGACTTTTTTCAATAAAAATTTATTTTCATCGGATGAAAAAAGATGAAAATTATTTCGAACTGTACTGATAAATATCCCAAACGATTTTTTTATATTTTATTTTCATCGGATTGAAAAAAGAAACAAAATTTTTGAACAAATAAAAATCATGAGGGATTTTTAATATTTTTTTAAACTTCAATGATTGTTTTTTTATGGATTTAAACATGAAAATATAGTTTTAAAAGTATTAAAATCCGGTCTCTGAAAAAAATACAAAATAGAATTTTAGAAATTAACAATTTTTTTAAAAATTTCTTTTAAAAGCAACTTTTTTCCTTTAAGAGGAAATTTTTGAAAAAATTTCCTTTAAAATGCAAACTTTTGAAAATTTTCCTTTAAAAGCAAATTTTTTAAAATTTTCCTTTAAAAAACAAATTTTTGAAAATTTTCCTCTAAAAGACTAATTTTTGAAAAATTGCCTTTAAAAAAACAAATTTTCTTTAAAAAGCAAATTTTTGAAAAATTTCATTTAAAAAGCACTTTTTTGAAAAATTTTGCTTTGAGAAGCAAATTTTGAAAAATTTCCTTTAAAAAGCAAATTTTTGAAAATTTTTCTTTAAAAAACAAATTTTTGAAAAATTTCATTTAAAAGCACGTTTTTGAAAAATTTTGCTTTGAAAAGCAAATTTTGAAAAATTTCCTTTAAAAAGCTAATTTTTGAAAATTTTTCTTTACAAAACAAATTTTTGAAAATTTTTTTTTTAAAAGCAAATTTTGGAAAAATTTCATTTCAAAAGCAAATTTTTGAAAAATTTCATTTCAAAAGCAAATTTTTTAAAAATTTCCTAAAAAGCAAATTTTTGAAAAATTTCCTTTAAAAAGCTAATTTTTTAAAAAATTTCCTTTAAAAAGCTAATTTTTTAAAAAATTTCCTTTAAAAAGCTAATTTTTTAAAAAATTTCCTTTAAAAAGCAAATTTTTTAAAAAATTTCCTTTAAAAATCAAATTTTTAAAAAATTTCCTTTAAAAAGCAAATTTTTGAAAAATTTCCTTTAAAAAACAAATTTTTGAAAAATTTCCTTTAAAATATATCCTTAAAAAAGCAATTTTAAAAAAATTTCCAAATTTTGAAAAATTTCTTCTAAAATGATTAACATTTAATAAAAGATTCAAAATTAATTTCTTCTCAAATATTTTTTTCTTTTTACAGTGATCTTACTCACACATGAAGCCTTTTTACAATTTGGTGTTTGGAAATATGTTATGGATCCAAAACTTGAACGCTCTGACTTCATAAGCTCGAATCGTGAGGGCCTATTTTCGCTGCCCGGCTTTATATCACTCTATTTAATCTCGCAATATCTCGGACAATGGCTACAAGCAAAAGCTATCTTAAGCTTTGAAGAAATTAAAGCAAAATTCAAATCTCTCTGCCTATTATCACTAAGTCTATGGGTACTTCTGACCTTTGCCATATTTATAACGGGCATAGCTAGAGTTACCTGTAATTCGGGCTATGTTCTTTGGATTTTAGCCATAGCTGTCACCATGGCTACCTTATATTTACTAATATTCGATATAGTATTAGATACATTACAACCAGTAAATTTGGAAAATAGCAAAGCTATAAGTTTAACAGAATTGGCTGTGAACAAATCATTAATATAGGGTGGCGCATAACTAACGTTAAGATTTATTCAATGTATAACTCTTTTCTTTCTGCTTTTATTTAACGTTGGCATTTATTAAAATTTAGAATATAGTTTGGAAATATGTTCACATTATGTTTTAAAGATAATATCTTTCAAATGTAGCCCATTGTTTGATTCTACCTGACGTGCTCTTTCCAAAGCATTTTCCATAACTTTTCTTAGAATTTCAGGTCCCAGCGCCCCCACTTCTTCACGGATATTGGCCTTAAGTTGTTGGATGGTTATAGGCTTATTGGCATATACCTTACCCTTTAGGTAACCCCAAAGAAAAAAATCGGGAGCCGTTAAATCAGGCGAACGTGGTGGCCACTTAAAATCAGAAAAACGTGATATTATTCGACTGCCAAAAATTTCGCGCAGGATAGCCATAGTTGGACGAGCTGTGTGAGCTGTGGCTTCATCTTGTTGGAACCACAAATCTGGATAGTTCTGCACCGCTGGCCTTAACAAATTTTCAATCATTTCCCGGTATTGAATGCCGTTCACATTAATCGCAACTCCTTCGTCGTTTTCGAAAAAATATGGTCCAATGATCCTCTCTGAAGTTATTCCACACCATACTGTGCATCTAAGTGGGTGCATTTGATCTTCAACAATTATTCTTGGATTTTCGCTGCCCCATATTCTGCAATTTTGTTTATTCACGTGACCATTTAGGTGAAAATGAGCCTCATCGCTCATTATGAGTTTGTGAATAAACTCGTTGTTTTCTAGGCACAATTCTTGAAAACGGCGACTATATTGAATGCGTTCTTGTGCATCATTTGGTTTTAACTCGTGAACCAATTGCATCTTATATGGGAAAAGATGTAACATATGTAAAATTCTTTGCAAAGACCGCCTAGACATCCCTAACTGCTGAGAACGTCGCCTGGTGGAAGTTTCGGGGTTTTCCTCAATACTTGATTGCACTCGAGCAATGCTCACTTCATTTCGAACTGCACGAGGTCTTCCAGCACGCGGAAGATCACAGACAGCCCCTTGTTGCCGAAAACGCTGAACCAATCGGTAAATTGTTGGAGCGCTAGGAGCATTTCGAACATGAAAGAAATTTCGATATGATCTTTGTGTCTGAATAATCGAATGCTGACTTTCAAAGTAAAATTGAACAACTTTGGTTCTTTGTTCTGTGCTAAGCCTTTCCATCATAAATTTCCCAAGTATTATTTAGTTAATTCTGTAAAGAGACGAAAAAAAGACTTAAATTAAAAAATGTATTCACTGATCAAATCTTAACGTTACTTATGCGCCACCCTATAGTTAGTTTAAACTCTAAAATACCTCAAGTTATGGAGGCAATAAATTGTAATGGCTTGACCTATTTTCTAACCGGCTGCACAAATATGTTTTTAGAAACCGACGAGAAGACCGATTTACAAAGTATTTTTATTTTATTCGTTTACATGTTATTAACTACAACATTTGTTTTTATACTTTATCGTTGTAAAAAAAGAATTGCCTAAAAGAGACTTGAATATTTTGTAACAAAATATTTTTTTTACCAAATTTATTTTTAAAATAAACCTACCTTTAACTTTTTAATGATTGTGATAAACTTTTCTTTGTTTTTTTTAATTCTTTAGTCATTAATTAATGTAGTAAATATTTTTTCTATTTCGAAAATTTTTAAAAAAACTTAAAAATTTGACTTTTAAGGAAATTTTTCAACAATTCGATTTTGAAAGGAAATTTTTCAAAAATTTAACTTTTAAGGAAATTTTTCAAAAATTTGACTTTTAAAGGAAATTTTACAAAAATTTGTTTTTTGAAGGAAAATTTTCAAAAATTTGTTTTTTTAAGGAAATTTTTTAAAAATTTGATTTTGAAAGTAAATTTTTAAAAAAGTTGATTTAAAAAAGAAATTTTTCAAAAATTTGATTTTGAAAGGAAATTTTTCAAAAATTTGATTTTGAAAGGAAATTTTTCAAAAATTCGATTTTGAAAGGAAGTTTTTCAAAAATTTGATTTCAAAGGAAAATTTTTGAAAATTTGATTTCTAATAAATAAAATTTTTGAAAAATTAGCTTTTTAATTCGTTTTTTAAATTAAAATTTTTGAAAATTTTGTTTTTAAAAGGAAATTTTTTAAAAAATTTTATTATTAAAGACAACTTAAAAAAATTGTATTATTAAAGAAAATATTGTCAAAAATTTAATTTTTAAAGGATATTTTTAAAAAATTTGATTTTTTAGGGAAATTTTTAAAAAACTTGTTTTAAATGATTTTTTTTTTAGGAAAATTTGCTTTTTAAGGAATTTAAAAAAAATGTTTTTAAACAAAATTTTTGGAAAATTTTGTTTTTGAAATTAAAGTTTTAAAAAATTTCAATAGAAATATTGAAATTTTTTTGAGAAATTTCCTGTATTTATATACAAAGGTTCCTTTTACTTTTAGAGGGGAGCAATTAAGAAATTTCCTGTACATTTTTTCTTTTAATTTCTATCTAAAAAACACATTTCGAATCCCAAAGAATTTTTTAAACTTTGTATTTATTAAAGTTCATAGCATTTTATTACGAGGGCGTAGAAAATTTTGTATAAATACTAATAAATTATTTATTAGTTAGTTTTGAGATAAGATATTTATGTGTCAAAGCATTTAATTAAATTGGAAACAACTTTTGATTAGTTATGTGTGCTATAAATTTTTGAAGAAAACAAAAATGTTTAATAATCTATCAATATCAATGCGGCTATTTTATCTACCCTAATACTAATTACACAATTTTTGTTTTTATAAAAAAAAACACTCCTATAACACTAGGTCACAAATAACAAACTTTTGTCTGTTATTTGTTTCTAGCATACTTTTTCTCATGGATTTGGACCTACTGAACACGAAAATGAATTTTAAAAATTTTTCTGTCGATTGGTTTGCGAGATACAAATTTTTTATTTTTTTTTTTTAATTTTTGGAGGTACACTTACTATTTTGAGCATATCTTTAGTCTTCTTTGACCTATTTTATCCTACTACTACTCAAATTAAAGACAATTGAGCCGTCTACAACTTATTCTCAGAAAATTTTCAAATCGGGTTAGTAGTTTTGATGTTGGCGGCTTAAAAAGGTTAAAAAACTGTTTTTTTTTTTAGTAAAAATGTGGGTGAAAAATTCATATAAAAATTCATATAAAATATAAAACGCGATGTTAACAGCGATTTTAATTTTTTTACGTCTAGCTGACACTTTTCCAAAGAAAATAAGCCCTTACTTAACAAAATCTGATGACAAATGGCCGACTTATTATTTTTTTGGTAAACGACCGAAATTCCGCTATTTCACGATTTTTTGATTTTCATTATTTGCACAGCTTACCTACCCAACGCAAACGAATAAATACATTTGAACTTAATTTAAAATAAACAAATTAGTCTTCGTATATTATTTTTTAATTTATTTACAGCACTACATGCTCAATGTATCGCACAATTAGCTAAACTAACGAAATTAAACTATCTACTCCTTGTGACGGTTTCTGTACGCTGTTACTTTCACTTCTGAAGCCGCAAATCCACACTGTATCATCCGAGACGCAAAAAGTTCGGATTTCTCCTTAGTGAGACCAAAATCGCGCACCCAATCGTTTAGTTCGGCCTGTGACAGTAATTTTCGCTTTGCACCCGGCTCAAATTCGCTTGCATTTGACTCGGACTCTTCTTCTGACGATTCTGCTTTTTGAAGAGATGCACCAGGGCACACTGGATATGGCACATCATGCGAATGTGGTACTGGAAGCGCAAACGATCCCACTTGAGCGTAGTTCCATTTAAAAAATCTTCCTACCCCACTGTTTGTGGTGAGGCAAAAATAACAGTCTGTGGAATGGCATAGCGGCTTTTTCCACATCATTGGTGTATCGAATTTCATATGGCGGCTAAAATTAAAATAAATTACTATATTCGCTATGTATAATGTGTTTAAATAAAAATTCTTACCTTCCGCCAGCTGCCCAGTTGGTTAAGATTATATAGCAAAGATCACACAGCGACTTAGGTGTCCATGGTTCTGTGATATTTGGTGAAATACCAAAATAATTCAAATAGTGCAATTGTACTGCTGGAGTAAACTTGTGTGCGTGATTTTTTTTATAAACTGGCCACAAACATTGCAGAAATTGTCTGGATCGTTCAAACACTCGAACACACGTAGTCTTTTACTCATTGTCTTCCTTGCGTTTTCTAAATATTAACTTCTTTACACTTTCATAGACAGTTTTGAAGCAATTTTTGAAAAATTTTCCTATAAAAATAAGAAATTTATCAAAAATTTTCTATAAAAATATTTTTTTTTTAAATTTCCTACAAAAAATAAGAAATTTCCTTAAAAAATAATAATTTTTTGAAAAATTTCCTATAAAATAATTAAAATAAGAAAATTATTAAAAATTTCCTATAAAAATAAGAATTTTTCGAAAAATTTTCTAAAAAAAATAATAAATTTTTAAAAAATTTCCTAAAAAATATAATAAATAGTAAATTTTTTAAAATTTGCTGTAATAGTAAATTTTTTTTAAATTTTCTATGAAAATAAGAATTTTTTTTAAAATTACCATAAAAATACAAAATTTTTGAAAAATTTCCTATAAAAATAAGAAATTTTTGATAAAAATAAAAAAATAAATTTTTGAATCATTTTCTATCAAAATAAAAAATTTCCTATTAAAATAGTAAATTTTTGAAAAAATGTCCTATAAAAATAGTAAAATTTAAAAAAAAAAAATTCCAATAAAAATAGGAAATTTTTTAAAAAATTCCAAATAAAAAGTTACATTTTTCCTATAAAAATAGCAAATTTTTTAATAATGTCTTTAAAAATAGTTATTTTAAAAAATTTTCTATAACAATTCCCTATTAAAAAAATAAATTTTTGAAAAACTTCCTATAAAAATAAAAAATTATTGAAAAATTTTCTATAAAAATCAGAAATTAAAAAAAAATTCTATGACAATATTTTTTTTTTGTACATGTCCTATAAAAATAGTATTTTTTTAATATATTTATAAAAACTAGTAAATTTCCTATAATAGTAAATTTTTGAAAAATGTCCTATAAAATAGTCAATTTTTGAAAAATTTTCTAAAAAAAAAAACAATTTAAAATTTTTATATAAAAAGAGTAAATTTTTAAAGAATTTGCAATAAAAAAAGGAAATCTACAAGTCATTTGCCGAAGACATTTAGTAATAGAATACCTAAAATGTACACGAAAGTGTTTTCTTAATCTGTTACAAAAATAAGGGATGTTTTGCATTGACCACGTTTTATCTCATATTTTCGTATTTTAAGATTTAATTAAAAATTTTGTATTACTATTTAATATAATTTTGACGCAGGCGGAAAATTTTAAAAATAAAATTTTCATTTCAGAGACCTATCATTCCTGCGACAATTGGAAGTAACTAGAAATACGGACATTTTAATTGGCATGCATGGAGCAGGCTTAACGCATCTACTATTCCTGCCCAATTGGGCAACCATATTTGAACTCTACAATTGTGAGGATCCTAATTGTTATAAAGATTTGGCACGTCTGCGAGGAGTTAACTATATAACATGGGAACATCGAGATTTAGTTTATCCCGAAGATGAAGGACATCATCCCGAAGGTGGAGCACATGCTAAATTTACAAATTATGAATTTGATGCGAATGAATTCTCTCGTTTAGTTGAGAAGGCAGCCGAACATGTGACAAATCATGAAGAATTTCAATTGTATCAAAAGGAGGCTAAGCAGCATAAGGACGAATTGTAGTTACTTAAACATGAATTTATAAATTGTACTTACTCTGTTGAGATTTTAAAGAATTTTTGTAATGTGATTTTATTAAAAATATATGTATTTTAATATTTTTGACTTCTATTGGGAACAAATTAAAAGAACCGTTTTAGAATAGAACAAATGCTTTTATGACAGCATAAACGCCGGTTAGGGTTGTAAATAAAATAAATGTTTGGTTTTTAAGTACTCGTTAACGATGCTTAAAATGTTTGCTCTTCAGGGTTGCATTTAATCGTACTATCAAAGACATTGCCAACTGAATTTTAAATATCTAAACGTAGAGACAAGAAGTTATAAATTTATATAAAATATATTAATAATCAGTTTAGCTTGTCATCATGATAGTTCTAAAACGTCTTCGTTCTTTCTCTCAGAAATAATAAAAGTCAAACTACATTGACACAAATATTAGAACCAAACAGTGAATTCCACAGACTGTCTGATCCATCACTCCAGTCTATTTACACGAATAACAAAAAATTCTATTAGAATTCAAAAATACTTAAAAAATTTCCCTAACTACCCCTAGGAGTCGACGAATTTCAACCAAAATTAGTAGGGCTCTTTTTTGAGAATTGCGCTTATACATTGAGAACAAAAATATCTGAAAAAGTGGGGTCCAAGGCAGGTACCTCAAAGAGTTAAGGGATCTCAACCAAATTTAAGATCTCTCTTTCTTGGATCAATTAACACACGTATAAGAATGTATTATAATACTCGTATCTCCAGTTCGACTAGGCAAAGGCTTAGCACACAACTTCTGTAACATATCGAATTTTGTCTCTCTAGCTGTTCTAGTTAAGGAGCTATCGCGCTTTTCTCTGACGGAAAGACGGACATAAACCCCCTTTTCTTTTTGTATTTTTGTGTTTCCGTAAGTCTTTTATATGGTAGCTATGGTCAAATTATGACCGATTGTGACAATTTTGCACATTGGCTGTCAACGAATTACAACTAAAATTAGTGGACCGAATTTTTACATTAGCTAATAGACGTGTGTTAAATTTCATCAAATTCTACTCCAAATAGTCGACGGATTTCAAATTTTTCTTATTTATATAAAAGTGAACAGGTATGCAAAATTTCATCGTTGTAGGATCACTATTTCTATTTTTGCACTTCGATACATTAAGAACTGTGGGCCATCAAGAACCTGGCACTTCTACAGCATGGCATATTATTTTCTTAAAGGGTATTTAAACCTGACTGACTTTTTAATGGATTTTTCGCTTAAGTCATAAATCATGTATTTTTCGCATAAATCATAAATAATATTGTTAAAATGTTCATACAATAAGCAATAAGGCACCACTGAAATCGGTTGTAAATCAATTTTCAACATATTTTTTCGGTTATATTAACTCTTACAGAGATATCTGAGCTTCAATGTCTTATCAAAGCAAACATTTTCTTGAGTTAAGCATACTTATTTCGATAGCGGGTTTGCTATGGAAGCTTGAGTCATATTTATGCCGATAATCACGAAATTTCTCTTATCGGTTTTTGATTATCGAGAAACGTTTTAGTTGAAAATTGCAAATATGTATTGTATGGGTGGTATGGTCAAATATGGGCAGATTCCAAGAAAATTTGGCAAACATAAGCGATAATGTTGCTAAACTTGATTCAAATATAAATAAATTTGTTTCTGTAGGTATCCGAAATAATAATCCGATTTGGTCAAAAAAGTATTATGATTATTTTTGTGCTGAAAAAAAGTGTTACTGACATAAAAAACTGTACTGTGCATAGCAAGCCAGCCGACCGACATCGTAAACTAGACTCAGAAAGTGATACTTAATTGATTGGTATACTTAAAGAGTAATATTTCCAACCAATAAATGATTATTGGTAAAAAATAATCACATACAAATAAAGTAGCCCTGATTAGTATGGTAATACTTTTGAATAACACTGACATGGCAACTCTTACCGTTGCTGAACACACCTCACAATGAACAGCTGTTGTTGTTTACACTTTTTTTTGGCAAACAACTTCATTTTTTTGATACAAATTATAAAACAGTATTATTAACATTTTTGTTTATAAGATAAACATTTATCTCGTCTTACCAATAAACAATAACAACAACTGTCAATATTCGAATATTACCAATATTGAATTCAACTTTAAAATCGAACTAAAAACATCCAGCAAAAGCCAAAGAGCTTCGACTGTTCTCGCGTGTAGAAATAAACAATAATTTGATTATTTATAAACACTCATGTGTACGTTGTACCATAGTGTAATAATGAAAGTGATATCAAGAGCCCAGCTGATGAATTCGCCTGGAAATTTAACGAACAAAAATTTGACGAAATGTAAGCAAACCTACAAAAATAACATGGGATCATAGTGTAATAATGAAAGTGATATCAAGAGCCCAGCTGATGAATTCGCCTTGAAATTTTACATACAAAAATTTGACAAAATGTAAGCAAAACGACAAGAACAACATGGGGTTTCATTTTGTCATGTTGTATTTGTTGTATTCTTACCACCACCTGTAATGAATTCGCCTTGCATGGGATTTCATTTTGTCATGTTGTATTTGTTGTATTCTTGCCACCACCTGTAATGAATTTGCCTTGCGTTGTACGAGTAAAATCTAATCATGAATGCTAATAATATTCTATCAAATTGTATTACGGAACACTGTCACAATGACGATAAAAATAAAATCAATGAAGTAGAATACAATGATAACAATGTGTTGCCTTATTACTATTGTAAGGTAACACCAACGGCAACCAGACCAGACAAACGGTGTCTTTCGTTGGCCGCACAACTCTTGTCATGCTCTTCGCATGATCAACGGTCGGAATTCACAACATCGGCCCAATGTCCACTTGAAACAATGGAAACGTATGATAAGCATTCGATAAAAAGCTTCTATCGTGTTTGGCACATCCAGTGTACGATTTTGGTGGCGTTAATAGCCATTACTTTAGCTCGGGCGTTATTGTATAGTCGTGATAAAGCGGAAAGCGGATCAAGTGACAAATCTAAAATATGTTTACGTTATCTGCTGGAATGTCTAGTGATATTTTTGCCGGTCATTGTTAGTGTGAATGTGCTTAATTCCTATGTCGAATTTATAGTATTAACTGCCTTCCTAATATGGATTTTTATAATGTGGCGTTCTAAGTGCTGGCAATTGGCCGCCAAAAGAGATTATGAATTTGGTCGTAGACCTTCACTCTTTACCCTCATGCGTTCCACCATAAATCTTCTTACCGCTCTCTGTATACTAGCCATAGATTTTAAAAGTTTTCCAAAGGCGTTTCGCAAATCAAGACGTTATGGTGTTGGCCTAATGGATGTTGGCATTGGACTATTTGTTTTGTCTATGGGTCTGGTAACAGCAAGACCACACAGATTGTCTGATCTACGGAAACTTGTGTTTACTGTGGGCTGTATGTTGTTACTGGGCTTAGCACGTACCGTGGTTATCACAGCCATAGATTATCATCAAGACGAACACGAATATGGTACGCATTTGAATGCATTTTTTACATTGGGCTTAACTAAACTGTTTGCCACCCTATTTGGTTTTCTGGCCAGAAGTGATAAACATTTACTAGTGCTGGGTTTAGGTAAGTTAAAAAATTTTGCCATGGCATTTAACAAATAAAATTAAAACCATGCCATGATTAAAACCAAATTTATTTCAAATAGAAGAAAGATATAGTCTTGAATATTCTAAAAATTAATGATTATTTATAGCAATATGCTAATATTTCTTATGAATTAAAAAAAAAAAACATTCTGCGGTTTCTTCTAAATTTATAAAATTCTTGCTAATCAACCTCAAATAAGCAGAGTAAATTATTTATATCACAAAAACTAGTGTTTATATATGTAAATGGCGGGTAATCCAATGGTCATTGATTTTTTAAATCTGAAAATATGAATGTCATTCTTTTCTGTCACAAATTTGCTTTTTAAAGGAATTTAAAAAATTTGAGTTCTAGAGCTATTTTTTTTTAAAACTTTCGTTTTAAAGTTTTTTTTTTTCAAAAATTTTGTTTTTAAAAATTTTTGTTTTTAAATTTATCCAAAAAAAATTTTATCAAACAATTAGAATTTTATTTTTGTTTTTATTAAAAAGCTAAATTTCGTTGGAAACATTTTTTTTGTTAAAAAAAAAAATACAAAATAGAATTTTAGAAATTAACAAATTTGTTAAAAATTTCTTTTAAAAGCAACTTTTTTCCTTTAAGGTTAAATTTTTGAAAAATTTCCTTTAAAATGCAAACTTTTGAAAAATTTCCTTTAAAAGCAAATTTTTTAAAAATTTCCTTTAAAAAACAAATTTTTGAAAATTTTCCTCTAAAAGACTAATTTTTGAAAAATTGCTTTTAAAAAAACAAATTTTCTTTAGCACTTTTTTGAAAAATTTTGCTTTGAAAAGCAAATTTTGAAAAATTTCCTTTAAAAAGCTAATTTTTGAAAATTTTTCTTTAAAAAACAAATTTTTGGAAAATTTTTTTAAAAAGCAAATTTTGGAAAAATTTCATTTCAAAAGCAAATTTTTGAAAAATTTCATTTCAAAAGCAAATTTTTGAAAAATTTCCTTTAAAAAGCTAATTTTTTTTAAAAATTTCCTTTAAAAAGCTAATTTTTTTAAAAAATTCCTTTAAATAGGAAATTTTTTAAAAAATTTCCTTTAAAAAGCAAATTTTTAAAAAATTTCCTTTAAAAAGCAAATTTTTGAAAAATTTCCTTTAAAAAACAAATTTTTGAAAAATTTCCTTTAAAATATATCCTTAAAAAAGCAATTTTAAAAAAATTTCCAAATTTTGAAAAATTTCTTCTAAAATGATTAACATTTAATAAAAGATTCAAAATTAATTTCTTCTCAAATATTTTTTTCTTTTTACAGTGATCTTACTCACACATGAAGCCTTTTTACAATTTGGTGTTTGGAAATATGTTATGGATCCAAAACTTGAACGCTCTGACTTCATAAGCTCGAATCGTGAGGGCCTATTTTCGCTGCCCGGCTTTATATCACTCTATTTAATCTCGCAATATCTCGGACAATGGCTACAAGCAAAAGCTATCTTAAGCTTTGAAGAAATTAAAGCAAAATTCAAATCTCTCTGCCTATTATCACTAAGTCTATGGGTACTTCTGACCTTTGCCATATTTATAACGGGCATAGCTAGAGTTACCTGTAATTCGGGCTATGTTCTTTGGATTTTAGCCATAGCTGTCACCATGGCTACCTTATATTTACTAATATTCGATATAGTATTAGATACATTACAACCAGTAAATTTGGAAAATAGCAAAGCTATAAGTTTAACAGAATTGGCTGTGAACAAATCATTAATAGTTAGTTTAAACTCTAAAATACCTCAAGTTATGGAGGCAATAAATTATAATGGCTTGACCTATTTTCTGCTGGCCAATATTTTAACCGGCTGCACAAATATGTTTTTAGAAACCGACGAGAAGAACGATTTACAAAGTATTTTTATTTTATTCGTTTACATGTTATTAACTACAACATTTGTTTTTATACTTTATCGTTGTAAAAAAAGAATTGCCTAAAAGAGACTTGAATATTTTGTAACAAAATATTTTTTTTACCAAATTTATTTTTAAAATAAACCTACCTTTAACTTTTTAATGATTGTGATCAACTTTTCTTTGTAAGAATTTAAACATAAATTATTGTTGTTTTTTTTTAATTCTTTAGTCATTAATTAATGTAGTAAATATTTTTTCTATTTCGAAAATTTTTAAAAAAACTTAAAAATTTTGATATTAAAGGAAATTTTTTAAAAATTTGATTTTAAGGAAATTTTTCAAAAATTTGACTTTTAAGGAAATTTTTCAAAAATTCGATTTTGAAAGGAAATTTTTCAAAAATTTGACTTTTAAGGAAATTTTTCAAAAATTTGACTTTTAAAGGAAATTTTACAAAAATTAGTTTTTTGAAGAAAAATTTTCAAAAATTTGTTTTTTTAAGGAAATTTTTTATAAATTTGATTTTGAAAGTAAATTTTTAAAAAAGTTGATTTTAAAAAGAAATTTTTTAAAAATTTGATTTTGAAAGGAAGTTTTTCAAAAATTTGATTTTAAAGGAAAATTTTCGAAAATTCGATTTTGAAAGGAAATTTTTCAAAAATTTGACTTTTAAAGAAATTTTTCAAAAATTTGACTTTTAAAGGAAATTTTACAAAAATTTGTTTTTCCTTTAAAATTTGTTTGTTTTTCCTTTAAAATTTTTCCTTTAAAATTTTCAAAAATTTGTTTTTTTAAGGAAATTTTTTAAAAATTTAATTATGAAAGAAATTTTTAAAAAAGTTGATTTTAAAAAGAAATTTTTCAAAAATTTGATTTTGAAAGGAAATTTTTCAAAAATTTTTGAAGGAAAATTTTCAAAAATTTGTTTTTTTTAAGGAAATTTTTTAAAAAATTGATTTTGAAAGTAAATTTTTAAAAAAGTTGATTTTAAAAAGAAATTTTTCAAAAATTTGATTTTGAAAGGAAAATTTTCAAAAATTTGATTTTAAAAAGAAATTTTTCAATAATTTGATTTTGAAAGGAATTTTTTCAAAAAATTGATTTTGAAAGGAAATTTTTCAAAAATTAGATTTTGAATGGAAGTTTTTCAAAAATTTGATTTTTTTTAAGAATTTAAACATAAATTATTGTTGTTTTTTTTTAATTCTTTAGTCATTAATTAATGTAGTAAATATTTTTTCTATTTCGAAAATTTTTAAAAAAAACTTAAAAATTTTGATATTAAAGGAAATTTTTTAAAAATTTGATTTTAAGGAAATTTTTCAAAAATTTGACTTTTAAGGAAATTTTTCAAAAATTCGATTTTGAAAGGAAATTTTTCAAAAATTTGACTTTTAAGGAAATTTTTCAAAAATTTGACTTTTAAAGGAAATTTTACAAAAATTAGTTTTTTGAAGAAAAATTTTCAAAAATTTGTTTTTTTAAGGAAATTTTTTATAAATTTGATTTTGAAAGTAAATTTTTAAAAAAGTTGATTTTAAAAAGAAATTTTTTAAAAATTTGATTTTGAAAGGAAATTTTTCAAAAATTTGATTTTGAAAGGAAATTTTTCAAAAATTCGATTTTGAAAGGAAGTTTTTCAAAAATTTGATTTTAAAGGAAAATTTTCGAAAATTCGATTTTGAAAGGAAATTTTTCAAAAATTTGACTTTTAAAGAAATTTTTCAAAAATTTGACTTTTAAAGGAAATTTTACAAAAATTTGTTTTTTAAAGGAAAATTTTCAAAAATTTGTTTTTTTAAGGAAATTTTTTAAAAATTTGATTTTGAAAGAAATTTTTAAAAAAGTTGATTTTAAAAAGAAATTTTTCAAAAATTTGATTTTGAAAGGAAATTTTTCAAAAATTTTTGAAGGAAAATTTTCAAAAATTTGTTTTTTTTAAGGAAATTTTTTAAAAAATTGATTTTGAAAGTAAATTTTTAAAAAAGTTGATTTTAAAAAGAAATTTTTCAAAAATTTGATTTTGAAAGGAAATTTTTCAAAAATTTGATTTTGAAAGGAAATTTTTCAAAAATTCGATTTTGAAAGGAAGTTTTTCAAAAATTTGATTTTTTTTAAGAATTTAAACATAAATTATTGTTGTTTTTTTTTAATTCTTTAGTCATTAATTAATGTAGTAAATATTTTTTCTATTTCGAAAATTTTTAAAAAAACTTAAAAATTTTGATATTAAAGGAAATTTTTTAAAAATTTTATTTTAAAGGAAATTTTTCAAAAATTTGACTTTTAAGGAAATTTTCCAAAAATTCATTTTGAAAGGAAATTTTTCAAAAATTTGACTTTTAAAGGAAATTTTACAAAAATTAGTTTTTTGAAGGAAAATTTTCAAAAATTTGTTTTTTTAAGGAAATTTTTTAAAAATTTGATTTTGAAAGTAAATTTTTAAAAAAGTTGATTTTAAAAAGAAATTTTTCAAAAATTTGATTTTGAAAGGAAATTTTTCAAAAATTTGATTTTGAAAGGAAATTTTTCAAAAATTCGATTTTGAAAGGAAGTTTTTCAAAAATTTGATTTTAAAGGAAAATTTTTGAAAATTTGATTTCTAATAAATAAAATTTTTGAAAAATTAGCTTTTTAATTCGTTTTTTAAATGAAAATTTTTGAAAATTTTGTTTTTAAAAGGAAATTTTTTAAAAAATTTTATTATTAAAGACAACTTAAAAAAATTGTATTATTAAAGAAAATATTGTCAAAAATTTAATTTTTAAAGGATATTTTTAAAAAATTTGATTTTTTAGGGAAATTTTTATACCCTTCACCAATAGGTGAAAGGGTATTATAAGTTTGTGATTTCGTAGACCCCATAAAAATTATACCGATCGACTCAGAATCGGGAGGAGAATCGATTAAGCGATGTCCGTCTGTCTGTCTGTCCGTCCGTCTGTCTGTCTGTCTGTTGAAATCAAGTTTCTGAAGCCCCTGGAGGATGGACTTACATAAATTATATATCAGATTTTAGGAAATTCTCCCGCAATGAACGCTATTAAATCATTAAAATCGGTTTATAAACACCGAAAATATCGAAAAAATACCAAAAATTAGACGAAAATTTGAAAATTTTTGATTGAAACACACTTTTAAATAACAAGAGAAAAAAGATACTCCTGGTGTACATGTGATAATATGTTATATATCAGATTGTAGGAAATATTTTCCCAAAGCACTCTGTAAAATTTTATCAAAATCGGTCCATAAATAACTGAGATATCGCCAAAACACTGAATTTGATGTATCGCAAATTGCCCAAAGTACACATTAGAGAATGTTTGTTGAAAAAATTAAATGCAGAAATAGGAAAAACTATCCTCCTTTAGTACGGACCTACATAAATTTTATATCAGATTTTAGGAAATTCCCCCACCAAGCACGTTATTAAATTTTATCAAAAGCGGTCCATAAACAATTGAGATATCGCCATAACACTACATTTGATGTAATTGCCCAAAGTACGTGTCTAAGAAATTTTGTTTACATTTTGTAAGTATTGTTTCAGCGATATCTCAGGTGTTTATGGACCGATTGTGATGAAATTTGACATCGTTCTTTATGGGAGGATTTTCTAAAATCTGATATATATACTCCACAAATCTGATTATGAATACCATTCAAATTGTACCGATCAACTCAGAATCGGCACAAGAATCAATTTCGCGACCTCCGTCAGTCTGTTTGTTTGCCCGTCCGTTCGTCTGTTTGTTTGTCCGTCCGTCTACATGTCCGTCCGTCTACCTGTCTGTTCTTTTTTCTGTTGTAGTCAAGTTTTTGGAGCTCCTGTTTTGTCGATATCTCAGATGTTTATTTTGATGAAGTTTAATAGCGTCCTTCGCAGGGGATTATCTAAATCCTGATGCATTCTGTAATTTGTGGTAGATATAATTTAGCGTTTAAGCGATGGTGTTTTGATCGACAATGTTGAAATTCAGGGTGGGACAATTCAGGAGCTCCACAAATCTGGTTTTAGCAGACAGACACACTGCATTTATCTTAATTTTGTGTCTGACTTTTGAACATTATGATAACATTTGAGAATGTATTATATATCAAATTATAGGTAATCTTCCTAGGAAGTACAAAAATGCAGCTAATTACATGATATCCGTTCAAAACCTACATATGTATGTAAGTATCTCACATATCAACAAAAATTTAAATTTTTTAATTGCAATTGGGAGAAATCCGTTCACGTTTGACAATTGATCCCGTATAACTTCGCCTAAGGCAATCTCTTAGAAGCTAATAAATGACAAATTATAATAGATACGATGATGACATTTAGTATAAAGACGTTGTACAATATTGATATTCAGGACAATAGCGCCTAAAATAAACTTTCTAGAGGGACAACATTTGACAAAATGTGCTATTGCAAATCTAAGGGCATCTACATTTTGAAGCATCTTTTCTGCATGGTTTATCTGGTCTATCGAACTTTATTAAATGTTCGTAAAATATGTGTCTATTTTATTTCGAAGTTACTGGCTGGCTTAAATATGCATTCTCTACTTGTAGTCTAGTAATCATTATCTTTCACAAAGGGACCACTTTAGAACCCAAGTGAATCTAGGGAAGCTTCACATCATCAGCATACATCAGCCACCTGCCCAACCTAACCTTTGGGTGCATAACTATTCTAGATGATGACGCCACCGAAAAGGTTTTCGTTTTCCGACTCTTAATTTTAAAGACTCTTTGCATATAATACTAGTATAACCAAATATTGCTACGAATTACATTAAGTACTTTTGGAACACCATTGGTGAAGGGTATCCAAGATTCGACAAAGCCGAATATACCACTCTTACTTGTTAAAAAACTTGTTTTAAATGATTTTTTTTTTTGGAAAATTTGCTTTTTAAGGAATTTAAAAAAAAATGTTTTTAAACAAAATTTTTGGAAAATTTTGTTTTTGAAATTAAATTTTTAAAAAATTTCAATAGAAATATTGAAATTTTTTTGAGAAATTTCCTGTATTTATATACAAAGGTTCCTTTTACTTCTAGAGGGGAGCAATTAAGAAATTTCCTGTACATTTTTTTCTTTTAATTTCTATCTAAAAAACACATTTCGAATCCCAAAGAATTTTTTAAACTTTGTATTTATTAAAGTTCATAGCATTTTATTACGAGGGCGTAGAAAATTTTGTATAAATACTAATAAATTATTTATTAGTTAGTTTTGAGATAAGATATAGATATTTATGTGTCAAAGCATTTAATTAAATTGGAAACAACTTTTGATTAGTTATGTGTGCTATAAATTTTTGAAGAAAACAAAAATGTTTAATAATCTATCAATATCAATGCGGCTATTTTATCTACCCTAATACTAATTACACAATTTTTGTTTTTATAAAAAAAAAAACACTCCTATAATGGGTGTTCAAAATTCGGATATTTTTTTGAATTGTAATAAATATTAAGACTTTTTTCAGGGGCAAAATCAACAAATTCGATATTGATCGAAAACTCAGATATTTAGATATTGTGTAACATACCTTAGGGATTTTCAATATAAATTATTTTGCCAAAAGTCTAACAAAATTTGATATATAAACATAACCATTTGTTTGTCAAAACATTTAGTTTTAATTATATTATGTTACCATCAGGAAACTTTCAACAAATAAGTTACAATATGAACCTTATATATATTATTCAGATGATCCTAAAAGTATGCTATACAAATGATTTTGAAATGTCTACATTTCGATTGCAATATCGAATGCAATTTGGTTCCAAATATTAAAAATAGTTTTAATTTAGTTGAAGACTTAATTTTTAAATATCAGCTTTTAATAGAAATTTTTCAAAAATTTAATTTTTTTAGGAAAAATTTGCTATAAAAATTTTGGGTGTCATTAGACTCATATATCTCATACAAATTGGTTTTGGTTAATTAAATGAGTCTAATGACACCCAAAATTTTTATAGCAAATTTTTCCTAAAAAAATTAAATTTTTGAAAAATTTCTATTAAAAGCTGATATTTAAAAATTAAGTCTTCAACTAAAGTTTAGCTAAATTTGGATTGCTAAATTGCTCTTATATACAAAAGAATACAATGATTTTTCATAACTAAAGTATTAAAATATTATCCTTTATTTTTTGTTTGCCACAAAACAGATTTTTCGTCATGGCTACATTTAAAGAGCTTCCAGACATCTTTTCGATAATCATCATCAGCTACATGGGCTCATCATTATACTACAACTTAGAAAAAGAGGATGGGAAATTTTTATATGGCTGCAACCATTTAAGTTATATGTGAAATAAAGAGGAAAACAAAGGGAAAAACTGATTATAGGGATGCCTCAGTTTAATCGACTGGAAGGTGATATGATTATATGTTTGTTACTATGGAGCACTTATCTCTGCATTCAGCGTAGTCATAACATAGAAGAACAATGAACATTTGGGCAGACAATCAAAGATTATAGCAGAGGAAATATAAGGAAATTAAATAAAAAGTGAAGTAAAAGTAACAATTCGAAAAAAGAAACACAAATCGAGTCAAATCAAACATTTTCAATCTCACAATCTCCAATTTCTATGAGATTTAGTGCATACAAATAACTTTAAAAGTTCTTAAAAAAAAATTTAATTAGGAAATGGTGATTTTCAAAACTAGTATTTTTCATTCGAAAAATAACCTCTTTGGGAAATTTTTAAAATTTCACTTTTTGATTGAAATTTTTCAAGAAATTAATTTTTAAATGAAATTTTTCAAAATTTAGCTTTTTTAAGGAAATAATTTATTATAAAAAATTTTCTATAGAAAACTTTTCATTGTAAAATTGTAAAAAATTTTTTATAGAAAATTTTCATTAGAAAAAATTTTCTATAGAAAAAATTCCATTAAAAAATTTTCATGTACAAAATTTCTAATTTTAAAAACTTTTCTATAAAATATTTTTCATTTCAATTTTCTATGGAAAATTTTTCATTATAAAAAATCTTCTATAGAAAATTTTTCATTATAAAAAATTTTCTATAGAAAATTTTTCATTATAAAAAATTTTCTATAGAAAATTTTTCCTTATAAAAAATTTTCTATAGAAAATTTTTCATTATAAAAAATTTTCTATAGAAAATTTTTCATTATAAAAAATTTTCTATAGAAAATTTTTCATTACAAAAAATTTTCATTATAAAAAATTTTCTATAGAAAATTTTTCATTATAAAAAATTTTCTATAGAAAATTTGTTCATTATAAAAAATTTTCTAGAGAAAATTTGTTCATTATAAAAAATTTTCTATAATGAAAAATTTTCTAAAAAAAGTTTTTTATAATGAAAAATTTTCTATAAAAAGTTTTTTATAATGAAAAATTTTTCATTTCTATAGAAAATTTGTTCATTATAAAAAATTTTCTATAGAAAATTTGTTCATTATAAAAAATTTTCTATGGAAAATTTGTTCATTATAAAAAATTTTCTATAGAAAATTTTTCATTATAAAAAATTTTCTATAAACAATTTTTCATTATAAAAACTTTTCTATAGAAATGAAAAATTTTTCATTATAAAAAACTTTTTATAGAAAATTTTTCATTTTAAAAAACTTTTTATAGAAAATTTTTCATTATAAAAAACTTTTTATAGAAAATTTTTCATTATAAAAAACTTTTTATAGAAAATTGTTCATTATTATACTCTTTCAGATCGTAACAAACAATCTCAACATTATTATTTCAAACCATAGATATTTCAAACATGTTATTTACTCAGATGATTTATACATTTTATGCAAACACAATAGCAATATAAACATTCAAGAACATATCAATTTACTTTTTCTGCCTATAACTGAATGGTGCAATAGATCAGGAGCTAAAATATGATACTGCAAAACTAAATATATGCACATATGTAAAAAAACATCTTGTAATTTTACGTCATGTAACATTGTAATCAGCGTTACCGCTGACAAATTTAAAAAAGTCGCAAAAAAAGTCGCTTTTTTTAAAAAAAAGTCGCACAAAAAGTAGCACTCAACAAAAAAAAGTCGCACATTTTTTTTAATACATTTTTACTTAAACAATGAACAAAAACCATAAAACAATTCATACTTGAAAAGATATATAGGCAAAAACCAAACAGTTTTAATTCCTAAGAAACCGACTTTCAACTCGAATAATTTTTGTACTCTTAGGTGTACGGAAAATCTAATTACAGATTTGAACTCCTAAGACTTCAGGTATATTGAACACAAAATCTTAGTAGCGCAAATTTGCACTTCTTAGCGTAATTGGCACGCAAATTTCAAAAACGTAAAAAACCGAACGAAGCATTTACGCTTTTTTTCATATTTCGTCTTCTTCTTCTTCTTTTGTTTCATTTGGACCCAAGTCGTTGTTTTATGAAATAGATCCCATACTTGGGGGATGAATCCATTGCCCTCTAAATTTTAATTTCGTTACTTCTAATACTACTTAATTGCTGCCAAAATTGAAGCACGTTTTCGCGATTTTTTAATTTTTTTCTCATCATTTATTGCTAAAATTTTATGAAGATTTTGAAAATCGTGCAAAAAAATTATACAGGGTGGCCCAAAAAGGCCGAAGGGGGGAAAGCAAACTGCATAAATTAATCGTTCTTGGGAATCTCATGGCTTTAGTTCTTGCACTAACTGCACCTTGTATGTGAAAAGATGTAAAATTCCCTTTAATATTTTGCGTAAAAACCGCCGAGCTCAGCAGAGCGCCTTCGAGTTGATGTTTCAGGATTCTCCTCAACACTCTCCAGAACGCGTTGAATATTTGCTTTACTAATAACAGAATGTGGTCTTCCGCTTCGTGGAAGATTCCTCACTGAGTCTTGTTCCTGAAAACGTGTCACTAAGCGTCGAATCATTGTTTCGGATGGTGAATTCCGCACATTAGAATGACGACGATAGGCTCGTTGAGTTTGAATTATTGATCGTTGATGATGTTCAAAATAAAGTTCTATGATTTTGGTTCGCTGGATAACGTGTTAACCTTTCATAATTAATCTCCCAGATTGATTTTACAAGTCCTTAAAAGAAAAATAATAATAATAATTAAATTAGAGAAGTTATTAATTTTTCAAATCCGTTCGCGACTTTTGGGCCACCCTGTATATTGCTTTTAATAGTATTAGATAACAAACTGAGACCAAATCACATAAAAGGTATGAAAGTGATGTCATTTATAACGATTTGCATTAAAAGTTTGTCAAAAAAACGCAAAGGTTTTATCTAAAAATATTTTACTGAAGCACATTGCGAATAGAGCACAAAATTGGTCAGGAATGGTGTTAAAACTATTCTTTAAAAAAGCTTTACCTTAGATCTGAAGCGCACCAAAATAATTAAGGGATTAACTATTTGATGGACCAAATGTTAAAGCATGTATAAATAACCATAAAATGACAAAACCCCTGAAAGTTGTATCCAAATCAACATAAAACTAAATAAAATAAAATGGTTTTTAAATTATTTTTAGAAATTATTATTTTAACCATCATAAATTCTGATCGCATCGAGTAAAATCATTAACAAGAACGGATTTTACATTCACTAATGCAACTTCCATATCTTAGAATATTTCCTTAAACTTTGTGTATTTTCGAAGAGCATGAAGATTGCTGGAAAACTTCATCATCTTCTGACTCAGAACTCGATTGTATTTTAACTGGTGTTTCACCTGCTTAGTTTCATTAATACCCTTTCTTTTTGCTCGAACTATAAATGTAAAATATTAATGAAATAATGACAAACGAACAAAACCAATATTTGTACGTAGCTATGCGGGAGTTGTCGAAAGGCTATCGGCTCTGCCGCTAAAATTTATTTGTTTTAGTTTTTTATTGTACAAAAAGACTTCTCAAATTGATGGTATTTATACTTAAGTTAAATCATTGAGGGGAATTTTAGTTGAGATATTGATAATGGGCTAAAAATACAAATTTTAAATAATTTTGTAAAAAGGTGTCAAAAGTTGCACAAAATTCAAAAAAGTAGCAAAAAAGGGCCATGGAAGAAAAGTCGCAGGTTGCGTCGCAGGCCAACTGAAAAAGTCGCAAATTGCGACTTTAGTCGCATAACGGTAACGCTGATTGTAATACAAGATACACAAATTACAAAAGTTCAATCACTCAAAATTCTTGGGCTAACTTTTAACAGCTATTATACATGGTCCTCTCACATTGACGCATTCAAAAAATCAGTTTCAAAACGTATTGATATACTAAAATGCATAAGCGGAAGAAGCGGAAACTCTCATCCAAATACTGGAATCCATATTGTACGCAGTTTAATCCTATCAAAGATAGAATATGGTCTTGCTATATATGGCAAAGCACCTAAATTCCAACTCAATAAAGTCTCTCCCTCTTATCACCAATCAATAAGAATCGCCCTCGGGGCTTTTAAATCAACTCCAATTAAAAACTTAATGGCTGAAGCAGGGTTATCCACTCTACAACAAAGATATAAACTAATTACCACAAACCTAATCCTTAAGATTATTTTTCCCTCGGAACAACACCTCGTAAGCCGTATCGGACATCTAATAAACCAACGTCCATTGCGTTATCCTTCAACGATCCTAAATTCAATAAATTACGCCACAGAAATGGGAATCAACATTAAACCGCAAAAAACCTATACCCCTACATCACCACCATGGAATTTAAAAAAACATAGTTTTATTCGCGATCTCATAAATATACCCAAGGAATCCACACCTAATCATGTCTTTATTTCACTCTTTAAAGAAATTTCGTCCACATACAAAAACAGGAACTGGAATTTTCTCTACACTGATGGTTCAAAGACCAATTCCTCCACCTCCTTTGTCATTATTAATAAATCTTTAAATATTGAATTCTTGGCTTCGTTGGATCCAACATGCTCAATTTTTACAGCAGAATCAACGACAATCTACCATACAATTTGCAAATACAAAAATATCCGGGGAAAATACGTTATTTGTTCCGATTCCAAATCTGCGATAACTGCAATCAAAAATGTAAAAAATAAAAATATAGTAGTCTCCAAAATAAGTGATCTCTTAATAAAATATCATACTAAATTTAAACTAATGTGGATTCCTAGCCACATAGGTATTGAAGGAAATACATTGGCCGATGAAGCAGCAAAATTTGCTAATCATGCGCCCGTTTTTTCATATTTGTCACAAAATAAACAAGACATTAGAAACATTATCTATACAAATATTAAAAATGCTGAAAACGCGGAATGGGCAAACTACCAACACATTTACAAAACGTTTAACCAGTATAATACTCCATCAATATACCCCAGAGAGGCCTCCAAAAAAGATCTACGAAATTATATAAGATTAAGATTAGGACATACTAATATTACCCAAAAACACATTTTTAATCCCAACCAACGCAATACCTGTCACCTATGTAACAATAATTCCTTATTAACCTTTGAACACCTATTAATAAACTGTAGATATATAAAACAAGCTGAAATGCATTTATTTGGAAAATAAATGCAATTTACATAACATAAAATCTGTTAACATACCCAGCAAAACTTTGGTAATGGCAAGTACTCTGATAACTGGTTACCTTGTAATGACTACAACATACCCTCCGAATAAATAATAAGTTATTACCGAAGTACTTATTTGTAATTAAGATGGTAATTTAAACTGAATGGTCCCGGTTCAAATCCCACCAAGGGCAACAATTTTTTTTAGTTTTTTTTTTTTTATTAAAAGAGTCTTTTTTAATGATTTTTTAATTTTTAGAACTTAAATATTACCTTCTGTAAAAAAAAAAATGGAAAACTAACTCACGGTAATGAAAAAATACCATCATGAGTAAATTTTGATTATGTAAGGGATGTTGGATACTAAACACGATTCAAATTGGTCTTAACTTAGTAAGCCCAACTTATCTGGGTCATCCTTCATTTCAACTGTGGACACATACCTCCTCGTGGTATCACCCGGGGAGCTAGTTTAACACCCATTAATATAGTGAGCTAACATATACCGAGAGTTGTCCCATAAGATCGATAAAAATGGGTTAGGATTACGGGCTAGTAACCCTCTCTTGAAAAAAAAAAAATGCTATGAAGAGGATAAAATTAGAACTAGAATGTCCCACCGCCTAATGTTAGAGAAGGATGTCCGAAACTTCGATAGAAAGACCAAGTAGAGGAACATTTTTCACAGCTTGGCCAATTAAATTGGAAAATATTCGCACAAGATCAAAATCCATGGAATTCTAAAATATGCTCGGACTTTGACCTTAACAGGTTGTAACTATAGGCCATTTAAGTAAGTAAGAGTCAATCTTATGTAAAAACTTATACAAAAAAAAAAAGATTTAAATTGTTTAAGTTTTAAAATAATTGAAAAAAACTTCTTTATTTTTTATTAAATGCATTAAACATTTACAAAAAAATCTTATAAAAATATTTTTCTAAAAATTACAACAAAACAAAAAAAAAAAAGCAGGGAAAAACAAAGTTATTGTCAAATGATTTTGGATCTAAAAATAAAAATTGTTTATATTAATTATTAGCTGCTTAGTTTTCAACATATGAAGTAGCTCAGTGGAAGAGTCTCTGCCTAGCAGTCGGAGGGTCTGGGTTCGAGCCCCCATGGGGTAGTAAAAAAAAAAAATTTGTATTTCGTTTCAAAATATATTTTTTTAAATACAACAACAAAAAAGTTTTTGTTGTTGTTTTCCAATTGCTTACCCAAGTCTTTACTTTTCTGCAATTGGTAATTACTTGCCTCCAATGACATCCCCATGTTAATGTAATGACTTAAACAGTGAATGAGTAAGTAGTTCGTGTTCAATAGTTTAGCTGTTTAACTCATTACTTGGTAATGAAAAGTTTTGCTGGGTACTTTTAAAACATTGTAATATTTACAACTCAATCTAGTTAAGACAGAACTTAAGGTCAAAGACCTCAGTTGTTAGTACCTAAGCCTTCTTTATTTTCATAATTTTTTATGTTCATAAACTTTGTAAATAAATAAATAAATAATAAAAAACTTTTTATAGAAAATTTTTCTATAGAAAATTTTTCATGTAAAAATTTTTCATTATAAAAATTATTCTATAAAAATTTTTTTATGATTAAAATTTTTCGATAGAAAATTTTCCATTGTAAAAATTGTTCTATAGAAAATTTTCCATTTTAAAAATAGAAAATTTTTCCTTCACAAATATTTCTATAAAATTTTTTTTTATTTTAAAAAAAATTTTTCATTATAAAAAATTTCCTATAGAAAATTTTTTACTATAAACAATTTTCTATAGAAAATTATAAAAATTTTCTGTAAAAAAAATTTTTCATTATAAAAATTTTCTATAAAAAATTTTTCTTTAGACAATTTTTCATTATAAAAATTTTTCTATAATAAAAATTTTTAATGATACATTTTTTTTATAGAAAATTTTTCATTATAAACATTTTTCCATAGAAAATTTTTCATTATAAAAATTATTCTGTGGAAATTTGTTCATAAAAGAAAATTTTCTATACAAATTGTTTCATTATAAACATTTTTCTTTAGGAAATTTTTCTTTAGAAAATGTTTTATTAAAATAATTTTTCTATGGAAAATTTTTCATTATAAAAATTTTTTCATAGAAATTGTAAGAAGTTTTTTCTAGAAAATTGTTCATTATAAAAATTTTTCTTTAGGAAATATTTCATTATAAAATTTTTTCGATAAGAAATTTTTCATTAAAACATTTTGCTACAGAAAATTTTCATTTTCAATTTCTACAGAAAAATTTTCATTATAAATTTTTTATAGAAAATTTTTTATTATTAAAATGTTTCTAAAAAAAATTTTTTATTATATAAATTTTTCTATAGAAGACTTTTTATTATAACAATTTTTTTATACAAAATTTTTCATTACAAAAATTTTTCTATAGAAAATTTTTCATTATAAAAATTTTTGTATAGAAAATTTTTTATTTCAAATATTTTTCATTATAAAAATTTTTTGTAGAAAATTTTTCTGTGCAAAAATTTTCTTTATAAAAATTTTTTAAGTGAAAAATTTCATATAGAAAAATAAAATAGAAATTGTTTGAAAAACTTATATAGAAAAAAGTATTTTTTTTGTAAATATCCTTTAATGATAGAAAAGCTTTCGCATAGATTTTTCCCACTTTGGTCAGTCACTATGTGTAGCATACGTTTAGTATCTATCAGATGTTAAAGAGATTATCATTAAGCTGCTTTATATTGTGTAAATTTTCTTTCTTTTTGCTGAGATTTTGAAGAAAAGATAAAATTTCTATTAAGGAAATGACAAAAATTACTTTTGTCTATTGTCCTTCAGCTGGGAGTTCTGGGAGATATTAAAGGTTAAGATTTTAGATCTTTAAAGATAAACAGACAAAGCTAAAAGAAGAGGATATTTAATTTACTTAACAAACAATAAAAGAAGGAAGAAGGAAAAAAATTGCAGGATAATGTTAAACTGGAGAAAAGGTGTGAAAAAATACAGAAAATTAAAAGTAAATACCGGAAATGGACAAAAAAAGTTAAGCATTAACTACTGATTAATGATTAGTACTTTATCCCTGAAGGTTTTGAAAATATAATTACAGTAAAATTGGAAATAGGAGGAAACAAAATTGAGACGACTTTTTGTTTTCTAAAGGATATTTCCCAAAATATTTGAACGCTTTAAATTTATCTTATTTATTACAAAAATACTTTGATTTCTTTCACATAAATTTTCTTATAATTTATGTCTTAATTTGTTTAACTTTATTTATGGCTGCTTTTAAGTTTTTTTTTTTTTCAAACATCCTTAAAGGATGTGTGTTCTATGTTATTTATACAATTTTTTACGGTGATACATTGACACAATGAGCCATAAAGATATGTGAAAGAGAATTCAAGTATTTAGTGGTGGTTTTAGAAAAAAACGAGATTTTTTTAAGGATGACTGGTTTTGAAAAATATCAAAAATTACAACAACATTTGATTTGATTGAAAAAAAAAAAAATATATATAGAATTGGCAAAAAATAACAACATACAAATTAATCTTCTTAATGTAATATTTTAGTCGTTTTAAAGTGAATAGTTGCTTGTAAGCATTAAATGTGATCCTATTACGATTTGAAAACATTTTAAAATCTACGAATGTGGTACATGTTTGATAATAAATCAGAGGTTCGAAAGGCTCAATTCCTAATTCCATATTTTAAAATCAAATTTATTTTAGTGTTTATATCATTCCCATAATACATTCACCTGAATCAAGTCATAAGCCTTAACTTTTAAGAATTAATTCTTAGGGAATTTAAAATCAGTTAGATTTAATTTAAATTATTTCAATTCTTAATCTTATACAAAAATAATTAAAAATTTTATAAACAAATCATTTTGTAAAGGCATACAAAAATAAATGTATTCAAACGAACCCTACAGTTCAAAAATATATAATACCTATAAAAGAGCTGAATAAAATAAATCTCAACGAAACAAGTCCTTAACCATAAAATAAGTTTCAGGATTGCATTAGGGATTAAATATCATTTAATACCCATGAAAAAAAGTCCCCATTTTAGAGGATAAAGAAATGACTCTTTCTTAAGTTATTGGGTTAAAAAAGGGTTTTTAAGCTGAGATGATTTCCATCTCGATTTTAACAAAACCAAGTCCACTTTGTCTAAAAAACATGTATGAAAAGTCATATGATTAAAATGTGATTTACTCATTATCGACATACATACATTTTCTAATTGTACTGAATTTTGTAATTTTATTCTAATTCCATCATAATTGTGTATGTATCTCAGCTATGTAATATATCTTTTTGCTAAGAAACTAATGTTTTTTAGACCTGTAGGGCATATACAAATAACATTTTTGTGGAAAAATTCAAAAGTTTATTAAGTTGACTTAGGCGAAATTTAAAAAAAATAAAAAATTCCTTGTTATTGGTCATAAGATCAGAAAAACTATTTAAAATAAAATATAGATACACATAAAACTAAAGATTTTTTGTACACATAATCTATAATCTCATTCAGATTCCAAAACATATAAAATCCATTATTTCGCAGCAACACAACAAAACCAGAGATAATATACTCTTACATATTAGCACATTTTACATGTATATGTATGTATTTACAAAAACTAATGTCACAAAAAACAAATTATTTTTATAAATTTTTTTAGAAAAAAATTTTAATTAAGCTGATTCCTTCACTGATTGAATTTCTGGTAAAGATTAGGTCATTATAAACGAAGGACCATTAATATTACTATATTCCTGCATGTCTAAATATCTTTTAAAAGTTATAGTTTAACAAATAAATGCAAAATATACACAAGTTTGCGGTGAAATAGCCACATTAGGGTAGTTCCGTTTTTTTGAACGAACATTAAAGAATACATGCATACTTTTATTAAATGTGTATGCTTTCTGATAAAACATAAGAATATTTTAATAGGTTATGATAAATTTTGTTCTATTTTATATCTAGGGTTTTTACAAACAATGTATATCGCACTTGATCCAATAATACCCTATAAATTATAACTTCAATTTTCGTTTTTTGGTTTGATATACTTTTATTCAATGAGTGGTATAGTTTAAAAAACTTTTCCCTCGAAAAAGTCAGAATTTAAGTTTTTGATTTAAAATCAAGTATCTTTAGTTTATATCCACCCTAATGATTTGCACAAAATGAATTACCAAAAAATATTTTAATTCAATTTGGACTGGTTTCAATTAAGAATAAAAAATGTTAATTCAAATTGGAGTAGAGGAATGAAGAAACATTTTATTCATTCAAGTTGATTTTAAATTCCCATGTGAATCAATTCACTAAGAATTAAAAATCAACACATTTTTTTAAATTGTTTTATGGGAATTAAACTTAAGGTATTGTTAAATCATTTTTGAATTCCTAGGAATTAAGCTAATATTCAATTAAGCCTTTCGAAGCTCTGTAATAAATCAATAAAAATTAATTGAACATATTGAAATAAGGGTAACCCTTATTTTGCAAAAGTTTATGGAAGCATTTTTATAATGAAAAATTTTCTATAAAAAAAAATTTCTATAAAGAAAATTTTCTATAGAAACATTTGCATAATAAAATATTTTTCTAGAAAACTTTTTACAATGAAAATTTTTCTTTGGAAAAATTTTTATAAAGAAAAATTTTCTGTATAAATATTTTTTATGAAAAATTTTCTATAGATATATTTTCATAATGAAAAATTTTTGTAATGAACAATTTTCTATAGAAAAATGTTTATAATGAAAAATCTTCGATAGAAAAATTTTTATAATGAAAAATTTTTAAAATGAAAAACTTTTATAACGAAAAATGTTCTGTAAAAAAATCTTTATAATGAAAAATTTTCTATAGAAAAATTTTTATAATGAAAAAATTTCTATAGATAAATTTTATAATAAAAAATTTTCTATAGAAAAATTTTTACAATGAAAAATTTTCTATAGAAAATTTTTATAATGAAAAATTTTCTAAGAAAATTTTTGTAATGAAAAATTTTCTATAAAAAAATTTTTATAATAAAAAATTTTCTATACAAAATTTTTGCAATGAAAAATTTTCTATAGAAAATTTCATTAAAAAAAATTTTTTTATGGAACAATTTTTATAAAGAAAAGTTTTCTATACAAAAATTTTTATAATGAAAATTTTTCTATAGAAAAATTTTTGTAATAAAAACTTTTCTATAGAAAATTTTTGATAGTGAAAAATTTTCTGTACAAAAATTTTTATAATAAAAAATTTTCTATAGAAAAATTTTTACAATGAAAAATTTTCTATAGAAAAATTTTTACAATGAAAAATTTTCTATAGAACATTTTTACAATGAAAAATTTTCTATAGAAAATTTTTATAATGAAAAATTTTCTAAGAAAATTTTTGTAATGAAAAATTTTCTATAGAAAAATTTTTATAATGAAAAATTTTCTATACAAAATTTTTACAATGAAAAATTTTCTATAGAAAATTTCATTAAAAAAAAAATTTTCTATGGAACAATTTTTATAAAGAAAAGTTTTCTATACAAAAATTTTTATAATGAACATTTTTCTATAGAAAAATTTTTGTAATAAAAACTTTTCTATAGAAAATTTTTATAATGAAAAATTTTTCTAATGAAAAATTTTCTATAGAAAATTTCAATAATCAAAAATTTTCTGTAGAACCATTTTTATAACGAAAATTTTTCTATAGAAAAATTTTTATAATAAAAAAATTTCTATAGAAGAATTTTTATAATGAAAATTTTCTATAGAAAATTTTTTGTAATGATAACATTTTTATAGAACGAGTTTTTATAATGAAGAGTTTTTGTCATGAAAAATTTTCTACAAACAATTTTTATAATGAAAACTTTTCTATAGAAAATTTTTTATAATGAAAAGTTTTCTGTACAAAAATTTTTATAATGAAAAATTTTCTACAGAAAATTTCTGTAATGAAAATTTTTTTATAGAAAATTTTTATAACGAAAATTTTTCTATGGAAAAATTTTTATAATGAAAAATTTTTTATAGAAAAATTAAAAATAAAATTAAAGAAAAATTTTCTACAGAAAATTTTTGAAAATTTTCCATATAAAAATTTTTATAAAGAAAAATTTTTATTATATTTTTTTTTGATAATAAAAATTTTCTATGGAAACATTTTTAGAAAAATTTTTATAATGAAAAATTTTCTCTGGAAAAATTTTTTATAGAAAAATTTTTGTAATGAACAATTTTCTATACAACAATTTTTTAATGAAAAATTTCCATTGGAATAATTTTTATAATAAAAATTTTCTATGGAATAATTTTTATAATAACAATTTTTTTATAGAAAAATTTTAATAATAAAAAATTTTCCATAGAAACATTTTTATAAAAGAAATTTTCTAAAAAAAAAAATTTAAAATGAAAAATTTTCCAAAAAGAAGAGTATTCGCATTTGATCCCTAATCTGTTACATTTATTAATTAATGTAACAGACCAATTTATTGATAAAAAGCCAAAAAATGTTTGCGGAGAAAACAAAGTCCTCGACGCGTTTCGATGGTTGGTTAAGCCATTTTCTGTAGAAAAATTTTTTGTAGAAACACTTTTGTACTGAATAATTTTTTATAGAAAAATTTTGATAAAAAATTTTTCTAGAAAAAAATTTCTATAATGAAAAATTTTCTACAGAAAAATTTTTTTAATGAATAATTTTCTTAAGAAACATTTTTTAATGAAAATTTTCCTCTGGAAAAATTTTTATAATAAAAATTTTCTGTGAAATAATTTTTATAATAAAAAATTTTCTATAGAAAAATTTTTACAAAAAAATTTTTATGTAGAAAAATGTTTATGTAGAAAAATTTTTATATTGCCAACTTTTTTATAGAAAATTTTTATAATGAGAAATTTTTTATAGAAAATTTTTATTTCTAAAATTTTTCGGATCAAAATTTTGATTTTAAAGTTTACTTTTATTGACAAAATAATACAATTTTCTACTTTATTGCTTTTACCGCTAAAACTCGTTACAAAAACTATGCCCGATTTCTTAATCCCTTATAATTCGGAATAATTTATAAAGCCCGACTGCTTTAGGAACCTGCCCACATGCAGCTGTTTTTTGTTTGATTTCCTTATTGTTCAAAGCGTTGGGACTGGCGCCATAATCCTTATATCTATTTTATCTGTTCTATATTATCTCTTATAGTTCTTCCCGGAACTAACTCAGTTTCTTATCGTATTCGCTACACATTTAAGGCTTTCCTTGAAGTTTTCTTTGAGATGTTGAGTTGCTCTTTTTCACAAACATATAAATGTCTTTTCAAATCAAGATCATCTTTTAATTTGCGTATCGCTTCCACTTTTCTAAGGCGTTCCAGGCGATATTGTTTGGCGACACTATATAACAGCCAAATGACATAGACATTTAGAGCAATAATTGTGGTCCAGAATAAATGCGTTACATTTTGAAAATTTATGCAAATTGTCATATTTTATTTTTATTTTTTAGTTTATTGTTTTGATCGAAACACAAAAATTTTGAAAATAATTACCCTACATCAAATAAAAAGTAATATCAAAATTTTGGAAAACGTTGTTTATTCATTTTTAGGCTTGAGATAGTTTTAGAACTACCTGATATCCTAATGTTTAATAAATATGTATATACAATAGATTTTTTTTAAGGATTTACTACATTTCCTTGAATCCGAAATAATAACAAATCAGCAATGACACGGCAAAGTCTCAAAGGGCATTATGATACCGTTTGGTAATATCACGAATATAATTTTCGCTGCTTGACTGGTGTCAAATTTTGTAGGATGTGCAGCTGTACTAGAATTTTTAAATACTTCATAAACCTGGCAGCCATCACCATAATTATCGACTTTAGTCCACAACCACTGCGATTTAATATTGGGTTTGTATTGTGTCGATTGCGGTAAGGGCAACGAAAACTTCATCTTTTCTCTAAGTCTGCGACAGGCCAAAGAGCACAACGAAAAAGATCTTTTCAAAGTTCGTAAAGGCAAACCAATTTTACTGCTATTTTGACTTCCCGAATAATTATTACCATTTATTCTGGGCGTAAATAAGGGCCTTCTATATGACGTTCCATTTGAATAAACATCAGGTTTGGGACTTCTTGATTTTTGAATCACACTGTAAGCTGAACCATCTCGTACCGAACACCCACCACTGCTATAATCTATTTGTTTTTCCTTATCTAAGAAAATTTCACTTCTCACATCCTCCTCGATTGTGGGACATTCACGTATAGGCGATTTTAATAGTTTCCTTGCGCCAAAAAGAAATAAAACTCGATCTATACCAGTCATCAAGGGCTCATCGGGAAAAGGTCCGAATGCATCATAAAGGGGGATTTGTGTTTTCTTATAAGTTTTGGCGATCAGCGAACACTGGGGAATGTTCGGTTTATCCTTACAGGTCATGCTGTTAATTAAATACATATATTTTGAGGGAATTGAGTAATTTTTGTTTATCGTATAAAATAAATAATGAAAAGGAATAAGAATGAGTATCAAAGAATACACTGAAAATATTTTATGTATATATTTTAAAATACAGGGTTTAAAAATTTCTTAAAAGATAATCTATAGTTAATTTTTATAATGACAAATTTTTTTGTAGAAAAATTTTTATAATGAAAAATTTTCGTAAGAAAATTTTTTGTTAATGAAAAATTTTCGTTAGAAAAATTTTTATAATAAAAAATTTTTATAATGAAAAATTTTTTATAGAAAAATTGTTATAATGAAAAATTCTCCATAGAAAAATTTTTATAATGAAAAATTTTCGTAAGAAAAATTTTTATAATGAAAAATTTTCTATAAAAAAATTTTTATAAAAAATTTTTTTTAGATTAATTTTTGTAATGAAAAATTTTCTATAGAAAAATTTTTGTAATAAAAAATTTTCTGTGAAAAAATTTGTATAACGAAAAATATTTTATAGAAAAGTTCTTATAACAAAAAGTTTTCTAACGAAAAATTTTGTAAAGAAAAATTTTTACAACGAAAACTTTTGTTTACAAAAGTTTTAATAACAAACAATTTTTTAAAGAACAATTTGTATAACAAAAAAAAAATTCTATAGAAAAATTTTTATAACAAAAAAATTTCTATAACGGAAAATTTTTTATAGAAAAATTTTCTTTAAAAAAATTTTGCTAACAAAATTTTTATAGCGAAAAATTTTCTATTGAAACATTTTTTATAACAAAAAATATTCTATAGAAAAATTGTTATAACGAAAATTTAATATAACAAAATTTTTATGACGAAACATTTTTTATAAAAAAATTTTTATAGTAAAAAATTTTGAGTAGAAAAATTTTCTTAAGAAAAATTTTCTATAGAAAAATTTTTATAACAAAAAATTTTCTATAGAAAAATTTTTATAATATAATATTTTCTATATAAAAATTTTTATAAGAATAACTTTTTTATAGAAAAATTTTGGTAACACAAAATTTTCTATAAAAAAAATTTTGTAACAAAAAATTTTCTACGGAAAAATTTTTACAATAAAAATTTTTTTATAATAAAAAAGTTTCTATTGAAAAATTGTCTACAGTATAGAAAAATTTTTATAACGAAACATTTCCTATAGTAAAACTTTTCTGTTGAAAAAATTTGTATAACTAAAAATTTTCTATAGAAAAATAGAAAAATTTTTAAAATGAAAAATTTTCTATAGAAAAATATAAAAATTTTTAAAATGAAAAATTTTATATAGACAAATTTTTAAAATTAAAAATTTTGTATAGAAAAATTTTTATAGTGAAAAATTTTTATAGTGAAAAATTTTCCATAGAAAATTTTTAATGTGAAAAATTTTCTATAGAAAAATTTTTATAGTAAAAAATTTTTTATAGAAAAATTTTTATAATAAAAAATTTTCTATAGAAAATTTTTTTTAATGAACAAGTTTTTATAGAAAAAATTTAATAACAAAAAAATTTCTATAACAAAAATTTTTTAGGAACAATTTTTATAACAAAAAACATCTATAGACACATTCTTATAACAAAAAAAAATTCTATTTCTATAACGGAAAGTTTTCTATAGAAAAATTTTTGTTACGAAAAAGTTTATACAAAAAAATTTTATAGAAAATTTTTACAAGAAAAAGCTTTCGATAGAAAAGTTTTTACAAAAAAATCTTTAGAAAATATTTCTATAGAAAAATTTTTATAACTAAAAATTTTCTATAGAAAAATTTTTATAACTAAAAATTTTCTATAGAAAAATTTTTATAACAAAAAATTTTCTATAGAAAAATTTTTATAACGAAAAATTTTCTATAGAAAAATTTTTATAACGAAAAATTTTCTATAGAAAAATTTTTATAACAATAAATATTCTATAGAAAATTTTTTATAGAAAATTTTTTATAACGAAAAATTTTCTTTGGAAAATTTTCTATAAAAAATTTTTTGAAATGAAAAATTTTCTTTAGAAAAATAATGGAAAATTTTCTATAGAATATTTTTAAAATGAAAATGTTAAGGAAAAAATTTTTTTCTATAGAAATTTTTCATTATAAAAAATTTTCTAATGAAAAATGTTCTATAGAAAAATTTTTGCAATGAAAAATTTTCTTTAGAAAAATTTTTGCAATAAAAATTTTTTTTATATTTTTATAACAAAATTTTTTATAAAAAAAATTGCTATAAGAAAATTGTATAACGGAAAATTTTCTATAAAAGTAATAAATATAGAAAATTTTTTGCATCGAAAAATGTTCTTTAGAAAAAATTTTAAAACAAAAATTTTCCATAGACAAATTTTTATAGCGAAAAATTTTTCTATAGAACAATTTTTATAGCTTATAAGTAATTCTTATAACAGATTTTTTTATATTAGTTTTATATAAAATCTTGATTATCCTTCTCAAAAAAAAAAAGAAAAATTAAATTTCCTTATTAATTTTACTAACATCCGTTTCTAACCCTTTATGTATTTGTTAACTGAAAGGTCATAATATAATTTTTTAGTCTCCGTAAAAATACGTGTTTTAGGGGATATATCCTGCTAAACAAAGTGACAATTTATATTGAGTTAATAGTTAAAGTCACAGGATATCAAATCATATTCATTAACTCGGCTTGTATACGACTATTATTTCTCAATCTCCCCCATTTAAAATCCTGCCGAAAAGGAAATGAATTCACATACATTTAGTTAAAGTAAAATAAAAAACGCCCACCTGTTTCCAGGTTGAAAATAAATACAAGGGTGGATGGTTGGTTCTTAAAAAGGAGGAATGGGTGATGGGTGATACCATTCCAACAAAACATATGAGCAAAAACTGATGACTGGCTGATGATGATTATGATGATTTTACTTTGATGACAGATTATATTCATTACCACGGTTTATAACTAAGTACTAAGTATTTGTGTGTGTGTGAATGTTACTTGATGTCTATATGTTCTGTTAAAGTATCCGTTTCCGTGTCCGAATTATTTATGTTTGTCTGTCCTATTGTCCGTCTGTACCTTTCATTATCTTTGAACACACACACAGTTTTTTGTGACTTAAATTATTATTTGAACGTTTGTTGCTGATGAATGATAAAAATTATTTACGTAAATACTTTTTGACATTGGGGGAGTAGAAAAGAATGTCCTTTTTTGGTTTTTGTTCACACACAAGGAATTTTGTTGTTAAAAATATTTTTCCCTAGAATTTTGTATGTTAATTATAATGTTTTATCTCTGGTCTATTATGTTTAACATTATAATAAACATTTAACAAAAATGTCCTTATTAACCACATAGACGGAGAGACAGACCCATAGACTGGCACAAGGATAATTTCTATACAAATTTGAAATTTCCATTAATAATTATTCGTGTTATGAAAGAAAATGAATCTGCTGAAAAGTGTTTCATGTTTTTGTATGATTGATTATATCAATCATAAAATATTGGGTACCCAACAAACCAAAAAACGATACCGTATCATTAATGATATAATATTTTTAAAATTTGTAGAGTCATAAATGATTTGACTAAATGATATTGTTATAATGTAATATTTTTTTCAAAATATTATAAAATCCCGGTTATTAAATTTTGAACTTAGAATTAAAAATCAAAAAATTTTGAATAATATAAAAAAATTAAAGAAAACGATTGCAATATGTATTCATTAAATATGTTCTTATTAATCAAAATATCGTGTCTTAAAATTAAAAAATAGAACTGGTAAGTAATTGTAATATTGATTTGAATTTCCTTTAAAAATTTATATTAATATCTTTTCTTTATAACAGATTTCAAATTTATTTAAAGAGCGGCGGTTTTTGATTCAAACTTGTCCAAATTAAAATTTATGTAAGTAGTACATTCATATATAATTCCCACGATATTCTAATTATAACAACGGGTACTTCTCACAGACAAGGAGCTGCATCCGATTCTATTTTTAGACTCATTGAAAAGGATCTACGTTTTAAATCCGGCTCTGAACGCCTAGCTGAGTTATGAGGTAAACCACTTTTTTGAAAACTTGTTTTTTTTAAGTGGGTCTAGCCGGGATCGAACTTGGGACCTCTGCTATACCACGGCGGCTCATATTTAAGTATTATTTTGCTTGTAATAAATATTTATAAATTATATTATTATAAGCTTATATCTATTTTATATTTTTAGGTTAACATTATCGTGCTAAAAACACAAATTCGTTTAAAGCAAAGGAATCCGTATGGCACAAGGGCATATAAACATAACGGAGAATATATATATAAATACATATTTTTATAGTATTATGTATTACAATAGTAAATGATATCGTTACGATATCATTATTTTTCTAAATCTCGGTAAATGTCGAGAAAATATCGTATTGATTTTTATTTTCGATATTGTTAATGATATCATTATTTTCAAAAATTATGATATCATAATCGAGTGTACCTTTTTGTAGGAGACTACTATTACTTTAGAGTCTATTATGATATCATTCTCAGAACTGCTTGCCGAGTAAATGATATCGTTATGATATCATTATGATATCGTTTGGTTTGTTGGGTAATCAAAAAAGTTTGTTTCTAAATTGTGGATATTTGGTTTTAAATTATAATTTCAAGGGTGGTATTAATTACATCTGGCAACACTATAGCTTGTTTGAAAGATGATATTTTGAATCAATTTTCTTAGAAGATATCATCTAGATTACATCATTATATAAAAAGTTATTTTCATTAAAAAATCGTTAAAAAATTAAAACAATGAAGTCATATTTTAGTATTATTATAAGATGTTATATCTCGACTAATAATAATTGCATCTGGCAGCACTATAGCATATATAAAATACGATATTTTGAGTTAATTTGTTTGGAAGGAAGAAGTTATCTTATTGCATCATTTTATAAAAAGTTATCTTCATTTTAAAATGGTCAAAAATTTAGATCATTAAAGTCATATTTTAGTTTTAATTATAAGTTATAAAATGTTATATCTCGGGTAATATTAATTGAGTCTGGCAACACTTTATCTAATTTCAAAGATGGCATTTTAAACTTTATTTCACCGAAAGATATTACTAAATTTTCATTATCATACATATTAAAAGTTATATATATTTAAATATGGACGAAAATTTGAAATATATTTTACATGGTTATATTTTACTTTTTATTATAGAATGTAAAATTCAATATATTGGCTAATGTTAATTCGATCTAGCAATATTATAACTTTTCTAAAAGAAGATATTTTAAGCTTAATTTCCATAATTTATATATAATTTATTACAAAAGTTGGCTTGTCAAATTTCAATTTATTGACATTTAAAAAATATTAAAATTCAAACCTTTTGATAATATTTTATTTTTCATTTTAGAATGCAAAATGCAATATGTATTTTACAATCTGGCAACACTATAGCTTGCTTTAAGGTTAATTTTCCTAGAAAAAATTTTTAATATCCGATTTTCCTGTAAAAAGTTATCTACATTTAAAAATTAATGTAATTTGTGATGTAATTTAAAATACCTGTTAGTATAAAGCAATATCTCGGGAAATATTTATTTGATTTGGCAACACTATAGTACATTTAAAAGACGATACTTCAAGTGATTTTTCCCTAGAAGATATTAATTATATCGCATTATTCTGAAAAAAGTTATCGACATTTAAAAATTAATAATAATTTTAAAAAAATATTATCATAATTGATTTTCTTGTATAGAATGAAAAATACAATATCTCGGATAAAATTAATTTCATCTGGCAACACTATTTCAATGATAACAATTTAAAGACATTACTAACATTAAACTTTTATGTGAAAAGATATAAACCTTTGAAAAGGTAGAAAATTCGGAATATTTTTACAAAATTTTAATTTTTTGTTATACAAATAAGATTTAACCCAAAAAGGAAAAAGGCTATTGATCAAAATGGTATTTGATTTAATAAAGCTCGTTTGAGAGATAAAAAGAGTTTATTATTTTTGGACAAATTTTTAAGCGAACTTTTTCCATTACCTAATATTCAGAAATTTGTTAACAATTAACAATAGAGATAAATTCTGCAAAGTATGAGAATTTTTGTAAAAACCTAAAAAAGCCAAAGAAATTGATTTTAGATTAGTTATTACTCCGTTTTCGAATTCCAATTTAATAACCCTAAAATCCGATTTTATTCATCAAAGTAGGGTTTTATGTCTAATTTTATGGACTGGGTTAAAAAATCGTTTCATATGATATTTTGTGGGTTTGAAAGAGTTTTTAATGGTAAAGGGTGGCGAGAAAAGAGAAACAATTTAAATAACAAAAAATTTCTGTTGAAAAGTTTTTTGTAATAAAAATGTTTCTATAGAAAATTTTTCATTATCAAAATTTTTCTATAGAAAATTTTTCATTATCAAAATTTTTCTATAGAAAATTTTTCATTATCAAAATTTTTCTATAGAAAATTTTTCATTACAAAAAATTTTTTATGGAAAATTTTTCATTATAAAAATTTTTCTATAGAAAATTTTTCATTATAAAAATTTTTCTATAGACAATTTTTCATTATAAAAAATTTTCTATAGAAAATTTTTCATTATAAACATTTTTCTATAGAAAATTTTATATTATAAAATCTTTCTATAGCAAATTTTTCATTATAAAAATTTTTATATAGCAAATATTTTATTATAAAATTTTTCTATACAAAATTCTTGATTATAAAAATTTTTCTATAGAAAATTTTTCATTATAAAAATTTTTCTATAGAACATTTTTCATTATACAAATTTTTCTATAGAAAATTTTTCATTTTAAAAGCTTTTCTATAGAAAATTTTTCATTATAAAAGCTTTTCCATACAAAATTTTTCATTATAAAAATTTTTCTATACAAAATTTTTCATTATAAAACATTTTCTATAGAAATTTTTCATTTAAAGTTTTTGTATAAAAAATTTTTCATTATAATTTTTTTTTAATTTTTCATTATAACAATTTTTCTATAGAAAATTTTCATTATAAAAATTTTTCTATAGAAAATTTTTCATTATAAAATTTTTCATTTTAAAAATTTTTTTATAGACAATTTTTCGTTGTAAAAATTTTCTATAGAAAATTTTTCATTAGACATTTTTTTTAATTTTCCATTATAAAAATTTTTCTATAGAATATTTTTCATTATAAAAATTTTTCTCTAGGACATTTTTCATTATAAAAATATTTCTTAAACAATTTTTCATTGCAAAAATTTTTCATTATAAAAATATTTCTATAGAAAATTTTTCATTATAAAATTTTTTCTATAGAAAACTTTTCATTATAAAAATTTTTCTGTAGAAAATTTTTCAATAGAAATTTTTTCTTTTTAAAAGTATTTCTATAAAATTTCTTTAATTATAAAAATTTTTCTATAGAAAATTTTTCATTATAAAAATTCTTCTATAGAAAATTTTTCATTATAAAAATTTTTCTATAGAAATTTTTTTTTAAGTTTTTCTATAAAATTTTTTTCATTATAAAATTTTTTCTATAGAAGATTTTTCATTATAAAAATTTTTCTATAGAAAATTTTTCATTATAAAAATTTTTCTATAGAAAATTTTTCATTATAAAAATTTTTCTATAGAAAATTTTTCATTATAAAAATTTTTCTATAGAAAATTTTTCATTATAAAAATTTTTCTATAGAAAATTTTTCATTATAAAAATTTTTCTATAGAAAATTTTTCATTATAAAAATTTTTCTATAGAAAATTTTTCATTATAAAAATTTTTCTATAGAAAATTTTTCATTATAAAAATTTTTCTATAGAAAATTTTTCATTATAAAAATTTTTCTATAGAAAATTTTTCATTATAAAAATTTTTCTATAGAAAATTTTTCATTATAAAAATTTTTCTATAGAAAATTTTTCATTATAAAAATTTTTCTATAGAAAAATTTTCATTATAAAAATTTTTCTGTAGAAATTTTTTTAGTTTTAAAAGTTTTTCTATAGAAAATTTTTCATTATAAATTTTTTTTAGAAAATTTTTCGTTATAAAAATTTTTCTATAGACATTTTTTCATTATAAATTTTTTTTATAGAAAATTTTTTGTTATAAAAATTTTCTATAAAAAATTTATTATAAAAATTTTTCTATAAAAAATTTATTAAAAAGATTTTTCTTCAGAAAATTTTTCATTAGAAAATTTTTCTATAGAAAATTTTTCTATAGAAAATTTTTCAATGCAAAATTTTTTATGATAAAAAGTTTTCTATAGACAATTTTTCTTTACAAAAATTTTTCTATAGAAAAGTTTTCATTAAAAAAATTTTTCTTTAGAAACTTTTTTCTATAGAAAAACTTTTGTAATCAAAAATTTTCTATAAAAATAGAAAATTTTACTATAAAAAACTTTTCATAATAAAAATTTTTCTATGGAAGATTTTTCATTTTAAAAATCTTTATAGAAAATTTTTCATTGTAAAAAATTTTCTATGAAAAATTTCTCATTATAAAATTTTTTCTATAAAAAATTTTTCATTATAAAAATTTTTTCATTATAAAAATTTTTCTATACAAAATTTTTCGTTATAAAATTTTTCTATAATCAATTTTTTTATATAAAATTTTTGATTACAAAATTTTTTTTTTAGAAAATTTTTAATTATGAAAATTTTTCTGTAAAGTTTTTTTTTGAGAAATTTATTTATTATAATAATTTTTCATTATAAAAGTTTGTATACAGAAAAATTTCATAGAAAAAATTTTTCGTTACAAAAATTTTCTAAATAAAATTTATCATTATTAAAATTTTCTAAATAAAATTTATCATTATTAAAAATAACTGCCACTATTTTTTGATGGACCCTCTTTTTATGACGAATGTCATAATATTACATACATGCAGACAGACATTTAATACAAATACTCTTAAACTCCACATGTGTATCGTTAATATTACGGAATATTATTGCGATTTTGTTTGTTATTGCAAAATTAGGAGTGGGAGTAGTTTCAAGAGGCTTTAGTGAGTCTCGAGGGAAATTTGTTTAAGCCGTTCATAATAACAATTTTTACCACATGTTAAATACAAAAAGTTTTATCTTTTTCTTCATTTTCAGTGTACCCTACATCATGTTCTGGAATGTTTGGAAAACATTGGCTTGTCAATACTTTGGCATTAACTATTAATATAAAATAATCAGAAAATAATTTTGAATCCTTTGTGAAGCTATAAGTTTAGAGTCCAATAGATGAATGTATCTTTTTGAAAATCTTTAATAAAAATTTTAATTGAAATATTTCAATATTTAATTGAATTTAAATCTTGAACTCAACCAAAGTAATATATTTAGTAGTAAGTAAATTGTTTATTAAATTTTTAATTCATTCAATTAAAAGTTTTGTAGATTCCTTTTAGCTGACTATTTACTTCCTTAAAAGAACTTAATTAAGGATTTCTTAATTCTGTGTTGGGTATCTAAAATTCGTTATTGACATATATTTTCTGGTACTATTTTCCTTTGAATTCATTCCGGTTTTGTTTGAGTTTTTTTTGCATTTAAGCACTTTTTGTTGTCATTTATCCGTATAATCTTAAATTTAAATATACAGGAAAAAAATCTGGGAAATAAAATATTTTATAATAAAGAAGTAAAAATGGAGCAGCAAATGAATAGCTTTAATAAGGGAATTTAAATGAGTAAAATTTAATATAGTAAAGACATATAGAGATCTCCCAACAGGGATAACTGACATCTTTTTAAAGCTCAATCTGTAAAATTAGTTGTCGTGTATTAAGTCTGTCCTGTAGCACGTAATAAGTGCCCAGCAAAACTTTGGTAATGGCAAGTACTCTGATAACTGGTTACCTTGTAATGACTACAACATACCCTCCGAATAAATAATAAGTTATTACCGAAGTACTTATTTGTAATTAAGATGGTAATTTAAACTGAATGGTCCCGGTTCAAATCCCACCAAGGGCAACAATTTTTTTAGTTTTTTTTATTAAAAGAGTCTTTTTTAATGATTTTTTAATTTTTAGAACTTAAATATTACCTTCTGTAAAAAAAATTGGAAAACTAACTCACGGTAATGAAAAAATACCATCATGAGTAAATTTTGATTATGTAAGGGATGTTGGATACTAAACACGATTCAAATTGGTCTTAACTTAGTAAGCCCAACTTATCTGGGTCATCCTTCATTTCAACTGTGGACACATACCTCCTCGTGGTATCACCCGGGGAGCTAGTTTAACACCCATTAATATAGTGAGCTAACATATACCGAGAGTTGTCCCATAAGATCGATAAAAATGGGTTAGGATTACGGGCTAGTAACCCTCTCTTAAAAAAAAAAAAATGCTATGAAGAGGATAAAATTAGAACTAGAATGTCCCACCGCCTAATGTTAGAGAAGGATGTCCGAAACTTCGATAGAAAGACCAAGTAGAGGAACATTTTTCACAGCTTGGCCAATTAAATTGGAGAATATTCGCACAAGATCAAAATCCATGGAATTCTAAAATATGCTCGGACTTTGACCTTAACAGGTTGTAACTATAGGCCATTTAAGTAAGAGTCAATCTTATGTAAAAACTTATACAAAAAAAGAAGATTTAAATTGTTTAAGTTTTAAAATAATTGAAAAAAACTTCTTTATTTTTTATTAAATGCATTAAACATTTACAAAAAAATCTTATAAAAATATTTTTCTAAAAATTACAACAAAACAAAAAAAAGCAGGGAAAAACAAAGTTATTGTCAAATGATTTTGGATCTAAAAATAAAAATTGTTTATATTAATTATTAGCTGCTAAGTTTTCAACATATGAAGTAGCTCAGTGGAAGAGTCTCTGCCTAGCAGTCGGAGGGTCTGGGTTCGAGCCCCCATGGGGTAGTAAAAAAAAAATTTGTATTTCGTTTCAAGGTATATTTTTTTAACACTAGAAAGACGGAAACTTTGTATATACCTAGATTGCCCCAAAGCAGTCAAAATGACTGTAATGTAAAAAAATAACTTATGTGTAAATAAATTTGTTTAAAATGAATTTTTAATATTTCTTATATGTTTTACTGTCATACCAATTTATATGTTGTACAAAAAGTCAAAAAATTTTAAGAAAATGTGCCCTTATATACACAATTGTTTTCATGATTTAAATTGGAAAGCAGTCAAAATGACTTCCTTCGGCAATCGAGTGTTAAATACAACAACAAAAAAGTTTTTGTTGTTGTTTTCCAATTGCTTACCCAAGTCTTTACTTTTCTGCAATTGGTAATTACTTGCCTCCAATGACATCCCCATGTTAATGTAATGACTTAAACAGTGAATGAGTAAGTAGTTCGTGTTCAATAGTTTAGCTGTTTAACTCATTACTTGGTAATGAAAAGTTTTGCTGGGTGAATATTTAAAATTTTACAATTCAAAAAAATTTAAAGTTTTACATAAAAAATACTTTTTTATACCCACCATCAAAAAGAATGAGAGGTATATTGAGATTGTCATTCCCTTTGAAATTTCCTTAATATTAGCTCAAAAACCAAAATTGAAGTATAATCTGAAAAATTCTAAGATTGAGCTATGTCCGTCTGTCTGTCCTCGGCACGATAAAACCTTAACGAAAGGATATAGGTCACTGAAGTTTGGCATAAATATTCGTCATTTCTTGGAAGATTTTGGTATTGAAATCGGGCAAAATCGATTTACTTTTGACCATAGCTCCCATATGACCTCGTCTAGGCTATGCTTATTTGTTAATAAATGCTATGATGATAAAATTTGGTATATAAAAGTTTTACATAAGCACTAGGCAGTGTATAAAATTTCATCTAAATCGGTTCACATTTAACCATAGCTTCCATACAAAAAACTTACAAAAACAGACTAAATTCCACCTAAAATACACTTAAATGCCAATAAATGATAAACTGTAATAGCTTTGGCCACTAAATTTAGCACAAGGAAGTCTTATGCCAATGCCAACTAGTGTGTCACAATCGGTCACCATTTGACCATAGCTCACATATAAAAAACTTACAAAAAAATACAAAACTCCGTCTGTTCGTCATATAAAAGCGCGATGGTGCCTTAACGAAAAGAGCTAGAGGAACTCAACAAAACTATTTTCAATATCTTGAAAACGTTGTGTATTTAAAATGGACGAAATCGGTTTACATTTAGTTAGGGCACCCATATAACCCCGATCCGGAAAACACATTAATGCTGATAAATTGAATTCAATTGTAATAGCTATGACGACTAAATTTAGAATAGAGAAGTTTTATGCAACTATTGGTCAGTATATCAAATTTTATAAGAATCGGTCAATATTTGGCTATAGCTTTCATATAAAAAACACTCCCGGAAACCAAAATAAATGTAGCAAAGGCCAGTTAATAGCTATTTAATTTGAAACTATGACAGATATGGCCACTAAAGAGAATAAGCTCTATATAAATACCAGCCGGAGTGTAAAATTTTGTTACAATCGGTCAACATGTGGCTATACATATATATATATATATATATATATATATATATATATATATATATATATATATATATATATATATATATATATATATAGCTCACATATAAAAGATATATATATATATCTAACATCCCCTTTTTATATCTACAATCAAAAAGATTCGGAGGTACATGATTGCACCAATGTCCAGACTATATACACGGTAGATACATTAGAACTCCTAACAAAATATCGGGTGGTTAAATTTCAAGGGCCGATGTTGATTTTAAATAAAACACAAACTATTTAGGAAATTATGATAATTTTACTTTATTATGATATATTAGTATTATTCAATTATGTATGGAACAAAATATCGGCCAAATGGACGCCGCGACCACGGCGGCACGCCTCCATCCGATGGTCCAAATTTTCGATGACCCTGAGGCATAATGGAGGTTCTATGCCGTTAATGTGCCGAATTATCTCATCCTTTAGCTCTTGAATTGTTGCTAGCTTATCGACGTACACCTTTTCTTTAAAATAACCCCAAAGAAAAAAGTCCAACGGTGTCAAATCACATGATCTTGGCGGCCAATTGACATCGCCATTACGTGAGATAACACGGCCATTGAATTTGTTGCACAAAAGAGCCTTTGTTTCGTTAGCTGTGTGGCAAGTGGCACCGTCCTGCTGAAACCACATATCGTCCACCTCCATATCTTCCAATTCGGGCCATAAAAAGTTCGTTAACATCTCACGATAGCGAACACAATTCACAGTAACTGCCTGACCGGCCTCATTTTGGAAAAAATACGGAACGATGATGCCGCCAGCCCATAAACCGCACCAAACAGTCACTCTTTATGGGTGCATTGGTTTTTCGACAATCACTCTTGGATTCTCATTCGCCCAAATGCGGCAATTCTGTTTATTGACGGAACCACTGAGATGAAAATGTGTCTCATAACTGAAGATGATTTTCTTCGAAAATTGATCATCCACTGTTACCATTTCTTGCCACCATTCTGCCCATTCACGACGTTTGGAATGGTCAAGAAAGAGGCTTTAGTTCTTGAGCCAATTGCACCTTGTAAGTGTGTAAATGTAAGTCTTTATGCATAATGTTCATCAACGACGAGCGTGAGAGGTGCAATTGTTGGGCACGACGACGAGTTGAGGTGGACGGCTCTTCAGCCACACTATCGCGAACAGCAGCAATATTTTCTGCAGTACGAGCTGTACGAGCATGCACTGGTGTTCTCACATCTTCTACAGACCCGGTTTGCTCGAATTTTTCCACGATTTTTGCGATTGTACGCACATTGGGACGATCAAATTGACCAAAAAAAGTGCACGATATGCATTTTGATTTGAACGCCCATTTTCATAATAAGTCTGGATAACTTTAACACGTCGTTGGGTTGTGTATCAAATTGAGTAAGTCTGGAATAGAGAAATGTCAAATAAAATTCAGAAAAAAACTTGGAGTTTAGGTGTGGTTCACATTCAATATCGGCCCATACAATTTAACCACCCTTTATATGGACCTGTCGTATTACTATCAGCATGTTTATCCTAACTAAATATTAAGCTAAACGAAAAGCTTTTAACAACTTATTAATGTAAAACCATACCATAGGTTACGATACCGATTTTGTTCAAAGTAAATACTAGGGAAATCACTTACATACTTTTAAATGTTGAACTATAAAGCTCCTGCAACCGAATTTAGTCCAAATATTTTGCTAACAACACCAACTAGCGTAACAACATTTTGATTAGCTGCACCCTTGTAGATATATGAGATATATTTCTAAATTTAACAGAACTTGATGCTGGGTATATAAGATTCGGCAAAACCGAATATAACACTCTAACTTGTTTTTTTTTAAATTATACCAACACTCAGGGGATACCCCTATAAATGCGTTGCATTGTGTTGATGTTAGGAAATAAAGGATTGGGTAGGAGGAAAGATAGAGTGTTTATGGATAGAGTGTTTGTGGATATTTGATTTGAATCGTTGGATATTGTATTGGGTTGGAAAAACATAGTCAGAAAGAGAATTCCACATTCGAATAGTTCGGCCAAAAAACGAGTTTTCTTTGTAATGCGTTGTACGACTCATATTCCAACTAATTACAAAAGGATGCGCTCTTTTTGCTAAACTTGTGTTTCGTCTAAAAGTATGTGCATTTGGAATAAGACTACGTGTGTCGTCAGAACATTTACCAATATCTGTAGAACAATGAAAGGTATCCTACGTTTCGACGATGTTCGAGTGTATTTAAAGATTCACAAATAGTGCTATCACCTATTAGGTCAATGGCTCGCTTTTGAACTAGATCCAACATTTCAAGACTAGAACGTGCAGCACCTGCCCAAATGTGAGAATTGTACTTCATTTTTGGACGTATGTACGTGGTATATATCCGGAGTAAGTCGGTTGGTGAGAAATATATTCTACATCGTCTTAAAAATCCTAGGCATTTAAATGATTCTTTTGACACGTCAAAAACATGTTGATTCCACCGGACATCAGGCTGTATTTTTATACCGAGATTAGAGAGGGAATCGGTTCCTTGGATGGTTGAGTCACCCATTCGAAGGGAAGAAGATGGTGAGTTTACGAATCGTTTATGTGTTAATAAACAACATTGAGTTTTGAGTGCATTGAAGTCAACCATGTTAGCTTTGCCCCATGTGTAAATTATATCAAGGTCACGATTGAGCGATTCATTCCTTTTAAATCTGGACAGATTGACCTCGGAGGTTAATGGTCTCCGAACGAAAGAATATGAGTGGCTGATATTACTTTGGGTTAGAAGTAATTTCCAATAAATCATTCATGAATATTAAAAACAATGTTGGCGATAAAACTGAACCCTGAGGGACACCAGAATTCAGTAAAAAATCGTTTGAAGAGACTCCATCTATTACAACCCTTATAATTCGGTCTTTAAGGAAGCTAGAATTAAATTTTAAGAATACTTCACCTACTCCAAAAGATTTGAGCTTCGAAAGTAAAGATTTGTGCCAGACACGGTCGAATGCTTTGGAGATGTCTAATGAGACTACTTTGCTCTCGCCTAATCGATGAATTGAATGGGACCACTGTTCAGAAAGGAATGCCATTAAATCACCTGTTGAGCGACCATTACGAAATCCATACTGTTTATCGTTTAGTAGGTGATTGGATTCAATATAGCTAACAAGTTGGTGGTTTAACATACTTTCCATAACTTTGGAAAGTGTAGAACATAAGGCAATAGGACGATAATTGTTAGGGTTGGCTTGGTCACCTTTTTTGGGAATTGGTTGGACGTTGGCAATTTTCCAACAATTAGGAAAAACACCGGAACGGTATGATAGGTAAAATAGATTACGCAGGGGACGAGACAGGGAAGATGAACATTTTTTTAAAACTAGAAGATTTGCTAACAAAATATATTTAGAGCTACTTTAAGACAATTTTATTCACTATTATATCCTTGACTTTAAACAAAATCTGACAATCGGTTCCAAAGATATGATGAAATCAATGGATCAGCCATATTGAAAATGACAAATTTTATAAGAGAATTCTTCGAAAATCAAACAATTTTTGCAATTAGAAGACCATTATAAAAATATAGTGGTGATAAAATGTAACACAAAAAGTTAAGTTTTGTAAACTAGTGTTATTGAAGAACCTTATATAATTGAACTTTATAGAACACCCAATATATAGTCTTAAGCCAACAAGTAAGCAAATTCTTACTTAATCGATTTTTAATCAATATTAATACCTAGATATATTAAACATATCCTAAGGTCAAACATTTAAGCCAAAAAATAATAAAGAAACTCACTCGAGGAAAAAAATCTTTGTTGATTTTAACAGATTTTAGCTGTCAATCCGTCACAACACTCAATCAATCATCGATATCATAGATGGTATTTGTTTTATAACTTTTACTCAGAAGACATGCAAAGACTTCTAGTATAAAGACTGATATAATCGTAGGAACATGTAATAAACTACCAGTAAAAATATAAAACTTCTTTAATAAAGTGAAAACTTTATATAGAATTTTAAACTAAAGTTATTACTAGTACTACATGTAAAAACTTTTCTTAACTCGTTTTAAGTTTTATGGTAAAAAAATCTCCTTTAAATTCGTATCATGTAAAAAATATCAACGTCATACATTAGTAACGTTTTTCGTTATCAAATGTATGTATTCATAAAAACGAAAGACAGAGCTTTAAAAGATTAAAGTCATAACACATACTCCAACTGATGATAGTTTTTAAAATACTCTAGCAAGAAAAGTGTTTGAAAAAGATACCGAGAGAAGGTTCGAAACTTCGATGGAAAGAACAAGTAAAAGAAAATCTTTCAAAACTTGGGATCTTATTTTAGAATTCCATGCTTTTCGATCTTGTGCGCATATTCTCCAATTTCGTGGGACAAGCTTTATTAAAGGAGGACGTCAAAAAAAAAAACTTCGATGGAAAGACCAAGTACGGAAAAATCTTTACGCAATTGCAGAATATGCACAAAAGACAGAAGCGCTTTGATTTTTTAAAATGAGTTTGGCCTTTGACCTAAACAGGTTGTAAATATAGGCCATTTAAGTAACACTCAGGCAAATGCTGCCTATACAATTGCATATAGTATATATATGAATTTTGTTACCTTCTTTAGAAAGGGGAAAGTAGAGACTTAAAATGTGATATACAGCTTTATATTAGTTACATATTAATTATTATTATTCATAGCAAAAAAGCAAAACACCTACCCTTGAATATTTTCCCTTTTTTGACCCTTTTGTACCCCATTAATCGAAAAAGTACCAAAGCCTTTTTTAATAGTTTTTTAATACTTATCTGTTGTGATATAAATTATGTTTCTATGTTTATTAGTTCAAAGGATATATATTAAAAAAGTGTCAAAATATAGTTTTTACCCTTTTTTATCCTTATTAGTGCCATTTTCAAAAAAGTACCAAGCACATGTCCATTTACTTTTTTTTAGCCGATCCAATTCTAATTACAACTTTGTTTGCCTCGAGTTAATTTCGGAGATATGATGTTACTAATTTCTCCCTTTTCTACCCTGTTTTACCTCCTAAGACGTCGTATTTCAAAAAAGTACCGAACACGTGTCCCTTAATTTAAATAAAATACTGATCTCAGACCAATTTAGTTTTTGTTTCTATCACTTTTGGTTTAGAAGATATATTTTTACCGATGCTTACCCCCAAAATTAAAAAAGTACCAAACACGTATTTTGTTTTTTTTTTTCAATGTGAATCGACCAGTCAATAAATTATACTTCTGGCTTCATTAGCCTAAAAGATATTCATAGCTAAAAAGCAAAAAACCTACCCTTGAATATTTTCCCTTTTTTACCCTTTTGTACCCCATTAATCGCAAAAGTACCAAATACGTATTTAATAGTTTTTTGATATAAATTTTGTATCTAGCTTTATTGGTTCAAGTGATATACAAAGATAAGAAAGAATGAACCTGTCCTAAATATTTTTTACCCGTTTTTGCCGCCTAAATCAAAAAAGTACCAAGCACGTGTTTGATGTTTTATTCTTGTTTACCGTCTCCGTTTTGAATTTTGTTTCTATGTTGATTGGTTTAAAAGATGGGTTAAAAAAATGTACCAATAATTTATTTTTACCCTTTTTGCGCCCTATTTGTCCCATCTGGCAAAAAGTACCGAATACGTGTCATCTTATTTTTGTATCTGATTTCAACGAAATTATTTAAATTTTAGTCCTATTACGTTTAGTTCATGAGATAGAGCATTACTGATTTTTCCCTTTTTACCCCCTTAGCGGCAGAATTTCCGAAAATCCCTTCTTAGCGGATCTATACTTCGAAAATGGAACCCTCTGTCAAAATTTTAGCTGTCTAGCTTTAACCGTTTGGGCTGGGCGATTACGAGTCAGTCACGTCAAAGTTGTATATATATTTTTACGGGAAATTTTAAAAATTTCACATTTTTATGGAAAAGTTTACTGATTACTGATTTATTTTTTCAGTAATCAGTAAAATTTATTGAACATTGATTTTATATTTCAGTAATCAGTAAATCATGGTGAACCGCCACTTGAAAAAAAAATAAATTTTCAAAAAAGCGACAGTTTACCTCATAACTCAGCTAGGCACTGGGTTAATCTGGTCCAATATTAAAAAATCCCTTTGCCATAGGTTTCCCATAAACGAAGCAATAATATTAATTATTTTTTTTTGTTAAAATTGAATACAAGTAAAATTTAAAGAGCATTTACTCGAATTTGGCCCAAAAATATATATTTTTTGCGAAATTCTTCAATTTGAAATCACAGGTACGGTGAAACGGTTAAGATACCGACCTACTTTTTTTGAGTTTTATTCTCTCGTTTAACTGTTTTAACAAACTGGTAAGCAAATTCTAAATTTGTATGTAATATTTGTTGCACAAAATTTTAAAAAAATTAAAAAATGGTTTTTGAAACCGACCTGAGAAAAATGTACCATTTTGCAACATGAAAAAAGCTAAGTAATTTTGATTATTATATTTTTACACAAAACTGCACTATTTACTAGTAACAAGCCATTAAATGATAAATCATGTCTAACTTTGGAATTTCTTTATTTACATCATACAATTTTTGGTGCATATCCTTAGGCGTTTTCAAGGACATGAATTTTCGGGGGAAAACTGCAATAACTTTTAAACTACTTCATGGATTTTCTTTCACGATTTGAAATAAAGCTGTGTTAGTTCTCTTTAATATTCTATTATTTTTTCTTAAAAATTATTAAATTTTGCAAAAACAAAAAAACAACCCATTTTTTCCCATACAAATGGGACCCGATGCGCGCCCAAAAAACGTAGTCCAATTTGACTTAAATTTCCAGATCTAAACTTTTAGAACTACACCATTTTCAATTGAAATTGAGAAATATTCAATTGAAATTGAGAATATTCAATTGAAATTGAGAAATTTTCAATTGAAATTGAGAATTTTCAATTGAAATTGAGAATTTTCAATTGAAAATGAGAAATTTTCAATTGAAATTGAGAAATTTTCAATTGAAATTGAGAATTTTAATTTGAAATTGAGAAATTTTCAATTGAAATTGAGAATTTTCAATTAAAAATGAGAAATTTTCAATTGAAATTGAGAAAACCTTAATTGGAAATGAGAAACATTCAATTGAAATTGAGAAATTTTCAAATGAAATTGAGAATTTTTGAATTGAAATTGAGAAAAGCCCAATTGAAATTGAGAAATTTTCAATTGAAATTGAGAATTTTTAAATTTAAATTGAGAATTTTTCAACTGAAATTGAGAAAAGCACAATTGAAAATCAGGTTGAATTTTTTAATTGAAATTTAGAAGTTTTCAATTGAAAATGGGAAATTTTCAATTGAAAATGAGAAATTTTCAACTGAAAATTCTCAATTTCAATTGAATATTTTTCAATTTCAATTGAAAAGTCTCAATTTCAATTGAAAATTTCTCAATTTAAATTGAAAATTCTCAATTCCAATTGAATATTTCTCTATTTCAATTGAAAATTCTCAATTTCAATTGAAAATTTCTCAATTCAATTTGAAAATTTCTCAATTACAATTGAAAATGGTGTAGTATCACAATATTCCGTAGAAAAACATTTGAAATCAAAGAAAAAAAAAATTCCTGTCACCCTAATGCCCATTAATGATTAGTATGTATTAAAGGTAATATCGCTAGCAATAGTTTTTGTATTAGTGCAAGTGGAAGAAAAATATTAGTAATGTTAATAATAATAGCACTATAATAAATAGTACTAAAATTACTGCTAGTAATGGTAAGAGTACTATTAAAAGTAATATCATTAATAGTTTATGTTTCCACTACTTTAAATAACTGAATTTTTCCTTATAACAAAATTGTTCTGAATTCCCTTAAAAGGTTTCAATATCAATATATAAAAGCAACAAGATTTGAAAAAAAATACCTTTTAACACATGAATGCATTTACATTAAAACTCACACACATATCCTTTAAAGCCAAAGTACCAAAAAGGGAAAGAGAATTCCCCATACAAATAAAACTTATGAATGTCTATGGGAGAGAGACCAAATCAAAATCTAAAACATTTTGTGGTAACGCATACGATTTACTTGTTTTGCTGTTGTCGTTGTTGTTACTTTTGTTTATTATTGTGGGTGGTAGACCGCATCAAAAGAATGAAAATCTACTGCAAGGATTCATCGTGATTTAAGAGCAGCAGAGCACCCAAATAAAAAACAACCACCTTCTTTTAAGAATGAATATAAAAAATGACTAAAAATAAAACTCATTTCATTTTAAGTTCAATATCGATATTATTTAGAAAAAAAATATTTATTTTATACTGACTTCTTTAAATTGCTTGGGTTTGCTTTTGTTCTTGTTTTTGTTCCCGTTCTGCTATTTTATCCTTTTTTTGTTGTAATATTGGAAGCATTTCATTGAACTTCCTTCGTCGAATGTTGTAAATAAACAAACAATCAACTTTATGACTTGATTTTTTCATTTCGTTCAATTCTTTTCTGATTGCAGAGAAATCTTAGAAATGAAATTGTGATTTTGTAAGATATACAAGAGAAGAAATTGTTAAAAATTAATTTTTTTTATACAAAGGTAGCATTTATTACTACTAATGGTATTTTATTTGAAATTTTTTATAAAGGAAGCCATTTAAAGAAAAATTATTATATAATAGTAGCAAAAAAAAAAAAATAAAATAAAATAATAATATTGTTATTTTCTGGCCATTCTTATGCGATTTTGTTCAAAAGTTACTAAATGTACCACATGAAAAATAATGAAATTGAAAAAGTACCATATTTTTTTTACCCGCTTTACACCCTACTTTCGGAGTGAGAATGGTATAAAAAAGACTGATGGACCTTCAAAAGAAATTGGTCCAGTTATAAAGTCATTTGATTATGAACCTAGTGAAGGTTTAGTAAGAAGAAGAGACCAAAGCTCCAAAGGAAAGTCCAGGTAGAACACCCTGAAACTTGGCTTGAGAAATTGGAGAAGAAGAAAAGATCGAGATGCATGGAAATCTATTTCACTTCATTCTAAAGTAATTTTATTTAAGTTACTAAATGTTTCACATAAAGTTAAAAAAGTACCATAAATATTATTTTACCCGTTTTACCCCCTAACTCTGCCAATTGAAAACAGTAAAAGTTGGGCTGACTTATAAGTAGATGACACCACTATTATTAAATAATTTCTAGTTTGCTATTATCTACAAAAGAAACTGATCCATTTATAAAGTCATTTGAATAAAAATCTAGTGAAGGTTGACTCAGAAGGGGAGACCGAAGCTCCGAAGGAAAGTTCAGGTACAACATCTTGAAACTTTGCTTCAAAAGTTAGAGAAAAAGTGCAGATCGAGATGCATGAAAATTTAGTTTACGTCATCCTAAAGTGATTTTATTCAAAAAATACTAAATGTATTACATGAAATTAAAACAGTACCATATTAGTTTACCCCCTACTCTACCGAGTAAGAATTGAAAAAATTGTAATGACTTATAGATGGCTCAAATATTATTAAATTATTTATAGTTTTCTGTAACCTTTAAAGCAAACCGATCCATTTATAAAGTCATTTGAATATGAACTTAGTAAAGGTTTACTCAAAAGGGGAGACTAAAGCTCCGAAGGAAAGTTCAATTAGAACATCTGGAAACTTGGCTTCAGAAATTGGAGAAGGAGCTCAGATCGAGATGCTTGGAAATCTATTTCACGTCATCCTTATGTGATTTTGCTTAAAAGTTACAAAATGTAATACATAAAGTTAAAAAGTACCATATAAGTTTACCCGTTCACCACCTGTTCAGCCGAATGAGATTGGTAAAAGTTGAGTTGACTTATAGACGACTTTAAAATTATTAAATAATTTATAGTTTGCTGTAACCTTCAAAAGAAACTTATCCAGTTATAAGGTCATTTGAATATGAACCTAGTCAAGGTTCACTCAGAAGGGGAAACCAAAACTCCGAAAAAAAAGTTCAGGTATGTATAACATCTTAAAACCTGACTTCAGAAATTGGAGAAGAAACGCAGATCGAAATGCTTCAAAATCTATTTCCCGTCATCCTTATGTGATTTTATTCAAAAGTTACTAAATATATCATATGAAGTTAAAAAAGTACCATATTAATTTGAGTGAGAGGTCACTCTGTCGAGTGAGAATGGTAGAATGATAGCGCAATTTCCAGTTAGGACTAACCTTCAATAGTAACTGATCCTTTATAAAGTCATTTGAATATGAACCTTGAAAAGGTTTACTTAGAAGGGGAGACTAAAGCTTCTGGAAACCTGGCTTCAGAAATTGGAGAAGAAGTCCAGATCTAGATGCTTGTAAATCTATTTCACGTCACTCTTGTGATTTTGTTCAAAAGTTACTAAATGTATCACATGAACTTAAAAAGTACCATATAAGTTTACCCATTTTACCCCCTACTCTACCGAGTGGCTTATAGATAGCGAAACTAGTAGCAGTAAAGTCATTTAAACGGGAAGACCAAAGCCGAGTGAGAATGGAAAAAATTGGAATGACATAGGTGGCGCAACTAGTATCAAATGATTTAAGGTTAGCCCTAATATTCAAAAAAAACTCCTCAGCTGTAAAGTTATTTTAATATGAACCTAGTGTCGGTTCACTCAGAAGGGGAAGATCACGACAAAGAGATCAGGTAGAGGAGGATATCTCGAAACTTCAAGTCAGAAATTGGAGGAGAAGAGCTGGAGATTAAGATGCTTGGAAATCTATGCCATGCTCGGATATGGGAACAAACGTTTTGTAACTGCCTTTAAAAGTAAAGTTAGTAAGTCTAAATAGCAATGTCTACAAATTTGACAGCTGTCAGAATAAAAGTTAAAGAGATATAGCATTTTGAGTAAAGCAAGCTTTGTGGAAGCGTTTAAAGCACGAAACTGTTGAAAATCGGCCAATTGGAAGAAAGTTCTGTTTCATAAAGATCTATATACACCATTTCAAAGATCTAAGAAAACCGTCGTAAATTGAACGAATTGGGCTTTAAATTGCTCCACATCCTCAGTTTCTGGCCATCATCGACATTTTTTGTTTTCAAACCACAAGAGAATGTTTTTTTCATGGATTTTAGCATCGAAACTGAGGTTTAATAGTTTTGGTAACGATGTCCTTAGATTAATAAGAAACCCAAACGCCCAGTTTTATGTTCAGTTACAGGTCCGAGTTTGATATATCGATCTCTTTGATATCTGTCAGTCGGCACTTTTTGGTTAAAGATTCAATTTTCTTGACGATCATAATTTGTGCAATAGTACATACAAATTTCCAGAACAAAAGCGATCAACCCTCAACATAAACTTAAAATAATTTATTTTGAGCTTGTACCGCATTTAAGCCCCTTTTGTATATACGAGAACCAATTTCTGAAGCAGCTCACCTATTCCAATTGATTCGGGAATGATCCGCTTTATGTAAGTTTATGTAAGTTTATGTTTTTCTTTAGGGCCAGCACTCAGGGGATGACCCCTACTTATGCAATGCCTTGTGTTGGAACTAGGTAAATAGGTTATGGGAGGGGGGATAGGTGACGTACGATTTGAACTTTTCTTTATGACTGGGAAAACTTCTGCGGTAAACAAATTCCACATATGAACTGTACGGCTGAAGAACAAATTTTCTCAGTAGTGTGTTGTTCCGTCTACTGGCCAGTGGACTACGAAGGGATGAGCTCTGATAATAGACGTGTTCGAGTATCGGGAATAAATTCTCTGATTTTGTTATAGCACTTCCAAGGTAGTAACGGTAGGATAGTGTGACGCATCCCACATTGCGCGGTGCTCCAGTGTATCAATTGAGTTGGATAACCTTCTGTCACCGATTAACACTTTCGTTCTATCCTGTTCTCGGTCAAAAAGCTCCAACATAGACTTTAAAGCACCGGCAAATACATGAGAGTTGTATTAAATTTTCAGTCGGATATATTCGGTGTAAATAGTACGGAGATCAGGCGAAGTGAAGTATCTCTTACACCGTTAGAATACCGAGGCACTTAAATGCTTCTTTCGACACTTGAAAAATGTGATGCTCAATAATTGTTTATTGAGGAATCAGATGTTTATGCGTAAGCATCGAACATCGAGTTTTCGGCGCATTAAAATCAACTCTATTCGCACGAAACCAATCTGAAACTGTTTCTAAATCGCGGTTTAATGTTTCATGTTTTGTCTCATAGTGCCAACCTCTAAAAGGCTTGGTCTATGATCGAATGAATATGAATGGCAAATGTTAGTATCATCTGCAAAGGAGTAGATGGGAGTAGGGGAAAGTACAGAGTTTACATTGGAGTCTCGTATGCTTAGGCTGACTATTTGCCAACCATAATTTTTCGTAGCTCTGCGATCGGATTTTTGAGCTATTGTCAAATTATGTGGTTTTCAATCTTTTTTGGATAAATAATCTCAAACAAAGCAAAATTTCTTTAAATTTCCACTTCAGATTCATTTAGTTAAAAAAACGCTACGTCTTTTTAATAAGTGACCAAAATTGTTTATCTTTAAGATCCTTAACGGCTACGATAAACACCTAACAAAAGGATTTCTTCTATTCATTAAGAAGCAGTCTTCAGCTTCCGTACACGAATTGATTGACTTTTAGCTCATTTAAAGTATTTAGCATTGAAATTTATCTGATACTTGATAAAATTTTATACTTAAGTCACCCTCCTTATTTACATACATACATACATCTCTAGAACAAGAGGACATGGGTATTATTCGGTAGTATACATGTTAAATCTAAAGACTTAATACCTCAACTCCTAGTCACAAAAAAAAACTAAATGGAAGTGTTTGACTAAAGCAGGAAGAGCAGGAGACCAAGTCTCTACACAAAAAATCATAAAGTTATCATCTTCATTATGATGACGTAAACAAATTTTTGGTAAATTACAACATCGTTACGGCTGTCAGTCAGCCAGTAAGTCGGTTTGTTGTATTGGTTGAATGGTAGGATGAATACATACATTTATAAATGGATGGTTTACTTGACTGTTTAGCTAAAGAGGAAATAGACAAAGGACATGCTTTCGTTATAAATATGACTTGTGTACGACAACACTCTCACTCGTGTTTTTAGAAAACGAATGGTTAGACAGACAGTGGAACAGGAGCAGGGAAGAGTGACACGAGTGTGATGACTGACTACTACTAGATGATAATAAATGGTAGAAACATAATTGATGCACTCAGCCGTAAGTGATTAGATTCATTATGGCAGGAAAGAGAACAATAAAAAACAATCTGAAGATGAATCAATTTCTATATCTATTTTTTTTTATAAAGATAAAATTTCATTAAAATTCATTGTTTTGCTGATACTCTGATAAGAACAAAATCGGTGGAGAAAAATGGGTTTAATAATTTGTATTATTTAAATCTTTCGTATTTTGCTTTTAAGAATAAATATAGACTTAAGACTATTGTGCTTTTCGTGGCGCCGATAGCTTGTTGATTGCCATCAACGCATTCTGTTCGAGGCTTGATAGGTGTTTCTTCCCCGTATGTCTTCTTGTATTGTCTATCCCGTATGGCGCTCGTAGGAGAAACTTTATTTTTTTTGTTCCTGTTGTTTTTCTTGTTCGTATCATTCTTTACCGGTGCCACATGGTCAATAAATAGCCCGTTAGGAGGTTTTTATATTGATTGTTTATTTGTCTCTTGCGCCGTTGTTCGCTTTTTATTGGGAAACTAAATATTACCAGTTTCTGGTACCACGAAAGTCAGTGCCCCCAGAATTCTTTCCAACTGACTATTTGCTGCGTCACCTTGAGTAGTATCGGTGGTAGAGCCGTGAGTTTGGTGTGGTTGCACCACAACCGGGTGAAGTGACAATAGATCGACTAGGAGTGATAGATAGTCTCCGCTTCTACTAGGGGAGATCATGTTCAAATAACTCAGTAAGGTTTGTCATTTCATGATGGAAAGATATACTAGCCAACAACGAGTCGAGTCAACGTTAAGAGAAAAATTATCATTTGCGATGAGGGTCATTTCTGGCTGAATGGCTTTGTCAATCTTATATTCTTAAACGAGCAATAATTGTATATATTTATGTATATATATATATATATATATATATATATATATATATATATATATATATATATATATATATATATATATATATATATATATATATATATATAAATATATAGAATGGCTATCTCGAAAACGGCTCTAACGATTTTGATAAAATTTTGACAGTGGATACCTTTTTTGATGTGTAGGTCAAAGAAGAAGGTTCCAAACTTTGCCTCTAAGAGGGTAAAAAGGGGAAAAAATCTAAAACGTTATATCTCCTAAAGTAATAGGCATAGAAACAAAATTAACGTTAACGTTTTAAAAAGCTATGAAAATAAGCGGACAGGTGCTTGGTACTTTTTTAAAACTATGTCCGATAGGGGTAAGGGTGAAAATAGCTTTTTTTGGTACTTTTTAACCCACTCCTATTTTTTAAACCAAAGAATATAGAAGGGAACTTTGTACTGCAGTCAATAGATGTGAAAGAAATATTGAACACGTATTTGGTACTTTTTTGTTTTTGGGGCCAAAATGGGTAAAAAAGCGATAAAATTATAACTTAACATCTCAAAAAGTAATATGAGTAAGACTTATGTTAACTGCGTTTTAATAAAATGTACCGAATTCAATTGGTACCAAAAAAGTACCAAATGTGCATATGGAACTTTTTGAAAGTAGGGGATAAAAAGGGGAAAAAGTAAACGTACAAGGCCAATACACGCGGCATGCGGCTGCGGGCGGTCGTAGTATTGCCAGTACATAAAATGTGCGTTTGTTTACAAAAATATTCATATAAAAAATAGAACAAATTTCTACTTTTTTCCATTGCCGCTTCAAATTTGACAAATCAGAAAACAGCTGATTGCCGCCCGCAGCCGCTTGCCGCGTGCATTGGCCTTTTACCTTAAGTAATGTTATAACTTTTAAACAAATGAATGTTTGTATGTATGTTCTTTATAGAATAGTAAACTGTAAATTTGATCATGTTATGCTCTTTAGCGAAGATGTTGCGGATAAGCCGGAGAAGGTTTTTAAGTTGGTAAAACTAATTTCCCTTAGGTGGCGCCACTGAAAATTACTAAAAATTAATTAAATCGTAAACTGTACATTTGATCATGCTATGATCTTTAACAAAGTTGTAGCGCATGAGCCGGCGAAGGCTTTTTAGTTGGTGTAAATAATTTCCGACAGGTGGCGCTACTGAAAATTACTCAAAGTCAATTTAATCGTAAGCTGTACATTTAATCATGCTGTAATCTTTAGCAAAGTTGTTGCACATGAGCCGACGAAGGTTTCTTAGTTGGTATGAAGAAATTTCGAAAAAAATTCAAAATTAACTGAATATTTGTACAATGTATTTCCTCTAAATTTATTTTACTATTTTAAAAAATAAAATATATAAAAATTTAAAAATTTGCCTCAAAATGCTTATCATAAAGCATTTTTGCATTATTGGTCAGGCAGCAATCCACACATACTCCATGAGTCATCATTGCATCCCGAAAAAATTAAGGTTTGGTGCGGTTTATGTACCAGCGGCGTCATTGAGCCTGTGATGATTAAGACCGGCACGTTACTGTGAATGGGAATCGCTACCGTTCAATGATAACCGAATATTTTTGGCCCAAATTGGATGATATGGACTTGGAGGACATGTGGTTCCAACAGGATGGCGCCACACAGCAAATGTCACAATCAATTTATTGAAAACTTACAAAATGGTCCAATCGATTTGTCGCCTGGGTCACGCGATTTGACGCCGTTAGATTATGGTCTATGCCAACAAGCCAGCGACGATTGATGAACTTCGTACGAATATCGAATGTGAAATTGCAGCAGTATAGGCCAATTTGTGCTTGAAAACCGTAGAAAATTGGTTTCAGCGGCTGGACTTTGGCAAGTGTGCCCGTGGTGGCCATGCAAAAGAAATGGAGTTCCATACATAATGGCATCAAACGTGCTTTTACAGGAATAAAGAATTTCATTGATCCAAAAAAAAAAAAAAAAATTGTAGCGCTCTTATTGAAAAACTCATGCGATTTGACGCCGTTAGATTATGGTCTATGCCAACAAGCCAGCGACGATTGATGAACTTCGTACGAATATCGAATGTGAAATTGCAGCAGTATCGGCCAATTTGTGCTTGAAAACCGTAGAAAATTGGTTTCAGCGGCAAGTGTGCCCGTGGTGGCCATGCAAAAGAAATGGAGTTCCATACATAATGGCATCAAACGTGCTTTTACAGGAATAAAGAATTTCATTGATCCAAAAAAAAAAAAAAAAAAAATTGTAGCGCTCTTATTGAAAAACTCATGCGATTTGACGCCGTTAGATTATGGTCTATGCCAACAAGCCAGCGACGATTGATGAACTTCGTACGAATATCGAATGTGAAATTGCAGCAGTATCGGCCAATTTGTGCTTGAAAACCGTAGAAAATTGGTTTCAGCGGCAAGTGTGCCCGTGGTGGCCATGCAAAAGAAATGGAGTTCCATACATAATGGCATCAAACGTGCTTTTACAGGAATAAAGAATTTCATTGATCCAAAAAAAAAAAAAAAAATTGTAGCGCTCTTATTGAAAAACTCTTTAGTACCCGGTTCATCTGGAATCTAACGTTTACAATTTTATCAATATGATGTTTTATGAATCTATTTGGAGAATTGGGTTAGGAAATTGTGCTTCTTCCACTGGGTGAGTCTACAAATTCTTAGGACTAAGTAAAGTATGGTTAGCGGTATACTTGAAAATGTGGATCGTGTGGTGAGCATACGTAGAGAACGCCACTGCCTTCTTGATCTCAGTTGTGCCAGAATGGCTCTTTTCTTTATCGGAAAATTATTTTCTTATATTGTTGCACAATGTTGCTCAAAGCTGCTAAGTACTAAGATCGATCTAAAGGAAAGATCTTTCCCGACGTGCTTTAAGAAGGTATCCCGAAGTGCTTTAAGGAGGTATCCAACTGTGTGTAGGATGATTTCCCAAAACGAACTGTTTAGCATGAAATTATGTTCTTTAACTGGAACGACCCTTGTTCCCTCATAAAGATGATGTAATGAGATAGTTTCCAGGCAGCCTGTGCGTTTTGACTGCATTAAATATTTCACCACTGAGTATCACTTTACAACGCTAAGAACGCTGGAGCCGCATAATTTGCTATTGACCGGTAAATCGTTTTATAGGTAGACAGTAAAGACTCTTTGTCCATTTACCAAGCACGGCCTTCTAGTGCATATTGACCCACATCGTAATTTATGCGTGGTTGTCTGAGGAGATGAACTGTGTTATTTTGTTTTTTTTGATAAATAGAGTTCAGGTTGTGTTCATGGAAAAAATTTGGGATAATATTGAGATAACTATTCACCTTACCGCATAGGTCACACACATTGTGGCCCGTAGCCATTATTCTAGAAGGGTTCACTTCAACGTCTTGCAACCGAGCGAGTAGTTTAGAGAAGTAGAAGTTAAACAGGAGTAGCGAGGAATTAGTTGTTTAACTGTACGGTGTTTTTGGCGTTGATCTCTACGAACATTGACGATCACTTAGATAATTTAATATCCATCTCTTCAAATTGTGTTTGGAATTGTGGAAATCAGGGTGTAATGGAAGAGGGTGGCATGGCAAATCATGTCAAAGGCTTTTGACAGATCAAGCACTACTAGAACCGCCCTTTTACAAGGTCTCTGCTGGGTAAAACCTTGTGCGATTTGAGTGGTTATACTTGCCGGTCCGACTTGCTGAGTCGGACCGGCTGAATATCCATCTAAAGCTTGTCATTAAAAATACAGTTAAAGGAGATTTAATACAAAAATTACATACAAGAACTATCGCTATTGAATTTGGAAACGAATTGCCCATTATTTCCGTAGCTCTTATAGGACTACCTTCAAATTTGATTAAACTTGAATAAAGTAAAGCACAAATATTGATACCCTTCACCACCATAGGTGGAAAAGGTATTATAAGTTTGTGCTGATGTATGTAACGGATAGAAATATTTGACTTTAGTGTACCAATAGGCTTAGAATCACTTTCTGAGTCGATTTAGCAATGTCAGTCCGTCCGTCCGTCCGTCTGGCTGGCAGGCTGGACGCTAGAGCGGTTCGCCTTCCATACAAAAAAAAAGTTATGTCAGTCACCCCCTAGGATTAAAGATAATGTTAAAACAATTCCAAAAAATATTTTTTTATTTTTTTACCACGCCTACAAATACCGCCCTTTTACTATTTTGTTCACTGTGTCGCCATTTTAAGTCCGATCATAACATTTTATATATCGCTGTTCGCAGCTCTGCAAGGGCTACATTTCTCTCTTTGATAGTTTTTTACTATCACGTCAATTTATAGTCATAACTTTTAAAAACTAGATTTTTACTCGATTTGATTAGGGTGGGTGCAACTCGAATTTTAAAAAGTTATGACTAAAAATTGACGAGGTTGTAAAAAACTATCAAAGAGAGAAATGTAGCCCTTACAGAGCCCCGAACATCGATGTATAAAGTATTATAATCGGACTAAAGATGGCGACACAGTTAACAAAATACAAAAAGAGCGGTATTTGTAGGCGTGGTAAAAAAAATAAAAAATTTTTTTTTTAGAATTATTTTTACATTATCTTTCATCCTAGGGGGTGACTGACTCAACTTTTTTTTCGAACCACTCTACTGGACCCCCATGTAAACCATGTAATCAAAGTGCAGTTCGCAATTCTTAAGATAATTTGATCAAATTTGGCACAAATCATTTTTTTCATAATAGGACCATGGCTATTGAAATTCGTCAAAATCGGTTCATTATTTATGGTACCTCCCATAGGTCCCACTTCCCGGAATTGATATTTTGGCCACAAATATCAATATTTTTTCATGAAATTTAAAATAAATCAAAACCAAAATCACTATACCAAATTTCGTTGAAATCGGTCAACATTTGACCATAGCCTTTCATATTTCACCTCAGTAGTTTAGGGTATCATAAAGACAAGCTAAAAGTAAAGTAGACTTAAGCTTTAAACATTAACAAAAAAAATTGAATGGACAAAATAAATGAAATCGATTCTAAAGACTGACAAAAATTAAGAAAAAAAAAAAAAAAAAAATAGATTAAAAATGTTTTGAGTAAACTCCATCCATAAAAGTCTTAAAGTCTGTTCTAAAACTAATTTCACGCATTTTTAAATCTTTTTAAACTCCCATAAAAATGACTAATATTTCCATTACAACTCCCGTTATTTTAAAAAAATTTTCAAAATCATATTCTTTAATGTTAAATGACTTGTGGACAAAAATATTTTATTTTGTTCCCCTTCGAAAATCAAACGACAACAATAATAATCATCAGCAGGAGTTTTTTAAAAAGCGAGAACAGCTACAGGACATTTTATGCATTAGTCAAAAAAAAAAGTGTCGCTTCCGCTTGTGAAACGTCGTTATCCATTTATTAAAGAGAACAGTAGAAATATTCCTAAAATTATTGTTAGGCTTTTTTTTTGGCTTATGCAGGAGCTTTGAGAAAAGTGTGCCGTGTGCACTCTACCTTGAAATAAAACATTATTCCGTTATTGCTTCTTTTTAGCAATTTCTCTCTCTGTTCTCCACTTTTGGTCTTAAAGCATTCGCATGCAATTTAGCGATGGGTCTAGCTGTCAGACTGGCTTGGAATTTTGGCATTTGTGTCATTTTTCATAAAACGTAAAATGTAAAATTTACTTCAACAATTGGTTGGTAAAAAAGTGAACATGGGGGATTGTTGTGGCCAGTTTCATAAAAGGTGTGAGAAAAGTGGTTTCAAACATTAATCGAAAATGAAGTGTAAGAATAAAAATGTCGTTGTTTTGAAAAATTATGCGATATAGGAAGAATAACAAATTTTGAAATCTAAAAATTATTTTTACTTGTTAAAAATTAAAAAAAAAGTGATTTAAGACCAGATTCGGAAACTTTAAGATGTTTTCCAATACAAGAAAATTGAGTAGAACTATGATAACCTTGACCACTTACGTAAACAATTTACCGACTTTTAGCCTGTTTTAGTTTGTCTTAGCTTATGTCTTAGTCTATGTTTTAATTTATGTCTTAGTCTATGTTTTAATTTATGTCTTAGTCTATGTTTTAATTTATGTCTTAGTCTATAAATTAGTCAATGGCTTAGTCTATGTCTTAGTCTAGGTTTTAGTCTATATCTTAGCCTATGTCTTAGTCTATGTCTTAGTCTATGTCTTAGTCTATGTCTTAGTCTATGTCTTAGTCTATGTCTTAGTCTATGTCTTAGTCTAGGTCTTAGTCTATGTCTTAGTCTATGTCTTAGTCTATGTCTTAGTCTATGTCACAGTCTTAGTCTATGTCTTAGTCTTAGTCTATGTCTTAGTCTTAGTCTATGTCTTAGTCTATGTCTTAGTCTATGTCTTAGTCTATGTCTTAGTCTATGTCTTAGTCTATGTCTTAGTCTATGTCTTAGTCTATGTCTTAGTCTATGTCTTAGTCTATGTCTTAGTCTATGTCTTAGTCTATGTCTTAGTCTATGTCTTAGTCTATGTCTTAGTCTATGTCTTAGTCTATGTCTTAGTCTATGTCTTAGTCTATGTCTTAGTCTATGTCTTAGTCTATGTCTTAGTCTATGTCTTAGTCTATGTCTTAGTCTATGTCTTAGTCTATGTCTTAGTCTATGTCTTAGTCTATGTCTTAGTCTATGTCTTAGTCTATGTCTTAGTCTATGTCTTAGTCTATGTCTTAGTCTATGTCTTAGTCTATGTCTTAGTCTATGTCTTAGTCTATGTCTTAGTCTATGTCTTAGTCTATGTCTTAGTCTATGTCTTAGTCTATGTCTTAGTCTATGTCTTAGTCTATGTCTTAGTCTATGTCTTAGTCTATGTCTTAGTCTATGTCTTAGTCTATGTCTTAGTCTATGTCTTAGTCTATGTCTTAGTCTATGTCTTAGTCTATGTCTTAGTCTATGTCTTAGTCTATGTCTTAGTCTATGTCTTAGTCTATGTCTTAGTCTATGTCTTAGTCTATGTCTTAGTCTATGTCTTAGTCTATGTCTTAGTCTATGTCTTAGTCTATGTCTTAGTCTATGTCTTAGTCTATGTCTTAGTCTATGTCTTAGTCTATGTCTTAGTCTATGTCTTAGTCTATGTCTTAGTCTATGTCTTAGTCTATGTCTTAGTCTATGTCTTAGTCTATGTCTTAGTCTATGTCTTAGTCTATGTCTTAGTCTATGTCTTAGTCTATGTCTTAGTCTATGTCTTAGTCTATGTCTTAGTCTATGTCTTAGTCTATGTCTTAGTCTATGTCTTAGTCTATGTCTTAGTCTATGTCTTAGTCTATGTCTTAGTCTATGTCTTAGTCTATGTCTTAGTCTATGTCTTAGTCTATGTCTTAGTCTATGTCTTAGTCTATGTCTTAGTCTATGTCTTAGTCTATGTCTTAGTCTATGTCTTAGTCTATGTCTTAGTCTATGTCTTAGTCTATGTCTTAGTCTATGTCTTAGTCTATGTCTTAGTCTATGTCTTAGTCTATGTCTTAGTCTATGTCTTAGTCTATGTCTTAGTCTATGTCTTAGTCTATGTCTTAGTCTATGTCTTAGTCTATGTCTTAGTCTATGTCTTAGTCTATGTCTTAGTCTATGTCTTAGTCTATGTCTTAGTCTATGTCTTAGTCTATGTCTTAGTCTATGTCTTAGTCTATGTCTTAGTCTATGTCTTAGTCTATGTCTTAGTCTATGTCTTAGTCTGTGTCTTAGTCTATGTCTTAGTCTATGTCTTAGTCTATGTCTTAGTCTATGTCTTAGTCTATGTCTTAGTCTATGTCTTAGTCTATGTCTTAGTCTATGTCTTAGTTTATGTCTTAGTCTATGTCTTAGTCTATGTCTTAGTCTATGTCTTAGTCTATGTCTTAGTCTATGTCTTAGTCTATGTCTTAGTCTATGTCTTAGTCTATGTCTTAGTCTATGTCTTAGTCTATGTCTTAGTCTATGTCTTAATCTATGTCATAGTCTATGTCTTAGTCTATGTCTTAGTCTATGTCTTAGTCTATGTCTTAGTCTATGTCTTAGTCTATGTCTTAGTCTATGTCTTAGTCTATGTCTTAGTCTATGTCTTAGTCTATGTCTTAGTCTATGTCTTAGTCTATGTCTTAGTCTATGTCTTAGTCTATGTCTTAGTCTATGTCTATGTCTTAGTCTATGTCTTAGTCTATGTCTTAGTCTATGTCTTAGTCTATGTCTTAGTCTATGTCTTAGTCTATGTCTATGTCTTAGTCTATGTCTTAGTCTATGTCTTAGTCTATGTCTTAGTCTATGTCTTAGTCTATGTCTTAGTCGATGTCTTAGTCTATGTCTTAGTCTATGTCTTAGTCTATGTCTTAGTCTATGTCTTAGTCTATGTCTTAGTCTATGTCTTAGTCTATGTCTTAGTCTATGTCTTAGTCTATGTCTTAGTCTATGTCTTAGTCTATGTCTATGTCTATGTCTTAGTCTATGTCTTAGTCTATGTCTTAGTCTATATCTTAGTCTATGTCTTAGTCTATGTCTTACTCTATGTCTTAGTCTATGTCTTAGTCTATGTCTTAGTCTATGTCTTAGTCTATGTCTTAGTCTATGTCTTAGTCTATGTCTTAGTCTATGTCTTAGTCTATGTCTTAGTCTATGTCTTAGTCTATGTCTTAGTCTATGTCTTAGTCTATGTCTTAGTCTATGTCTTAGTCTATGTCTTAGTCTATGTCTTAGTCTATGTTTTAGTCTATGTCTTAGTCTATGTCTTAGACTATGTCTATGTCTAAGTCTATATCGTAGTCGATTTATTAGTCTTTGTTTTTTTGTTTTCAAATTTCCACAAAATATTTTTGAAGATTACTTCATTAAATTCTTAAGTATCTTTTGATACAACAACCCTTATGTTTTGAATGAACATTTTTGTTGTTTGCAACAGTTCTAATTATTTTCCTTAAAAGTTTTTTAATTAAATTTTCATCAATGTGATTTAGGAACAACAGCAACAACCAAAAGCGTTTCAGTAATTAAATTTGAATGCAACCTGATAACCACATTAATCTTTAAAATATTAAATACAAAACACCAACACAAAAAAAACTCAACCAAAAACTTTGACAAAAAATAATCCCACAGCTACAATGACAACATACAAAAGTCATCAACATCAGAGGAAAAAATGTTAGAACAAAATCTACGAACTAGTTCCGGTAAAACACAAAAGTAATTAGAGAGCTTTAGCAGCAAAAAAAAAGTTATCATACAACAAAATCTACTCCGGCAGAGAAGGAAAAGATACCAAACAAATTATGATTGTGATTATTTTGAAGTTTTCTAAGGTTTCATGCTGGGAAAGCTTCACTCCACTTGCATTGAGTAGAGACAAAGTTAAAACCCACTAATTACTGTCTTTAAATGAAGATACCGTGTACTATGTTGTTGTTTATTAGGACGGTATCTATGTGGGGAAGGGGGTTTGGATCTGTCAAACTTCATTTGACACATTTTCTTATTTTATAATTTATGACATTTATCTAATGTTTTAGCGTAAATTACTCAAAGTTAACTAAAAATATAAAAAAAAAAACTTTTTGAAAATTGTGTTGTATCATTAGTCTGAAATTCGATTATTCTTCATTTATGTCAATCATTTAGAAATTTCCCCAATTTGCGGAATCTGAGTTTTCCTTTTATCAGTCAAATGAAAATCAGCAATATTTTCTAGGTAACAAAATAAAGATTAATCCTTAGTTTATTAGTTTCAAAATAAGAAAAATATTGTTTCACTTTTTTTGTTTGTTTACATTTTTGGTAAAATGTTTGTTTATCCTACAGGAGGGTTAATGCACCCTTAATCGTTCTGTTTAAATAATATAAGTTTTATCTCTACTACTGGCTCTTTTCCCAATATTTCTTGTTTCCAAAACAGCACGCACGTCAAAACGGAAATGACGAAAAACCCAAACAAGTAGCAAACGCTTTTTTCGAAATTTAATATCATTTTCTAGTCGGATTGTAGAGACTTTATTATTGCTTAAGGGCTTTGTAAGCAAAATTTTATAAAAAAAAGTTTTAATGTTTTGCTATTTGTTTGATTCCAACTCCAAACGTATGCCCCCCTTCAACCGCCCTATTCCACTTCATATTTTTGTTGTTTAAATAAATATGAGTTGAGTCTATGATTTTTCTAATATTTAATATTTGTTGAGTGTGTCAGATTTTCTTGTTGAATATTTGTTGTATTTTGTTCCTTGGAGCTTTTAAGGAATATGTGAAGGTATATCTTGGTAATCCTTATTTTATTTGTTTTTATTGTTTCTTGTTTATTTGATTTCGTAGACGTTTATAAGTTGGATTCATTATAAACGTCTTCATTTCAGGGATTTTAGAAAGTGTCTGGTAACGCCTACATAGAATAATATATAAACTAATAGATAGACTAAGACATAGACTAAAATATCGACTAAGACATAGACTAAGACTTAGACTTAGACTAAGACATAGACTTAGACTTAGACATAGACTAAGACATAGACTAAGACATAGACTAAGACACAGACTAAGACATAGACTAAGACATAGACTAAGACATAGACTAAGACATAGACTAAGACATAGACTAAGACATAGACTAAGACATAGACTAAGACATAGATTAAGACATAGACTAAGACATAGACATAGACAAAGACATAGACTAAGACATAGACTAAGACATAGGCTAAGACATAGGCTAAGACATAGACTAAGACAAAGACTAAGATATAGACTAATACATAGACTAAGACATAGATTAAGACATAAACTAAGACATAGACTAAGACATAGACTAAGACATAGACTAAGACATAGACTAAGACATAGACTAAGACATAGACTAAGACATAGACTAAGACATAGACTAAGACATAGACTAAGACATAGACTAAGACATAGACTAAGACATAGACTAAGACATAGACTAAGACATAGACTAAGACATAGACTAAGACATAGACTAAGACATAGACTAAGACATAGACTAAGACATAGACTAAGACATAGACTAAGACATAGACTAAGATATAGACTAAGACATAGACTAAGACATAGACTAAGACATAGACTAAGACATAGACTGAGACATAGACTGAGACATAGACTAAGACATAGACTAAGACATAGACTAAGACAAAGACTAAGACATAGACTAAGACATAGACTAAGACATAGACTAAGACATAGACTAAGACATAGACTAAGACATAGACTAAGACATAGACTAAGACATAGACTAAGACATAGACTAAGACATAGACTAAGACATAGACTAAGACATAGACTAAGACATAGACTAAGACGTAGACTAAGACATAGACTAAGACATAGACTAAGACATAGACTAAGACATAGACTAAGACATAGACTAAGACATAGACTAAGACATAGACTAAGACGTAGACTAAGACATAGACTAAGACATAGACTAAGACATAGACTAAGACATAGACTAAGACATAGACTGAGACATAGACTAAGACATAGACTAAGACATAGACTAAGACAAAGACTAAGACATAGACTAAGACATATACTAAGACATAGACTAAGACATAGACTAAGACGTAGACTAAGACATAGACTAAGACATAGACTAAGACATAGACTAAGACATAGACTAAGACATAGACTAAGACATAGATTAAGACATAGACTAAGACATAGACTAAGACATAGACTAAGACATAGACTAAGACATAGACTAAGACATAGACTAAGACATAGACTAAGACATAGACTAAGACATAGACTAAGACATAGACTAAGACATAGACTAACACATAGACTAAGACATAGACTAAGACATAGACTAAGACATAGACTAAGACATAGACTATGATATAGACTAGACATAGATTAAGACATAGACTAAGTTATTTTTTGACTTTAGTTTTTTCGATAAAAAATAACAGTTATTTTTGACATTTATTTTTTCAATCAAAACTAAAAGTTATTTTTTTGACTTTTATTTTTTCGAGCAGAAATAAAAGGTATTTTGGTTTAAATTCATGATAAATTCATTATATTTATTAAAAACGTTTTTCAAACAAAGATAATTTTTCAGTGAAAATAATTTTCATATGCTCAAAAATTAATGGAGTTGAGTTTTGCAATCATAATTGGGGTGGAAGACACAAAAATAACTCTTATTTCTGCTTGAAAAATAACTTTTATTTTTGTTCGAAAAAATAAAAGTTAAAAATAACTCTTATATAAAAATCAAAAAATAACTGTATTTTTTTTTCTACAAAATAAAAATCAGATTTTTAAAAAGCATCACATTTTATGAAAATTTGGTCCAAGACTATCATACTTGGTTTTATTCTCCGACATTTCCTTGAGGTTCCTGTGTATAATCAAAAATTCAAAAATAACAGTTATTTTAGGTCCCTGGGTCAAGATACTTACGTTTTTTTAAAAATGGGACAACGTTCAGGAACACTAGCGAACAAAAAAGCTAAAAAAATCTCTAAGAAATATTTTGTGCGCTAGAAATTTGCTGTTATGAAAAAAGCCAAGCATTTGTGCCATCAAGTACGATAAACACAGAAATTTGTATGAACTATGTTTCCTACAAAAATCAATTTGACCGTTTTTTAGTCAACATAGCGTGTTATATATGTATTTGTTGTCCGATATGGCATCACACCACTATTAAAAAAATACACTTGAGTGGTATTCAAATAATTTTGTAATTTTGTACCTCTAGAGGCAAATCTATTTAACTGCGCAAAGCTTCAGCAGTGGAATCTTCCAAAAAGGTAATATAAGCTAATATTAAATCTTTAATGGAACAACTTCCAAAAATACTAATAATGCTTCATAGCACGGTTTAAGTTTTATTGAACTTGGTACAACTACAAATTTTATTCAGAACACTTCCTACTTTACCAAACTGATATTTTTTAGGCCATACCAAGGAATTTGCACTATCATTTTGATATTTGTCCCCTATCATTTTTATCTTGGACAAATTTGCATCCATTTCATATGACCAAACCGATGTAATGAGGAGAATGTTCCCTATGTCGCCAACAAACTTGACTAGTGGTATTACACATAAACTGCGCAAAGCTTCAGCAGTGGAATCTTCCAAAAAGGTAAGATAAGCTAATATTAAATCTTTAATGGAACAACTTCTAAAAATACTAATAATGCTTCATAGCACGGTTTAAGTTTTATTTAACCTGGTACAACTACAAATTTTATTCAGAACACTTCCTAATTTGCCAAACTGATATTTTTAGGCCATACCAAGGAATTTGCACTATCATTCTGATATTTGTCCCCTATCATTTTTATCTTGGACAAATTTGCATCCATTTCATATGACCAAACCGATGTAATGAGGAGAATGTGCCCTCTGTCGCCAACAAACTTGACTAGTGGTATTACACATAAACTGCGCAAAGCTTCAGCAGTGGAATCTTCCAAAAAGGTAATATAAGCTAATATTAAATCTTTAATGGAACAACTTCCAAAAATACTAATAATGCTTCATAGCACGGTTTAAGTTTTATTGAACTTGGTACAACTACAAATTTTATTCAGAACACTTCCTAATTTGCCAAACTGATATTTTTTTGGCCATATTAAGGAATTTGCACAATCATTTTGATATTTGTCCCCTATCATTTTTATCTTGGACAAATTTGCATCCATTTCATATGACCAAACCGATGCACTTTGGGGCGAAAGCCTTCAATAATGGCGATTAATTCAAAAGATGAACTTTAACTTTCACAACCATATTTGGTACCATATGAAAGTAGATAAAATTCTACATCACTAACTGCAAAAATAAAAGTTCTTGGTAGTTTATTTTATTTACAGTGTGTGTTCAAAGTTCAATAGTTTTTGTTATTTTTGTGCGAATTGATTAAAAGAAAAAAATTTGATATTTCAAGTGATTATAGTTTTTATTAAAACTTTTATAAGTAAAAGTTTTTTAATGGAACCGTTAACTCCAGGTATATGAGCATTTAAAAAGATATTTTTTATTTAAATAAATGTTTTAGAAATATTTATAAATTAAAAAAAATAAATTGCTCTAAAAATTTGGTAATTTTAATATATACATTGAGTTTTAACAACTTTGCGGATGAGTGCAGGAAAAAATGATTATATGGTCTTAAAATATAATATTTTAGCTAATAAATCCCAAAATATTTTGTTGCGCGTTAGTGCGATTTTTGAGTTATGGAAGTTTTTGTGAATGAATTCTAGTTGTTGACAGGTCGGTTTCAAAACTCATTTTTTATATTTTCGAAAATTTTACTTAGAAAATATAAGAATATAAAAATTATTTCACCGGTAATTAAAAATATACAACTAGGAAAATAAAATGAATGAAAAACGGAGGTCAATTCTTTAACAGTTTCGCCGTACCAACGATTTTAATTCGCCGATTTTCGGCGAAAAATTTAATTTTTTGGTCTTTATTTAACAAGTGCTTATTAAATTTATTTTTGTTCAATTTTGATAAAACTATTATTCAATATTATTGCTCAGTATATAAAAAATTTAAAGTGAGCCTTTTTTTCAAATTGGATAATTTTAACCCTTTCTTTCCCGGGGCAAAGCTCAAATTTTTAATTTTTTATTTTTCATGGTAATATAACAATAATCAAATAATTATTTTTATGAAATTAATGATACAAATAATTATTTTTATATGATTTTTCGAAATTCACTAATAAATTCTTAAATTTCCCTAATTTTCTCATAAAAACCTAAAAAATCCAAATTTTTACTTTTGAGCCCGGGAAAGAAAGGGTTAATGTAATTTCGAAAAAAAAACATCCAGCATACATTCTCTATATACTGGACAATAATATGCATTAAGATATTGTTAAATTTGAACATAAGTGAAATTTACCAAGCACCTCCTCAAATTATGACCAAAAAATTATATTTCCGCGAAACTTTAAAAGTATGATGAATATGTAGTAAATATTGTTTTTATAAATAACTAAATAAAGAAAATAAAGAAGCTTTATTGTGTTTACAAATATTTGTAAATAAAAAATAATTATATTTTCTAATGTGACTTTTTTGAGTAAAATTTTTGGAGTTATGAATTTTGAAAAAAACGTATTTTTTGTTAAAACTAAACGTAAACAAATATTTAATATTTATTTTATTTATTTAAAAAAAATATATTTTTTCTAAAGACACAAAAATATGCTCTAATTTACAATTTAATTTATTAATTTATCGTTTTTAATTCCAAAGTTACAGCAAAAATAGTCAAATAAGACCATTTTATCCAAAATAGACAAAAGCCCATAAAAGGTTAAGAATTTATGTTTTTTCAAAATTTGTTCTTTTAAATATTGGGCTTTTATGTATTTATAAATATTTATCATTAAAAAATAACAATATTTTAAAATAACGACTTTTATGAATTAATCGCCACTTTCTGTACCATTCACCCCACTGTGCGATGTAATGAGGAGAATGTGCCCTCTGTCGCCAACAAACTTGACTTGTGGTATTACACATAAACTGCGCAAAGCTTCAGCAGTGGAATCTTCCAAAAAGGTAAGATAAGCTAATATTAAATCTATAATGGAACAATTTCCAAAAATACTAATAATGCTTTATATCACGGTTTAAGTATTATTTAACCTGGTACAACTACAAATTTTATTCAGAACACTTCCTAATTTGCCAAACTGATATTTTTTAGGCCATACCAAGGAATTTGCACTATCATTTTGATATTTGTCCCCTATCATTTTTATCTTAGACAAATTTGCATCCATTTTATATGACCAAACCAATGAAGATAATGTGCCCTCTGTAGTCAACAAACTTGACTAGTGATATTACACATATTTTTAAAGTTTCAATATCAAAAAATATTTCAGAAAATTTATGCGTTTTCTAATTTTTTGCTACATAGACAATTTTAGTTACAAACGCCTAGAAAAAAACTCAACATTGGGAATATTTTAAAATCGGCTTGAATTTGGGAGTTAAATAAAAGTCAGGAAAAAGAGCAGTCGTTAGCATAAAATTACAAATCGTTCTCCTGGGGGAGGCCGACGAAACTAAGACGGCGGTGAGAACAACAACTGCGGCGTTTGTCAAATAAAAACAGTGGGTGGCATAAATTTACCCAGAAAAAATCAAGCAAACCTTAAAGTCATTTACTAAAATAAAAAATTAAAATGATAGTAACACTTTTATCTAGTACGAGCGTATGCTACTGCATACAATGAATACTACCAAGCTAAAGTCCTTAAATATAAAATGAAATTTCAAAAAGTATCTGTGTGTGAGCGACTGTGTGAGTCTGTGTTTAAAAGATAAAATGCACTGAATACTTAAGTGAAATTGAAACTCAAGTGGGAAGGATAAATATATTTATATAGAGAAAGAGTGAAAAAATAAAAAATGAACATGAGCCAAGAACATAATCAATAAAATAAAATTGTACGGGCAACAAAGTGCTCATTTAAATGTTGGGTTACCACCCATTTTTGCCTCTACTCAGCGGGTCACTTTAAAAGGATGTGTTGGGATTTGTCGAAAAAACTGTCTTTTATACTGGGTCTATGATTTGCATACGAAAGCATATTTAATATAAATTTTTTTGCATATTTCTTGGCATTTTTAAAGAATCTATAGAAAATGCATAAAAAACTCAAAAAACCTGCTCACTCTTTCCTCTTAAAAAGGATATCACATAAGCCCAAACCAACTAAACTCCTTTAAAACAGCCACAGACAAAAGGACTCCATCAGATTGTATTGTTTTTAAGAGATTCCCCTCATTTATGTCTTTAGTCTTATTGTGACTTAATCTACTTAAATGTCTTTGAATTTAACGAAAATTTGTTTGCTCAACAAACGTTACAAACGACCGAAAGAAATGTTAAGTAAAGCAGGAAGTTTTAGCCCTTCGCCACCATTAACATGTTCATCATCGACAACGCTATCGTCACATTTCTCTTAAAAGGATATTAACAAGGATTTATAGGGTATCATCGGAGTTTTTAGTGGCATTTAAAGCAGAAACAAAAAAAAAATCAAATGCTTAAAATTGCTTGTTCCTGCTTGTGTTGTAATGTTTTACATAAGGACATGTTTACGTTTGCCGGGTCTTAAATACTTTACAACGAGTACTTTAGAGGATTATTTGATTAAAATCTTTTAGACAATGAATATAAGGAAATTTACATATTTTATATTTAAATTGATTAAACAACTTAAGAAAAGTTCAATTTAATTACGGCGATAAAGTAGGTTTTAAAGGTAAATTTATTTTTTCTAAAAAAGTTCAGACTTTGAGTTCAGATTTTTCGAAAGTTGTACAATAATTGGTTTTGTCTAGTCGTTATATTGATCAATATACCCAATTACACTGATCAACAAGAGAAATTACTTTGAAATCTGACTATTTAATTTCGATATATTATGGCTCCCTAAGTACAAAAAACCGAAAATTCTATGAACACGATTTTTCAATACAAAAATTTTCGATACAATTTTTTTTGTATAAAAAAATTTTCTTTAAATTTTTTTTGTATAAAAAAATTTTCTTAAAAATTTTTCCTATAGAAAAATTTTCGTTAAAAATATTTTTTTATAGAAAAATTTTCGATAAAATTTTTTTTCTATAGAAAAATTATCGACAAAAACTTTTTTCTATAGAAAAATTATCGATAGAAGCAATTTTCTGTAGAAAAATTTTCTATAAAAAAATTTTCTATAGAAAAAGTTTTTGATAAATTTTTTTGACCTAAACCGACTCGAACTTATAACCTCCTGCACAAAAATCTTGGTTCAAATTAAATTATTTAATTACTTTCAACAAAATTTTCAATAGCAAATTTTTTGATTAAAAAAAAATTATAGAAAAATTTTGGACAACAAATTTTCTATAGAAAATTAAAAACAAAAAAATTTGAATTAAAAATTCTTTAGAAAAATGTTCTATAGTAAAATTTTTCATAAAAAAATTTTCTATGAAAAAATGTTTGACAAAAATATTTTCTATAGAAAAATTTTTGAAAAAAAAATTTTCTATACAAAATTTTTGATAACAAAATGTTTGTAGAAAAATTTTTGATAAAAATTTTTTTATGGACAAATTTTTGATAAAAAAATTTTCTATAGAAAAATTTTTGACAAACAAAAAAAAAAAATTATACTTTTTTCATAAAAGCAATTTCTTATAGAAACATTTTTGATAAAAAATTGTCTATAGAAAAATTTTTGATAAAAAATTTTCTATAGAAAAATTTTTGATAAAAAATTTTCTATAGAAAAATTTTTGATAAAAAATTTTCTATAGAAAAAGTTTTGATAAAAAATTTTCTATAGAAAAAGTTTTGATAAAAAATTTTCTATAGAAAAATTTTTGTTAACAAATTTTCTATAGAAAAATTTTTGATAAAAATTTTCTATAGAATAATTTTTGACAAAAAATTGTCTATAGAAAAATTTTTTATAAAAAATTTTCTATAGAAAAATTTTTGATAAAAAATTTTCTATAGAAAAATTTTTGATAAAAAATTTTCTAAAGAAAAATTTTTGATAAAAAATTTTCTATAAAAAAATTTTTGATAAAAAATTTTCTATAGAAAAATTTTTGTTAAAAAATTTTCTATAGAAAAATTTTGGATAAAAAATTTTCTATAGAAAAATTTTTGATAAAAAATTTTCTATAGAAAAATTTTTGATAAAAAATTTTCTATAGAAAAATTTTTGATAAAAAATTTTCTATAGAAAAATTTTTGATAAAAAATTTTCTATAGAAAAATTTTTGTTAAAAAATATTCTATAGAAAAATTTTTGAAAAAAAATTTTCTATAGAAAAATTTTTGATAAAAAAATTTTCTATAGAAAAATTTTTGATAAAAAATTTTCTATAGAAAAATTTTTGATAAAAAATTTTCTATAGAAAAATTTTTGTTAAAAAATTTTTTATAGAAAAATTTTTGATAAGAAATTTTTCTATAGAAAAATTTTTGACAAAGAATTGTCTATAGAAAAATTTTTGTTAAAAAATTTTCTATAGAAAAATTTTTGATAAAAAATTTTCTATAGAAAAATTTTTGATAAAAAATTTTTCTATAGAAAAATTTTTGATAAAATATTTTCTATAGAAAAATTTTTGATATAGAAAAATTTTTTATCAAAAATTTTTCTATAGAAAATTTTTTATCAAAAATTTTTCTATAGAAAATTTTTTAACAAAAATTTTTCTATAGACAATTTTTTATAAAAAAAAATCTATCAAAAAATTTTTGAAAAAAAAATTTTCTATAGAAAAATTTTTGACAAAGAAAAAAATCTACAGAAAAATTTCTGTGGAAAAATTTTCGATAAAAACATTTTCTATAGAAAAATTTTTGATAAAAACAATTTCTATTGAAAAATTGTTGAGAAAAAAAAATTTATTGAAAAATTTTTGATAAAAAATTTTCTATGGAAAAATGTTTGATCAATAAATTATTAATCGAAAAATTTATGACAAAACAAATTTCTATAGAAAAATTTTCTAAAGATAAATTTGTTCTATAGAAAAATTTTTGATAAAAAATTTTCTATAGAAAAATTGTTGATAAAAAATTTTCTATAGAAAAATTGTTGATAAAAAAATTTTCTATAAAAAAATTTTTGATAAAAAATTTTATATAGAAAAATTTTTGATAAAAAAAATTTTATAGAAACATTTTTCAGGAAAAGTTATTGGCAAAAAAATTTTCTATAGAAAAATTTTTGAGAAAAAAAAATTTTTCAATAGAAAAATTTTTGATTTGTTTTGGTTACAAAAATTTTTTATGGAAAATTTTTTGATAAAGAAATTTCTGTTGAAAAATTTTTAATAAAAAAATTTTCTATAGAAAAATTTTTGAGAAAAAAAAAAAATTCTATAAAAAAATTTTGGATAAAAACAATTTTTTATAGAAAAATTTTTGATAAAAAAAATTTCTATAGAAAAGTTTTTGATAAAAAAATTCTATAGAAAAATTTTTGATAAAAAAATTCTATAGAAAAATTTTTGGTAAAAAAAAATTTCTGATAAAAAAAATGTTTGATAAAAAAAAATTTCTGATAAAAAAAAATTTTTGATAAAAAATTTTTGGAAAAATTTTAAGTGCAAAAATTTTTGACAAAAAAAGATCTATAGAAAAATCTTTGACAAAAAAAAATGTTACTTATGCCCCTATTGCCGTTTGCAACTCAACTCAGTTCTGTGGTTTGCCAGTCGACCCAATTTGCACTCAACCAAATTATTTTTTGATGTTGTGGAACAAAAACAGCGTTAAGATCCGCAATATCAAAAAATAATTTGGTTAAGTGAAAGTCGGGTCGACTGGCAGACGACCAAACTGAGTTAAGTTGAGACCGGCAATGGGGGCATTTCCTTAACACAATTTGATGGTGTATATATAAAACTCGGCACTGCCGAATATAACACTCTTACTCGTTCATCTTAAATTAGCTCCAGCAAAGAAAGACAGGGTTTCATGGGCATTTAGAAAATATTTTTAATTCTATTAATAGAACTCCTTTATAAATAGTTATCATTATCTTAAGAATAACTAATATTTACCAAAAACTTTTAAATATATTAAAAAAATTAGATAATTTTCTTAAAAGCCTTCAAGGACAATCAAAAAATGAAAAGAATTCCAACTTATTATGCTCATACTTACATGGTTATAATAGAGATTTTTTTTATTTTGAAAACATATAATAACAAGACCATAAGTGGTTACCACTTGAATGGTACTTTCAGACAACAATAATATCGCACATTAACCATCTTGGGCTTTTCTATACCCAACACAATGCGAAAACCTACAAACAAAAATTAAATACAAATGTCAACATAAAATTTAAAATCATGGGAATTTTGTAAGTAAAATATTTATAGGAAGGATATTTGTGTGCAATAATTTGAAAAAATGGAAACAATGACCCCTAAAAGTATGCTACAGCTGAGGACATAGCAACAAAAAAATCAAAGAGAAGGGAATAGAATAGAGATGAGAGCTTTAAAATAAAGTGAGTGACCATAAGAATCTATTAAACAAATGGCTTAAAAATGCATTAAACTAATTGAAATTGCGAAAAATGAAACTAAAGAAAAAATGGCAAAATGACAAAGAAAATATACAGACACACTCACACATACATACGCAGAGATTTTAATGGTAGTGGTTTGCATTTTAAACAGTCAGAATGTCTGCTAAAGATCCTTTAAATACACCACAATGACAAACAATTCCTCTGATGTTTATTTAACACTTCATACCCTTCTGTGTTTGTATGTTTTTCCTTCCTTCCTTTTATGTGACACCACTACTAGTTACTCTCTGGAGTATTATTTATTTCCGTTTTTGTTTTCTCTCTGTGTATTTATTTGCCATAAGTGCGAAAACGTGTGATGAAAGTGTAAAAACGAAAACGCCAACACGAATATTTCGCAATCACATTCACTTACTTTCTCACTATAAAAACATCAAATACCACATTTAATCGCACAATTTCAATACAAATAATTTGTTTCAATATAAGAAAAAAATATAATTTTTATATTCCAAACGTTTCGTATTCGTTATCGAAATGTAAATAAATACAAATTGTATTGTAATGATACTTTAGCCAACATTAGCTACTGGATTTTCCAAATGTCTTGGGTGTTTTTTCAACTAAAATTTCAGGCAATTTTCTTGTTGTTGCCGCAAAATATGCTTCTTTTTTTCAAACCAAAAAATCCTTAGAATTGTAAAGAAATCACGTTTTTTTTATAAAATCTTCAAAAGGGACGTTTTTTTGGTATTAGCTGGATTTTGTTTGGAGTAATCTTCTGAGCTTTTAAATTTATTTATTTTGCAAAACAAAATATTTTGGGAAATACCAATTTACTGCTTTTTAAATTTGTCACCTGTAGAGTTTATGTTTTAAGGAAAGTGCAAAAATTAAAAAAAAACCTTAAAGAAATCCACAGGGGTTCTTTTAAAAGAACGTGAAATTTCTTAAAAGTTTCAATAAGGCATGTAAATATTTTGAGCATTCAAAAATTTACTATAAAAATTTTTCGTTATAAAAATTTTTCAAAAGAAAACTATTAATAAAAAATATTATAAAAAATTTTCTATAGAAAATTTTTATTATAAAAAATTTTCTATAAAAAATTTTTCATTATAAAAATTTTCTATAGAAAATTTTTCATTATAAAAATTTTTCTAAAGAAAATTTTTCATTATAAAAATTTTTCTAAAGAAAATTTTTCATTATAAATGTTTTCTAAAGAAAATTTTTTATTATACAAATTTTTCTAAAGAAAATTTTTCATTATACAAATTTTTCTAAAGAACATTTTTCATTATAAAAATTTTTCTAAAGAAAATTTTTCATTATACAAATTTTTCTAAGAAAATTTTTCATCATAAAAAAATTTTCTATAGAAAATTTTTCGTTATCAAAAATTTGTATCAAAAATTTTCTATAGAAAATTTTTCATTATAGAAAATTTTTCATTATCAAAATTTTTCTGTAGAAAATTTTTCATTATAGAAAATTTTCTATACAAAATTTTTCATTATAGAAAATTTTCTATACAAAATTTTTCATTATAAAAAATTTTCCATAAAAATTTTTTTTTTATTAAAAATTTTGTATAGAAAATTTTTCATTATTAAAAATCAAAAATTTTTATCAAAAATTTTCTATAGAAAATTTTTCATTATAGAAAATTTTTCATTATAGAAAATTTTTCATTATCAAAAATTTTCTATAGAAAATTTTTCATTATAGAAAATTTTCTATAAAAAATTTTTCATTATAGAAAATTTCTATAGAAAATTTTTCATTATAGAAAATTTTCTATAGAAAATTTTTCATTATAGAAAATTTTCTATAGAAAATTTTTCATTATAGAAAATTTTCTATACACAGTTTTCATTATAGAAAATTTTCTATACACAATTTTTCATTATAGAAAATTTTTTACACAAAATTTTTCATTATAAAAAAATTTCCATAAAAAGTTTTTCTTTATTAAAAATTTTGCATAGAAAATTTTTCATTATTAAAAATTTTGTATAGAAATTTCTATAATAAATTTTTGATAATGAAAAATTTTCTATAGAAAATTTTCGATAATGAAAAATTTTCTATAGAAAATTTTCGATAATGACAAATTTTCTATAGAAATTTTTTATAATGAAAAATTGTTTATAGAAAATTTTTGATAATAAAAAATTTTCTATAGAAAATTTTTGATAATAAAAAATTTTCTATAGAAAATTTTTGATAATAAAAAATTTTCTATAGAAAATTTTTGATAATAAAAAATTTTCTATAGAAAATTTTTGATAATAAAAAATTTTTATAGAAAATTTTCTATAATGAAAAATTTTCTGTAGACAATTTTTTATAATAAAAAATTTTTGATAACGAAAAATTTTCTATAGAAAATTTTAGATAATAAAAAATTTTCTTGAGAAAATTTTTTTTTTAGGAAAATTTTTATAACGAAAAATATTCTTTAGAAAAATTTTTATAATGAAAAATTTTTCTAAAGAAAATTTTTCGTTATAAAAATGTTTTTATAGAAAATTTTTCGTTATTAAAATTTCTCTATAGAAAATTTTTTATTATAAAAATTTGTCTATAGAAAATGTTTCGTTATAAAAATTTTTCTATAGAAAATTTTTGGTTATAAAAATTTTTCAAAAGAAAATTTTTGGTTATAAAAATTTTTCTATAGAAAATTTTTCGTTATAAAAATTTTTCTATAGAAAATTTTTCGTCATAAAAATTTTTCTATAGAAAATTTTTCGTTATAAAAATTTTTCTATAGAAAATTTTTCGTTATAAAAATTTTTCTATAGAAAATTTTTCGTTATAAAAATTTTTCTATAGAAAATTATTCGTTATAAAAATTTTTCTATAGAAAATTATTCGTTATAAAAATGTTTCTATAGAAAATATTTCGTTATAAAAATGTTTCTTTAGAAAATTTTTCGTTATAAATATTTTACTATATAAAATTTTTCGTTATAAAAATTTTTCTATAGAAAATTTTTCGTTATAAAAATTTTTCATTATAAAAATGTTTCATTATAAAACGTTTTTTCAACGGGAAATTTTTCATTATGACAATTTTTTAATAGGAAATTTCTCATTATAACAATTTTTTAATAGGAAATTTTTCTATAAATATGTCTCTATAGAAAATTTTTCAATAGAAAACTTTTTATTTCAAAAATTTTGTATAGAAAATTTTTCAATATAAAAATTTTTTCTATAGAAAATTTTTTCTATAAAAATTATTTATTATAAAAATGTTTCTATAGAAAATTTCTTTTTATTAATTTTTTTTTATAAAAATGTTTCTATAGACAATTTTCAGAATTAGATTTTTTTTACAGAAAATTTTTAATTCTAATAATTTTATTTTAGGAAATTTTTTAAAATATATTTATATTTTTTTAATAGTTTATAGAAAAGTTTTTATAATGACAAGTTTCAATAGAAAATTTTTTATAATATTAAATTTTTCATAGTTAAATTTTTAAAATTAAAAATTTTTCTATAGAAAATTTTTGATTAAAAAATTTTCCATTTAAAAAATTTTTATAGAAAAGTTTTCATTATATAAATTTTTCTATAGAAAATTTTTTGATATAAAAATTTTTCTATAGAAATTTTTAGTTATACAAATTTTTCTATGGAAATGTTACGTTAAAATTATTTTTCTATATAAAATTTTTCTTTATAAAAATTTCTATTTTTTCTATTTTAATTATAAAATATTTATGTTGAAAAATTGTCTATAGAATAATTTTAAATAAAAAAATTTTCTATAGAAAAATTTTATATCATAAATTTTTATAAAGTTAAATTTCTATAAAAAATTTTATACAAAAAAATTTTTAAATAAAACTTTTTATAGAAAAATTTTCTATAAAAAATGTTCTATAAAAAATTTCTATAGAAAAATTTTAAATCCAAAAATTTTCGATTAAAAATTTTATATCGAAAAGTTTTCTATAAAATAATATTATATCAAAATATTTTCAACAGAAGAATTTTATATCGAAAAATTTTCTATGCAAAAATTTTATATAGAAAATTTTCCATTATAAAAATTTTTCGATGGAAAACTTTTCAATGTTAATTCTTCTTTAGAAAATTTTTCGGTAGAAAATTTTTCATTATAAAATTTTTCATAAGAAAAATGTTTCTATTTTTTCTATAGAAAAGTTTTAATTATAAATTGTTTTTATAGAAAATTTTTCAATATTAATTTTTTTTTATAAAAATTGTTCAATATAAAAACTTTTTATTTTTCATCATTCAAATTTTTGTATTTATTTATTTATTTATTAAATTAAAATTTTAACAAAAAGTTTTTTCAAAGCAAGATTTGTGATCTACATAAAATATATAAATTTACGTAAATTTCTTTCCTTTAATAATCTTATATAAATATCAATAAAATTTAGAAAAAAAAACTCCCCAAAAAATAAGAATTAAAACAAATAAAATTAAAATATTTCGTGCTTGAAAAATTCGATTACATTTAATTGAATTTTCCCTAATACTCTCGGCTTAAAAATGTAAATTACAATTTTTTTTTTGTTTTTCGCTCAGTTTTCAAAAGAAAAACTTCTGCAAATAAATAATAAAGAAAAAACGCGTGTCAAGGCAGGAAATATTTCATTTTATTGATGAAACTCGTATTCAAATTACGAAATTTATTAGGAAGGGAAAAAAGTTGTGCATCTAAGAAACATAAGAATACGAGAATACAATACAAATAACTCAAATAATTCTAAAGATACTGTCATTTTATTGGATTTTTTATTTCTTCCTTATAATTTTTTTTATTATTGATTGCCCTGATTATATTACAATTGTGAAAAATAATCATGGCTTTTGCCGAAAAGGAAAAGGGGAGGAAAATAAATATGATACAAAAACCCAAAACGAAATTATGGAAAAAATCACGATTTTCTTAAAAGAAACATAAACAAATTGTGATCAAAGTAAAACAAAAATCGGCCAGAAAAAAATAGCGTAGTTAATTAAAGAAAAATCTTGAAAAAACTTTAATTTATTTGCAGCAAAACTTTGTCCTTTTGAGAGCTAAAACCGCCCTTAAACAATTTTATTAAATTTATGAAAAAAAATTGTGAAGAATAAGCAAAAACTTGGAATTCATGAATAATTCAATTATTAACTTATAACAAGCTTAAAAGGCATATAAAAATCACTAAAACCTGCAATTACCTGTTGACAATCTTCTTTTAGTTTGGTCTCATACTTTGGCTAAAATATTCTACATAATCCAGAGATGAAAAGAATGAGTTCGTTAAAGAATTTATATTATTAACCCTAATAATTTCTTATATCTTTTAGTTTTAGACTAGACACAATTTGATATATCGAAAAGTTTTCTATGGATAACATTTTCTACCTAAAATTTTCTATTGAAAAATTTTATACAAAAAAATTTATATAAAAAAATTTTATACAAAAAAAATTATATAAAAAAATTTTATACAATAAAACTTTCTATAGAAAAATTTTATAACGAAAAATTTTATATAGAAAAATTTGTATGCTGAAAAATTTTCAATAGAAAATTTTATAAAGAAATTTTGTGACAGAACAATTTTCTATAGAAAAATTTTTCTAAAAAAAATTGCTATGGAAAAGCATTTTTTTATGAAAAAATTTTCTATAGATAAATTTTTTAATGAAAAAATTTATATCGAAAAAATTTAATATTAAAAACTTTTCAATAGAATCATTTGATGTTAAAATATGTCATAAAGAAGATTTTTAAATATAGCAATAATGCGAGGTTTTTGATCTGTCTAAATTGGGGATAATCCTTCTAAAGAGATGGCTTAACCAACCATCGAAACGCGTCGAGGACTTTGGCTTCTCCGCAAACATTTTTTGGCTTTTTATCAATAAATTGGTCTGTTACATTTATAAATAAATGTAACAGATTTGGAATCAAATACTTTTCTTTTTGAAGAAAATTTTTTACAAAAAAATTTTATATCGAAAAATTTTCTATAAAATTGTTTGATAAGAAAAATTTTTCTTTATAAAATATTTTATAGAAAATTTTTCAATATAAAATTTTTTTGATGAAAATTTTTCTATATAACATTTTTTAACATAAAATTTTTCTATTGAAAATTTTTTAGTATATAATTTTCCATTAAAAAATTTTTCTACCAAAAAGTTTCTATAGAAAAATTTTATAGTAACAAATTTTATATCAAAAAATTTTCTATAGAAAAAATTGATAAAGAAATAATTTCTATAAAAAAATTTTATGTCATAAAATTTTCCATAGAAAAATTATATATCGAAAAATTGTCTATAAAAAGATTTTATATTAGAAAATTTAATATGGAAAAATGTCTATAAAAAAATTTTATATAGAAAAACTTTCTATAGAAAAATTTTCTATAGAAAAAATTTATATCGAAAAATGTTCAATCAAAATATTTTCTAAAGAAAAATTTTATATCGAAAAATTTTCTATGAAAAGATTTTATATAAAAAAAATTTTCTATGAAAAGATTTTATATAGAAAATGTTCTAAAAAAATTTTATGTCGAAGAATTTTCTTATATCGAAACATTTTCTATAGAAAAATTTTTATCAAAAAATTTTCTATAGAAAAATTTTATATCGAAAAATTTTCTATAGAAAAATTTTCTACAGAAAAATTTTATGTCAAAAAGTTTTCTATAGAAAAATTTAATATCGAAAAATTTTTATAGAATATAATTTTATATTAAAAAAAAAATTGATATCGAAAAATTTTCTGTAGAAAATTTTATATCGAAAAATTATCTACAAAAAAATTTTCTTTACAAAAATTTTCGATTTAAAATTTTATATAGAAAAATTTTATATGGAAAAAGTTTCGAAAGACAAATTTTATATAGAAGCATTTTCTATATACAAATTTTCTACAGAAAAATGTTTAATATAAAAATTTTCTATCCGAAAATTTCTATAGAAAAATTTTATATAGAAAAATTTTCTATATTAAATTTTTCTATAGGAAATTTTTCCATATAAAATTTTATAGAAAAACTTTCTACAGAAAAATTTTTTTCCGAAAAATTTTGTATCGAAAAATTTTCTACGGAAATATTTTCTTCAAAAAATTTTATATGAAAAAATTTTGTATGAAAAAATTTTCTATAAAATGTTTGATAAAGAAAAATTAAAAAAAAATTATATTAAAAATTTTCTATAGAAAAATTTTATATTAAAAATTTTTATATCGAAAAATTTTCTATAGAAAAAGTTTTTATTGAAAAATTTTCTATAAAAACATTTTATATCAAAAAATATTCTATATAAAAATTTTATATTGAAAAATATTCTATAGAAAAATTTTCTATTAAAAAATTTCATATAAAAAAATTTAAAAAAAATTTATATTAAATTATTTATTATTATTTAAAAAAAAAAAAATTTTCTGTGAAAAATGTAGATAATTTTCGGTATAAAATTTTCTATGAAAAATTTTTCGATTTAAAATTATTTAATATCGAAAAATTTTCTATTAAATAATTTTAAATCGAAACATTTTTCATAGAAAATTTTATATCGAAAATTTATCTACAGAAACATTTTATAAAGAAAAATTTTATACAGGAAAAGTTTCTAAAGACAAATTTTATGTTGAAATATTTTCTTTAGAAAAATTTTATATAGAAAATATTTCTATAGAAAATTTTTCCATATAAAATTTTATTTAGAAAAATTTTTTTAAAGAAAAATTTACTATAGAAAAATTTTCTAGAGAAAAAATTAATATAAAAAAATTTAATATCCAAAAATTTTCTATAGAAATATTATATGTCGAAAAATTTTCTATGGAAAATTTTGTATCCAAAAATGTTCGATTAAATAATTTGATATCGAAAAATTTTCTATAGAACAATTTTCTACAGAAAAATTTTATATAGAAAAATTTTATAAAGAAAAAAATTCTATAGAAAATTTTGTATCGGAAAATTTTCTGTAGAAAAATTTTATATCAAAAAATTGTTCTATAGTACATATTTCTACAGAAAAATTTTATATACACAAATTTTATAAAGAATTCTATAGAAAATTTTTGATATAAAAATTTCATATAGAAAGTGGTTGTATCGAAAAATTTTCTATAAACAAATTAAAAAATTTTATATCGAAAATTCTTTTATAGAAAAATTTAATTTTGAAAATTTTTTATAGAAAAATTTAATATCGAAAAATTTTCTATAGAAATATTTAATATAAAAAAATTTTGTATAGAAAATTTAATAGCGAATAATTTTCTATAGAATAATTTTATATCAAAAAATTTTCAATAGAAAAATTTTATATCGAAAAATTTTCTATAGAAAAACTTTTAAGTTTTCGATTAAAAAATTGTCTTCAGAAAAATTTTATATTGGAAAATTTTTTATAGAAAAATGTTCTATTAAAAATTTTCTATTGAAAAATTTTATATAAAAAATTTTAATATTAAAAAATTTTATATCAAAAAATTGTATATACAAAAATTTTTGATAAATAAAGATAATTTTATAAAGCAAAATTTTGTAAAAAAATATCGAACATTTTTTTATGGAAAAATTTTCTACAGAAAAAAATTCTATAGATTTTTTTAATTTTATATAAAAATTTTTTTTATAGACAAATTTTGTATTGAAAAATTTTCGTGAGAAGAATTTTATATTGAAAAATTTTCTACAGAAAAAATTTATATTAAACATTTTTATACCGAAAAATTTATATCAAAAAATTTTATATACAAAAATTTTTGATAAAAAAAATGATATAGAAACATTTTATATAGCAAAATTTTTTATATCGAAAATCTTTTTATGGAAAAATTTTCTATAGATTTTTTTTTAATTTTATATTAAAGTATTGTTTCTATAAAAAAATTTTATATTGAAAAATTTTCTAGAGAAAAATTTCCTACAGAAAAATTTTAAAATAAAAAAATTTCTACAGAAAAATTTTGTATTAAAAATCTTATATCGAAAAAATTTCTATAGAAATTTTTTCCATAAAAAAATTTTATATCTCAAAATTTTTTGAAGAAAAATGTAGTATCGAAAAATTTTTTATGCAAAAATTTAATATAGAAAAATTTTCTACAGAAAAATTTTATATTGTTTTTTTTTTTTTAATTTAATATCGAAAAATTTTCTGTAGAAAAATTTAATATCGAACTATTTTATAGAGCATAATTTTATATCAAAAAATTATGCAGGAAAATTTTCTATAGAAAAAATTTGATATGGAAAATTACTATTGAAAATTTTCGATAGAAAATTTTCTAGACGATATTCAAACTTTAGTCTTATGTTCCGTTTATGGTCTACTATTCAAGATATAAATAAATGGTAATTCGCCCACTATTGAACTAACTTATTTTCACCTCTGACCTTAACACAAAATTTTTGCCTTTATTTTGGTTAAACATTTCTTACGAACAACCAGACACATTGTCACTCTCAAGGGGTGGTTTGGTTGTGGCTGTGAAACCACTTGTGAATTTTTCCCTCGTCCTAGACTACTTACAACGTGTTTCTATCAGCAGAGCTTTTTCCCTAAGAGTTAAATGTAAAATATTTACACAGACGAATATACATATGTATGTATGTTTATGTGTAAGTTTATAAATAAATTTACCTTCAAACTGAATTCAGTTTCAATAAAAATTATCCAAAATATACAAATAAAAGTAAAAAAGAACTAAATGAAATTCCCATAGGTCATATAAAATTTATTAAGTGGTAATTCACACCTTCTTGTTGCAAAATCGTATAACTAGTGGTACAGGCTTTCGGAAAAATGCGATTACATAAAAGATATCTGCTATAAATGTATGGAATTATGTTGCGGTTAGAGGTTGTCTTCCTACATGTTCGAATGTTAAATATGTGATTTGTATGGGAATGTGTGGGAATTTTAATGATTTGAAAAGAGGAGGTTTTTAATGACATAATTATTTTCTAGGATGAATGTATGTCTTAATATTGGATATTTTATTAAAGTACATAAATATATATATCTAATTGTTTATTTGTGGTTAACAGTTATTCCTTAAAGTTAACTTTGGTCTTTAAATTTAACTACACTCAAACTTAAATATATCTATCCACCATCATATTCTCTAAACATCACCATTAGTTCAGTAATTTAATTACTTTAACGTTAAAAACTTTTCAATTATCTGCCAGATTCAATTAATTTAGCCACTGACACAAAAGACGCTTAAACAAAGTCACAAAAAACCAAACTTGCTTTTGAAAAATCAAATGATTTTGAAGCCCTAAATTCAATTAATGCCAAGTGCTGCTGTTTAGTACCAGAGACATAGTCGAGCAAATTCAACAGTTCATATTAAGACAAATAGTCTGATGGCTTAGAATCCCATACAGACACAAACATTCTCTCATACGTAAAACAATAGAAGTTTAATGTTGGAAAACAACAGTTTTTATGGTCTATTCACACCTCACACTCGTAATTGTCATCAGCTACGGAGAAAGAAAAAAGTCATTACAAAAAAGCTTTTACCAAAAGAATTTTGGAATGAGGAGAATTTTTTGGTAAAAACAAATTTGTCCAACAAAAATTTTGTTTATTATAGAAAAATTTTTCTAACGATTTTTTTTTAAAATTTGTTGTATAATAAAAGTTTTTTTTTTAAATTTTATCTATAGAAAAATTTTTTAAAAAAATTTTTTCTATAGAAAAAATTTTCTAAAGAAATTTTTTCTATAGAAAACATTTTTTAAAGAAATTTTTTCTATAGAAAAAAATTTTTAAAGAAATTTTTTCTATAGAAAAAATTTTTTAAAGAATTTTTTTCTATAAAAAAAATTTTTTAAAAAAAGGTTTTCTATAGAAAAAAGTTTCTAAAGAAATTTTTTCTATAGAAAAAAGTTTCTAAAGAAATTTTTTCTATAGAAAAAAGTTTCTAAAGAAATTTTTTCTATAGAAAAAAGTTTCTAAAGAAATTTTTTCTATAAAAAAAATTTTCTAAAGAAATTTTTTCTATAAAAAAAATTTTCTAAAGAAATTTTTTCTATAGAAAAAATTTTCTAAAGAAATTTTTTCTATAGAAAAAATTTTCTAACGAAATTTTTTCTATAGAAAAAATTTTCAAAAGAAATTTTTTCTATAGAAAAAATTTTTAAAAGAAATTTTTTCTATAGAAAAAATTTTCTAAAGAAAATTTAGAAAAAATTTTCTAAAGAAATTTTTTCCATAGATAAAATTTTCTAAAGAAATTTTTTCTATAGAAAATTTGGAAAAAATTTTCTAAAGAAATTTTTTCTATAGATAAAATTTTCTAAAGAAATTTTTTCTATAGATAAAATTTTCTAAAGAAATTTTTTCTATAGAAAAAATTTTCTAAAGAAATTTTTTCAAAAAATAAATATTTTGTATAGAAAAATTTTTCTAACGAAATTTTTTCTATAGAAAAATTTTATAAAGAAATTTTTTCTATAGAAAAATTTTTCTGAAGAAATTTTTTCTATAGAACAGTTTTTCTAAAAATTCTTCCTAACGAAGTTTTTTCTTTAGAAAAATATTTGTATAGAAATAATTTCTTTTCAAAAATGTTTCTATAGAAAAAATTTCTTTAGAAAAATTTTTCTATAGAAAAAATTTCTTTAAAAAAATTTCTTAAGACAAATTTTTTTAGAAAAATTTTTCTATAGAGAAAATTTCTTTAGAAAATTTTTTCTATAAAAAAAATTTCTTTAAAAAATTTTTCTGTAGAAAAGATTTCTTTAGAGAAATTTTTCATAGAAAACATTTCTTTGGAAGAATTTTTCTATAGAAAAAATTTCTTTAGAAACACTTTTCGATAGAAAAAAATTTCTTTAGAAAAATTTTTCTATAGAAAAAATTTCTTTAGAAAAATTTTTCTATAGAAAAAATTTCTTTAGAAACACTTTTCTATAGAAAAAAATTTCTTTAGAAAAATTTTTCTATAGAAAAATTTCTTTAGAAAAATTTTTCTATAGAAAAAATTTCTTTAGAAAAATTTTTCTATAGAAAAAATTTCTTTAGAAAAACTTTTCTATAGAAAAAATTCTTTAGAAAAATTTTTCTATAGAAAAAATTTCTTTAGAAAAATTTTTCTATAGAAAAAATTTCTTTAGAAAAATTTTTCTATAGAAAAAATTTCTTTAGAAAAATTTTTCTATAGAAAAAATTTCTTTAGAAAAATTTTTCTATAGAAAAAATTTCTTTATAAAAATTTTTCTATAGAAAAAATTTTTTTATAAAAATTTTTCTATAGAAAAAATTTCTTTAGAAAAATTTTTCTATAGAGAAAATTTCTTTAGAAAAATTTTTCTGTAAAAAAAATTTCTTAAGAAAAATTTTTCTGTAGAAAAAAATTTCTTTAGAAAAATTTAAAAATTTTTCTAGAGAAAAAAATTATTTAGAAAAAATTTCATTAGAAAAAATTTCTTTTGAAAAATTTTTCTATAGAAAAAATTTCTTTAGAAAAATTTATCTTTAGAAAAAATTTCTTTAGAAAAATTTTTCTATAGAAAAAATTTCTTAAGAAAAATTTTTCTATAGAAAAAATTTTATTTAGAAAAATTTTTCTATAGAAAAAAATTCTTTAGAAAAATTGTTCTATAAAAAAATTTCTTTAGAAAAATTTTTCTATAGAAAAAATTTCTTTAGAAAAATTTTCTATAGAAAAAATTTCTTTAGAAGAATTTTTCTATAAAAAAAATTTCTTTAGAAGAATTTTTCTATAGAAAAAATTTCTTTAGAAAAATTTTTCTATAGAAAAAATTTCTTTAGAAAAATTTTTCTATAGAAAAAATTTCTTTAGAAAAACTTTTCTATAGAAAAAATTCTTTAGAAAAATTTTTCTATAGAAACAATTTCTTTAGAAAAATTTTTCTATAGAAAAAATTTCTTTAGAAAAATTTTTCTATAGAAAAAATTTCTTTAGAAAAATTTTTCTATAGAAAAAATTTCTTTAGAAAAATTTTTCTATAGAAAAAATTTCTTTAGAAAAATTTTTCTATAGAAAAAATTTCTTTATAAAAATTTTTCTATAGAAAAAATTTTTTTATAAAAATTTTTCTATAGAAAAAATTTCTTTAGAAAAATTTTTCTATAGAAAAAATTTTTCTATAGAAAAATTTCTTTAGAAAAATTTTTCTATAGAGAAAATTTCTTTAGAAAAATTTTTCTGTAAAAAAAATTTCTTAACAAAAATTTTTCTGTAGAAAAAAATTTCTTTAGAAAAATTTAAAAATTTTTCTAGAGAAAAAAATTATTTAGAAAAAATTTCATTAGAAAAAATTTCTTTTGAAAAATTTTTCTATAGAAAAAATTTCTTTAGAAAAATTTATCTTCAGAAAAAATTTCTTTAGAAAAAATTTTATTTAGAAAAATTTTTCTATAGAAAAAAATTCTTTAGAAAAATTGTTCTATAAAAAAATTTCTTTAGAAAAATTTTTCTATAGAAAAAATTTCTTTAGAAAAATTTTCTATAGAAAAAATTTCTTTAGAAGAATTTTTCTATAAAAAAAAATTCTTTAGAAGAATTTTTCTATAGAAAAAATTTCTTTAGAGAAATTTTCCATAGAAAACATTTCTTTAGAAGAATTTTTAAAGACATTTTTTTATAGAACAATTTTTGTAAAGAATTTTTTTCTATAGAAAAATTTTTCTACAGAAAAAATTTCTTTACAAGAATTTTTCTGTAGAAAAAATTTCTTTAGAAGAATTTTTCTGTAGAAAAAATTTCCTTAGAAGAATTTTTCTATAGAAAAAATTTCTTTAGAAGAATTTTTCTATAAAAAAATTTCTTTAGAAGAATTTTTCTATAGAAAAAATTTCTTTAGAAGAATTTTTCTATAGAAAAAATTTCTTTAGATAAATTTTCCATAGAAAACATTTTTTTAGAAGAATTTTTCTATAGAAAAAATTTCTTTAGAAACACTTTTCTATAGAAAAAAATTTATTTAGAACAATTTTTCTATGGAAAAAATTTATTTAGATAAATTTTTCGATAGAAAAAATTTCTTTAGAAAAATGTTTCTATAGAAAAAATTTCTTTAGAAAAATTTCTTTAGAAACATTTTTTTATAAAAGAAATTTCTTTAGAAAAAATTTTTTATAGAAAAAATTTCTTTAGAAAAATTTTTCTATAGAAAAAATTTATCTATAGAAAAAATTTCTTTTAGAAAATTTTTCTATAGAAAAAATTTTTTTAAAAAAAATTTCTTAAGAAAAATTTTTCTATAGAAAAAATTTCTTCAGAAAAATTTTTTTATAGAAAAAATTTCTTCAGAAAAAATTTTCTGTAGAAAAAAATTTTTCTATTGAAAAATTTATCCTAAGAAATTTTTTCTACAGAAAAATTTTTCCTAACTAAATTTTTTATATAAAAAAATTTGTCTCACAAAATTTCTCTATAGAAAAATTTTTCTAACGAAATTTTTTTCTATAGAAAAATTTTTAGAAAAAAAATTTTTATATAGATATATTTTTTTTTATTTTATTTAAAATTGTTTTGATTACTATATCAATTTTTCATCCTTATTTATCTTCTATTTATTCCATTAAACTCTTCTAAACATTTTCAAAATATTTCCAAATAAAGCATAAAATTTACATATGTCAACAATACGAAAAGAGGGCGTTAGATTTATTTACAAACTTGAACAAACACTAAAAATGCCAAAATACAAAATTGAAATGTTAATTATAGAAACGGACCAAAACCACACAAGGACCAAAATCGTTTTGAAAACAAACAAAAAAACTGAAACACTTGCTGGTTAAATAAAACGCCTCTTTTGAATAGAAAACGAGCCATGTCTCGAAATAGAGATACAATTTATAATTTATTTACGCAGTTAAAACATCATCTATCGCTTCGACAATCTAGACAGACGATACTTTACAAGTGAATAATAAAATGTTCTTTAAAGTTAATGAAAACAAAAAGTAAATAAATTTTTCAATAAATAAAAAAAGAAGTGAAAAACAAATGAAATTTAATGAAAGCTCATAAAACACACCCTTAAGGGGGAAACTCGGATAAAAAAATATGAATTTAAAATCTCAAACATATTCAGAGTAGTTGGATGTTTTAAGAACCCTTAAATGTTGGTAATACAGTTTATTGCTTTTTCAAAATATTGGGTAAGAGCAAAGGTATGTTTTTAACATTTTGTTGTACTAGACCTTCAAACTTTTGTGCTTGTTATGAGTTATATACTTTTTCCCCTAACCAATAATTTTTCATCTAAGTAAAAAATATGTAAATATTGCACGTGTAATACCAAAGTGATTGTTTGTTGATCTCTTGATCGAAAAATTATATGCCCAGAAGTTATTAGAACAAATAAACAAACAACAAATAGAATAATCTTGAGTTATTAAAATTAAGTAAAATAAAGAAGAACTAAATGAAACAATTTTACCTTGAAAGTACTTTATACTTTATTCTAATAAAATTGAAGATAAACCAGTAGTAAAGTAAATATGTACCATCAAAAATAATTTACACAATAATGTTTTAATCTTTGTGAGGACAACCCTTAATAAGGATCAAACTCCTGGTTAATCAACTGTAATGACAGGTTAATAATGTGTTTTTTCTTCTGCCGAATCCATAAAATTTCAGGCCATAAACTACCCATAAGAACAATGATTTACGAGTTTTTTCTCGTTACTATTTTGTTTTTAGTGACAATTTTTTTTTTGGTTTTATCTAAGTTATCTTATTCATGTGTGAAGCACAAAGGGCAAGAGGTTAATGTGAGGTTAAAGTTGAGTTTTAGAAGCTTTAATAATGTTATTTAAGGTATAATATTTATTGGGATAAAGTTGACTTTTAGAAGTAAAAATAATAAGAAAACCATCCTCCAGGGTAAGAAAATATTCACGAGTGTGAAGCTCATTTGTCTAAATTCAGCACTTTCTCAAGAGTTGTGAGTAATGTTTTTTTGTTTTGTTACACACAATTATGACTAAAGATTAACTTATACAACTCTCGCGCGTGAAGAGTGAATAAAATTTAAAAATCATTTCCTCATGCGCACTAAACTAAACTTCAACATAAGCAGGCGCATGAGCATCCACATTTGTCAATCATTCATTTTTAATTTAGTTAATTATCATTATTAGTTAATTACAATTGAGTCTTTTACATTTTCAGCAGGACAAATCTACGGTTACTAGGCCTAGAGATTTGTACTGTGAAAAAATTGAAGAAAAATAAATAATGTAATATTTTTTATTTATCAATGCGGTTTTTGATAAATAAAAAACAGATTGAATCATTTTTTTCAAATATCAAAAACAAAATATCAAAATATTAAAAATACCTATGTATATGTATTTCTATGCACTTTTGTTTAAAGGCCTTGCGATATTTCCCGCTGTGTTTCTTAAACCTAACACAGCCGAAAACTTTTTTAATTTTCGTAAATATCATGATCATTCAATAAACTCGTTAAAATGAGTCCTAAAAACATTCAATTGGGAATTGGACGTCAACAAAGCAGGTTGTTGCTGCTTTGTTTAAGAAATTACAAAAACAAAATATAAATACACAAGAATAATATAAGAATAATAATTTGATTTTGTTCTTGTATTTTTTGTTTTTGTCTTTTCTTTAACAAAGCAGAAAATTAGTTAATATTTCTTCTAATGTGCCACTCACGGGCAAGTCGTGCGCTAGTCGTGTAAAATATTTTTTGTGAGTGGCACACAAAATGTGGTTTTCATTTTTTAGTTGATCGTGACTTGTGAAGAAAAAGTTTACTCTTGTCAACACGAGTAAGAGATGAATGTACAAGAAAAATTTGTTAATACCCATGACTGTGTGCGAGATTTTTATAAAAAGGAATTTTTGCACATGAGTAAATGTGTGAAATGAGTGTTCAAATCCTTACCCTGCCATCCTGTAATGTTAAACAAGTAAGAAAGTGTTATAGTCGGTCTAGCCCCACCATACGATACCCTTCACCACTAAGGTCAAAGTGTTACCTGTTCCTGCCATCATACAAACATTTTCTCAAAACTTATATATTTAAGCTGTTTCATTTTTTAGTTGATCGTGACTTGTGAAGAAAAAGTTTACTCTTGTCAACACGAGTAAGAGATGAATGTACAAGAAAAATTTGTTAATACCCATGACTGTGTGCGAGATTTTTATAAAAAGGAATTTTTGCACATGAGTAAATGTGTGAAATGAGTGTTCAAATCCTTACCCTGGCATCCTGTAATGTTAAACAAGTAAGAAAGTGTTATAGTCGGTCTAGCCCCACCATACGATACCCTTCACCACTAAGTTCAAAGTGTTACCTGTTCCTGCCATCATACAAACATTTTCTCAAAACTTATATATTTAAGCTGTTTCCAACATTTGGACTTATATGAGAGCTAGGGTCAAATGTAGACCGATTATACGTATGCAACTCAAAATTCTGATTATCTTCAGTACGTAGTTTTAGTGATTTTTGTCTTATTTCGTGCGTTTTGACAGAAGAGTTTGTATGAGGGCTATGGTCAAATGTGGACTGATTTCAACGAAATTTGGTACAGTGATTTTGGTTTACATAAGCAGTATTTATTTTAAATTTCATGGAAAAATATTAATTTTTGTGGCCAAAATATCAATTTCGGGAAATGGGACCTATGGTAGGTATCATAAATAGTGGACCTAAAGAGTGCTCTAAATAAAATTTGTAGTTGGATTTTCTTAAATAAAAATCAAACCTTTTAATATAAAAACTCTACAAAATACGCAAATATAATGACATATTATACAAAATCATTTAGCATTAAAATGTTTACTTAGTAGAAAAATTATCGACTTTTTTCGGAAACCCTCCCATTAAAGATTTTATAGTTGCTTTTGATACCTTTTTGGAGCATGTGTTCCACCTGCGCTTAAAATCGAACATGTTCTTGGAAATCTTTCCTGTGTTCTTCAATTCCTTTTTTACCAGAGCCCAATACCTTTCCATAGGCCGAAGTTCTGGACAGTTAGGTGGATTTGCCTCTCGTGGTACAAAAATGACATTATTCTTTGAGTACCACTCAAGTGCCTTTTTTCCATAATGGCATGATGCCAAATCGGGCCAAAAAATGTAGTCACTCTGTGCTCTCTTAAAAAGGGTAACAACCGTTTTTGTAGGCACTCCTTTATATAAATTTCTGTGTTTATTGTGCCAGATGCCACAAATACTTTACTTCTTTTGCCACAACTGCAAATAGCTTGCCACTCGAGAAACTTCTTAGGGAATTTTGTTTATTTTTTTGTGCGAAACTCTTGCCGAACATTGCCCCGTTTATCAGCAACATAAAAGTCTTGACCAGGAAGTTGAGAAAAGTCTGCCAGTACGTATGTTTCATCATCCATCATACAACAGGTGTATTTTTTTATAAAATCAGACTTCAATTTTTTCGCTCGTTTTTTTGCTTCTAAGTTCTTTATAGCATTGCGATCTGGAACCTTTTGGACTTTGTATGTCTTCAGTCCAGCATAAGCTTTGACTCTATGTGCAAAATTCGTAGAACATTTCACCGTACGAGATGCTTTTCTTAAAGAAGTGTTAGGCGCTCTTCGAAAGAGTTGCTCGACTTCTTTTGCCTTACCAATATCTGTAGGACCTTTTTTCCTGCCTGATCCAGGTTTTCTTTCAATGCTCAGGTTTTCCTTATACCGTCTGATGGCATTAGAAACTGTTCGAGGGTCAACTTTCAAATTTTTAGCTGTTTTTTTAAAAGTCCATGACGGATTTTTTTGAAAAGTTTTTATTATATTTTCACGAACTTTTTTTTCGCAGTGCATTTTGATTGAAATAACTATTGAAAATTAATAATTTCTAAAATAATAGTATCTGACATATCTATAGAAACTAACTTGATCAAAAAATAAATTATTTCTTGCACTATGGATAAATTTTGTCTAAAATAGTAAATGCATATTTTTTTTAGAACACTCTTTATATTTATTAAAGCTCAATTATAATTTAATACTAAAATTCAGGAAAATAATTCAGGTTTTTTAAATATGAGGGATTTCTTAAATAAGTCTTGTTTCTTTTGGAGCGTAAATAATCGAGCGACAAATTCAATAGTAATTTTTACAAATAGTAACGATTTTAAAGAATTTACAATTTCAAAGTCGATAGAATGAAGCAAATCTAAGGTCGACAGCATTTTTAAACTCTCATAAATACTTTGTTTTAGAAGCAGAAATCTAAGAGTAAACTTAATTCACGATTATGATGCTTTTTAACGCTTGTTTGTAAAATTTTATAACGAACTGACGAATTTTTGAAATACCGAACAATTTTTCTTACAGCCTCTAGGTTCAAATGTATATGGGCAATCGGTTTTAAATGAGTCAAAATTGATTTTCAGATACAAATTTGATATTGGCTGCTGCTCCTTCTATAGTACATGCTACGATGCTTGTATCAAGTGAAATATTAAACTCCATTAGCCTTTGTTTAATGGTTTTTTGAGTTTGCTTGAAATTACACGTTCCTAAAATACGGCCCAGATTATAAAATTAACCATGAGAATCGTGAATATTTACGTTCATACATCGTCTTCCCCTTACACCTGTCCATTCGTCCATTGTAAACACATTTTGCTTGTTTCATTCTTCTGCTTTATTAAATAGACAAATTATGTGCAAATTTATGATAAGCTAATGATATTTCTGAATAATACCATCAAAAAATTATGAAAAATAAATAGCTAAAACCGTGGTTTTTTCTACGGTTTTCGGTTTCGGTTTTGAGGCATAAAAAACCGAGGTTTCGGTTTTGAGGCATAAAAAACCGAGGTTTCGGTTTCGGTTAAAACCGAACTGCAAACCCTAGTCGTAGACTAATACGGCATTCTTACACTAACTCTATAGTCCGACAGTGGCCAAATGTTACTCTTTGCACCAAAAACTGAGGCTTAATAAAATTTTATTCTTTTCATTTTTTTTCTACAGATTTTTAAAATTTTTTCAGATATTTATCGCAACCTTAATAAAAGTTTTGCTGGGTAGTTAAAGAAAAGTACCTGGTTGACCGAGCATTGCTCGGAGCTTTATGATAAGCATTTTGAGGCAAATTTGAAAGTTTTTGTATATTTTATTTTATAAAGTTAATTTTGAATTATTTTATTTATTTTGTCCGACCAACACATAGTTTGCATAGTTTACAGTTTAACTCATTTTAATAATTTTGGAAATTGGTCATACCAACAGAAACCTCCGTCGACTCATGCGCAACAACTTTGCTAAAGATTATAGTCTGATCAAATGCACAGTTTATGATTTATTTCATTTTAAGTAGTTTTCGGTGGCGCCACCTGAAGTTGTTCATACCAACTAAGAAACCTTCGTTTGCTTATGAGTAACAACTTTGCTTATGATTATAACATGATCAAATGTACAGTTTACGATTTAATTCACTTTGAGTAATTTTCTGTGGCGCCACCTGTCGGACGTTGCTCATTCCAATTCATAAACCTTCGTCGGCTTATCCGCAACAACTTTGCTGAAGATTATAGCGTGATTAAATGTACAGCTTACGATTAAATTGACTTTGAGTAAATTTCAGTAGAGCCACCTGTCGAAATTTCTTCATACCAACTAAGAAACCTTCTTCGGCTCATGTGCAACAACTTTGCTAAAGATTGTAGCATGATCAAATGTACAGTTTACGATTTAATTAATATTTAGTAATTTTCAGTGACGCCATCTATCGGAAATTAGTCTTATCAACTTTAAAATCTTCGCCGGCTTATCCGCAACATCTTCGCTAAAGAGCATAGCATGATCAAATGCACAGTTTACTATTCTATAAAGAACATACATACAGACAAACATTCATTTGTTTAAAAGGTATAACATTACTAATTTTTTCCCCTTTTTATCCCCTAATTTCAAAAAAGTTCCATATGCATATTTGGTACTTCTGTGGTACCAATTGAATTCGGTACATTTTATTAAAACGCAGTTAACATAATGTTTCTATTCATATTACTTTTTGAGATGTTAAGTTACCATTTTATCCCTTTTTTACCCATTTTGGCCCCAAAATCAAAAAAGCACCAAATGCGTGTTTAAGACTTCTTTCACATCTAATGATTGCAGTACAAAGTTTCTTTCTATATTCCTTAGTTTAAAATATAAGAGTGGGTTGAAAAGGTACCAAAAAAACTATTTTCACCCTTTTTTACCCTTTATCGGACATAGTTTGAAAAAAGTACCAAACACCTGTCCGCTTATTTTCATAGCTGTTTAAAACGTAATTTTGATTTTGTTTCTATACTCCTAAAGTAAGGAGATATAGTGTTTTCGATTTTTTTCCCCTTTTTACCCGTTTTTACCCTCTTAGAGGCAAAGGTTCCAAAAGTCCCTTCTTCTTCGACATTGTTTACTTATTTTAAATACAATTTTGTTTGTTTACTTATTTTAAATACAATTTTATTTAATAATTATTCTATTTTGCAAGATCTTAAGATTAATAATTATAATTTTGATAATATCTTATGAATTAGGTTAAAATAAAAGTACATATTTGTTTTTTAAGAAAAGATATGAATTGATATGATTCTTTAGTTGATATTTTCTCTTGGTTGTTTAATATGTTGAATTCTTCTGCTGCCTCTTTGACATCCTCAAAGGATCTCTGCATATCCTTTTCCTGGGATCATTAGATAATTTTACGATATTTCTTATGCTTTTGTATATAAAACCATAATTCCTTGGATCTGGATTTAAGGTAATTAGAATATTTTGGTGGTATTTCCATTGTTAATGTAAATAAGGAAATGCCGACGGTAATTTTAAAGTTTTATGAGTTTCCAAATTTTTTGGCGGTAAAATAAATTTATCCAGTTTTTCGCTTTTCTGCTTGTGGTTGTTTACTCCAGGAGTTTGGTAAGTAGAAATGAAATTCACCTTTTCAAAACAGGTCTTTTTATAGAGAAATTACATGGGTAAGACTTTCGTGTGAGTTGATACATTTTGTGTGGGGGTATTGGGCAAAAAGCTTTTTTAGTTTATTTTTGTATTGGGGAGTTATGCGCAAAAGCTTTACATGTTTTGTGTGGGTATGAGTGTGAGAGTTTTCCTGTTTTGTGAGTGTATATGATTTGTATGGCTTAGCAAAGGCAGGTGGGAGTCCTTGAAATCAGTAGACACAAAAATATTTCACTCATACTTTAATTTTTACGACAAACATTTGAAATTTGGCTACAAATGTTGCCATATTTGAAATTTATAAGGGGGACCAAATCATACAAACCTTTAGTATATAGACAAGACAGTTTTATATTTTATATATGAGTGTATATATGACCCGTGTTATGTACTACCTAGAAAATGGTAGCTTTCTATATATTTCTTAATACATCTGTAGTATTTGTGTACAGTAGTCTGCAGTTTGCATTATATATGTAAGTACATACTATGCAATTTGCATGTAGGAGGAGCCTTTTTCTACTTAATTTAGATTTTGCATTGTTTTTTTCAGTATCTCTGTTTTATTAATAGAATTTTTTGTTTGTTAAATCTCCTACCGTTTACTTGTTGTAGTTAAATAAAAATAGTTTTTGAAGTATTTTTAAATGCAATAAAAATTTATATTTTAAATTGATTTAAGCTTTAAGTGAACTTGAGCAATCAATTATATTTCAGAAAAATATTCATTAGGCAAATAAATAATTTAAATTTTGTACTACTTGAAAATATTTTAAAATGTTTTCTGAGTTTTTTTACATTTAAGTTTTGAAATTTAAAAGTTATTCCTATAAAAATTATAAATTTTTGAAAATTTCCTATAAAAATTAGATATTTTTGAAAATTTCCTATAAAAATTAGAAATTTTTGAAAAATTTCTTATAAAAATAAGAAGTTTTTGAAAAATTTCCTTTAAAAACAATAAATTTTGAAAAATTTTCTATGTAAATAAGAAATTTTTGAAAAATTTCCTATAAAAATAAGAAATTTTTGAAAAATTTCCTATAAAAATTAGATATTTTTGAAAATTTCCTATAAAAATTAGAAATTTTTGAAAAATTTTCTTTAAAAATTTTCTATAAATATAAGATATTTTTGAAAATTTTCTATAAAAATTAGAAATTTTAAATAATTTCCTATATAAATAAGAAATTTTTGAAAAATTTCCTATAAAAATGAAAAATTTTTGAAAAAAAAAATTCTATAAAAATAAGAAATTTTTGAAAACTTTCTTATAAAAATAAGAAAATTTAAAAAAATTTCCTAAAAAAATAAGAAATTTTTGAAAAATGTCATATAAAAATATTTTTTTTTTAAATTTCCTATAAAAATAAGAAATTTTTAAAAAATTTCCTATAAAAATAAAAAATCTTTGAAAAATTTCGTATTAAATAAAGAAATTTTTAAAAAATTTCCTATTAAATTAAGAAAATTTTGAAAATTTTCCTATTAAATTAAGAAATTTTGTAAAAATTTCCTATAAAAATATGAAATTTAAAAAAAAAATTCCTAAAAATTAGAAATTTTTGAAAAGTTTTTTAAAAATAAGAAATTTTTAAAATATTTCCTACAAAAAAAAATTGAAAATTTTCTATAAAAATAAGAAATTTTTGAAAAGTTTTGTATAATAATAAGAAATTTTTGAAAAGTTTTCTATAAGAATAAGAAATTTTTGAAAAATTTCCTATAAATATAAGAAATTTTTGAAAATTTTTCAATAAAAAGAAGAACATTTTGATAAATTTCCTATAAAAATTAGAAATTTTTGAAAAGTTTTCTGTAAAAATAAGAAATGTTTCTTATAAAAATAAGAAACCTTTGAAAAATTTCCTATAAAAATAAAAAATTTTTAAAAAATTTCCTACAAAAAAAGAAAATTTTTTAAAAATTTCCCATAAAAATAAAAAAAATCGAAAAATCTTTTATAAAAATAAAAAAAATTGAAAAATCTCTTATAAAAGTAAGAAATTAAAAAAAAATCCTATAAAAAGAATAAATTTTTTAAAAATTTCCTATAAAAGTAAGAAATTTTTTAAAAACTTCCGAAAAAAATAAGAAATTTTTGCAAAATTTCCTATAAAAATAAGAAATTTTTTAAAAACTTCAGAAAAAAAATAAGAAATTTTTGAAAAATTTCCTAAAAAAATTAAGAAATTTTTGAAAAATTTCCTAAAAAGAAGAAATTTTTGAAAAATTTCCTAAAAAATAAGAAATTTTTGAAAAATTTCCTAAAAAAATAAGAAATTTTTAAAAAAATTCCTAAAAAATTAGAAATTTTTGAAAAATAAAGTAAATAAGAATTTTTTTAAAAATTTTCCTAAAAAATAAGAAATTTTTGAAAAATTTCATAAAAAATAAGAAATTTTTGAAAAATTTCATAAAAAATAGGAAATTTTTGAAAAATTTTCTATAAAAATAAGAAATTCTTAAAAAATTTCCAATAAAATTATAAAAAAAAAGAAATTTGTGAAAAACTTCCTGTAAAAATAAGAAATTTGTGAAAAATTTCTTGTAAAAATAAGAAATTATTGAAATAATTGCTATTAAAATAAGAAAGGATAAATCGTTTCCAAATAAATAAAAAACGTACAAATCGATATAGAACTATGTAACCGACAAAACATAAAATGTTTATATCTCAAAAACTATACAACTTAGGAACATTTGTTCTCGCTTTATTTCATCTCAAAACTAGGTTTTTTAGGCTTACGACAAATAAGATACTTGTATTTTTCTAAGCGCAGACGGCGTAAATATTTTTTTTTTCATCATAAGTTACGATTAGAAATATTTGTCTTAGTCTCACCTTTTAGTATACCAATAGGTTAAGAATCACTTTCTGAGTAGATTTAGCGATGTCTGCACATCCGTCCGTCTGGCTGGACCCCCATGTAAACCATGTAATCAAAGTACAGTTCGCAATTCTTAAGATAATTTGATAAAATTTGGCACAGATAATTTTTTTGATAGTGGGACGACCATGGCTATTGAAATTCGTCAAAATCGGTCCATTATTTATGATACATCCCATAGGTCCCACTCCCGGAATTGATATATTGGCTACAATTTTAATTTTCATGAAAATCAAAATAAATACTGCTTATGTAAACATTAATCACTGAACCAAATTTCGTTGAAATCGGTCCACATTTGACCATAGCTCCCATACAAACTCTTCTGTCAAAACGCACTAAGTGAGACAAAAATCATTAAAACTCTCGTAAATCTGAAGATAATGCGAAATTTAAGTTTATTTTTTGCATACATAATTTTTGTAACTGTAATCAATTTACCAAAAATTATAAAAAAAATCCTGCTAGTTTTGCCTCAAATCTGAAAGGGATATCCTAAAAGTATTATCCTAAAAGTATGCCCAATAGATACTTAATTCTGAAATATCATTTCGATCGATATCGCGACGATTCGTCCCCAGACTAAATATTTTCAATTGTTTTGGATGTGGAGACTTCAATGAAGTTCACTTTTTCTATTTACATACTTCTTAACCCCCAGGGGTAATGTTGTCATTTTTAAAGTAGTTAGGAAATTCAAAAAGACTCGGACTTATTAACCTGCCCTTGTATTATTTAGTGTTTTAAAAATGTTTAAGAATCACCAAATTTGATTACGAAATTTAACTGTTTTTGTACTCTCTCTTGTAGTTTTCTTAAAAATAATAACCTATTTTAAAATAAACAAATGTCAAATATATTTAGTGATCACGAAATTCTCTATTTACTCTTGCTATTGATTTTATTATACCCTTCACCACCATAGGTGGAAAGGGTATTATAAGTTTGTGCTGATGTATGTAACGCATAGAAATATTTGCATTGAAATATTTAGTATACCAATAGGCTTAGAATCACTTTCTGAGTCGATTAAGCGATGTCCGTCCGTCCGTCTGGCTGGCTGGACCCCCATATAAACCTTGTAATCAAACTACAGGTCGTAATTCTAAAGATAATTTGATGAAATTTTTTACAGATAATTTTTTTGATAAAGGGACCATGGCTATTGAAATTGGTCGAAATCGGTCCATTATTTATGGTACCTCCCATAGGTCCCACTTCCCGGAATTGACATATTGGCCACAAATATCAATATTTTCATGAAATTTAAAACATATAATTTTTATGTAAACCTAAATCACTGTACCAAATTTCGTTGAAATCGGTCCACATTTGACCATACCTCCCATACAAACTTTTCTTTAAAAATGCACTAAATGAGACAAAAAAATCACTAAAACGCTCGTTAATCCAAAGATATTGAAAATTTTGAGTTTATTTTTTGCGTACATAATTTTTTAAACAACTGTAATCAATTTGCTAAATTTCGAGATAATCGGTCCACATTTGACCCTAGCTCTCATATAAGCTCAAATGATAGAAACAGCTTAAATATATAAGTTTTGAGAAAATGTTTGTATGATGGCAAAATTTAGCAAATATTTGTCTTTATACAATAAAATAACACCTTTGACCTTAGTGGTGAAGGGTATCGTATGGTCGGGCTTGACCGACTATAGCGCTTTCTTACTTGTTTTTTTTTTGTATATTTCAGTTATTAATCAAAATTAGACATTCCATACACACAGGACCAAACTATGTAATCTAATGGTCACTAAAACATTTTTTATGTAACAAAAAATCGTTAGCAATTTTTTAACCTAATCAAAAGCGTTTTTTCCAAAGCCATACATTTATAAGTACTAACATACAAGGATATATGTATATAGGTATACGAACATTACGTTACTACTCCAAAAGTAGACAAAAGCCAAAAAATCATTTATTACAACCTTGGCAACACAACCAGTAACCAAGACATCAAGGACATTTAAAGGGAATTTATGCCCAAATTGAGAAGAATGGAAGCAAAGCAAAGTTAATATCGCTTCAACTTTATCATGGTAAATTAACTTGTTGGTATTTGTTTTTATTAAACAAGAATTTTTCAAAATGTTTGATGTCATTGAAAGTTAGAGAGTGAAAAGATTCTTCAGAGGGGGAATATTGGTTACAACTCCTGTTAAATGTTAATATATGCACGATTATTGATAACACTTGTTAATAAATATTTCCTAGTTGCTAAGTTTTTTTTTTATTCGAATTCTTTGGTATAAATTTAATTTCCACCCTCGTTCAAAGGCGGCTTCATCTCCCTTTCATACTTGAGGTGGTCTGTTGGTTGTTATTGTGAAAATTTATCTTTGGATTTTTATCTTAATTTGCATCTAGATTTAATGAATTAAATGTTTTGGAAATTTTGTTTGTTGTTTTGAGAAAAATTTATGAGGTAAAAAGTGGCTTTATCGAAAAAGATTTAACCACCATGAAAAGGACCTTTCTTTCCTTTAAAAATAAAGTTTTTGAAAAATTTTCTATTGAAATAAGAAATTTTTGAAAAATTTTCTATTGAAATAAGAAATTTTTGAAAAATTTTCTATTGAAATAAGAAATTTTTGAAAAATTTCCTATAAAAATAGGAAATTTTTGAAAAATTTCCTATAAAAATAGGAAATTTTTGAAAAATTTCCTATAACAATAGGAAATTTTTGAAAAATTTCCTATAAAAATAGGAAATTTTTGAAAAATTTCCTATAAAATAGGAAATTTTTGAAAAATTTCCTATAAAAATAGGAAATTTTTGAAAAATTTCCTATTAAAATAGGAAATTTTTGAAAAATTTCCTATAAAAATAGGAAATTTTTGAAAAATTTCCTATAAAAATAGGAAATTTTTGAAAAATTTCCTATAAAAATAGGAAATTTTTGAAAAATTTCCTATAAAAATAGGAAATTTTTGAAAAATTTCCTATAAAAATAGGAAATTTTTGAAAAATTTCCTATAAAAATAGGAAATTTTTGAAAAATTTCCTATAAAAATAGGAAATTTTTGAAAAATTTCCTATAAAAATAGGAAATTTTTGAAAAATTTCCTATAAAAATAGGAAATTTTTGAAAAATTTCCTATAAAAATAGGAAATTTTTGAAAAATTTCCTATAAAAATAGGAAATTTTTGAAAAATTTCCTATAAAAATAGGAAATTTTTGAAAAATTTCCTATAAAAATAGGAAATTTTTGAAAAATTTCCTATAAAAATAGGAAATTTTTGAAAAATTTCCTATAAAAATAGGAAATTTTTGAAAAATTTCCTATAAAAATAGGAAATTTTTGAAAAATTTCCTATAAAAATAGGAAATTTTTGAAAAATTTCCTATAAAAATAGGAAATTTTTGAAAAATTTCCTATAAAAATAGGAAATTTTTGAAAAATTTCCTATAAAAATAGGAAATTTTTGAAAAATTTCCTATAAAAATAGGAAATTTTTGAAAAATTTCCTATAAAAATAGGAAATTTTTGAAAAATTTCCTATAAAAATAGGAAATTTTTGAAAAATTTCCTATAAAAATAGGAAATTTTTGAAAAATTTCCTATAAAAATAGGAAATTTTTGAAAAATTTCCTATAAAAATAGGAAATTTTTGAAAAATTTCCTATAAAAATAGGAAATTTTTGAAAAATTTCCTATAAAAATAGGAAATTTTTGAAAAATTTCCTATAAAAATAGGAAATTTTTGAAAAATTTCCTATAAAAATAGGAAATTTTTGAAAAATTTCCTATAAAAATAGGAAATTTTTGAAAAATTTCCTATAAAAATAGGAAATTTTTGAAAAATTTCCTATAAAAATAGGAAATTTTTGAAAAATTTCCTATAAAAATAGGAAATTTTTGAAAAATTTCCTATAAAAATAGGAAATTTTTGAAAAATTTCCTATAAAAATAGGAAATTTTTGAAAAATTTCCTATAAAAATAGGAAATTTTTGAAAAATTTCCTATAAAAATAGGAAATTTTTGAAAAATTTCCTATAAAAATAGGAAATTTTTGAAAAATTTCCTATAAAAATAGGAAATTTTTGAAAAATTTCCTATAAAAATAGGAAATTTTTGAAAAATTTCCTATAAAAATAGGAAATTTTTGAAAAATTTCCTATAAAAATAGGAAATTTTTGAAAAATTTCCTATAAAAATAGGAAATTTTTGAAAAATTTCCTATAAAAATAGGAAATTTTTGAAAAATTTCCTATAAAAATAGGAAATTTTTGAAAAATTTCCTATAAAAATAGGAAATTTTTGAAAAATTTCATATAAAAATAGAAAATTTTTGAAAAATTTCCTATAAAAATAGGAAATTTTTGAAAAATTTCCTATAAAAATAGGAAATTTTTGAAAAATTTCCCATAAAAATAGGAAATTTTTGAAAAATTTCCTATAAAAATAGGAAATTTTTGAAAAATTTCCTATAAAAATAGGAAATTTTTGAAAGATTTCCTATAAAAATAGGAAATTTTTGAAAGATTTCCTATAAAAATAGGAAATTTTTGAAAGATTTCCTATAAAAATAGGAAATTTTTGAAAGATTTCCTATAAAAATAGGAAATTTTTGAAAGATTTCCTATAAAAATAGGAAATTTTTGAAAGATTTCCTATAAAAATAGGAAATTTTTGAAAGATTTCCTATAAAAATAGGAAATTTTTGAAAAATTTTCTATAAAAATAGGAAATTTTTGAAAAATTTTCTATAAAAATAGGAAATTTTTGAAAAATTTCCTATAAAAATAGGAAATTTTTGAAAAATTTCCTATAAAAATAGGAAATTTTTGAAAAATTTCCTATAAAAATAGGAAATTTTTGAAAAATTTCCTATAAAAATAGGAAATTTTTGAAAAATTTCCCATAAAAATAGGAAATTTTTGAAAAATTTCCTATAAAAATAGGAAATTTTTGAAAAATTTCCTATAAAAATAGGAAATTTTTGAAAGATTTCCTATAAAAATAGGAAATTTTTTAAAAATTTTCTATAAAAATAGGAAATTTTTGAAAAATTTCCCATAAAAATAGGAAATTTTTGAAAAATTTCCCATAAAAATAGGAAATTTTTGAAAAATTTCCCATAAAAATAGGAAATTTTTGAAAAATTTCCTATAAAAATAGGAAATTTTTGAAAAATTTCCTATAAAAATAGGAAATTTTTGAAAAATTTCCTATAAAAATAGGAAATTTTTGAAAAATTTTCCTATGAAAATAGGAAATTTTTGAAAAATTTCCTATAAAAATAGGAAATTTTTGAAAAATTTCCTATAAAAATAGGAAATTTTTGAAAAATTTCCTATAAAAATAGGAAATTTTTGAAAAATTTCCTATAAAAATAGGAAATTTTTAAAAAATTTCCTATAAAAATAGGAAATTTTTGAAAAATTTCCTATAAAAATAGGAAATTTTTGAAAAATTTCCTATAAAAATAGGAAATTTTTAAAAAAATTTCCTATAAAAATAGAAAATTTTTGAAAAATTTCCTATAAAAATAGAAAATTTTTGAAAAATTTCCTATAAAAATAGGAAATTTTTGAAAAATTTCCTATAAAAATATGAAATTTTTGAAAAATTTCCTATAAAAATAGGAAATGTTTGAAAAACTTCTTAAAAAAATGGGAAATTTTTGAAAAATTTTCTATAAAAATAGGAAACTTTTGAAAAATTTTCTATAAAAATAGGAAACTTTTGAAACATTTTCTATAAAAATAGGAAATTTTTGAAAAATTTCCTATAAAAATAGGAAATTTTTGAAAAATTTCCTATAAAAATAGGAAATTTTTGAAAAATTTCCTATAAAAATAGGAAATTTTTGAAAAATTTCCTATAAAAATAGGAAATTTTTGAAAAATTTCCTATAAAAATAGGAAATTTTTGAAAAATTTCCTATAAAAATAGGAAATTTTTGAAAAATTTCCTATAAAAATAGGAAATTTTTGAAAAATTTCCTATAAAAATAGGAAATTTTTGAAAAATTTCCTATAAAAATAGGAAATTTTTGAAAAATTTCCTATAAAAATAGGAAATTTTTGAAAAATTTCCTATAAAAATAGGAAATTTTTGAAAAATTTCCTATAAAAATAGGAAATTTTTGAAAAATTTCCTATAAAAATAGGAAATTTTTGAAAAATTTCCTATAAAAATAGGAAATTTTTGAAAAATTTCCTATAAAAATAGGAAATTTTTGAAAAATTTCCTATAAAAATAGGAAATTTTTGAAAAATTTCCTATACAAATAGGAAATTTTTGAAAAATTTCCTATAAAAATAGGAAATTTTTGAAAAATATCCTATAAAAATAGGAAATTTTTGAAAAATTTCCTTTAAAAATAGGAAATTTTTGAAAAATTTCCTATAAAAATAGGAAATTTTTGAAAAATTTCCTTTAAAAATAGGAAATTTTTGAAAAATTTCCTATAAAAATAGGAAATTTTTGAAAAATTTCCTATAAAAATAGGAAATTTTTGAAAAATTTCCTATAAAAATAGGAAATTTTTGAAAAATTTCCTATAAAAATAGGAAATTTTTGAAAAATTTCCTATAAAAATAGGAAATTTTTGAAAAATTTCCTATAAAAATAGGAAATTTTTGAAAAATTTCCTATAAAAATAGGAAATTTTTGAAAAATTTCCCATAAAAATAGGAAATTTTTGAAAAATTTCCTATAAAAATAGGAAATTTTTGAAAAATTTCCTATAAAAATAGGAAATTTTTGAAAGATTTCCTATAAAAATAGGAAATTTTTTAAAAATTTTCTATAAAAATAGGAAATTTTTGAAAAATTTCCCATAAAAATAGGAAATTTTTGAAAAATTTCCCATAAAAATAGGAAATTTTTGAAAAATTTCCCATAAAAATAGGAAATTTTTGAAAAATTTCCTATAAAAATAGGAAATTTTTGAAAAATTTCCTATAAAAATAGGAAATTTTTGAAAAATTTCCTATAAAAATAGGAAATTTTTGAAAAATTTCCTATAAAAATAGGAAATTTTTGAAAAATTTCCTATAAAAATAGGAAATTTTTGAAAAATTTCCTATAAAAATAGGAAATTTTTGAAAAATTTTCCTATGAAAATAGGAAATTTTTGAAAAATTTCCTATAAAAATAGGAAATTTTTGAAAAATTTCCTATAAAAATAGGAAATTTTTGAAAAATTTCCTATAAAAATAGGAAATTTTTGAAAAATTTCCTATAAAAATAGGAAATTTTGAAAAATTTCCTATAAAAATAGGAAATTTTTGAAAAATTTCCTATAAAAATAGGAAATTTTTGAAAAATTTCCTATAAAAATAGGAAATTTTTAAAAAAATTTCCTATAAAAATAGAAAATTTTTGAAAAATTTCCTATAAAAATAGAAAATTTTTGAAAAATTTCCTATAAAAATAGGAAATTTTTGAAAAATTTCCTATAAAAATATGAAATTTTTGAAAAATTTCCTATAAAAATAGGAAATGTTTGAAAAACTTCTTAAAAAAATGGGAAATTTTTGAAAAATTTTCTATAAAAATAGGAAACTTTTGAAAAATTTTCTATAAAAATAGGAAACTTTTGAAACATTTTCTATAAAAATAGGAAATTTTTGAAAAATTTCCTATAAAAATAGGAAATTTTTGAAAAATTTCCTATAAAAATAGGAAATTTTTGAAAAATTTCCTATAAAAATAGGAAATTTTTGAAAAATTTCCTATAAAAATAGGAAATTTTTGAAAAATTTCCTATAAAAATAGGAAATTTTTGAAAAATTTCCTATAAAAATAGGAAATTTTTGAAAAATTTCCTATAAAAATAGGAAATTTTTGAAAAATTTCCTATAAAAATAGGAAATTTTTGAAAAATTTCCTATAAAAATAGGAAATTTTTGAAAAATTTCCTATAAAAATAGGAAATTTTTGAAAAATTTCCTATAAAAATAGGAAATTTTTGAAAAATTTCCTATAAAAATAGGAAATTTTTGAAAAATTTCCTATAAAAATAGGAAATTTTTGAAAAATTTCCTATAAAAATAGGAAATTTTTGAAAAATTTCCTATAAAAATAGGAAATTTTTGAAAAATTTCCTATAAAAATAGGAAATTTTTGAAAAATTTCCTATAAAAATAGGAAATTTTTGAAAAATTTCCTATACAAATAGGAAATTTTTGAAAAATTTCCTATAAAAATAGGAAATTTTTGAAAAATATCCTATAAAAATAGGAAATTTTTGAAAAATTTCCTATAAAAATAGGAAATTTTTGAAAAATTTCCTATAAAAATAGGAAATTTTTGAAAAATTTCCTATAAAAATAGGAAATTTTTGAAAAATTTCCTATAAAAATAGGAAATTTTTGAAAAATTTCCTATAAAAATAGGAAATTTTTGAAAAATTTCCTATAAAAATAGGAAATTTTTGAAAAATTTTTGAAAAATTTCCTATAAAAATAGGAAATTTTTGAAAAATTTCCTATAAAAATAGGAAATTTTTGAAAAATTTCCTATAAAAATAGGAAATTTTTGAAAAATTTCCTATAAAAATAGGAAATTTTTGAAAAATTTCCTATAAAAATAGGAAATTTTTGAAAAATTTCCTATAAAAATAGGAAATTTTTGAAAAATTTCCTATAAAAATAGGAAATTTTTGAAAAATTTTTGAAAAATTTCCTATAAAAATAGGAAATTTTTGAAAAATTTCCTATAAAAATAGGAAATTTTTGAAAAATTTCCTATAAAAATAGGAAATTTTTGAAAAATTTCCTATAAAAATAGGAAATTTTTGAAAAATTTCCTATAAAAATAGTAAATTTTTGAAAAATTTCCTATAAAAATAGGAAATTTTTGAAAAATTTCCTATAAAAATAGGAAATTTTTGAAAAATTTCCTATAAAAATAGGAAATTTTTGAAAAATTTCCTATAAAAATAGGAAATTTTTGAAAAATTTTTGAAAAATTTCCTATAAAAATAGGAAATTTTTGAAAAATTTCCTATAAAAATAGGAAATTTTTGAAAAATTTCCTATAAAAATAGGAAATTTTTGAAAAATTTCCTATAAAAATAGGAAATTTTTGAAAAATTTCCTATAAAAATAGGAAATTTTTGAAAAATTTCCTATAAAAATAGGAAATTTTTGAAAAATTTCCTATAAAAATAAGAAATTTTTGAAAAATTTCCTATAAAAATAAGAAATTTTTGAAAAATTTCCTTTAAAAATAAAAAAATTTTGAAAAATTTCCTTTAAAAATAAGAAATAATATAAAATTTTTAAAAAATTTCCCAAAAAAATTGTTTTTCAAAATATTCCAAAAAATAGGAAATTTTTCTTTAAAATGTGAAATTCTATTGAAATTTCGTTTTATCCCCGCCACTTGTTTTTTGCCCTTAAAATTTATTTATGCTAAATATTTATAAATCCCAGTAAAATAATATAATAAAATAAACGTATTTAGTTGCTCTTCCTCGTTTGAGTGATTAATACCATTAACGAAATTATCAAGGATTATAAAGGATTTTGCAAAAACATTTTCATGCATACACTTACAAATTGAGACAAGCAGGGAAGAGGATAAATTAGTGAGTTACAAAATTTGTATGAAAAAACGTTATCCTGACAGAACAGGCACAAACTTCCGGTAAAGGCGCATGCAATGAAAATTTTTAGAAATATTTAGTTGTCTAGAAATGACAGAAGGAAAAAGGGTTTTTTTGCAGATTTGTAAAATCAAATAGAAAATACTTATTCATATAGAAAGACAATGCAATTTAGCATAATTCTTTGGCTTCAATTAATAGAGTGTTGTCAGCAAAGAGACACGCTGTTGAAATTTTAAGGAAGTCATCAAAAGAGGGAAGTATACCCAATGAAAATAATATTTGGTTGAGCTTAGAATTAAGGTTATAATATTTAATATAACTTCTTCAAAAGTTATTCTATTGAAAGGCTAATAAAAATATACCAAACAACAACACCTGTAGTTTAGAATACCTTCCCCATTATTACAACGTATGTATGTGTGTTTGCGTGTATTTGTTGTGGGTGTTGAAGCGTAAGGGTAACTTCCACGCAACCCTTTTAATGTTTTGTCTTTGTCTCCTTGATGGTTTTATGGTGGGTAGTGGCACTGTCAAATCCATTAGTAAGATATTTAAAATAAATGAAGAGATTAAATGGAATTCATTTATTGTTTAAAGAAAGATTTCATTTAAATTAATAGAGATTTTATTAGCAAATAAATTAACGTTTCCCCGTAATGCTCTAAATCTGTTTCTATCGTACAAAATAATTGCGTAACTTGGTTTTTATTTTTTTTTTTGTTCCATCTTCCATTAAATTTCCAGCCAAAAATTCCATTATTTTGTTCATTTATATTCATTGATTTTTCACAGGCGTTTGTCGTTTTAGCTTTTGACCATTAACATTTCTGGTCATAAATTTACGATTGTCTTTTTAGTGTTATCTGTTTTAAAAGAAAAGTATATAGAGAAAAATTTAAAAATATTTTTGTTAAAAAATTTCTTCTTTTTATGAGGAATTTTGTCAAAAATTTCTTATTTTTATAGAATATTTTTTAGAAATTTCTATTATTTTTACCAAATTTTTAAAAAAATTTCTTACTTTTATACGAAATTTTTCAAAAATGTCTTAATTCTATAGAAATTTTTTAAAAAATATCCTATATTTATAGGAAATTTAAAAAAAATTCTTATTTCTATAGGAAAATTTTTCAAAAGTTTCTTATTTTCATAAAAATGTTTTCCTAAATTTCTTATTTTTATTCGAATTTTTTAAAAAATTTCTTGTTTTTATAAGAACATTTTCAAAAATTTCTTATTTTTAAAGGAAATTTTTCTAAAATTTCTTATTTTTATAGGAAGTCTTTTTTTCAAAAATTTCTTATTTTATAACAAATTTTTCAAAAGTGTCTTATTTTGTAAAGGAAATTTTTCAAAAAAAATTCTTGTTTTTTTTAGGAAAATTTTCAAAAACTTTTTATTTTTATCGAAAATTTTTCTTATATTGTAAGGAAGTTTTTCAAATTTTTTTTCTTTTTTTAAGAAATTTTTCAACATTTTTTTATTTTTGGGAAATTTTTCAAAAATTTGTTATTTTTATAAAATTTATTTAAAAACTGCTTGTTTTTATAAGAACATTTTCAATTTTCTTTATATTTTTAAAAGAAAATTTTCAATTTTTTTTTTAATTTTTATAAAAAAAGTTTTTAAATTTTCTTATTTTTATAAAAAATAAGAAAATTTTCGAAGTGTTCTGATTTTTAAAGAAAATTTTAAATTTTTTTTTATTTTTTTATCAGAAAATTTTCTTTTTTTTAAGAAAATTTTAAAAATTTTCTTATTTTTTCAAGAAAATTTTAAAAATTTTCTTATTTTTATAAGAAAATTTTTAAAATTTTTTAATATATATTTTATAAAAAATATATTCCTTTTATTTTAAGAAAATTTTCAAAATTTTCTTATTTTTACAATAAAGTTTTGTTTTTTTTTATAGGAAATTTTTCAAAAATTCTTTATTTTTATAGGAAATTTTTCAAAAATTCTTTATTTTTATAGAAAATTTTCCATAAAATTCTTATTTTTATAGGATTTTTTTTTCAAAAATTCGTATCTTTATAGAAAATTTTTCAAATTTTTTAGGACATTTTTTAAACATTTTTTATTTTTATAGGCAATTTTTCAAAATCTTCTTATTTTTATAGGAAATTTTTAAAAAATTCTTATTTTTATAGAAAATTTTTTTAAACTTTTTTATTTTGATAGGAAATTATTTAAAAAATTCTTATTTTTATAGGAAATTATATAAAAAATTCTTATTTTCATTGGAAATTTTTTAAAAATTTCATATTTTTATAGGAAATTTTTCAAAAATGTCTTATTTCTATAGTAAATTTTTCAAGAATTTCTTATTTTTAAAGGAACTATTTAAAAAATTTCTTATTTTTATAGGAAATTTTTCAAAACTTTCTTATTTTTATAGGAAATTTTTCAAATGTTTCTTATTTTTATAGGAAATTTTTTAAAAATTTCTTATTTTTATAAGAAATTAAAAATTTTTTTTTTTAAGAAAATGTTTCAAAAATTTATAATTTTATTATGAAATTTTTTAAAAAGTTCTTATTTTTATAAGAACATTTTCAAAATTTTCTTATTTTTATAAAAAATTTCAAAATTTTCTTATTTTTATAAAATAAAATTTCAAAATTTTCTTGTTTTTATAAGAACATTTTCAAAATTTTCTTATTTTTATAAGAAAATTTTCAAAATTTTCTTATTTTTAAAGGAAAATTTTCAAAATTTTCTTATTTTTATAAGAAAATGTTTAAAATTTGTATATTTTTATAAGAAAGTTTTCAAGATTTTCTTATTTTTGTAAGAAAATTTTCAAAATTTTCTTATTTTTATAAGAAAATTTTCAAATAATTAATTTTTTTTATAAGAAAATTTTCAAATATTTCATTTTTATAAGAAAATTTTCAAAATTTTCTTATTTTTATAGGAAATTTTTCAAAAATTTCTTATTTTTATATGAAATTTTCAAAATATTTATTTGTTTATAGGAAATTTCAAAATTTGTTTTATAGGAAATTTTTCAAAAGATTTCCTATTTTTAAAAAATTTCTTATTTTTATAGGAAATTTTTTAAAAAATTTCTTATTTTTCTAGAATATTTTTCAAAAGTTAATTTTTTTTACAGAAAATTTAATTTTTTTTATACGAAATTTTTTTAATTATTTCTTAGTTATATAGGAAATTTTTTAAGTTTTTTGTATAGAAAATGTTTTAAAAAAATCTTTTTTATAGGAAATTTTTCAAAAACTTCTTATTTTTATGGGAAATTCTTCAAAGATATTTTTATAGGAATTTTTTTTAAATTTCTTAGACTTATAGGAATTTTTTCAAAAATTTATTTTTTGTAAAGAAAATATTTTAAAAATTTCTTATATTTATAGGAATTTTTTTAATTGTTCTTATTTGTATAAGAAATTATTCAAAAATTTTTTATTTTTATAGAAAATTTTTCAAAAATTTGTTATTTTTACAGGTAATTTTTTAATACCGCTTATTATCTTATTTTTATAGTAAATTTTTAAAAATTTGATTTCAATAAACTAAATTTCTGTAAATATTCTTGATTTAAATTGAATTTTTGAAAATGTTCCTCTTTTTATTTTGTTATGACCTTTAATCATGTCATATTACATAGTATTCATGAACGTTTAATTTTTTTAGTATTGATTTTTCATAAAAAAAAATAATATTTAAGCCTACACTAAAAAATTTCCAACTAAATGTCAAATTTTTGAACCCAATCTCAGCAAATGAATGGAAGCGAAAATTAAAAAAAGTTAAAACAATGGTACAAATATAGAAATTCAAAATGGCTGACAACAATGTCAGCAAAACGGCTACATTTTACTATACACATACACTTATTTACTTAACGTTTATATAAGACTTATGTGTGTATGTTTGTGTTGAATGGTTATGTATATGTTACACACAAACATTTATACATAAAATATCGTTATGTACCCAGATAGATACGAATGCATCATTGGAATACTATGGATTTTTGCAAAAGTTAACAAAAAAATCCTAGAATGGCTGAATTGCAGGAATATTTGATTTAAATTTTTTCCCAGATTTTTAAGTGATTTTGGAATAAAATACTCGGAAAAACATATGAGAATTTGTAGTTGGAGAAAAATTCCATATAAATATATAAAAATAAAATATTTACAATAAATCTTTATTGTTTCAGAGCAAAAATATATTGACTTCACTTCCATTAGGAGAAGGGTTTAGAGACTGACTCCACCTTTCCTAAAAAGTGATTGGCTGTTAAGGGAACAGGTGTTAACCCCCTCCACTTTGTGGGTGGAAAAAACACCCAATTTAACATTGCTACACTTAATATTAAAAGGACATTTTAATAAAAGAAACCCTTAGAAATATATTAAATTCCATCACTTAAACTTTTAGCTACACAAAGCGCAGAATCCCAAAACAAAAAGCTTTTCACCTCACTAGTGCTTTCTCTTTCACACTTATGTAAAAAAGCAGGAGGGAAATGTTAAAGTTTATGCTTTGATTTCGTTATAATTTGGTCCATTGCTGGCATTTTTCTGGTCTCACAGAAATCACACAGTAGTTCTTCGTTTGTAGTCCTGTTGTGTGGTGTAAAAAATCGGTATAAAGCGGTTCTAAATAAACTCTTACATATTAAAAAAAGAGGTCGGTTTTTTGGAAAAAAGAAGAAATTTATATATTAATTAAAAAAACTCAATAAAAACTAAATATTTGGAAAAAAAAAATCCAAAAACAGGGTTGTGTTTTTAATTAAAATAGTGTTTTTTGTGTTAAACTATAAAAGATTCCAAAAAAATTGAAATTGAGTGAAAATTTTCTAGCTATATACCGAAAAGATTATTCCAATCTATATCTCCCCTTTCCAAAAATGCCACTTTCCAGTTTTATAATAAAAAGATTGCATCATAATTTTGAATTCCATTCCCTCAAACCAAAAGAGAGTTTTTTCTTTCCAGTAATTTATATAATAGTTCCATCCTTTTCTCCATATACAGATATATATATATATACACACAAATATATATAAAGCTTCCAATATTTACCCGCCCCCTTCTTTTCCATTCGATCCTCATTTTTGAAATTATAAATCTAAAAAAAGAAACTGAAATCCAAAATTTCAGTTTTTACCTTTTAAATACAGGAGAAATTTTGTGCTACAATTACAGTCATCAGACAGAGTTCTAAACGGGTCTTTGGGTTTGTTTCTGCAAACCTTCAACTCTGTCTGAAAAATGTCACTTCATTTCAAATTTCGTTATTTTTCCCAAAAATTTTAAAATCTTTTAAGTGTCATTTTTCTCAAAACATATAACTATTTGTTTTTGCTCCAAAAATTTGTTTCAGTGTAAAATAAAAGCCGTTAATTTATATCATTTATGTAATTTGTGTACCTTATCTCGTTGCTAAAAATTATAATTTGAAATCGTTGAAAAAAAAAAAGAAAAATCATAAAAATCGTTTCGTATGTGTATGAAAGTGCTAATAACAATTTTTAATTTATTTGCGAAAACCAATATTTGCTTTGAGTCCTTGGATTACTTAATGACATCATCGCCATCGATAGCAAATTCCACTTGAATCTGTTATATAACCTCAAATTTTTATTATGGATTATTCTCAAGCAAAGATGTAAGTATGAGTACACATATACATATCTACTATCAATACATATTCAATAGATGATGCGTTTAATCCACCAGTAGAAAGGGCACTACTATGGGTTAAAAGCTTCCTATAAGATTATAAGTCTATTTTTAATATGACCCTACATTATTCATTATAGCTTGTGTTATGTAAAAAAAAAATCCAAAACTTTCTAGATGAATTTAAAGTTTCAATCTAGCATAAGACGGCTTTGCTGCCCCAAAGTTAATGTAAACTTTGTATCGAATAATTTTTTTAGAATGACCCTAAAGTTTTGACTTAATCTTCGAAGCTTGATAAATTCGGTTTGGTCACTCGTCAAAAGCTTTGGCAGCTTGAATGAGAGCATTATATCCTATATTCACCAGATTCTCATACCTAACATATCTCCGGATCTGTGCGATTCGGAATAATATTTGTTTCCGTTACATCAAAATATAAAATCAATAAGATTTTTAGCAGAAAAGCCGAAAATTTTATGAGCGTTATATCAGCACTAAATTCTTGAACCAATTTAGTTCCCCAAAATCTGAAAGCTGGGTTTTGAATTATTACCCAGCAAAAGTTTTCATTACCAAATAATGAGTTAAACAGCAAAACTATTAAACACGAACTACTTACTCATTCACTGTTTAAGTCATTACATTAACATAGGGATGTCATTGGAGGCAAGTACTTACCAATTGCAGAAAAGTAATGACTTTAGCAAGAAATAAGAAAACAACAACAAAAACTTTTTTGTTGCTGTTTTATTAAAAAAAAAAATATATATTTTTGTACGAAATACAAACATTTTTTTATGGCTCCATGGGGGCTTGAACCCAGACGCCTACGACTGCTAGGCGGAGACTCTTCCACTGAGCTACTTCGTATGTTGAAAACTTAGCAGCTTATAATCAATATAAACAATTTTTATTTTTAGAACCAAATCATGTGACAATAACTTTGTTTTTTCAAGCTTTTTTTGCTTTGTTGTAATTTTTGGAAAAATATTTCTATACGATTTTTTTTAATTGTTTAATGCATTTAATAAACAATAAAGAAGTTTTTTTTTTTTTTTTTTTTTTTTTTTGTAAATTTAAACAATTTAAATCTTTCTTTTTGCATAAGCTTTTATATAACATTGACTCTTACTTACTTAAATGGCCTATAGTTACAACCTATTAAGGTCAAAGTCCGAGCATATTTTAGTATTCCATGAACTTCGATATTGTGCGAATATTCTCCAATTTTATAGGCCAAGTTTTGAAAAATTTTTCTCTACTTGGTCTTTCCATCGAAGTTTCGGATGTCTTCTTCCAACATTAGGTGGTGGGACATTTTTATTTTAATTTTATCCTCCTTATAGTAATTGTTTTTTCCATGAATGGGTTACGAGCCTGTCGTAATAACCCATTTTTATACCCTTCACCACCATAGGTGGAAAGGGTATTATAAGTTTGTGCTGATGTTTGTAACGCATAGAAATATTTGTCTTAGACCCACCTTTTAGTATACCAATAGGCTTAGAATCACTTTCTGAGTCGATTTAGCGATGTCCGACCGTCCGGACGGTCGGTTTACGGTTTACGGACGCTTTTTTTTGGAAATAATTCTGTAACTTTTGAACGACTGGAGATATTTGAATGAAATTTGACATGGTGGTAGTCAAGGAGTATTTGAGTTGGTTTTTAAAAGCACTGGTCCATGAGGGGTCGGGAGAGTGATTGATGGACCTTCAAAGTTGGTCACCTCGGGTGTTCGATTTTTTTAAAAATTCGCCAAAAATCCATTTATGTATGGATTGAAAAGAAATTTTAAACTTAAGTTGTCCTTGAGAAGATCTACAAAAAATATGCTTAAATGTGTAGGTTATCTCCTTTGGATTTCGAGATATTTGGGTAAAAAGGAATTTTTAGGTTGATTTTTTACCTCTTTTTTTAAGCTTTTTTTGATCTGGTGGACGCATCTGAGGACCAAAAATTTTTTAAGAATATTCTTTAAATTTGTAATAAAATTCTGAATAATTTTTGTGCAAGTTAGTTATAGAAATCTTCTTTTGTTTAAAAGTTAAAAATATTCAAAGTTGAAACTTACAAAAAATTTCGCTTTTTTTTTAGTTTTTCCCCAAAAGATAGCTATATTTTTTCACTAATAAAAAAATATTTTCTTAAGAAACATAAAAAGATTTTTAAAGTTTTTAAAAGAAAACATAATGAGAATGCGTATAAAACAAATTTCTTGCTAATTGGACTTTTGGTCCTCGCACATGTCCTCTCCAAAAAATGGCAATTTGTAAAAAAAAAAATTAGTTTAAACAAAAATTTCTCAAAAGGCAAAGCACCGATTTGAAAAAAATTATAATGTTCATATTTTCCAATATATCTGTTATTGATTAGAAAAGTTTTTTCTGAAACGCGCTGCAAATAGAGACAGTGTTGCCATATTTGTAAAAAAATTCATTTTTTGAAACACCTTTTTCCCCAGTTGGGAATTGGGGAATTTTTAAGTTAAAATTGGGAATTTTTTTTAGTCTATTGCTTTTACATCTTATTGGTCTACATTACTACAATTTCATTGTAATATCTTTATCCATGTCATTTCCACAGAATATCAAAGATTAAAAATATTTTCCTTAAAAAAGCAGAAAAACAATTTTTTTTTGTTTTACGATACAAAGTGTAAAAAAAGTAACGCACTTAAAAAAAACTTTTACTTAGTGCTAATCTCCTAGTCTTTCCCGATCTAATGATACTAAACATGTATATAAAGCATTAATACCGAGTCTTAAAAAACTCTGAAAAGTTTGGCCCCCGTAGCATTTTTACACTGTTTATTTAAATATAAGTGATGAATTTGTGCATATAAAGTTAATTATCATACTCAAATATTTCACTATTTTTAAGATGACAATGATCCTTCGCTAATAAACAAATATTTTCTTCAAAAAGATATAAATAGTTTTTTATTTTTTTAAAGAAAACATTATAAGAATGACTTAAAAAAATTTTATTCGATTTTGCCTTTTGTTCCAAGCTAAAAAATAAAATTTTAGTAAAAGATTCTAAATAAGTAAGTACGAGTAAGGCACCGATTTTGATAACAGTGTAAAGGTAATATATCCATAATTTGTAGCAAAAGTTTAATTAGAAGAGTACTTTTATAGTAACAGTGTGACAATTTATTTAAAATAAGATTTAAAGGCATTTTTCCGGTATTTAAAATTGGTGTATTTGAAAAAATTGCAAAATTATGTTAAGGTTATAAAATGTTTTTTAATGTGAAAGTTAATGCAATAGGTAAAAATTGTTACAACTTGGGTTTTTCATAATGGTCAGAAAGGATATGGTTACTCACCTCCATACAGGTAGGTTTTACGAGACGCACATATTGGTTGAGTTATATATGCACCTATTTTTAGAGGTAAAAAATACATTAATTCATTGATTTCTTTATTATTCTTTGGATACAGGTATATATAAAAAATGTTTTTTTTTAATATAAAAAAGAAAGTTTTAAATGTAACTGCTATTAACAGTTAAAACATCATGGCTATAACATTGGAATTTAAAGTGTTGTGCGATATTCTTTTTGAACAACCAAGCAGTTCGAGAGCAGAAAAAATTAAAATAATCATGCGATATGCTAAAAGTCAAACTAACTCCATGATTCTCAATAGTGAGGAAGACAAAGTCGTAAAATTTGTAAAGTTATTTGAACTTAAAATTAAGTCGGTTAATTACTGTTTAAAAAGATTTGAATCTAAATTTAAATACTGGCTGAAGGACTCAATTGAGCTTAAAACTTCTGGTGCTGGAGCCCCTCTAAAAAACTATGATGATCTCGGAGAAAGATCTAAAAAGATGCGATTATCCGAAGTTCTTTCTACTCATTCGGATACTGAAATCAAAGATTCCTTTAAGGAAGTGCTCAAACGAAATAATCAACCAGCTGAAGCTAAACAAATAGCAGATATTCTCCCAGAGGCTTCTCCTAAACGTCTTAAGCGAATTATTAAGAGTATACCAACTCCTTCTTCTCAATCAGAATTTTCGGAGGAAGAAGCACTTGCTCTTATGCTCGAGTTGAAATTGAGTAAAAATAAATATATTAAACTCTGTAAGGCATTACGAGACAAAGGACACTCAATTTTACCAGGATATAATGCGTTATTAAAAACCAAAAAAAACTTAATACCAACAAACGTGATAGGAGACGAAAGTGCATCTGTGGATTTATCAAAATTATTGGAAAATACGGCATCAAGGCTGATATCTACTACATTGTCTGAAGAAGAAGCCAAGAAACTTGACAACAAGGACTTAACTTTAATATGTAAATGGGGATGTGACGGTTTATCTGGATTACCGGAATACAAACAATCAACATCTCATCAGAACACAAATGACTACAGAAGCGTTTTTATGGCATCCCTAGTACCACTAAGATTAAGAAAGAATCGTTCTGAACCATCCACATCAAAAGAGCGTACTGAATATGTGTGGGTTAACACATCTCCAGGATCAAAGGCATTTTGCAGACCGATCAGATTCGAATATTTAAAAGAAAATGCAGCAAGCACAAAAAATTGGGTTGATGATATCAAATATTCAATAGACAATTTGAGTCCAGTCTGCATAGACATACATGGATATTTGATTAATGTAAATTTTGAGCTTCAATTGACAATGATAGATGGAAAAGTAAGCAACGCTATAACGGAAACCCATTCAACTTGGAAATGCTCATTATGCGGAAAGAAGAAATCGGAATTTCTACAAACTTCAGAAGATGCATCAGCTAGTACTGCAATTAATCAAGAGGTTCTGGAATTTGGTATATCGCCCCTACATGCACGTATCCGATTTTTAGAATTTATGCTACATATAGCATATGATCTGAAATATAGGAATATACCTGATAATCAGCTAAAATCCGTGAGAAATAATAAGGAACTGATTGAAATGAGATCCAGTGAAAAAAAAAGGATTCAGGAAGAATTCAAAACTATGACGGGTCTAAACATAGACAAACCACTTGTAGGATATGGCAGTACAAACGATGGTAATACGGCCAGGCGATTCTTTGAAAATTATGAAACAACTTCAAAGATTACTGGAATTGATGAGGAAGTTCTTCGTAAATGTTACGTAATATTATCGGCAATAAATAGCAAATATCAAATAAATGCTGAAAAATTTCATTGCTATGCCCTCAACGCGTTAACTCGTATACGACATTTGTATCACTGGAAAGAAATTACACCAACAGTTCATAAAGTCCTTCAACATGGTCGTGAAATAATTGAATCAAATCTTCTCCCACTTGGTGAACTGACAGAAGAGGCCCAGGAAGCGCGGAATTCAGATTTCAAGTATATCCAACTATTTAATACCAGAAAATGCTCAAGAAAATCGCAAAATCAGGATCTAATAAATTATCTCTTGTTGTCTTCTGATCCTGCTCTATCAACGATAAGAAAGAAATGGTGGAGCAGTTATACAAAAACTTCTGAAAACGAACACCTGGAAGAGGTTCTTGATATAATAGATTGTACTGATTATTTTACTGAAAATAAAAATTAAGTAAATAACTACTTTTATATAAATATGTAATAAAAACTGTAAGTTTAAACTTTAACTACAAATACTTCAATAAAATGTATTTCACCTTTTAATATAAGTACAAATTATTTACATTTTGATATTTCATAAATCCTCATGATATTTTCTTTAAAAAAATAAAAAAATATTTGTTTGTTATCGAAGGATCATTGTCATCTTATAGTGAAATATTTGAGTATGATTATTAATTTTATATGCACAAATTCATCACTTATATTTAAATAAACAGTGTAAAAATGCTACGGGGGCCAAAGTTTTCAGAGTTTTTTAAGACTCGGTATTAATGCTTTATATACATGTTTAGTATCATTAGATCGGGAAAGACTAGGAGATTAGCACTAAGTAAAAGTTTTTTTTAAGTGCGTTACTTTTTTTACACTTTGTATCGTAAAACAAAAAAAAATTGTTTTTCTGCTTTTTTAAGGAAAATATTTTTAATCTTTGATATTCTGTGGAAATGACATGGATAAAGATATTACAATGAAATTTTGTAGTAATGTAGACCAATAAGATGTAAAAGCAATAGACTAAAAAAAATTCCCAATTTTAACTTAAAAATTCCCCAATTCCCAACTGGGGAAAAAGGTGTTTCAAAAAATGAGTTTTTTTACAAATATGGCAACACTGTCTCTATTTGCAGCGCGTTTCAGAAAAAACTTTTCTAATCAATAACAGATATATTGGAAAATATGAACATTATAATTTTTTTCAAATCGGTGCTTTGCCTTTTGAGAAATTTTTGTTTAAACTAATTTTTTTTTTTACAAATTGCCATTTTTTGGAGAGGACATGTGCGAGGACCAAAAGTCCAATTAGCAAGAAATTTGTTTTATACGCATTCTCATTATGTTTTCTTTTAAAAACTTTAAAAATCTTTTTATGTTTCTTAAGAAAATATTTTTTTATTAGTGAAAAAATATAGCTATCTTTTGGGGAAAAACTAAAAAAAAAGCGAAATTTTTTGTAAGTTTCAACTTTGAATATTTTTAACTTTTAAACAAAAGAAGATTTCTATAACTAACTTGCACAAAAATTATTCAGAATTTTATTACAAATTTAAAGAATATTCTTAAAAAATTTTTGGTCCTCAGATGCGTCCACCAGATCAAAAAAAGCTTAAAAAAAGAGGTAAAAAATCAACCTAAAAATTCCTTTTTACCCAAATATCTCGAAATCCAAAGGAGATAACCTACACATTTAAGCATATTTTTTGTAGATCTTCTCAAGGACAACTTAAGTTTAAAATTTCTTTTCAATCCATACATAAATGGATTTTTGGCGAATTTTTAAAAAAATCGAACACCCGAGGTGACCAACTTTGAAGGTCCATCAATCACTCTCCCGACTCCTCATGGACCAGTGCTTTTAAAAACCAACTCAAATACTCCTTGACTACCACCATGTCAAATTTCATTCAAATATCTCCAGTCGTTCAAAAGTTACAGAATTATTTCCAAAAAAAAGCGTCCGTAAACCACTGTCCGACGCGTCCGTCTGGCTGGCTGGACCCCCATGTAAACCTTGTAATCAAACTACAGGTTGCAATTCTAAAGATAATTTGATGAAATTTGGCACAGATAATTTTTTTGATAATGGGACCATGGCTATTGAAATTGGTCGAAATCGGTCCATTATTTATGGTACCTCCCATAGGTCCCACTTCCCGGAATTGCTATATTGGCCACAAATATCAATATTTTTTCATGAAATTTAAAACAGATACTGCTTATGTAAACTTAAATCACTGTACCAAATTGAAATCGGTCCACATTTGACCATAGCTCCCATACAAACTCTTCTTCAAAAACGCACTAAATGAGACAAAAAATCACTAAAACGCTCGTAAATCTAAAGATAATGAAAATTTGGAGTTTATTTTTTGCATACATAATTTTTGTAACAACTGTAATCAATTTGCCAAATTTCGAGATAATCGGTCTACATTTGACCCTAGCTCTCATATAAGTCCAAATGACGGAAACAGGTTGAATATATACGTTTTGAGAAAATGTTTGTATGATGGCAAAATTTAGCAAATATTTGTCTTTATACAGGAAAAATAACACCTTTGACCTTAGTGGTGAAGGGTATCGTGTGGTCGGCTTGACCGACTATAGCGCTTTCTTACTTGTTATCGATCTTTTGAGACAACTCTCGGTACATGTTAGCTTACTACATTAAGGGATGTTAAATTAGTTCCCCGGGTGATACCACGAGGAGGTCAGTATCCACAGTTGAGATGAAGGAAACCCAGATAAGTTGGGCTTACCAAGTAAAGATTAATCATAACCGTGTTTGGTATCCAATATTCCCTACATAGTCAAAATTGACTCATTATAGTATTTTTTCATTATCGTGAGTTAGTTTTTCAAAATTTTTTTGCAAAAGGTAATATTAAATTCTTAAAATTCAAAAATCTTGGTGGGATTTGAACCGGGGGCATTCAGTTTAAATTACCATCTTAATTACAAATAAGTATTTCTGTAATAACTTATTAGTTATTCGGAGGGTATATTGTAGTCAATGCAAGGTAGCCAGAGTACTTGCCATTACCAAAGTTTTGCTGGGTAGCTAAGGTTTTTTTTTAATTCATTTTTAAAGTTTTCCACTGGGTGTGGATTTTAGTACAATTTTCAAGAAAAATGTACGAATTCTTAAGTCAATATAAAAAAATAAAAATAATTTATAAAATAAATTAAAATTTTTTTTAGTTTAATTCTGTTTCTTGTTGTCGAACTGTGCTAGCTAAAAAAACCGACAAGAGGGAGACCCAGTGGGTAAAGATAATTCGAGTACGCTGAATTCAGTGGTGCTAAACGTTATTTAAAAAATGGAGGAGGTTGCGCAATAAATATTCGCGTAACTCGAAAACTGTTTATTTTCATGAACTAATTAAGAAAAAAATCGAAATTTGGCAACAAAGTTATCTTTCAGAAACACTAATTATTTCCGAGAATTTTTTGTTTGCAAAAATTTTTTTTTTTTTGAAAAATCACAAAACAAAATAAAAAAATTCTAAAACGACTTCACGGATTATAAAAATAATTAGTGCTTATGAAAGATAATTTTGTTGTCAAATCTATATTTTTTACTTAGTTTAAGAAAACAAACAGTTTTTGAGTTACGCGAATATTTTCCATTTTTTTTATAACGCTATATCCCGAAAACTATAGCTTCACTAAAAACGGTTAGCACCATTGAATTCAACGTACTTGTCAAAATCTTGCAAAGTGTAATCTTTACTTTATTTTGATATTTTGCAAAGACATTCGTAATTCGTATTAATTTTGTCTTTCAAATTAGGATGATGATATTAAAGTTAACCATCGAAACGCGTCGCAACAACACTTTTCAGTTTTATCGAAAAAGCTTTTTATTCGAAAAGCTTAAGAAATTATCATGAGCGATATCTTTCTGTCTGTTAAACACATGATAAAGCCTAAACAAAAGAGACAACAAAAGTATTCCTTATCTATTGGAAAAGTTTGATGTTATATCGAAATGTTATATCATAGCTTCCATATAATTATTTACACTCCCGGAAATCACTTTAATGATAATCAATATCAAATTTTAATCAAAATTACTAAAGAATGTGACATAACACCCAGAAAATATTATAATTTGTACACATTTGATTAAATTTCCAATACTACCTCAATCAACCTTAAATCCCTTAAATACCATAATTCCCTTAAATGCTAAAAAACTTAACTTGTAAATAATCTTAGAAGTACGAAAAAAAAAACGAAACGAAGCACTTTTATTAAAGATTTTATAATGGAAGGACTTTTATAAAAGCGCAACTTTCCAAAGGCCAAAGTTCTGGACAGCCATAGCTAAACATAAATTAAAGGAGACTTTGTTGAAAAATAAACTTTTTGTATAGAAACCCATCAATTGTATAACATCGTTAGACTGGGCTGTTAAATTTTAAAAATTCACAGAATATAATAGTATATAAAATGATCTTTTAGTCGCTTTGTTTAATAGATTCTGAGTTATTTGCTCTTTAAATTAAAAATGTTCTTTTTTATGAAAATTATTTGTAAATTCTAATGCATTTAAGCGGCTTCTGTCAGAAGGTGTTGTATGGTCCGAAGTCAACAAAATTTTATACAGTGATTTTTGTTTATATAATACATCCAGATAAAATGAAAACCATTTTTTAGGGCCTAAGATTTCTTAGTCAGTTTAGAACTATTGGAACTTTCTTATTTTATAACGTCAATTTTTTATGAATTTTTAAAAAACAAACAAATTTTTTAAATAATATTTGTTCATCATATATTCGGCTATATCTCCAAAACTACTGAGTGGAGTGAATATTATGTTAGGAAAGCTTGAAGGTAATATTTTGAAACGTAATTAAAAAAAAAAATAAATCTTGAAAACTAGATCTGATCCAAAAAAAAGTGAGTTAGAGGAATTATAGCCCTATATAACATGTATACAAATTAACTAAAAATTTAAATTTTTTTCTGTTACATACAATATAACTTCAAAATTTCATAAAGTTATACTGAAATTTGTACCCAAAATCTAAATAACGGCCAAATTTTGTGCGATTTTGTTTATTTTTAACAAGATTTGCCCTTACAGCAAAAAAAATAATATTTCATTAAAAGTCTAATGGAAGTATTATAAAAATTGTGGCCTTTACTAATTTTTTTGGAAAATTATTTGATTTTTTTTTTGCTAAAATTGGTAAAATTGGGAATTATCTTTTAATGTATTTTTGAATAAAATTGGATAAGTCGTTTACAATATATAATGCCAAATTAAAGATGATAAATTTTGGATTTTTTTTAAATAAGTCAAAAAAAAAAAAAAAATTTTTGTTTTTTTTGATTTTGAACTTAACTTAAATTTGCTAAAAAAAACTATTGTAAATTTTGCCATTTTAATTTTTTTATGAAATTTCACATATGAAATTTCATATGTCTATGAAAAGGGAAAAGTTGGCTTATGAACGAAAAATAAAATTTCGAAAAATTAGCTAATTTTTTGAAATTTTATTTTTTCATAGACCGCACGATGGGCCGACAAGAAGAAGTTAAGGCGAATAAATTAATTTTCTTAAATCGTTTAATATTAACAATAACCACTCAGTTATAATCACCGGTACTTGTGCTATATCATGCCATAAAAAATTAATAACTTTGGTTGTTATCTTAGAAGTACGGCAACGCCAAAGGTAACAAGTTTTTCATTTCGTTTTTTTTTGGCAACTCATACAGCCTATCCCACGATATCGAATGTTTTCAATCTTTCGCATTCTCAACGAAAACCAGCTGATTTGCGTCCCATTAAAAGTTTTCAGTACGACAAGCCGAACGAAAATTAATGCGAACGATAATGTAAACACTTTAATATAAAATTGCGTCCCACTATGTCATTTATCTGCCAGCTGCACGAAAACATATGTCAAAATCACTCACACATATTTTAGCTTTCGTTTTCATAAAAAAAGCTTAAAAAACCTTATTATTAAAAAAAAAATTAAATTTTAATAAAAAAAAAAAAAATGTAAGACATAATTTTAACATTTTCCACAAGAATAGGCTTCAGAGATTCGTACAAATTGTATTAAAAAAATATTTTTGAAAAATTTTATTTACCTTAAATGCACAATGTTGTATATTAATAGTAAAATTTACAAATTTCAGCGCTTTTTTTTTTCTTAAATTGTTGATAAATTTGTCGAACTGTCGATTAGGCAACATTGAAATTTGACAATTTTCAAATATCTTACGTTTCAAAACGTAAAGCCAGAAAAACGATAAGTCGAAAGATAGTGGGACGCTTATTCGAACGAACATGGGTAACTTACTTTCGTTTGCATAATCTTTCGTTCGACGTCGTGGGACAGGCTGATAGTCTTACAATTTTTCGGGGATTTCGATAACTTATTGAAAGTTAATTTTACATTGCCATACATCGTTGTTTTCCGCACAAAATATAGATCATTCCTGTTGAGAAATTTGGTTAAATGTTATTTGTATAAGAAAAAATTCGTGTAAAAGTTGAAGATTTATTTTAACAAAAATCTTAAATATATGGAGGAAAATAAAAAATTGCAGACGATTGCATACTTTGCAAACCACTTCAAAAGTTAGATCATTTAGCGATGTTTAAGATTAAAGAAAAAAATTTGAGTCATCGCGCAACCTAAGGTCCATTTATATTATTTTTCAGAAAAATGGCAGAAATTACTTATTTGAAAAATAGTTTAAATTTAAACATTTAACCTAGACTGAATATGTTGAATCACTGGAATTAAATGTTTAAAATACTAGACGCTCAAAAAGCCAGGATATATATAACCAGTTTGCGAAAAATGTCATAAAATGAAAAAATTTTACTTTGTGTTATAAATATTCTAAAAGCACCACAACTCGTTTGAAATGCAGATGAACAATATCAGTTCATTATCTATTCTCGTCTTTGTATTACCATTCCTACTTCCGCACTAGTTTTATATGAAATCAGATGCTATGAATTAAGATGCCCAAGCAAATATCATTATCCTAGTAAAAATAGTGGGTCAGATATACTATTAAATATATTTTTTATATGAAATATATTTTTGTATATGGGCGGGGCTACTCCCACTTTAAATATCAAAAAAGTTTATAGTCAGCATTAAGCGCCGGAGATGCATTAAAACACGGTGAAAATTTTAGAAATATCGGCTAGGTATTTTTAAAGTTATGAATTTATTCCTGTTAAATATTAATTTCAGCCCATCGTGGACCGGCTCACATTTTTTTTTCGATTTTGTAAAATTGTTTATTTTTTTATTTGAGTTGTAAATACTCCAAAACCGTTGATCACACAAAAAATTGTGTTAGCAAGAATTAGGGTCAATTATGTTTTTTAACCATTAATGTGTTTTCTGATAAAATTGAATAGGTCGTTTTCATTATATAGTAATATAACTGGGACAACCTATTCAAAAAATCCCAAATTTGAGAAAAAAAAACTTAAGAATAAATCGCAAGGAAAAGTAGTTTTGTTGAGAAATGGCTACCAAACAGAGGATATTCTTAATATACACACAAACAAAATATTTACCAAATTTTAATGAGAGAAAAAATAACTTTAACTCCACATTTATTTTATTTTCTCTAATGAAATCCGCTTAAAAGTTCCTACAAATAAAACCAACATAAAATCCTTTGAAATACATAATATACATATATATTTTTTAACAAATAACTTTGTGTACGCGTATACATGTTTGTCGGCAACTTTCATCAGCAAAATTTTCCACATTTCATACTTTCGAAAAAGTAAAATTTATGAATATAATCGGCTTAAGTTGGTTGCCATGTTGCCTCGTTTGTGGCAATAAAAATGGGAAATTTTAACAGAGTCATAATATACATACATACTCGTTTGAATGTATAAATGTTTAGGTAAAGATACTTCCAATTATAATTCTACAAAAAATAGTATGATATAACTTTGTAAACGCTTATCAGCAAATGAGCACGAATGACTAAATTCCAATTTGTTTTTCATTCTTTGTTTTTTTTGTTTTTCTTTCGCAGGAGGCTGAAATAGAAGGAAAATGACCCATAACTGCCAATTTGGCATAAAATCTTATACACACAACAAATCTACAATAAGAAGTATATAGTTACTACTACAACTACTCCATGAACTTAAGCTCCGTTAAATGAGAGGATAAAGATGATGATGATGGCGATGATGCTGTTGATGGTGACTGCAGTGATTTCATTATAAATAAATTAAATGGAATTATAGAAACACCAATGAACTGATGCTACCAAACAGTCAGCAAGTTATTTGTTAAATCAATTATTAAAACTCCACAGAAGCAGGGAAATCGGAAAAACTCATAGAACCAGATTATAAAAGTCAGAGCAACCAATCATCCCACCCACCAAGTGTTAAAATCAAAGTTCCATTCCAATTTGTTACAAAGCAAATCCTTAGCCGTGTTTCTGAAATTAAATACGAGCAAAAAAGACAAACGTGTGAACACGAATGATAATTCCGAAACTCTCTATCACTCAAAATCAACGTGTGAATTTTACCAAAAAGTTATTAAATTAAGAATATTTTGAACATTCTATATGATAGCAAGGACCTCCCGCGGTTTATAAGGATTCTCCACAAAATAACAACAACAAACATTAAAACAGCAAGAGCTAAAACAACAACAACCAACCACAAAAGTACAAAATCGTTTTGTTTTTCTAAAGCAAAAACTTTTATTTCAACTTTTCCAACTCTAACATTATGAAGGGTTTAACTGCGTTTAAGGAAAAAGCCACAGGAGTTTTTGGTGGGTGAGTACCATAACATACTTTTTTCATGTCCAAATTTCTTGCTTAAGTTTTCGGTAATAAAATTCTGATTTGTTAACTTTAACTGTTTCTGTAAAAATTTTATGAATTATGATTATCGATGATAAAATGTTACGCTTTGATTGTTTAACTTGTTTTGAAAATGAAACGATAGCAAAAAATTACAAAAATTTAATTTAACGGACCAATGAATGGAGATTAACTGGCAGGATGGGTCATTGTTATTTTTTAATGGGGGAATTTTTATATTAAAAATTGATGAGTCTTCAAAAATGTATATTCGAAAATTAAGTAGAAAATGTATTATAAATTTTGTTCTTGCTTCCAGTTAGACATTTTCTAATGCAATGTTTAACCGCTTCTAGTAATGGGAAAATAAACTGGAGGGCCTTTTTTTCAATCACAAATGACAGGTAGAAAACTGTCCTATAAATAGTTTTGTATTTTGAACAACACTTCAAAAATGTTTCTATAGAAAATTTTTTCATCAATAATTTTTTCATAAAAATTTTTTTTATCAACAATTTTTCTATAGAAAATTTTTTCATCGATAATTTTTCTATAGAAAATTTTTTTCAAAAAATAACAAAATTGTCGGGATGTAAATATTATTCAAAAATAATTACTATTCGCATTTGATCCCAAATCTGTTACATTTATTTATTTATGTACATATAGTAGCCGACGGCTGCAGCAAGAATGTGGGAAGTGAAGGAAGATGAAAACTGAAAATTGTTTGTGTTTTGTTCAGCCGATGATCTACGCTTTTACTTATGGTTTATGAACATAATTCTGAAAGGTTTTGTTTGTCAAATAAGTAATAATGCAAGGTTTTCGATCTGTCTAAATTGGGGATAATCCTTTTGAAGAGATGGCCTAACCAACCATCGAAACGCGTAGAAGAATTTTGGTTTCTCCGCAAACAATTTTTGGCTTTTTATCAATAAATTGGTCTGTTACATTAATAAAAAAAATATAACAGATTTGGGATCAAATGAGAATAGTCATTCTTTTTGAAAATTTTTTTTATCAAAAATTTTTCTATAGAAATTTTTTTTTTCAAAAATTTTTCTATAGAAATGTTTTTTATCAAAAATTTTTCTACAGAAAATTTTTTTATCAAAAATTTTTCTATAGAAAATTTTTTTATCAAAAATTTTTCTATAGAATTTTTTGTTTATAGAAAATTTTTTTATCAAAAATTTTTCTATAGAAATTTTTTTTTCAAAAATTTTTCTATAGAAATGTTTTTTATCAAAAATTTTTCTACAGAAAATTTTTTTATCAAAAATTTTTCTATAGATAATTTTTTTTATCAAAAATTTTTCTATAGAATTTTTTTTTTATAGAAAATTTTTTTATCAAATAATTTTCAATAGAAATTTTTTTAGCAAAAATTTTTCTATAGAAATTTTTTAGCAAAAATTTTTCTATAGAAATTTTTTTAGCAAAAATTTTTCTATAGAAAAATTTTTTTATCAAAAATTTTTCTATATAAAATTTTTTTTAAAAAGAAGAGTATTTGCATTTGATCCCAAATCTGTTACATTTATTTATTAATGTAACAGATTTGGGATCAAATGCAAATACTCTTCTTTTTGAATAATATTTACATCACGAGTATTTTGTTATTTTTCGATAAAATTTTTTTTAACAAAAATTTTTGTATAGAAAATTTTTTTATCAAAAGTTTTTCTATAGAAAATTTTTTTTATCAAAAATTTTTCTATAGATAATTTTTTATCAAAAATTTTTCTATAGAAAATTTTTGCTATAGAAATTTTTTTATCAAAAATTTTTCTATAGAAAATCCTTTTATGAAAAATTTTTCTGTAGAAAATATGTTTATGAAAAATTTTTCTATAGAAAATATTTTTATGAAAAATTTTTCTATAGAAAATATTTTTATGAAAAATTTTTCTATAGAAAATATTTTTATGAAAAATTTTTCTATAGAAAATATTTTTATGAAAAATTTTTCTATAGAAAATTTTTTTATCAAAAATTTTTCTATAGAAAATTTTTTTATCAAAAATTTTTTTACAGAAAATTTTTTTATCAAAAATTTTTCTATAGCAATTTTTTTTATCAAAAATTTTTCTATAGAAAATTCTTTTATCAAAAATTTTTCTATAGAAATTTTTTTTTATCAAAAATACTTTCTTTTTGAAAATTCTTTTATCAAAAATTTTTCTATGAAAATTTTCTTTATCAAAAATGTTTCTATAGAAAATTTTTTTATCAAAAATTTTTCTATAGAAAATTTTTTTATCAAAAATTTTTCTATAGAAAATTTTTTTATCAAAAATTTTTCCATAGAAAATTTTTTTATCAAAAATTTTTCTATAGAAAATTCTTTTATCAAAAATTTTTCGATAAAATTTTTTTTTTATCAAAATATTGAAAAATTTTTTTATTAAAAATTTTACTTAGAAATTTTTTTTATCAAAATTTTTTTCAAATATTATCAAAAATTTTTCTGTAGAAAATATTTTTATCAAAAATGTTTCTATAGATAATTTTTTTATCAAAAATTTGTCTATAGAAAATTTTTTTATCAAAAGTTTTTCTATAGAACTTTTTTTTATCAAAAATTTTACTACAGAAAATTTTTTTATCAAAAATTTTTCTATAGAAAATTTTTTATCAAAAATTTTTCAATTCAAATTTTTTTATGAAAAATTTTGCTGTAGAAAATTTTTTTTAAACAATTTTTTAATTTTTTTAACAAAAATTTTTCTATAGATTATTTTAATTTTATCAAAAGATTTTCTATACATAGTAAAACAATTTTTCTATAGATATTTTTTCATCGAAAATATTTTTATAAATTTTTTTATCAAAAAATTTTCTATATTTTTTTTATCAAAAATTTTTCTATAATTTTTGAAAAAAAAAAAATTTTCAATAGAACATTTTTCTTGTCAAAATTTTTTCTATAGAATTTTTTTTTATTAAAAATTTTTTTAACAAAATTTTTTCTATAAAAACTTTTTTTATCAAAAATTTTTCGATAGAACATTTTTTTATCAAAAATTTTTCTATAGATTTTTTTTATAAATAATTTTTCTATAGATAATTTTTTATCTAAAAATTTTCTATAGAAAATTTTAATTTTATCAAAAATTTTTCTATAAATAGATAATTTTTTTATTAAAAAATTTTTCTATACAAATTTTTTTTTATCAAAAACTTTTCTATAGGAAATTTTTTTATCAAAAAATTTTTAATAGAAAATTGTTTAATCAAAATATTTTCTATAGAAATTTTTTTATCTAAAATTTTGCTTAGAAAATTTTTTAACAAATATTTTTCAATAAAAATTTTTTTATCAAAAGTTTTACTATAGAAATTTTTTTTATTAAAAATTTTTCTGTAGTTCATTTTTTATCAAAGATTTTTCTATAGATAATTTTTTTATCAAAAATGTTTCTATATATTTTATATTTGTATCGAAAAATTTTCTATAAAATATAATTTTTGTCGAACAATTTTCCAAAGAAAAATATTTTTTTTTAATTTTTCTATAAAAAAAGTTTTTGGATCGAAAATATCTAAAAAATCTAAAATTGTTTAATATTAGAATTTTTTCTGAAAATTAAAGTAAAAGTCTTTGTTTGCATTAATATGTACCACATACCTTTGCTGATTAATAGCTACAAAAACAAGAAGGAATTTTAACGAATCCCAAAATCGAAACATCATCTTAGACCCCTTGACCATTTTTGAAACTCGTTTAGACTTCGTTGAATAGATCTATTAAGATAATCTCTCTCTAAGATTTACGTTCTTTTATAACACGGGTTTGGGTGGACCTGTTTAAATACGAATGACAAATAAGTATGTAATTTAAGTTAACGATTGATTCAAATTCAAAGAGAATACATTTTGCTTACATACGTAACTATAAATTTCTTAACAAATAATTTAAATATCAAATTTCCCTATGTAAAACCTTTCCAAAATTTGTAATCAATTTAAGAAATAGCGCCACTTTGAATGCAAAACGTCTTCTTTGTGAAAAATTGAAGACAATAAATTTCAATTAAGATCCTTAAATAATTACAAATATCTTTTATCAATTGGAATTGAATTTTAATTCTTCTCCATTTCAATGAATCCTGCTCGTATGTAAATCCTAATACAAATGACACCTCCCAAAACGAGCAAATGAAATAAAATTTAATAAAACACCAATACAACTAATGTCTTTCTAATAAAATCCTGATGAAAATAAAACTCCTTGCTAGAGAATCCTGAACAAGGAATTAAATTGATACCATCAAAAGTATGTATGTAAGAGTGTGTGTGTGGATTGATGCGGTTGCCTTGGTTAACTTATTCAACTGCACAAGGAAAAAAAGTATCTCCAAGTATATTAACACTTGAAATTTTAATTTCGTATTCAGGACATGATGCTGACGTTTTTCGGTGAAGAAGATGAAGCCAGGCAGGCATCATTGAAAAGAAATAAACGAGTGTTTGTGGCGCCACTTGAAAGTTAGAAAGGCAATGAATGAAAAATGAATAAATAAATAAATGAAAGAATGAATTCTTGCTTAACTAAATGAAGAATTATTATCACTAACTGATGCCTTAAAGAAGGGGGGAAGAAATCATGCTCAAAGTTAGAAGAAAGAGGTGGGCGTTAGTGAGGTAGTAAGGGTTTGAGTGACAAGTGTATTATGAAGAAAACAAAAGGACAATAGCGAAGCGTTTACGCGTTTTAATGTTCAAAAATTGTTTGATAAACGTTTTCTAAAGAGTTTCATTCTTTTGTAAATAGCGATGAATGGAAATGAAAATGGAAATTTCATTTTCACGCATTTCAAGTAGTTTCTGGAGGAGAACAGAAACAAAACTTTTGTTTTCTAAGGTTTTGAAATAAATGAAATGTTTTTGATATTTAAATGACAATATCCAAAGAAAAAGTAAATGTTTAGCAAGGAATACAAAATAAGTTATAAAACTTGAACACTCAAAAATGATAAAACTGTTATATTAAAAAAATCTCCCTTAGAAAAATTATAAGAAATTTTTTTTTTAAAGAAGCTTAAGCATGTAAAAAACCTATACAAAAAACCTATTGTATAACAATTTTCTAAGATAAATGCTAAAATAAAATAATATTCTACAGATAACTGTTATAATTCAAAAATTTTTCCATAGAAAACTATTTTAATCGAACTATTTTTTTATAGCAAACTGTTATAATATAACTATTTTCTATAGAAAATTGTAATAACCGAATAATTTTCGATAGAAGACTGTTATAATCGAACAATTTTCTATAGAAAACTGTTATAATCGAACAATTTTCTATAGAAAACTGTAATAATCGAACAATTTTCTATACAAAACTGTTATAATCGAACAATTTTCTATAAAAAACTGTTATAATATAATAATTTTCTATAGAAAACTTTTATAATCGAATAATTTTCTATAGAAATCTTTTTAATTGAACAATTTTCTATAGAAAACTTTTTTATTAAACAATTTTCTATAGAGAACTGTAATAATCGAACAATTTTCTACAGAAAACTGTTATAATCAAACATTTTTGTATAATAAACTGTTACAAATGAACTATTTTCTATAGAAAACTTTAATAACCAAATAACTTTCAATAGAAAACTGTTATAACCGAAAATTTTTTTTATAGAAAACTGTTATAATTTTGCAATTTTTCATAGAAAACTGCTATAATTAAACAATTTTCTATAAAAAACTGTTACAATCGAACAATTTTCTATGAAAAACAGTTATAATCCAACAATTTTCTACAGAAAAATGTTATAATCGAAAATTTTCTATAGAAAATTTGTATATTCGGATAATTTTCTATAGCAAAAAAGTTTCTGTAAAACACTGTTATAATCGAACAATTTTATACAGAGAGCTTTTATGTTCGAACAATTTTTTATAGAAAAATATTATGATCGAAAAATTTTCTTAAGAAAACTGTTATAATCAAAAAATTTTCTATAGGAAACTGTTATAATCGAATAATTTTCTATATAAAACTATTATAATCGAACATTTTTCTAAAGAGAACTTTTATATTTGAACAAGTTTTTATAGAAAAAGGTCATGATCAAACAATTTTCTTAAGAAAACTATTATAATCAAACAATCTTTTATATGAAACTGTTATAATCAAAAACATTTATATTGAAAACTCTATAGCCGAAAATTTTATAGAAAACTGTTATAGTTTAGTAATTTTGAATAGAAAACTGTTACAATCAAACCATTTTCTATAAAAATTTGTTATAATAGAACAATTTTCTATGGAAAACTCTTATAAGCCAACAGTTTTTTTTACCGAAAATTGTTATAATTTAAATTTTTCTATGGAAAGTTGTATATTCGAATAATTTTATATAGCAAACTTTTATGATCGAACAATTGTCTATATAAAACTGTTATAATCGAACAATTTTCTATATAAAGTTGTTATAATCGAACATTTTTCTAAAGAGAACTTTTAATATCGAACAATTTTTTATAGAAAAATATCATAATCAAACAATTTTCTTAAGAATCAAACAAACTTTTATAATCAAACAATATTCTATAGATAACTGTTATAATCGAATAATTTTCTATAGAAAACTGTTATGATCGACCAAGTTTCTTTAAAAAAATGTTAAAATCGAATAATTTGCTCTAGAAAACTGTTATAATTTTCTTTAGAAAACTGTTAAACTCTAACAATTTTTTATAAAAACTGTTATAATCTAATAACTTTCTATAGAAAACTGTTATTATCTAAAATTTGTTTATGAAAATTGTAAAAATTCGAACAATTTTCTTCATTAAACTGCGTAAATCAAACTATTTTTGAATTTGCTTTTTATATATTCTTATATAAAAAAATGTTTTAAGTAGACTGTTATACTATTTCATCAAGTTTCTATCGTTAATTTTTATACTCAAACAATTTTCTATGAAACATTTTCTACATAAAATGTTATAGTCTAACAATTTTCTATAAAAACTGTTAAATTTTCATAGAAAACTGTTATAATCTATATAAAATTTTATATTATAGCAATAACGTATAAAATCTCAATACATATTAAAAACTTATTAAACTTTTTTACTTAAAATTTTTAATTTCCCTTAAAATAAAAATGACCATTCCAATTCATAAATTTTCTGTCCATTATTCTCTTTCCAAATCAACATGTTTTTTGTTTTGTAATATTTGTTGATTCAAAATGTAATAAACAAAAGCAGAACTCTCTGAAGTCATACAAAACGCACTTCATAATCATTTCCCTTTCCGCTTCGTGTTCAACGTGCACGTGCATGAAACGTGCAAGGAATTCCTTTTCTTAACACTTTTGTTTTACATCGGTGACGACTACATTAAGAAACCGAATAATATCACCCATCAGCCATGCAGCCACCATAGACACCAGCTTCACATTATCATCTTTATGAAGTGTTCATTACAATCATATTTTAAATCAGAGAAATAAAGGAGTGAGATCCATAAGTGATTCAGATTCTTAATAAATATTTTTTTTCATAGATGGATAAAGATGTTATTTTGATTTGTTCAAACGGAAGTATAATTCCTTTTTCAATCTAATTTGATTTTTGTACTTAAATCTAGATTACGCGTTTCTTCGATTGGAATTCATCGGTTCTTTGGGCTGGGTTTTATTATTTTCAATTATGGTATATTTCAGCATATAAAATGTTTTAGAGGTATTCCTTAACTAAATTAATATAGAATTTCGATTAAGGTTCGGATTTGTAATCGTCCCATCTCTATATTCCTTTAATTCTCTGCCCTGAAAAATTATTAGAATACCAAAAAGTTCGTTGTCATGTTTAAGGAATTTTCATTTTTCTCTTTTTTCCTTTAACTCTGCTATAAAAAACACATATCGATGATTCTCCTCTTTAGAGATAGTGAAAGTTATAGACTCATCCTCATGTCTCCTTTCTCCAGTAATGACATCTTAAACATGCCAACAATTTTTACAACTTTCTGTTTTTTTTCTTACTACTTTGGTATTTTTATATTGTCATAATTTTTTATTTACTCCTCCGTTTAAGTTGATAAAGTTTTTATCATATTTGGAGTATGTTTTTTTCGTAGCATATTTTTGTGCACTATTTCTTGATATAAAATATTGTCGCGTTTTAGGGCTTAAGTAAATGGCGAGACTGTATCTTAGACGCCGGAGTTTATTATAACTTTGCCGCCAAGTTAAGTTAATTTGTAGAGGATATTAAACTGTTATATAAGGGACATGCAAAAAAGTTAAAAAAGAAAATATTGTGACATTTTTAGGAAATTATTAGGTTTAATTCATATTAATTTCTGATATAAGCTTTTATTAAAAAACTGATATAATCAAGCATTTTTTCTTTAAAAACTGTTATAATCGAACAATTTTTTATAGACAACTGTTATAATGGAATAATCGTTATAGGCAATTTTATTCTATAGCAGAACAATTTTTATAGGAAGGTATTATAATCGAACAATTTTCTAAATAAAACTGTCATAATCGAAATATTTTCGGTGGAAAACTTGTATAAACGAACAATTTTCAATACAAAATGTTATAATCCTTTAATAAAAACCTGTCATAATCGAACAATATTCAGTAGAAAATTGTTATAATCGAACAATTTTCTATATAAAACTGTTATAATCGAACAATCAATAACAAATTTTATAATTAAAAAAAATTCAATAGAAAACTGTTATAATCGAATAACCCTTATATAATCGAACAACTTTCCATAGAAAACTATTTTAATCAAACAATTTTTTGTAGAAAACTGTTATAATCGAACAATTTTTTAAACAAAACTGTTGTACAATTTTCTATTGAAAACTGTTATAAAAGAAAATTTTTTTTTTTATATTAAACTGTTATGATCGAATAATTTTCTACAGAAAACTTTGATAATAGAACAATTTTCTATAGAGAACTTTTATAATCAAACAAATTTCTATAGAAAACTGTTATAATCGAACAAGTTTCTATAGAAAACTGTTATAATCGAACAAGTGTCTATAGAAATCTGTTATAATCTAACAAATTTCTATAGAAAACTGTTATAATCGAACAATTTTCTATAGAAAACTGTTATAATCGAACACTTTTCTATATATAACTTTAATAATCCAGCAATTTTCTAGAGAAAACTATTATAATCGAAAAATTTTCTTTAAAAAAATGATATAATCGAACAATTTTCTATACAAATCTGTAATAATTGAACAATTTTTTTTTCTATAGAAAACTGTTATAATCGAAAAATTTTCTATATATAACTTTAATAATCGAACAATTTTCTAGAGAAAACTATTACAATCGAACAATTTTCTTCAAAAAAATAATAAAATCGAACAATTTTCTATACAAATCTGTTATAATCTAACAATTTTCTATAGAAAACTGTTTCTATATAAATCTGTTATGATCGAACAAATTTCTATAGAAAACTATCATAAAGGAACAATTTTCTATAGAAAATTGTTATAATCAAATAATTTTCTATGCAAATCTGTTATAATTAAACAATTATTTATAGAAATCAATTTCGAACAATTTTCTATAGAAATCAGTTATAATTGAAGAAATTTATGTAGAAAACAATTTTCTATTGAGAACTTTTGTAATCAAACAATTTCTATAGAAAAATATTATAATTGAACAATTTTCTATAGAAATCTGTTACTATATAACAATTTTCTGTAAAAAAACTTTTATAATCGAATAATTTTTTTTATGGAACACTGTCATACTCGAGCAATTTTCTATAGAACACTGTTGTAATCGAACAATTTTTAGAGACAATTGTTATAATCGAACAATTTTCTATACAATTCTGTTATAATCTAACAATTTTCTATAGAAAACTGTTATAATTAAACAATTATGTAAAGAAAACTGTTCTATTCGAACAATTTTATATACAAAACTGTTATAACCGAACAATTTTCTATAGGAAACTGTTATAACAAAACAAACTCTTTAGAAAACTGTTAAAATCAAACAATTTTCTATAGAAAACTGTTGCAATAGAACAATTTTCTATAGAAAACTGTTATAATCGTACAATTTTCTGTCGAAATCTGTAATAACCGAACAATTTTCTATAGAAAACTGTTATAATTGAACAATTTTCTATAAAAAAGCTGTTATAATTGTACTATTTTCTTTGCAAAATTGTTATAAACGAACAATTTTCTATAGAAAACTGATAATTTGAACAACAATAAAGAAAATCTATTAACCCTTTTCCTGCCAAAAGTCAAAGTTAAATTATTCTTAAACTGATGTATTTCCCCATGTAGGTTTTAAAGAAAAATTCTCCATTAATCTTCTTTCACGCAACATTTTTCAACAAATGTCATTTAGTTTTATTTAATCTTTTAGGCGATGAAACTCTGATGGAATCTTAAAACACAAACACATCAATTTAATGTCATTAACCTAAAAACCTTTTTAAAATGACAACAAAAAAATCCAGGAGCAAAAAAATAAATAAAAATTACAAACCATAAAAATGTCTCTGAAAAATCTCTGCAGTTCTAAGATAAAAATAAAATGATTCAATCAACTATCAATATAAAATACCCACCACCCTCCTTGATAGTTATAACATCCCCGTATCCCCTCGTCACACAATCGACAAATACTTAGATATCGACTCTCGAGCACTTAATAAAATCGAATTTTATTTCAATTGAACACGTCTGTTTTTATTTTACCTTTTAGTTCCATAGAACCGAATCAAATAAAAATGTTGCTATGACTTGTTTTGCAATAAACAGTTGTCGTTGTTTTATTTTATTTATAAGGATTTGAACAAATCCTTAAGGATTTTGTTTTCGGTTGTTTGTTGAAACTGGAGTATTAAACACGAATGCAGACATTAGTGATTTTTTTTATACGAGAAGGGAGGTTTCTTCTGGTATTAGAAGTAAAATGCTTAGGTAAAACGATATCAATGATTATGGTTTATTAGTGTGAAAATATTTGTGTAATTTTGTGTTAGTGAGATCCTTAGGGACTTGTGGAAAAATGTGTGGTTGTAAAATTCTTCACTAAATGTTAAGTATAATACAGGCAACAAGTTGAGGGAATATTGTTAAAATACTTATATATTTTTAGATGTACAGGGTCAAAGTTTTATAAATATGTATTTTTTTAACGAAAATTTTTCTGTAGAAAAAATTTTTTAACGAAACTTTTTCTACAGAAAAAATTTTTTGACGAAAGTTTTTCTATAGAAAATATTTTTATATAGAAAAAACTCTTTTACGAAAATTTTTCTCTAGAAAAAATTTTTAACGAAAATTTTTCTCTAGAAAAAATTTTTAACGAAAATTTTTCTATAGAAAAAATTTTTGAACGAAAATGTTTCTATAGAAAAAATTTTTGAACGAAAATTTTTCTATAGAAAAAATTTTTTTAAGAAAAATTTTTCTATAGAAAAAATTTTTTAACGAAAATTTTTCTATAGAATAAATTTTTTAACGAAAATTTTTCTATAGAAAAAATTTTTTTAAGAAAAATTTTTCTATAGAAAAAATATTTTAATGAAAATTTTTCTATAGAAAAAATTTTTTAATGAAAATTTTTCTATAGAAAAAATTTTTTAATGAAAATTTTTTATAGAAAAAATTTTTTATCGAAAATTTTTCTATAGAAAAAATTTTTTTATGAAAATTTTTCTATAGAAAAAATTCTTTTACGAAAATTTTTCTCTAGAAAAAATTTTTAACGAAAATTTTTCTCTAGAAAAAATTTTTAACGAAAATTTTTCTATAGAAAAAATTTTTGAACGAAAATTTTTCTATAGAAAAAATTTTTGAACGAAAATTTTTCTATAGAAAAAATTTTTTAACGAAAATTTTTCTATAGAAAAAATTTTTTAACGAAAAATTTTCTATAGAAAAAATTTTTTAACGAAAATTTTTCTATAGAAAAAATTTTTTTAAGAAAAATTTTTCTATAGAAAAAATATTTTAATGAAAATTTTTCTATAGAAAAAATTTTTTAATGAAAATTTTTTATAGAAAAAATTTTTTATCGAAAATTTTTCTATAGAAAAAATTTTTTTATGAAAATTTTTCTATAGAAAAATTTTTTTTACGAAAATTTTTCTCTAGAAAAAATTTTTAACGAAAATTTTTCTCTAGAAAAAATTTTTAACGAGAATTTTTCTCTAGAAAAAATTTTTAACGAAAATTTTTCTATAGAAAAAATTTTTTAACGAAAATTTTTCTATAGAAAAAATTTTTTAATAAAAATTTTTATATCGAAAAAATTTTTAACGAAAATTTTTCTATAGAAAAAATTTTTTAACTAAAATTTTTCTATCGGAAATATTTTTTAACGAAAAATTTTCTATCGGAAAAATTTTTTAACGAAAAATTTTCTATAGAAAAAATTTTTTAATAAAAATTTTTATATCGAAAAAATTTTTAACGAAAATTTTTCTATAGAAAAAATTTTTTAACGAAAATTTTTCTATCGGAAAAGTTTTTTAACGAAAAATTTTCTATCGGAAAAATTTTTTAACGAAAAATTTTCTATCGTAAAAATTTTTTAACGAAAAATTTTCTATCGGAAAAATTTTTAAACGAAAAATTTTCTATAGAAAAGTTTTTTAACGAAAATTTTTCTATAGAAAAAATTTTTTAACGAAAATTTTTCTTTAAGAAAAATATTTTAATGAAAATTTTTCTATAGAATAAATTTTTTAACGAAAATTTTTCTATAGAATAAATTTTTTAACGAAAATTTTTCTATAGAAAAAATTTTTTAACGAAAATTTTTCTATAGAAAACATTTTTTAACGAAAATTTTTCTATAGAAAAAATTTTTTAAGAAAAATTTTTCTACAGAAAAAATTTTTTAACGAAAATTTTTTTATAGAAAAAATTTTTTAGCGAAAATTTTTCTATAGAAAAAATTTTTTAGCGAAAATTTTTCTATAGAAAACATTTTTTAACGAAAATTGTTCTATCGAAAAAAATTTTTAACGAAAATTTTTCTATAGAAACAATTTTTTAACAAAAATTTTTCTATTGACAAATTTTAATAAATTAATGTAATAGATAGGGCTCAAATGCAAATAATTTTTTGTTTTAATAATTTTTACATCCCGACAGTTTTGTTATTTTTTGAAAAATTTTATAACGAAAAATTTTCTCTAAAAAATTTTTTGTAACGAAAATTTTTCTCTAAAAAATTTTTTATATCCAATTTTTTCTGAAGAAAAAATTTGGTAACAGAAGTTTTCCTACTCACATTTTTTATATAAATTTTATGTAGAAAATTGTTCTATAAAAATTTTATATTATGAAATCGTAATTTTTTTGGTTTTTTAAATTTTATATCAAAAATGATTTTATAAAAATTTTATATAGAAAATTTTTTTACAAAAATTTTATATCGAAAAATTTTCAATAAAATTTTATATCGAAAAATTTTCAATAAAATTTTATATCGAAAAATTTTCAATAAAATTTTAATATCAAAAATTTTATATCGAACATTTTACAATGAAAATTTTTGCATCAAAAATTTTTCTATAAAAATTTTATATTAAAAATTATTCTATAAGATAAAAAAATCAAAAATTCTCTTATAAAAATTTTGTTTCAAAAATTTTTCTAGAAAAATGTTATGTCAAAAACCTTTTTATTTTAAACTTTACATCAAAAATTTTTCTATGAAAATTTATATTCAAAATTTTTCTATAAAAATTTTATATTAAAAATTTTTATATTGAAAATTTTTCTACATAAATTTTATATCGAAAATTTATCTATAAAAATTTTAGGTCGAGAATTTTTCTATAAAAATTTTGCGTCGAAAATTTTTCTATAGAAATTTTATATCAAAAATTGTCAATAAAAATTTTATATCAAAAATTTTTCTTTAAAAATTTGATATCAAAAATTTTTCTACAAAAATTTTATATCAAAAATTTTTCTATAAAAATTTTCTATTGAAAATTTTTTTATAAAAATTTTTATATTAAAACTTTTTCTACAGATTTTTATATTAAAATTTTATATTGAAAATTTTTCTATAAAAATTTTATATTAATTTTATATCAAAAATTTTTCTATAAAAATTTTAGGTCGAGAATTTTTCTGTAAGAATTTTACGTCGAAAATTTTTCTATAAAATTTTTATAATAAAAACTTTTTAATAAAAATTTGATATCAAAAATTTTTCTTTAAAAATTTGATATCAAAAATTTTTCTTTAAAAATTTGATATCAAAAATTTTTCTTTAAAAATTTGATATCAAAAATTTTTCTATAAAAATTTTATATCAAAAATTTTTCTATAAAAATTTTATATCAAGAATTATTCTATAAGAATTTTATATCAAGAATTTTTCTATAAAACTTTTATTTCAAAAATTTTCCTATGAAAATTTTATATCAAAAATTTTTCTATTAAAAATTTCATATCAAAAATTTTTCTATAAATATTTATATTCAAAATTTTTCTGTAAAAATTTTCTATTGAAAATTTTTCTATAAAAATTTTATATTGAAAATTTTTCTATAAAAATTTTTCTAAAAATTTTTGTATTAAAACTTTTTTTTACAGATTTTTATATTAAAATTTTATATTGAAAATTTTTCTATAAAAATTTTATATTAAAAATTTTTATATTGAAAATTTTTCTACAAAAATTTTATATCAAAAATTTTTCTACAAAAATTTTAGGTCGAAATTTTTCTATAAAAATTTTACGTCGAAAATTTTTCTATAAAATTTTTATATCAAAAATTTTTCAATAAAAATTTGATATCAAAACATTTTCTTTAAAAATTTGATATCAAAAATTTTTCTATAAAAATTTTATATCAAAAATTATTCTATGAGAATTTTATATCAAGAATTTTTCTATAAAAATTTTATATCAAAAATTTTTCTATTAAAAATTTTATATCAAAAATTTTTCTATTAAAAATTTTATGTCAAAAATTTTTCTATAAAAATTTATTTTCAAAATTTTCCTATAAAATTTTTTTATTGAAAATTTTTCTATAAACATTTAAATTGAAAATTTTTCTATAAAAATTTTATATCAAAAATTTCTCTATAAAAATTTTATATCGAAAATTTTTCTATAAAAATTTTATATCAAAAATTTCTCTATAAAAATTTTATATCGAAAATTTTTCTATAAAAATTTTATATCAAAAATTTCTCTATAAAAATTTTATATCGAAAATTTTTCTATAAAAATTTTATATCAAAAATGTATATCGAACATTTTTCTATAAAAATTTTATATTTAATTTTATATTGAAAATGTTTCTATAAAAATTTTATATCAAAAATTTTATATTAAAAATTTTTCTATCAAAATTTAACATTGAAAATGTTTCCATAAAGATTTTACATCGAAAATTTTCTATAAAAAATTTTAACTCGAATAGTTTTCTTTGAAAAATTTCTAGGTTAGTTGTAGACCTCGAATGTGATTACGAATTTTTCTATTCAGTAATTGCTTTTTATATTATTTGAGAAAATTAAAACAGTTTTGCGGATAACAAATTAAAATATTTTTATATCCTTTAGAATAAATTTCATATCTTTTAAATTTACGCACTAGCATAAATTTATCATAAATATTTTTTATTCCTCCTTGACTTCCTTATGATAAATATCAAATGGTTACTGTATTACTCCAATGCCAATTTGTTATTGTCAAATGATAACTGGCGCCACTAAGTTTTAATATTTTGGCTGCCATAAAGTCTAGAAAGATTGAAAGAAATCTTAAGCAAAAAAAAAAAAAACAAAATCAGCTAAAATAAAAAGGCGTCAGACAGACTGGCATTAAAGGATAACTAATATAGAAAATCTAACAAAAAAAAGTTTGTTTTTCCTTCTTAGATATAGGCAATAAAAGCAGTGGCATTTTATAGATTTGTCTTATTTCGAAATAGTTTGGAAACAAAAACGAAGAAACGGGGCCACATAAATAAATAGTAGTAGAATTATAAGATGATGAGCATGACCATAAGAGAATTATATTAAGGACTTGGAAATGTTTGTTAAAAATCCACAAAAACATATTTTAATAGGCTTGATTTAGCAGGGACTAAAATACACTATCAGAGGGGGGGTGGCTTTTTATGATTACAAAGGATCTTAAACTTTAGTTTAGTTGTAGTAGTCTTGTTATACATGTTATTAAGTTGTTTTCATCTCTTTAAGCAAACTTTAGGTATTGTCTTGCTTTTAGAGAAAAGGGAGGGTTTTTTGCTTAAATTCTTTAAAATCTTATTTCGTTGCTCTTAGCAACTCTTTATGCCTAAGAAAAAAAAAAATAATGTTTAGTATGACTAAGTTTTCATTTATGATTTTCTATGGTTTATTTTTTGAAATTCATAATGGTCAATTATGTTTTCCATTTAATATGATTTCTTTTTGAATTAACATTGATGAAGCCATTTTTACTAAATGTTTCGTTAAATGATCCATTATGTTTTAGTTCCTTTTGTTTTTTGATGTTATGACAACTTTAGGTTTTGTTCAAAATTAATTGATTTCAATTTTCTTTTACACTGCACAATGGGGTAAAACAAAATATTTTTGGAACGGAATCGCAGACATTTAAATTAAAGGTTCAATTTATTAAATAAACAAGGAGATTTCGAGTTTTAGCTCAAGAGTTATTATAATTTTTAGTTTAAGTTTAAGAGTTATTTGTTTTTAAAATAACCATTAACAAAATTTTGTCAACCAAGGTCCATTTTTTTAATTTATTAGCAAAAAGTTTTTAATTGATTGAAATAACTTTTCTTTACAAAATTACATTATAATATAAGAAATTTCAGGTTGATATCTCTAACAGGCTGTGGCATATCTAAGAATATAGTTAACTGTCAGCCAAGTACAAAACCTCAATATAGAAGTTCTATATAAACCCCAGGAAAAAAAACTGCTAAGCCCAGAAAACGATTCTGTTAAACTTTTATAACTTCTAGTTCTATTGAGAATTGATTTTTTTAAATTTGACTATTTAAAGGGTAAAAATTTTACAAAAATAAACGGACAAGTGTTTGGTACCTTTTTTAAATCCGATTTTTAGATATTTAAAAAGTCAAACTGGATATAAAGTTTTTTAAAATTATTGTATCTTCTAAACCAATGCTTATACAAACAAAAGTTGTATTTGTGCGAATACACGTTAAAACACTTAAATATGTATCCGGTACTTTTTTATAAATTTGATCATTTAAGAGTAAAAAGGGGACAAAGTTTATTCATTCATCCTCTGTTCAATATACGAATATAAAAGACAACATACTCATACTTTTTACCAAAAAAAAAAAAAAAAAGAAAAAAAATGTATAATGGACCAAATTTTATAACTTTTTCGAATAAGCTAGGTTATGTAAGGCATTTAGCTGATGACTAAGTAAGCTTCGCTTGGGTTCTAAAGTGGTCCTTTTGTGGTACCTACATGGATTAAAAAATCAGTAGCTTTACGAAATATGTTTATTTTGCGAACATTTATATTCAATAGATCACATATATCATGCAGAAAAGATGTACCCATAGATTTGTATGAGCTGGGAACTAACAAATGAGGCAAGTTAATGTCTCCTATTTATCTATGTTATGATAACTGTGATAGTAATAGTTACTTTGAAGATTAAGTCTTCTGGCATGCAACACAAAAACACAGTTGCCTGTGAGGGTTGAGTTGCGCGTCGTTTGCGAGGTAAAGATAACAAGCATTTTGAACATTTACGATAACAATATGGGCCATCTCTGCTTTGAAAGTGTTTTGGGCTAACATGTAGATTTGCAGCCGGATAGCGGAAACCTATAAATTAGTCAACATCTTCCCAACTAAGGAGAGCATAATATTTAGTAGGTTTGACCACAGTAATGTTGCCTGGTGCGTTATTGTGACCGAGCACCCAGAAGAGTTTAATATTGCAATGTCTTGTCATTTCATTGAGAGATGTCTGAAATTCGCAAGTGGGAACAGATATCGTAAAGACACTAGATATGGATTAAATAACGGCCTGACAGTCGATACAAAAACGAATATCTCTGTCGTATAGTCTGTAGTATTCCGTGACTGCCTTATATATGACCGATATCTCGGCCTTAAGACTACTACAAAGATTGGGGAGCTTCGAATAAGCTATAAATAGCAAGATTTTGTAAGCAGCTTAAAGCTTTCTTTGACGATATTAAACTGGACTTCAAGCATAAAATGACTGTTTGTATCGGAATTCCCTGTACAAACTTATACATAATCAGTACTCGAGATTTAAGCCATCTTAGGACCATAAAAAAACTTAGTAGGTCTTTAAAAGATCATAGAGATCAGTTCATAGATATCGATTGATATCGATATGTTGATAATTTTTTATATATTTTAATAATCAATTATATGTCTTTTATCTATAATCTTATGTGTTAAGGGCTATAACTGATGTTAAAGATCAAATTAAGCCACTTATATATAGAAACCTATCATATTCTATTTAGGAAACAATCTTATATTATTAAACGAGCAATAATTGTATGTATATATATATATATATATATATATATATATATATATATATATATAATGGCCGTCTCGAAAACGGCTCTAACGATTTTGATAAAATTTGGACAGTGGGTACCTTTTTTAAGGTTTAGGTCGAGGAAGAAAGGACTTTTGGAACCTTTGCCTCTAAGAGGGTAAAAACGGGTAAAAAGGGGAAAAAGCGAACACGTTATATCTCCTAGGTATAGAAACAAAATTAAAATTACCTTTTAAACAGCTATGAAAATAAGCGGACAGGTGCTTGGTACTTTTTTTAACTATGTCCGATAGGGGGTGAAAATAGTTTTTTTTGGTACTTTTTTAACCCACTTTTATACTTTAAACCAAAGAATATAGAAAGAAACTTTGTACTGCAATCAATAGATGTGAAAGAAATATTGAACACGTACTTGGTACTTTTTTGATTTTAGGGCCAAAATGGGTAAAAAAGGATAAGATGATAACTTAACATATCAAAAGTAATATGAATAGGAATTATGTTAATTGCTTTTTAATAAAATGTACCGAATTCAATTGGTACCAAAAAAGTACTAAATAAGCATATGGAACTTTTTGAAAGTAGTTAATAAAAAGGGGAAAAAATGAGTAACGTGATAACTTTTAAACAAATGAATGTTTGTATGTATGTTCTTTATAGAATAGTAAACTGTGAATTTGATCATATTATGCTCTTCAGCAAAGATGTTGCGGATAAGCTGGCAAAGGTTTTTAAGTTGGTAAGACTAATTTCCGTTAGGGGGCGCCACTGAAAATTGCTAAAAATTTATTAAATCGTAAACTGTATATTTGACCATGCTGTGATCTTACGCACAGTTGTAGCGCATGAGCCGGCGAATGTTTTTTGGTTGGTGTGAATAATTTCCGATAGGTGGCGCTACTGAAAATTACTCAAAGTCAATTTTATCGTAACCTGTACATTTAATCATGCTATAATCTTTAGCAAAGTTGTTGCACATGAGCCGACGAAGGTTTCTTAATTGGTATGAAGAAATTTCGACAGGTGGCGCCACTTAAATTTACTCAAAATCAATTTAATCGTAAGCTGTACATTTAATCATGCTATAATCTTTAGCAAAGTTGTTGCGGATAAGCCGACGAAGGCTTATTAATGGGAGTGACCAAAGTTCAACAGGTGGCGCCACTGAAAATTACTCAAAATGACTTAAACAGTAAACTGTGCATTTGATCATGTTATAATCATTAAAAAAGTTGTTACGCATAAGTAGACGAAGGTTTCTTAGTTGGTATGAACAACTTCAGGTGGCGCCACTGAAAATTACTCAAAATGAAATAAATTGTAAATTGTGCATTTGGGGGGTTTCTGTTGGTATGACCAATTTCCAAAATTTTTCAAAATGAGTTAATCTGTAAACTATGCGAACTATGTGTTGATCGGAAATAATAAATAAAATAATTCGAAATTAACTGAATATTTGCACAAAATGCTTATCATAAAGCTCCGAGCAAGGCTCGGTCAACCAGGTACTTAGATATTAATCGTATAACATTGGCAAACAAAGAATCTATAATATGAAAATATTGCACTTCCATACATTGATTTGCGGTATGGTCTTTTTGAAAAGTCCAATACTCTAAATCGGAAACAACTAGTAGAGACGATTGTCCAATGAAAGAAAGCTAAGGCACATACATGTGGTCATGAAATGTATAGAGATCAAGCATATTTCTGTAAAAAAAAAATCAATAGTAAGTCTTTTTCATAGAGTTTACAGATTTGTCTCGTAAAACTCTAGATGTGTTTTATTGATTATATTTATTAGTTCCTTAAGGGTAACAAACTGATCTATTCGAGTCTTCTTTTATAGATCAAATGGATTAAATACAGGGCCTTATAAAATTGTCGTAGTTCTATAAAGATCTATCTTATAGTTAAGGTCTCTAAATTGTATTAGATCTGTAAAATATGAAGAATTCAATATCAGATCTTAATAGAGTTAAATTTAGGTTTTTATTTAGTCAAACCCTACATCAAGTAAGCCCTATGTTTAATTTAGTCACATGTTTGTCTTTTAAAGGTCTAAATTAAGGTCTTTATGTAGTTCGATCGAGACATTTTTTTTAAGATACACTCATGGAAATTCTGCATATACATTTGGATATAGTATATATATTGGGTTACCTTCTTTGGAAAGGATTAGTAGAAATGTAAAAAGTAGTGAAAATGAGATCTAAAGATTTTTATAGTATTCAACACAATAATTGCACCTCAAGTATATTTTTAGAACAGTTAAGTTGCGCCATTTGTTGTTATTTAGTAGCATAACCCATTTAAAAAGTTTTTTTATTCTACTGCCAATTTTATTTGTTTTACATCGGCGGCGTGTAATGCTGTAATAGAAATTAATAATTACAAAAATTGATGTTGCCGTGACCGGAAAACAGGCTCAATGTGGTATGTGGTGGTTAGTAGTCGACATGCTAACTAACTAATCTACAGCTCCATACAATTACAGGCTTTGATAGAGAACGATAGTATTGTGAAGATTTAAATCGTGGTTATTATGATATAAAAATTGTATCTGTAAACAAAATTTGATCTGAAAATAAAATTTTCTAAATTCAGTATAAGTATATAAATTATTCTCTTTAATTACTAATAACCACCAAAAATCTACTCTTATTTCTAGCATTAAACCAAACTTTGAAAATTTCGAAATCTCTAAAAACTATCATGGCGGTGTTGGTGGCTATGAAGAAATGGAGGGAGCCGAACGTGAGGGTGATGGACCCGGTGGCGGTATAGCGTACGATGATGACAGACCCGACTCTCCAGCATCGTTTGAGGAAATCGAGAGACCACCTTTGCGCAAAGTTGACAAATACTGTAGAGCCCAATGTCCCTGTATGTCGGCACGTTACACCATAGCTACGATGGCATGTATTGGCTTTATGATAGCCTTTGGTATGCGTTGTAATATGTCGGCAGCCAAATTGAAAGGAGAACATAATGGTGTAAGTAGAAAATTTTGGTAACATTGATTGTAGTCATTTAATTTTTTTAGCACATCATAATTAACTAGATTAATTTCAGTTTCATGACATATTAATGAATGTCTGATATATAACAAAATAAAAGCTGTCAATTAAATTATTTTTAAAATGAAACAGAAACAAGTCACGTTTTTCTCATATCACAAATAACATTAAACATCACTTTTCAGTTATTTCCTCCTCAGTAACAGTTAAAAGTTATTAGTGCTAAATTCTGTTTAAAACATTTAATTTAACGTAATAAGGCTAAAGTTATTATGGGAGTTGTACAATTTAATTCTATCACGCTCGTTAATATTTGCCTTAAAGGCCTTATTTGTCAATGGCAACAATCAGATTGAAGAACTTTTATATTTTTTAGTCTCACACTAAATGAAATTCTTTGTAACTCATATGCGTATGTATTCGTTTGTATGTTTGTGTGTGTGTGCATTTGGCTGTTTTGGTAACAGGATGTTTTTCGACTCCTTTCCTGTTTTTTGTTATGTAAAAAGTATTTTATTGTTTGGTGGAGCTTTTTGAAAATACTTTCATTTGAATAGATTTTTTTTCTCTGAAGCTTTATGATTTCATGGTCTTTTGTTAAGTTTTTCGATTCTTTAACTTTTAATGGCTGAGTTGTGATTGTTGCTAATGGATGCATTATGTTTCCATTTTTTAAGTTTTGTTTAAAATGGGACATGCTTAACAAAAAAAGATAAAAATAGATATTGAGTATTTGATACAAATTTAGAAGTTGTAGTTATAAAAAATATTGGGTTGAAATATTCTTATAAATAGGCAGCAACATTTCCAAAAGGTCAGTTTCTATTAAATATAAATAGTCAATTTTCGAAAAATTTTTACAAATATTCAATTTTTAAAAATATTTCCTATAAATTGTAAGTTTCCGAAAAAAATCCTATAAATAGTCTATTTCCGAAAAATCTTTTATAAATAGCCAATTTCCGAAAAAATTCCTATAAAAAGGTAATTTTCGAAATATTTCATATGAATAGTAAATTTTCGAAAATTTTCCTATAAATAGTCAATTTAAAAAAAAAAATTCCTATCAATTTTTTTTTGCTATAGGAAAAATTTTCATTATCAATTTTCTATACAAAAAATTTTATAATGAAAATTTTTTTATAGAAAAATTCTCATTATGAAATTTTTAATATAGAAAAAATTTTATAATGAAAATTTTTTATAGAAAAATTTTCATAATGAAAATAGAAAAATTTTCATAATGAAAATTTTTCTATAAAAGAAATTTCATAATGAAAATTTTTCTGTAGAAGAAATTTCATAATGACAATTTTTCTATAGAAGAAATTTCATAATGAAAATATTTCTATGGAAAAACTTTCATTATAAAAATTTTTTTATAGAAAAAATTTCACAATAAAAATTTTCTATAGAAAAATTTTCACGATAAAAGTTTTTCTAAAGAAAAAAAATTTTACAATGAAAATTTTTCTATCAAAAAAAATTTCATAATGAAAATTTTTCTATAGAAAAAATTTCATACTAAAATTTTTTCTATAGAAAAATTTTTCCATAGAAAAAAATTTCATTGTGAAATTTTTTCTATATAGAAAAAATTTCATTATGAAAATTTTTCTATAGAAAAAATTTCATAATGGAAATTTTTCTATAGAAAAAATTTCATAATGAAAATTTTTCTATAGAAAAATTTCATAATGAAAATTTTTCTATAGAAAAAATTTCATAATGAAAATTTTTCTATAGAAAAAAATTCATAATAAAAATTTTTCTATAGAAAAAATTTCATAATGAAAATTTTTCTATCAAAAAAAATTTCATAATGAAAATCTTTCTATCAAAAAAAATTTCATAATGAAAATCTTTCTATAGAAAAAATTTCATACTAAAATTTTTTCTATAGAAATTTCATAGAAAAAATTTCATAATGAAAATTTTTTTATAGAAAAAATTTCATAATAAAAATTGTTCTATAGAAAAAATTTCATAATGAAAATTTTTCCATAGAAAAAAATTTTATTGTGAAATTTTTTCTATAGAAAACATTTTTCCATTGAAAAAAATTTCATAATAATAATTTTTCTATAGAAAAAATTTTATAATGAAAATTTCTCTGGAGAAAAAATTTTTCTAGAGAAAAAATTTTATAATGAAAACTTTTTTATAGAAAAAATTTGATACTGAAAATTTTTCCATAGGAAAAAATTTCATAATGAAAATAGAAAAAAAATTTCAATATAATAATTTTCTGTAGAAAAATTTTATAATAAGAACTTTTCTAGGGAAAAAATTTTATAATGAAAATTTTTCTAGAAAAAAATTTTATAATGAAAATTTTTCTATAGGAAAAATTTCACAATTAAAATTTTTCTATAGAAAAATTTTCAAATTGAAAATTTTTGTATAGAAAAAATTTGATCATGAAAATTTAACTATAGAAAAAATTTTATAATGAAAATTTTTCAATAGAAAAAAAATTCATAATAAAAGTTTTTCTATGGAAAACATTTTTCCATAGAAAAAAATTTCATAATATAATTTTTCTATAGAAAAAAATTTCATAATATAATTTTTCTATATAAAAAATTTTATAATGAAAATTTTTCTATAGAAAAAATTTTTTATAGAAAAAAAATTCATAATAATAATTTTTCTGTATAAAAAAGTTTATAATAAAAATTTTTTAGAAAATTTTTAGAAAATTTTTTCTATACAAAAATTTGTATCATAAAATTTTTTTCTATAGAAAACTTTTCTTTGTAAAATGTTTCCTATTATGAATTTTTTTTTATAGAAAAGTTTTTATTATGAAATTTTTTCTATAGAAAAATTTTTATTTTGAAAATTTTTGAAAATTTTTCTAGGGAAAAAGTTTTATAATGAAAATTTTTCTATAGGAAAAATTTCACAATGAAAATTTTTATATAGAAAAATTTTCAAATTGGAAATTTTTGTATAGAAAAAATTTGATCATGAAAATTTATCTATAGAAAAAATTTTATAATGAAAATTTTTCTATAGAAAAAAAATCATAAAAAAAGTTTTGCTATGGAAAACATTTTTCCATAGAGAAAAATTTCATAATATAATTTTTCTATATAAAAAATTTTATAATGAAAATTTTTCTATAGAAAAAATTTTTTATAGAAAAAAAAAATCATAATAATAATTTTTCTGTATAAAAATTTTACAATAAATTTTTTTTTTAGAAAATTTTTAGAAAATTTGTTCTATAGAAAAATTTTCATTACAAAATTTTTTCTATACAAAAATTTGTATTATAAAATTTTTTTTTATAGAAAAGTTTTCTTTGTAAAATGTTTCCTATTATGAAATTTCCCATTATGAAATTTTTTTTTATAGAAAAGTTTTTATTATGAAATTTTTTCTATAGAAAAATTTTCATTTTGAAATTTTTTCTATGGAAAGATTTTCATAATGAAATTTTTTCTATAGAAAAATTTTTATTATGAAATTTTTTCTATAATAAAATTTTCATTATGGAATTTTTTCTATAGAAAAAATTTTATTATAAAATTTTTCCCAAAATGATTTTGTTACTTTTTGATAAAATTTTGTTTATACAAAAATTTTCATTATATAATTTTTTTTAGAGAAAAATTTTCATTATAAATTTTTTTCTATAAAAAAATTTTTATTATGAAATTTTTTCTATAGAAAAATTTTCATTGTAATAATTTTCTTTAGAAAAATTTTCGTTATAAAATTCTTTCTATAGAAAAATTTCATAATAAAATATTCTATAAAAAATTTTTCGTTACAAAAGTTTTTTGATACCCAACATTCGGGTATGTTTAAATTACTTAAATTTTTTATTTAAATAAAAATGTGTTTTTTGAAAGAAATTCATGCACATTTTGTAAGAAGTGATTCACACTCTTTTTTTTTTTTGATAATAAGCAAATGTTTCCCATATCCGGTGAAGGATAAAATCTCATATTAAATATAAGATAAATCTATTTCTTCAACACAAAGAAACTAGACAAATCTTTGAAATAAAAATATTATAAAGAGTTTCCTTTGCCTTTGACAAATCTGAAAAAGACCGGAAGTAGACTTATGTCTTTTTAACATAATAAGAAAAATTTCAGCGACAAACACCCAATATAAATATTTAGAAATTATAATTATGTTCTTTTTGAAAATCATCATCATATTCATATAACAAAAAAAAAAAAAAATGATACAAAGGACTCATTCAAAAGCTTATAAATCCTAAGACTGAATATATGAAAATAATTGAATACAAAGATTTATTTTATTGTATATTTTTGTAACTTAAGAGAAAAAAAAGAGGAAATCTTATTCTAATGATAATTTTGTTTTTATTTATACCTCATCCCTCATCTCTCATCTTTCCTCTTACAGACGGCCTTTATGAACTGGACAGTGGCTACCGAGAGTCATGTGGATTCTTCATTCTTTTGGGGTTATTTAGTTACTCAAATACCGGGTGGTTTCATAGCCTCTAAATTTCCAGCTAATAAAATATTTGGTCTTTCCATTGCCAGTTCTGCTACTTTGCATTTATTTGTACCATTTGCAATGACTTTGATGCATGGAGATGTGGTGATATGTGTGCGTGTCCTTCAAGGCTTATTTGAGGTGAGTAATATGATAGTTTTTATTTTTAAATATTATGGGGAGTCTGGGTATTTGTTAAGAATTTTTTTATCAAACAAAATTTCAGTTATTTTTTTGGTTTGAATAAAAAATGACATCATGGGTTAAGCAAAAACATATTATACAGGGATTGTTTAGTCTGTGGGGGTATTTTCAATATAAGTGTGTGTAAAATACTACTTTTTTCTTTGAAGCTTTATGTATTAAGAAGGTATTAAGCTCCTTTTTATTTAAGATCTTATTAAAAATGATGTAATCCAGTTTTTTTTCTAATAATTTTTATTTTGAAATCTTTACTTTAATCTCTTATATCCTTAGGGTGTTACTTATCCTGCCTGTCATGGTATCTGGCGTTTTTGGGCTCCTCCTATGGAACGATCTCGTTTGGCTACTCTGGCATTTAGCGGCTCCTATGCCGGAGTAGTGGTAGGTCTTCCATTATCAGGTCTCCTGGCGGATTCAGTGGGCTATCAGGCTCCCTTTTATGCCTATGGGGTATTTGGTATAATATGGTAAGTACATTTTTTTCTTTTTATTTCCTTTTACTTTAAAATTTTTAATTACTTATTCTACAGGTACTGCTTTTGGCTATGGCTTTGTTTTGAGAATCCCCGCAAACATCCCGCCATTAGCATACCGGAACTTAAGTATATCGAAAAGTCACTGGGTGAAACCTCTGTACAACCTTCGATGCCCAACTTGAGGACTACACCATGGGCGGCCATGGTTCGTTCAATGCCCGTTTACGCCATTATAGTAGCCAACTTTTGTCGTTCTTGGAATTTCTATCTATTGGTCTTGTTCCAGTCTTCATTTCTCAAGCATAAATTTCACTTCAAAATTGAAGAAGCCGGTTTTGTGGGGTCCCTGCCGCATTTGATTATGACAACAATTGTGCCGTTCGGTGGTATGTTGGCCGATCATTTGCGTAAAAATGGCATAATGTCGACAACGAATGTTAGAAAGCTGTTCAATTGTGGCGGTTTTGGTATGGAGGGTATATTTTTCCTGTTTGTAGCTCATTCGGATACAGCGGTAAGTGAAAATATATTTGGTTACCAAACTTTTAGTAAGTAGGATTTGATGTACTTCTTGTAGACTGGTGCCATGTTTGCTTTAACTTGTGGTGTTGCCTTTTCCGGTTTTGCCATATCCGGCTATAATGTCAATCATTTAGATATAGCCCCTCGTTACGCCAGTATTCTAATGGGTCTTTCGAATGGTATTGGCACTTTGGCGGGCATTATTGTACCTTACGCTTTGGATGGTCTTATACAAAAGGATGTGAGTTTGAAAAAAATATATTTGTATGAAAAACTTTCATCAAAATAAAATTTTTCTATAGAAAAAAAAAAATCATTAAAAAATTTCTTATAGAAAAATTTTCATTACAAATATAAAAATTTATATTAAAAAATTTGTTTCTACAAGAAACTAAATTATAAATTTATTCTGTTGAAAAATTTTGATAAAAAAAAAATATTTTCTATAGACAAATTTTTAATTAAAAAATACAATTTTTATACATTTTTTTTCTGTCAAAACATTCATTAAAAATTTGTTATGGAAAAAGTTGTTATAAACATTTTCCATACAAAAATTTTCATTTTAAAATTTTTTCAACACAAAAATTTTCATGGCATAATTTTTTCTATAGATAAATTTTCATTATAAAGTTTTTTATAGGAAAACTTTAATTATAATTTTTTTTTTGAGAAAAATTCTCATTAGAAAATTTTTCCTATAAAAAATTTCCGTAATAAAAATAACATTGAAATTAATTAAAATTTTCATTATAGTTTTTTTTTATAGAAATTTGATTTATAGAATTTTTTTGTGTAATAAATTTTTTGTATATAATTTTCATTATAAAATTTTTGCTATATAACAATTTTTATTATAGAAAAAGCCTCATTATGAGATTATTTCTATTGAACATTTTTCATTAGACTTTTTTTATTAAAAAACGTTTCGTTGCAAAATTTTTTCTATATAAAAGTTTTTTTTTTACAAAAAAATTTCCATCAACAATTTTTTTCTATTGAAAAATTTCCGTTAAAAAATTTTCATTATAAATTTTTTCTGTCAAAAAACGTTTATTATAAAATTTTTTCTATAGAAGAATTTTAATTATAATTTTTTTTCTATAGAAAAATTCTAGTTAAAAATTTTTTTCTATAGAAAAATTTACGTTATAAGACTTTCTCTAAAAAAAATTTCGTTAAAAATTTTTTTCTATAAAAAAAATTTTCGTTTAAAATTTTTTTCTGTAAAATATTTTTAGTTAAATTTTTTTATAGAAAAATGTTCGTAATAAAATTTTTCTATAGAACATTTTTAGTAATAGAAATTTTTCTGTAGAAAATTTTTTGTTAAACAAATTTTGCTTTAAAAAATTTTTCGTACAAATTTTTTTTCCGTAGAAAAATTTTCGTTATAAAAACTTTTCTATAAAAAATTTTTAGTTATAAAAATTTTCTATTGAAAATTTTTCGTTACAACAATTTTTTTATAGAAAATTTTTCGTTACAATAATTTTTCTGTACAATTTTTTTCGGAATAAAAATTTTGTAAATTTTAAAATGTAAATTTTATAACAAAAAATTTTCCATAGATACATTTTTTCAACGAAAAATTTTCTATAGAAAAATTTTTATAACGAAAAATTTTCTGTAGAAAAATTTTTATAACGAAAAATTTTCTGTAGAAAAATTTTTATAACGAAAAATTTTCTGTAGAAACATTTTTATAATGAAAAATTTTCTATAGAAAAATTTTTATAACGAAAAATTTTCTATAGAAAAATTTTTATAGCCAAACATTTTCTGTAGAAAATTTTTATAACGAAAAATTTTCTATACAAAAATTTTTATAACGACAAATTTTCTTTTGAAAAATTTGTATAACGAAAAATTTGTTATAGAAAAATTTATATAACGAAAATTTTCTATAGAAAAATTTATAAAACGAAAAATTTTCTATAGAAAATTTTTATAACGAAAAATTTTCTATAGAAAAATTTTTATAATGAAAAATTTTCTATAGAAAAATTTTTAGAACGAAACATTTTCTGTAGAAAAATTTTTATAACATATAATTATAATTTTCTATACAAAAATTTTTATAACGAAAAATTTTCTATACAAAATTTTTATAACGAAAAATTTTCTATAGAAAAATTTTTATAACGAAAAATTTTCTATAGAAAAATTTTTAGAACGAAACATTTTCTGTAGAAAAATTTTTATAACATATAATTATAATTTTCTATACAAAAATTTTTATAACGAAAAATTTTCTATACAAAATTTTTATAACGAAAAATTTTCTTTTGAAAAATTTGTATAACGAAAAATTTGTTATAGAAAAATTTATATAACGAAAAATTTTCTATAGAAGAATTTATATAACGAAAATTTTCTATAGAAAAATTTATAAAACGAAAAATTTTCTATAGAAAAATTTTATAACGAAAAAAATTGTCTGTAGAAAAATTTTTATAACGAAAAATTTTCTATAGAAAAATTTTTATAACAAAAATTTTCTATAGAAAAATTTATAAAACGAAAAATTTTCTATAGAAAATTTTTATAACGAAAAATTTTCTATAGAATAAATTTTGTAACAAAAAATTTTCTATAGAAATATTTTTATAACAAAAATTTTTGTAACGAAAAATTTTCTATAGAATAATTTTTTTAACAAAAAATTTTCTATAGAAAAATTTTATAACAAAAAATTCGCTATAGAGAAATTTTTATAACGAAAGACTTACATTTTAAAATGTTTATAACTAAAACTTTGCGTTATAAAATAAACATTATATAATTTTTTTTACAGAGACTTTTTTTATAGAAAAATTTTTATTTACCATTTTTTCTATAGAAAAATTTTGGTTACAATTTTTTTGCTTTAGTAAAATTTTCGTTAAAAATTTTTTCTATAGAAAAATTTTCGTTAAAAATTTTCTCTGTAGAAAAATTTTCGTTAAAAATTTTTTCAATACAAAAATTTTCGTTACAAAATTTGTTCTATTGAAAAATATTCGTTAAAAAATTTGTTCTATAGAAAAATTTTCGTTATAAAATCTCATTGTAAATTTGTTTTTTATTCCATAGCCTGAAGGTTGCTGGACAACTGTCTTCACTCTGGCCGCTTGTGTTCATTTATGCGGTTGCACATTTTATGGCATCTTTGCCTCGGGCGAACTACAACCCTGGGCTGAGCCACCCACAGAAGAGAAACAAGTCTGGTCACCACCTATGGGTGCCATAACAGAAGATCCTACACAGGGAGGAGCTGTGGCAGCAGCAGGTGTAGGCGGTGGCAGTTATTTCAAGGAAACATCATTTGTAAGTTTTATTAAAAGGATATTAATAACAACCATTTAAAAGAAACATTTACGTGACAATTATTATAAAACATTAAATTTTTTTCTATGTTATTACTTTCCTTCTAACAAAAAAAGGGTGAAACACCACAATATACGGAACAAAGTCAAATGCAACAACCGAATACCATTAATTATGGGGCGACAGGACACGTGGCCAATAATCCTTTTGCCATGGCCGGCGTTGGTTCACTGGCAACAACAACCATTAGTGAGGAGAGCATGCAACCTGATGCCAATATCACAGACAATTATCAAACATATGACTATACGACAGGACAACAACAGCAACCATCAGCACCAATGGCACCACAAATTGGACAAATGCCAACATATGAACAACAATATCCTCAATATCAGCAACAACAATAGGAGACATAAATCAAAAAAATACAACAATAAATCCAAAAAAAGAAAACATTTAAGGTAAGAGTTAAATAAAAGAAAGTTTATAATAACAAACAAAAAAAAAAGAAAAATTAAAGGCTATAACAATAAAATCATAATGATAAGAGAATGCACAAGGTGTGTTATTAGGCATATTGTCCTAAAATTATGTTAAACGAAAATATTAAAAATTGCTAAAAATTAAGGATTTTTGTTAGAAGCTCAAAAGCTTTATTAACATTCTTTTATAATGATAATATAGCATGATAACACAACTTGTGAATCCCTTAAATATCTATTGACACATTAATATACACATGCATATAATAAAAGCAATCAATATTATAAATATTAAAGAAAAATTACAAAAGAATAAAATTAAATATTTAATAAATGAAAATTAACTAAAATAATAAATTAGTAAAGCTCAACAAATTATTTAAATGAAACCAAAGTACGAAAATAAAAATCAAAAATTCTTTAAAATCGCTCAAATATCATCACATTTTAATAAAAAATACTTCTTCATACATATACGACATACAACATACAACTTAATGCATATTATTTAAATACCAAAAATTTAAAATAATTAAAAGAATTAATTCCTGTTAAAATTTATTGCGAAAGAAAGAAATTTATATACCTAATATAAATCTAGAAAAAATTTATACTATTAAAACTTATTTTTAAAATAGAGAAAATTTTAATTTTATCGCTTTTCGTTTAATCGGGTTTTAAATATATCTTTAAATCGGATTTACGAGTATATCCAAAATTTTTATTTATCGACATAATTTTTCTTTTAATTCCCTTATTCAATAACTTTTTATTCCTCCTGTCATTTTACCTAAATGAGATGTTAAGAATAACTTTTCATAATTTTGTTTTATGAATTTGATAAGCCCAAAATCCATAGAGATATTGGACAATCTGAAATGTACAAAATCAATTTTATTTAAGTACATTTTGTCAATTGTCAATTATCTTTTGTCATTTTTTGGTAGCTTAATGAATTGATAAATTTTACCTACCATAAATTTAATCTAACCATTTTGACAAGTTGGCTTTCTGGTACGTAGTACATGATCGACGTAAAATTCCCATTCAAATCGAACAAAAAGTTTCGGAATAAGATGGTTCGAAAGAAAAAAATTTATGACGAACATTTTTATACGGAAATAAATTCTTAAAAAAAAAATTTTAAAGCGAAAGAATTTCATAACGAAAATTTTTCTATGGAAAAAATTCATAAATTTTTCTATAAAAAAAATTATTGCAAAAAAAATTTGTATACAGAAAAGATTTTAAAACCAAAATTTTTCTATCGAAAAATTTTCAACAGAAAAACTTTTATGACGAAAATTTTTCTACAATTTTTATAAATATGTAACACTTTTCTCTAGAAAAAATTTATAAAACGAAAATATTTCTTTAGAAAAAATTTTATAACAAAAATTTTTCAACAGAAAAAAATTTAAAACGAAAATTTTTAAACAGAAAGAAATTTATAACGAAAATTTTTCTATAGAAAAAAAAAAAATTAAAAGAAACTTTTTCAGTAGAAAAAATTTGTTACGAATCTTTTTCTATAGAAAAAATTTTATAACAATAAAATTTTTAAAACAAAAACTTTTCTTTAGAAAAAATTTTACAATGAAAGTTTCCCTACAGAGAACATTTACAACACAAATTTTTCTGAAAATAAAATTTTAACTTAAAGTTTTTAAAAAAATTTTTAACGAAAGTTTTTGAAAGAAAAGTTTTTTTTAGAAAAAAAATTTCATAATGAAATTTCTTTAACAGAAAAAATTTTACAACCAAATTTTTTTTTAGAAAAATTTTTACAACTTAAAACTGTATAACAAACATTTTTCTTTATAAAAAAAAATTTTAAAAGTTAATTTTTCGAAGGAGAAATGTTTATTTTCAAACTTTTTTATAGAAAACATTTGTATCGAAAATTTTTCCATACAAAAAATTTTGTATCGAAAATTTTTCCATAGAAAAAATTTTGTATCGAAAATTTGTATTAGAAAAATTTTTCAATGAAAAGTTTTCAATAGAAAAAATTTCATAACGAAAATTTTTCATTAAAAAAATTTCGTTACAAAATTTTTCTATAGAAAAATAATTTTTCTTTTCGTTTTGATAAATTTTTATAAAGATAATTTTTGTATCGAAAAATTTTTATAACAAAATTTTTTTATAAAGAAAAAAATTAATGACGAAATCTTTTTTTAAAGGAAAATTTTTATAACCAAAATTTTTCCATAGAAACAATTTTATTATTTTAAATTAAACATTTTTCTATTGAAAAAAATTTTATAAAGAAAATTTTTTTTTTTATATAAGAAAAAATTTTAAAACTAAAATTTTTCTATAGAAAAAATTTTATAATGAAAAATTTTATATAGCAAAAATTTTATAATGAAAATTTTTCCATTGAAAAAATTTTGTAATGGAAATTTTTCTATAGAAAAAAATTAATAATGAAAATTTTTCTATATAAACAAATTTACAATGAAAGTTTGTCTATAGAAAAAATGTTATAATGAACATTTTTCTATAGAAAAAACTATATAACGAAAATGTTTCTATAGACAAAATTTTATTATGACAATTTTTCTATGGAAAAAATTTTATAATGGCAATTTTTCTATAGATAAAATTCTATAATTTTTTGTAGGAAACGTACATTCTTTTTATAGGAAATTTTTTTTTTATAGAAAAAATTTTAAAATTAATATTTTTCTATAAAAAAAAATTTTAATTAAAATTTTTCTATAGAAAAAAATTTTATAATGAAAATTTTTCTGTAGAAAAAAATTTTATAATGAAAATTTTTCTATAGAAAAAATTTTATGAAATTAATTAAAAATTTTATAATGAAAGTTTTCCTATAGAAAAAAATTTTATAATGAAAATTTTTCCATAGAAAAAATTTTGTAATAAAAATTTTTCTATAGTAAAAAATTTATAATGAAAATTTTTCTATAGAAAAATTTTTCTATAGAAAAATTTTTATAATGAAAATTTTTCTATAGAAAAATTTTTATAATGAAAATTTTTCTATAGAAAAATTTTTATAATGAAAATTTTTCTATAGAAAAATTTTTATAATGAAAATTTTTCTATAGAAAAATTTTTATAATGAAAATTTTTCTATAGAAAAATTTTTATAATGAAAATTTTTCTATAGGAAAATTTTTATAATGAAAATTTTTCTATAGAAAAATTTTTATAATGAAAATTTTTCTATAGAAAAATTTTTATAATGAAAATTTTTCTATAGAAAAATTTTTATAATGAAAATTTTTCTATAGAAAAATTTTAATAATGAAAATTTTTCTATAGAAAAATTTTTATAATGAAAATTTTTCTATAGAAAAATTTTTATAATGAAAATTTTTCTATAGAAAAATTTTAATAATTAAAATTTTTCTATAGAAAAATTTTTATAACGAAAATTTTTCTATAGAAAAATTTTTATAATGAAAATTTTTCTATAGAAACATTTTTATAATGAAAATTTTTCTATAGAAAAATTTTTATAATGAAAATTTTTCTATAGAAAAATTTTTATAATAAAAATTTTTCTATAGAAAAATTTTATCATGAAAAATTTTTTCTATAGAAAAATTTTTATAATGAAAATTTTTCTATAGAAAAATTTTTATAATGAAAATTTTTCTATAGAAAAATTTTTATAATGAAAATTTTTCTATAGAAAAATTTTTATAATGAAAATTTTTCTATAGAAAAAATTTTATAACGAATATTTTTCTATAGAAAAATTTTAGTTATAAAGATTTTTCTATAGAAAAATTTTTATAATGAAAATTTTTCTATAAAAAAATTTTATCATGAAAATTTTATATATTTTATAATGAAAATTTTTCTATAGAAAATATTTTATAATAAAAATTTTTCTATAGAAAAATTTTTATAATGAAAACTTTTCTATAGAAAAATTTTTATAATGAAAATTTTTCTATAGAAAATATTGTATAACCAAATTTTTCTATAGAAAAAATTTTATAACCAAATTTTTCTACAGAAAAAATTTTATAACGAAAATTTTTCTATAGAAAAAATTTTATAACGAAAATTTTTCTATAGAAAAAATTTTATAACGAAAATTTTTTATAGAAAAAATTTTATAACGGAAATTTTTCCATAGAAAAAATTTTATAACGAAAATTTTTCTATAGAAAAAATTTTATAACTAAAATTTTTGTATAGAAAAATTTTTATAACGAAAATTTTTCTGTAGAAAAATTTTTATAACGAAAATTTTTCTGTAGAAACATTTTTACAATGACAATTTTTCTATAGAAAAGTTTTTACAATGAATTTTTATAACGAAAATTTTTCTGTAGAAACATTTCTAAACTAAAAAATTTATTACAAAAAGATTTCTATAAAGAAAATTTTATAATGAAGGCCTCTTACAAAACAATTTTATAATGAAAATTTTTGTAATGAAATTTTTTCTATGAAAAAATTTTATAACGAAAATTTCTGTATAAAAATTTCATAATAAAACTTTTTGTATTTTATAGTTAATAGAAAATTTTTGATATAGAATTTTTATTTTCAAATTTTTAGTAATTTTTTTTTCATAATCCTATATTTTTAGTTTAATTTTCTACAAAAAATCTCTTTTTGTTAAAAATATCCATAAACAAATAAAACTATAAATTAACTAATACAAATTGTTATAAACTCCATTAATATATTTAAAGAAAATCTATCTTGTTGTTTAATTTTATGGTTCACAAAAAATTTATATATTGAAAAAATTAACTGTTTTTTATCATAAAGCAAAAAAATAATATAAATAAAAAATATTAAATATTTGTTCAAAACATTTTAAATGTCCATAATGTAAAATTATAAAAAAAATTTACAAAACTCATACAAAATATAAAAATAATTATGTAAATCATGAAAAAACTATAACAGATTATGAAGAGTTTCATTCTAGTCATTTTAAGCCAAAAAGTAGAAATCAATTGTAAATAAAAAAATTATGATTTTAAGCTAAAATTTAAAGTTTTATTTTTATGTATCTAGGAAATTTTTGAATTTAAAAAAATTCATAAATTCGATTACCGTAATTGATATTCTCGATGATAAATATAGAAATAATGTAATATTTAGTAAAATATGTTATTGTTAATAATTACAATAAATGTATAATTTAAGTTTAGTTTTAGATAAATTATTTCATTTTTTATTAAATTTTATGTGTTTTTTTAATACAAAATTTCCAATGTAAAATTCTTTCTATAGAAAAACTTTCATAACGAAATTCTTTCTATAGAAAAACTTTCATAACGAAATTTTTTCTATAGAAAAACTTTCATAACAAAATTTTTTCTATAATTTCAATTTCTTTAGAAAAAATTTTATAAAAAATTTTTTCTATAGAAAAAACTTCATGAAAATTTCATAAAAAATTTTTTTCTATAGAAAAATTTCACAAAAAATTTTTTCTTTAGAAAAAATTTTTTTATGAAATTTTTTCTAAAGAAAAAATTTTTTCTATAGAAAAAATTTCATAAAAAAATTTTTTCTATGGAAAAAATTTCATAAAAAAATTTTTTCTATAGAAAAAATTTCATAAAAAAATTTTTTCTATAGAAAAAATTTCATAAAAAAATTTTTTCTATAGAAAAAATTTCATAAAAAATTTTTTCTATAGAAAAAATTTCATAAAAAAATTTTTTCTATAGAAAAAATTTCATAAAAAAATTTTTTCTATAGAAAAAATTTCATAAAAAAATTTTTTCTATAGAAAAAATTTCATAAAAAAATTTTTTCTATAGAAAAAATTTCATAAAAAAATTTTTTCTATAGAAAAAATTTCATAAAAAATTTTTTCTATAGAAAAAATTTAATAAAAAAATTTTTTCTATAGAAAAAATTTCATAAAAAAATTTTTTCTATAGAAAAAATTTCATAAAAAAATTTTTTCTATAGAAAAAATTTCATAAAAAAATTTTTTCTATAGAAAAAATTTCATAAAAAAATTTTTTCTATAAAAAAAATTTCATAAAAAAATTTTTTCTAAAGAAAAAATTTCATAAAAAAATTTTTTTTATAGAAAAAATTTCATAAGAAAATTTTTTCTATAGAAAAAATTGCATAAAAAATTTTTTCTATAGAAAAAATTTCATAAAAAAATTTTTCTATAGAAAAAATTTTATAAAAAATTTTTTTCTATAGAAAAAATTTCATAAAAAAATTTTTTCTATAGAAAAAATTTCATAAAAAAAAATTTTTTTGTACTGAATAATTTTTAAATTCTATTTTTTTAAGTGTTAAATACATTCTCTTCAGTTTGTTTGATGTTAGTTTTCCTTTGTAATTAAATATCGAAAAAAATTATTTTTCAAATTCTTAAGATAAAAAACAAAAAAAAAAAAAATACAAAAAAGAAATGTAATTGTATGAAATATGAACAAAAAAAATTTTCTAACTAAAAGAGTCAATTCTTATTCAGTAATTTGTACAGATACAATAAATTTATATATAAAAAGTTTAAATAAAAATATAAATGTAAACATTAAAATATATAAAAAAAAATCTATAAAAATATAAAGAATTTAAAAAATATAACAATTTAAAATTTTAATTAAAAAAAAAAAAATATTTTATAATTTAGTTTAACTAAAATTGTCTTAATATTTTATTTAAACAAAATAAATTTAATTTAACTAAACATTTAAATGTCGTAATTATTTTGGTTTCAAAATTTTAAGTAAAATGATACTTTTCATCAAAACTATTTTTGTTAAATTTCAAAATTTAAAATCTAGTGTTCATTTTTAATTGAAACAATTAATATATTAATTATTGGCATTAATTATATAATTAATACAAATAAATTAATAAATACTGCTTGTGAAAGTAACAATAAATTCTTAGTACTTAAGATCTCTTAATTATAGTTAATACTTAAGTATATAAATTATTCAAGAAAATTAGTATTAATTCATTAACATAAAAGAAACTAAAGCAAATTGTAGTTATTAGTAAAACGCACATATATTTGATAAGATATTTAACAAATAGTTTCAAAATATATTTATTATAATTGGCTCTACTTATTAAAAAAAAGCACTGCACTTTTATAATTATATAATTAGCACATTTTTTTATATTGGCACTTTTTGTAATTGGCACTTTTTAAAAAAAGCTCTAGTTTATTTTAAAAAAATTAGCAACTTTTTATTGGCACCTTTTTAAAAGCACTTTGTCTATAATTTTAAGATATGTCTTTACAAATATTGGCACATATAATAAGATAATTTAAATAGTAACTTTTATAAGCACTAACTTTTTGTTTGATGGTTATTACTTTTTTTAAGTTAACCCTTTTTTTACATTAATATTGGCACACACTTATAATATAGCACAATTATTTAGCACAATTTATTTTTTTGATTTATCATTTTTACTGCACCTTTTAAAACTTTCTTCATTAATTTTTACTGTTCAATTCACACAATGTCGTATGCGTTGTATGCTACAATATGTTGTGTAATTACTCTTGTATGCGAATACAACTTAACTTAAAAAAATTTTTGATTAACATTTGCTTTTTTAAAACCAGAAAATAAATATACAAATATTTATTTAAAAACAAGTAAAAAAGTGCTATAGTCCGTCAAGCCCGACCATACGATACCCTTCACCACCAAGGTCAAAGGTGTTCTTTTTCCTATATAAAGACAAATATTTGCTAAATTTTGCCATAATAGAAACATATTCTCAAAACTTATATATTTAAGCTGTTTCCGTCACTTGGACTTATATGAGAGCTAGGGTCAAATGTGGACCGATTATCTCGAAATTTGACGAATTAAATAGAGTTGCAAAAAATAAACTCATTCTCATTATCTTCGGATTACGAGCGTTTTAGTAATTTTTGCCTCATTTAGTACATTTTGACATAAGAGTTTGTATGGATGCTATGGTCAAATGTGGACCGATTTCAACGAAATTTGGTACAGCGATTTTGGTTTACATAAGCAGTATTTGTTTAAAATTTCATGAAAAAATATTGATATTTGTGGCTAAAATACCAATTCCGGAAAGTCGGACCTATGGGAGGTACTATAAATAATGGACCGATTTTGACGAATTTCAATAGCCATGGTCCCACTATCAAAAATCTTCAAATTTCATAAAATTATCTTTAGAATTGCGGCTTGTACTTTGATTAAATGGTTTATATAGGGGGTCCAGCCGCCGTCCAGACAGACGGATGGACGGACGGACTGACATCGCTAAATCGACTCAGCAAGTGATTCTAAGCCTATTGGTATACAAATATTTCTATTTCTTTCCACCTATGATGGTGAAGGGTATAATGAAGTAATAACATTTAGTTACTAGACCATATTCGACATGGGCTAGTTGATGAGAAATATTCTTAGATTACACAGGTCAACAGCAAAAATGTGCTCGAGTAACCACTATATACATTTGATGTATCATGGCAACCTTAGTACAAAAATGGTAAAATTTTTAAATTCTATGGCAAGATTTTTTTTTTTTTAATTTTTTTTTTAAATTGCAATTTTTTTAGACGTTTCTTTAAATAATTAATGATAACTCAAAAACTACTACAACTACTACTAAAATAAAATCAGAAAAATTAAGATTTACATAGCCTTTAATTCGTCTATATATCGCGTTTCAATCGGATCAATAGTATCGGAGTTAAAAAAAAACTTAAGAAAAAAATATATTTTTTATGTAAAAATGGCAAAAATTTTCGTTTTAAAAAAATCATGAAAAATCGAAAACGCCAAAAAACTTCCAGATTTATTATTTTATCGCATAGCGACATATAATAGCAACAAAATGAGATATCGACCATCAAAATCGATTGATATTTTTCGTAACACGTGTCCCATAGAAATACGTGTTTTGCCCAAAACAGTATTTCGTGTACTTGTTTTGCCATACATTTCTCATTCATCCAAAACACTTTGGCAGTACCTGGATATTGTATAGTGGTTTCAAAAGCATCGAATTTTTTTATTTTGTTGCGTTGTGTAATAGGAAGATATCCGTCAATTTTAGCGAAATTTTATATTTTATGGTTGACATATATATTGTAAGTTAAAAAAGAAAAAAATAAAAAAATTTAAACTAAGTAAAATGTTTTTGTAAATTGTCTTCGGCAAGTCCTCAAGGACATGTAATGGCCAGTGAAAATTGTAATAACTCGAAAACTGTTTAACCGATTTTAAGGGCATGTAGCTTTTTGGAAAAATCATTGCCTTTGCACTAAGAACTAGAATCCACTTTTTTGCAAAAGGGGGAATAAATAGCTTTAATTTTGCAAAAACTGAAAATTTGACAATTTTTTTCGATTTAAACGCTATTTTTCAGATTTGGGGCCTATGCGCTACGTGTTAACGTTGTCCAATTCGACTAAAATTTTGTGGGTGGAAGTTTCTCACCAAATCTCACAATAATCCGACATGAACCCATTGAAATTGGAAAATGTATTTTTTTCATACATTTGAAAACCCGCTATAATGCGTATATCAAGCAAAAAACTAAAATTTTGTGAAAATGAGCGAATTCACTAAATTGTGAATAAATTCGAAAAAAATCAATCGATTTTTATGGTCGATATCTCATTTTGTTGCTATTATATGTCGCTATGCGATAAAATAATAAATCTGGAAGTTTTTTTGGCGTTTTCGATTTTTCATGATTTTTTTAAAACGAAAATTTTTGCCATTTTTACGTAAAAAATATTTTTTTTTCTTAAGTTTTTTATTATAACTCCGATACTATTGATCCGATTGGAATGCGATATATAGACGAATTAAGGGCTATGTAAATCTTAATTTTTTTGATTTTATTTTAATAATATCGGACTAGTAGTTTTTTAGTTATCATTAATTATTTGAAGAAACGTCTAAAAAAAAATGCAATTTAAAAAAAAAAAAAAAAATTTTTAAAAATCTTGCCATAGAATTTAAAAATTTTAAAATTTTTGTACAAAGGTAGTCATGATACATCAAAATTGTACAGTGGTTTTAAGAGCACATGAAATTTTTTTATTTTGTTGTGCTGTTTTATAGTAAGCGGAAGACTGTATATTCAGTATACAAAACTGCTTTATGATCCGCAAGCTTTACGGGCCTCATTTTATTTTGTCATACTTAAAACACCCTAAGTACTAATAAAAATCTTCTTCTTCTAATAAAATTTCAGTAAAATAGGTTCATTGGGTTTTTATATAATATACGAGTATAACCATATTACCTTTACGACATCTTATGAATTGAACAATTGTTATATTTAATTTTTGGTTAATTTTGTTCGCATATTTGTTCTTATTTAAATATGCACTAAAAAATTAAGTAGAACTGCACAACTTTGCACAAATCTTATTAGTTATAAATATTGGCACAATAATAATTTAAATGCACTTTTTTCACAATTAAAATATATTGCACAATTTAGGCACTTTTTTAAAGGAACATTCTTTTATTTAAATCATTATCTTTTAATTTTGAACTAAACAAAAAAAAATTTTGTTAAATATCATCGAAATGGTTTTTAAGTCTAAAATAACTCAATAAAAAAATAGTGTATACGCATCAATTGAAACAATAGCTTATAATTTCGTATTTGAAATTGTTTGTTAATAATTGTGTAAGTGAAGGTGTTATAGTTAGCTGTTACTTTAAATACAATTTCAAAGAAAAATAGTGTATAAAAAGCATACACTATTTTTACTAATCACTATTTTTATTATTTGATAACAAAATAAAATCGGAAAACGACTTAATGATATATACAATTGTATAATGATTATACATAACTAAAAGAAATAAAATAGCCTCAGTGATATCATGGTACTTTGAGTCCCATTTATTTGCAAATAAAGCACTTTTAAATAAGTTAAATATCATGAGATAGTAGCCTGATTTTTCCACCACAACTTAAAAACATCGATTATTTTCTGAAATATAAGTGTTTTACCACATGTCTAATAATACAAAATACAATAATAAATAATTGCAATAAATTGGGATCTTAGTGCAATACACTACAGTAAAACTTTTTAATTACAAAAATGTTAAACACAATTATCTCGAAATACCTAAAAAAAACCTACACTATTGTTTTATTAAGGGGAGGATATAACATAGCCTGCCAAAGATTCTTTGAGTGCTTTGTGTCCAAAATGTCACGTCTTCTATGACTCTGGCACATAATCAGACTAAATTTGACCAATAGCATGAGTAATGTTTACTTTGAGAACCTCTTTGGTTTTGTGTGACTTAAAAAAACTTTACAAGAAAAAGTCTAACTGAGTCAAATCTACTTAAGATACTTTTAAAAGGCCTTATATGAATTTGAGCTTTAGAAAACATATTAATGGGTGTATTATTGTTTTGCGGAGACGCTACACAAAGAAGTCATTTTTCCAACCTATTATTACTGGTGATGAACTGAAGGGTATTTTGAATTATTAGCTTTTAAACGATCACAGGGGACCTGTACCAAAGACAATTTTTTGTTTAGCTTGAACCAACACTCAGGGGATGACCCCTACTCATGCTAAGTATTGTGTTGGAACTAGGAAAACAGGTTATGGTAAGGAGGATAGTGGGAGTAGTGTTTGTGGAGATTTGACTTGAATTTTTTCTACATCATATATAGAAGGTAAGATTTCTAGGGGAAGTTTGTTCCACATACAAAAATTGATTCGTGTGAAGAGGAGTAATAAACACGAAGCCATAATCTTACATAATAACAGGGCTCCTCGAACACATGTGACAAGACCGTTCATGTTTTGGCTCTCCTGGCCTTGTAGACCAGACTTTGTCCCTTCTGACTATCACTTGTTTCGATCTAATCAGCACTTCCTTATTGGTATAAGTATCACGAATTAATTAGATAGGGATTATGACAAATATTCACAGTAACTATACACTTAAGTATCGATAAAAGATCAGGCAGAATAGCCTTAAAAAATGTCTCTATGGAACCGATTTTTGGACATGATTATCTGTAACAAAACTTATGTTTGCAGTGATCAAAATATTCTTACAATAAAAAAATCATCTGATCTTTATTTTTTCTTAGTTCACATTCTTTAGTTAATTTTTGTTCATATTAAATGCATTAACAATTTTGCTATGTTAAATTGCACTATTTATAAAAGAAGGGCCCACAATATTTTGAATACACAAAATTGCACCACTTTGCACAAACATTTATTAAAAAAAAAAAATACTTATGATATATTAAGGGTGTTCATGAAAAAGTACTAAAGACTTGTAAATTTCGCAATATTTTTCTGTTCTTGCAGATGTTTATAAAATTACAGAAATGAGAAAAGTTATGAAACCCTTACTACTCGTAAGTATTTAATGATTTTTTACAATTTGCACACATCATAATATACTTTATTGCCACTGTTTTTATACCCACCATCAAAAAGAATGGGGGGTATATTGAGATTGTCATTCCGTTTGTAATTTTCTTAATATTAGCTCAAAAATCAAAAAATCCTTATGAATCCTTATGAAATTCTAAGACTATTGAGCGATGTCCGTCTGTCTGTTGAAATCACGATAACGCCTGAACGAAAGGAGCTAGCTCACTGAAACTTAGTAAAAACATTTTTCATCTCTGAGAAAATTTTGGTATTGAAATTGGTTGTGTAAGCCCTAGGCAGCATATGAAATTTCATCCAAATTGGTTCACATTTAGTCATAGCTCCCATACAAAAAACTTACGGAAACAGCCAAAATTTCACCTAAAAAACACTTAAATGCCAATAAATCTAAAACTATAACAAAAATAATCACTAAATTTAGCACGAGGAGATCTTATGTCAATGCCAACCAGTGTGCAAAATTTTGTCACAATCGGTCACCATTTGACTATAGCTCCCATATAAAAAATTTACGGAAACACAAAAATACAAAAAGAAAAGGGGGTTTATGTCCGTCTGTCCGTCAGATAAAAGCGCAATAGCGCCTTAACGAAAAGGGCTACAGCAACAAAATTTTACAAAAGAAAGTCTAATGTGAATGCCAGCCAGTGTGCAAAATTTTGTTACAATCGGCTACTATTTGACCATAGCTTCCACATAAAAAACTTATGGAAATACAAAAATACAAAAAGAAAATACGGTTTATGTCCGTCTTTCCGTGAGAGAAAAGCTCCATAGTTCCTTAACCCCTTGACGTATTTCCACGAGTCTGACTCGTGGTACAATTTCTGTGCCTAACATGATTATCACGAGTCTGACTCGTTTTGCGACTGTTCATAAGCATCAAAGCTGGTTTGTTTCGTGCAAGTTGTATGCGAACAGTTGGAAGCGAACTTAGTTGCGCTAATTGATACGTCAAGGGGTTAACTACAAGAGCTAGAAAGACAAAATTTAGCAAAAGTATTTCCGATATGTTGTAGAAATTGTGTGCTGAAAATGGGTACAATCGGTTCACATTTAGTTAGAGCTACTATATAACCCTGCCCCGGGAATCACATTTATGCTGATAAATTGAATAAAATTGTAAAATCTATGACTACTATATTTAGAACAGAGAAGTTTTATGCAAATTTCAGTCAGTATGTCAAATTTTATAGGAATCGGTCCATTTTTGACCATAGCTTTCATATAAAAACCGCTCCCGGTAACCACTAAAATGCCACAAACGCCAGTTAAAATCTATTAAATTATAAACTATGTCAGGTATGGGCACTAAATTTTGCACAAATAAACTTTATATTAGTACCAGCCAGTATATAAAATTTTGTAACAATCGGTCAACATTTGGCTAGAGTTCTTATATATATATAACATCCCCTTTTTATATCTACAATTAAAAAGATTTGGAGGTACATTCAATGTACTAAAATTGCATCTACGAAATTAGATAGCTATCAATCTATGTTTGGTCCAGACTTTGTACACGGTAGATGCATTAGGTACTCCTAACAAAATATATGAACCTGCCGTGTTGCTATCTACATGATTATGGCACAACGAAACAGCTTATTAATGTAAAACTATATTCGGTTATGGAACAGCATTTTGTCCAAGGTAAATACTTGAGAAACCACTTAGATACTTTTAAATGTTGAACTATAGTAACTATACCGCTGCAACCGAATTTAGTCCAAATATATTACCAACAATTCCACATTTGGTCAACATTTTGAATTAGCTGCACTCTCGTACAACTTGATGGTGGGTATACAAGATTCGGCATAGCCGAATATAACACTCTTACTTGTTTTTTATTTAACAAATACTTGCACCTATTGCACAACCAAGCACAAATTATTAGAAAATATAGTATAAATATTGACGCTATTTAGTTAAAATTCTATCTTCTTCTGTTTCTATTCTTCCTTTATATTATCTTGGCACATTAATTGTTAATTATAGCACATATTTTTTAAACTTGCACTAATAAATGTTACAAATTTGCACATTTTTGAATTTATATTTTTAATTAACACTTTAATAAAACTTTGCACAATTTTAATTTTTACATAAATTGCACAAATATGCACAAACTGCACTTTGCAAAAATTTTTTGTGATATTTTTTTTTATTGCACTTTTATAACTTTTTTGAATGCACTTTATCTTTTTAAACATTTAAAGGTTTATTTCGCACAAAATTATCTAAAATTAATTTTATGTTATTTTTATGACAAACTCAAATTTGATATAGCAAAATTTTCAAAATTAAAATATTTAAATTTTACGTTTTTATACAATAATAAAAAGTGTTGTGCACTTTTAAGTTTCGTTTTTTTTTTGTTTCAAATAAATTATAATGCACTGTATATAAAACTGCACAAATTCTTAGTATAAATGATAAATTAGACTATAAATTTCAATTCAATAAATTGAAATCTCTTAAATATAAGGTAAATATTTGAAAGTGTTCTAATTAGTTACATTTTACAATTATTTATTCATGTTAAACCTAGTTTAACTTTAGGTATATATACATATTTTAAAATTTTTATGGAACACTAAGGATTATTTTTAAATTAACTAATTGATATTAATTTTGAAAATCTGTTTTTATTACTTTTGAAAACAACTGTTATTATTTAATATTTGTTGAGTATCAAAAATATATACAATTTAGAATTTTTTACAATACAATACGTAATTCATCCATTGAAATCTCAATTCTTATCGAAACATCAATTTTAGTTAAAGGAATTTTGTTGCATAGTTTTAGGAGCAATACTAATTCAAATATTTGTATGAACTAAATGTGAATTATATTGTGTGATTAATAGAATAAAAAATATGGTGATTAATCGTTATATTGTATATTTTTTCAATCTACCTAAAGCTTACGTCAAAATGCCTCCAAATAAAATATGGTACTTAAAAAAGCTCCCTGGGTATCTTTTGATAATATTATTATTCGTTTATGAATTAGGAGGTAAATTTTTTAAATATTTCAAAATTTTCAAAAGTGATGATTAGATTGACAAAAACCTTAAAATGTTTTTTTAACTATAAAGAAAATGTAAACCCTTTTCTAGTCGGGAATTGTGTAATAACAAAAAATAATAAGTAAAATAATTAGTTTAAAGCCAAAGTCTGCAATTAAAACGTATGAAATTGTTTATTGGAAAATAAAAAGAACTGATTAACATTTAATTTGAAATTGTTCAAATTTGTATTAAATAAATAATTTCTGTATACCGATTCTTCTGGATTCAATACTGAAAAGATCTATTTATTTGATGTTTATGAGATTGAATTTAATATACATTAAGCTGACATCAAAAAAGTAATCTATATCCATATATATATATATATATATATATATATATATATATATATATATATATATATATATATATATATATATATATCTTTTTCACAGCGCCCTCTTTTAATCGTAAATAAAGAAACTTTAACAACTGTAACTATTCAACACCATAATTTATATTTGATTTTTTTCTGATGCCAAACACAAGATCACAATAGCCGAACAAAAGTTAAACTAAAGTTTAATCCGAGATATTTTTATTGAAAACTAATTTTTCAGAATCGGAACAAGTTGATCTATGAGAGTGATGATCAGGAGTAGGCAGCCCATACCACCAGAAATCGATGAATTTTTTTAACTTTCGTAAATACCACGATCATTAATAAAACTCATGAAAATGAGTATTAAAATCATTCAGTTGGAATTTGGATGTTAAGAGAGTTGGTTAGTGCTGCTTTGCTAAAGAAAAACAAAAACAAAATAGGCAAGAAACAAATCAAAATCCAATTTATAGCAACAAAATACATGGTTCGAGAGAATAAAGAAATAAAATCTCGAACATTGTTGCCACGACACTATTATTTTTCTAAACATTGGGAATATTTTTGTAAATATTGGGAATATATTTCAAAACAAAAATAAATTCTAATATAAAAAAATTTTAGATTTTTATATTGATTTTATAGAAGAATTTTTAATCAAAAAATTTTCTATAGAAAAATTTTTGATAAACAAATTTTCCATAGGAAGTTTTTTGATGAAAAAATTTTAAAAGTTAGAAAAATTTTCTACAGAAAAATTTTTGATAGAAAGATTTTCTATAAAGAAATTTTTGATAGAAAATTTTTTATTGAAAAATTTTTGATAAAAAATTTTACATAAAAAAATTTTTGATAAAAAAATTTTCTATAGAAAAATTTTTGATTATAAATTTTTCTATAGAAAAATTTTCTACAGAAAAATTTTTGATAAAAAAAAATTCGATAGAAAAATTTTTGATAAAAAAAAATTCGATAGAAAAATTTTTGATAGTAAAATTTTCTATAGAAAAAATTTCTACAGAAAAATTTTTGATAAAAAAATTTTCTATAGAAAAATTTTTGATAAAAAAATTTTCTATAGATAAATTTTTGGTAAAAAAATTTTCTATAGAAAAATTTGTGATAAACAAATTTTCTATAAAAAATTGTTGATAAACAAATTTTCTATACAAAATTTTCTCATAGAAAATTTCCTATAAAAAAATGTTTGTAAAACAAGTTATAGGAGAATACACAATCAATTAAATGTAGTGATGTTCGATTATCTTAATCGTTGTTATCTGTAACACTAGGGTACCCAACTCTATAGACTCTCTGAAGCATCTTCGCTATGTTAGTTTCGTTTTAGTGTTTTATCGCTACCACATTGGCATGTTCTCAAAACGAAACAAGGGATCTCGTTCTTAAAACTCATACATTTTTTTTTGTTAAAGAAAAGACAAAAACAAAATAGGCAAGAAAAAATCAAAATCTAATTTATAGCAACAAAATACATGGTTCGAGAGAACAAAGAAATAAAATCTGGAACATTGTTGCCACGACACTATTAATTTTGTAAACATTGGGAATATTTTTGTAAATATTGGGAATATTTTTCAAAACAAAAATAAATTCTAATTTAAAAAAATTTTAGATTTTTATATTGATTTTATAGAAAAATTTTTAATCAAAAAATTTTGCACAAAAAAAATTTCTATAGAAAAATTTTTGATAAACAAACTTTCCATAGGAAGATTTTTGATGAAAAAATTTTAGAAGATAGAAAAATTTTCTACAGAAAAATTTTTGATAGAAAGATTTTCTATAAAGAAATTTTTGATAGAAAATTTTTTATTGAAAAATTTTTGATAAAAAATTTTACATAGGAAAATTTTTGATAAAAAAATTTTCTATAGAAAAATTTTTGATAATAAATTTTTCTATAGAAAAATTTCCTACAGAAAAATTTTTGATAAAAAAAAATTCGATAGAAAAATTTTTGATAAAAAAATTTTCTATAGAAAAATTTTTGATAATAAAATTTTCTATAGAAAAATTTTCTACAGAAAAATTTTTGATAAAAAAAAATTCGATAGAAAAATTTTTGATAGTAAAATTTTCTATAGAAAAAATTTCTACAGAAAAATTTTTGATAAAAAAATTTTCTATAGAAAAATTTTTGATAAAAAAATTTTCTATAGATAAATTTTTGGTAAAAAAATTTTCTATAGAAAAATTTGTGGTAAACAAATTTTCTATAAAAAATTGTTGATAAACAAATTTTCTATACAAAATTTTCTCATAGAAAATTTCCTATAAAAAAATGTTTGTAAAACAAGTTATAGAAGAATACACAATCAATTAAATGTAGTGATGTTCGATTATCTTAATCGTTGTTATCTGTAACACTAGGGTACCCAACTCTATAGACTCTCTGAAGCATCTTCGCTATGTTAGTTTCGTTTTAGTGTTTTATCGCTACCACATTGGCATGTTCTCAAAACGAAACAAGGGATCTCGTTCTTAAAACTCATACATTTTTTTTTTGTTAAAGAAAAGACAAAAACAAAATAGGCAAGAAAAAATCAAAATCTAATTTATAGCAACAAAATACATGGTTCGAGAGAACAAAGAAATAAAATCTGGAACATTGTTGCCACGACACTATTAATTTTGTAAACATTGGGAATATTTTTGTAAATATTGGGAATATTTTTCAAAACAAAAATAAATTCTAATTTAAAAAAATTTTAGATTTTTATATTGATTTTATAGAAAAATTTTTAATCAAAAAATTTTGCACAAAAAAATTTTCTATAGAAAAATTTTTGATAAACAAACTTTCCATAGGAAGATTTTTGATGAAAAAATTTTAGAAGATAGAAAAATTTTCTACAGAAAAATTTTTGATAGAAAGATTTTCTATAAAGAAATTTTTGATAGAAAATTTTTTATTGAAAAATTTTTGATAAAAAATTTTACATAGGAAAATTTTTGATAAAAAAATTTTCTATAGAAAAATTTTTGATAATAAATTTTTCTATAGAAAAATTTTCGTTCTTAAAACTCATACATTTTTTCGTAGCACACGAAATTCAATAAGAGTTTATTCCCTTGTAGTCGAAAGGCCAGTAGATCGTAAAACTCACTAGACAAAATTCGTTTTTTAGCCTAACATTACAAAAATGGTACAACATAAAAAAATCAAGTTTACTTCATCAATTAATTCACATTCATTTAATCCACTTGTAAAAATAAATACAAGAAAATGTTTATGAATTAACTCTTTTTTTTTTTGTTGAAATAATTTGCAATCGTTTTAAGGCAGACTTTATTTTAATTAGATTTAATTATTATAAAAATTTTAATTTTTAATTTAAATGAGAGCTAAACACTCTCAGGCTGTGTTGACAATAAAAACAACCGAATATTTAATTAAGACAAAACAAAGAAATTATTTCTCTTAAATAAAATTTTAGTTCAATTGAATAAGATTTTAGTTAAAACTAATAAATAATATTATAAATAGAAATATTGCAAAAATAAAATCAAAAAAATGTAAATATGTTAAATGAAATAAAATAAATAGCAAATCATTAAATGCTTTTGTGAGTAAATTAAGTTCTAAGGAAATGTAAATAATTAAAAAAATAAAAAATAAAATTATATAGAAAATACTGATAAAATAACAAGTAAAAGCAACTAAAAAAGAATTTAATATAATTCTCATTTAGTTGTTATAAACTATTGTATAAGTATTAAAATTAGAGAAAATTTTTAAATTAAATAAAAATTTATGCTGTGGCAGACAAATAATTAAATAAATTTAAACACAAATTAAATAAAGAATAAATTTCTTTATTAACTATAAAGAAATTTGTATACAAATAAATATAATTTATATTTATAATTAAACAAAAAAATGTTTTGATGTTTATTGACAATTAACAAATTAACACCTAGAAAATCCTTTAAACAAATTTTAAATAAATAAAAAAGTAGTCAAACCCTTTTCTGATAAATAACCGCCCAAAAAATAACAAAAAAAAAATTCTAAGTGTTTCTGTTAATTGTTTTATTTGTTGTTGAAAATATATTATGGAAATTAATTAATATAATAAAAATAATTTCTTACAAAAAAAAGTATTAAATAAAAAAATATTTATACACTTCGATTCGCTTAAATTTAACCACCCAAAATGACTAAGTGAAATTACTATATTTAAAAATCAGCTGTAGTCTTCTTAATTTTGAAGGAGGTATAACGTAAATAAAGTTTCAAATTTTTAGAAAAAATCCTTTTTAAGATATTCAAAAAAGTATTTATTATAATTATTAATTATTATAGCATAGGTGGGCAAATACGGCTCTTTGTTGCATAAACTGAGGCTCATTGAATCGGTATAATTTTGTAGGAGTTATAAAGTAGATAAAGTTTTATATATTAAAAAAATATTTTTCACATATTCAAAAAAGCATTATACTATTATAGCGACCGTGGGCAAATATGGTACTTTATTGCAAAATTTATTGCTTTTTAAAAAGGTTTATCAAAATTTGGGACATCAAACATTTAATTAAAAAGTTTTACTGTAGTGTATTGCACTAAGAATCCCAATTTATTACAATTATTTATTATTGTAATAAATAGTTTTTTGATAAAACCAAAAAATGTTGGTGGGGAAACCTTTCCTCGACGCGTTTCGATGGTTGGTTAGACCATCTCATCAGGAGGATTATCCCTAATTCTAGACAGAGCGAAAACCTCACATTATGTATAATTTGAGGGACTGAATAAATACGAATTATTGCTTTTAGTCAAGCAGATGACAGTGTCAACGAAGATAGTTTTTTGATATTGCTCGTGCTAAACGGCCGTATAGAAAAAGTAAATTCAATAAGAGAAATTGTAATAAGAAACGAAAGTTTTGCTTTAAAAAAGTATAAAAAAAAACTATTTTCAGCATTTCTTAACCATTATCGGGCATAGTTTTAAAAAAGTACCAAACGCCTGCCCTCTTAATTTTAATGCCGTTCAAAACGGCATTAAAATTTTGTTTCTATACCTATTACCTAAGGTAATATAAGGTTTTCGATTTTTCCCCTTTTTACCCGTTTTTACCCCCTTAAAAAAGTCCCTTCGTACTCGTACGGTACGGCAAAAAAGGTATTTTTTGATTTAGAAGGACAAAAAAATGTACCAAAGAAACTATTTTCGCCCTTTTTATCCACTATCGGGCATAGTTTCGAAAAAGTACCAAACACCTGTCCGCTTATGTTCATAGCTGTTCAAAACGAAATTTTAATCTTATTTCTATTTATACCTATTGATTTAGGGGATATAACGTTTTTGATTTTTTCCCTTTTTTACCCCCTTAGATGTAAAATTTTCAAAAGTCCCTTTTTACTTGATAAATACGTCAAACGGTACTTTTTTTATTTCGGGGGACAAAAAATGCAAAGCAACGCTATACCTAACTAGAAATCGGATTTAAGAGGACACATAATCAGTACTTTTCAAAAAAGGAACTAATAAGAGGCAAAAAAGGCAAAAAAATGTTTTGGACTTTCTTTTAAGCTATGCCGTTTTTTAACCCACTTTTATCTTTTGAACCAAAAAATGCTTCCAAAAAAGGCTTAAAAGGGATTTGTACTTTTTTGAAACTATGCCCGATAATGGGTAAAAAAGTGTAAAAATAGTTTTTTTGGTACTTTTTTAACTCACTCTTATTTTTTGAACTAAAGAATATAGAAATTAACTTTCTACTGTAATCAATAGATGTGAGAAAAGATTGAACACGTATTTGGTACTTTTTTGATTTCGGGGGACAAAAAGGCAAAAATTGTCAGTGCTATATCTCCGAAACTAAAGGCGATAGAAACAAAATTTAAAATCGACTTTGCATCAACTACAATCTTAAGAAGACACATGATTAGTACTTTTTCAAAAAGGGAAGCAATAAGTTGTAAAAAGGCTTAAAAGGATTTTGTTGTTTTTTTGAAACTATGCCCTATTGTGCATAAAAAGGATGAAAATAGTGTTGTGGTACTTTTGTAAAAAAAAATAAGAATAAACTTTGAAAAAAGTATTGAACACGTATTTGGTACTTTTTTGATTTCGGGGGGCAAAAAAGGCAAAATTTAGCAGCGCTATATCTCCGAAACTAAAGGCGATAGAAATATACTTGAAATCGGGTTTGCATCAACTACAAACGTAAGAGCACACATGATTAGTACTTTTCCGAAAAGGGAACTAATTTGTTGTGAAAAGGCTTAAAAGGGTTTTGTACTTTTTTAAAACTATGCCCGAAGTGCGTAAAAAAGGGTGAAAATATTTTTTTTGTACTTTTTTAACCTACTCTTATTTTTTGAACCAAATAATCTAAAAAATAATTTTGTACTACAACAAGGGGGATAAAAAAGGCAAAACTCAAAGACGATAGAAACAAAATTGAAATCGGGTTTGCATCTGCAAACTGAAGAGGACACATAATTAGTATTTTTTCGAAAAGGGGTGAAAAGGCTAAAAAAGAAAGGGGATAAATAGGGTGAAAATAGGGATAACTGAGTTGCGTAATAAAAAGGCTAAAAAACTAGTAGTAGCGTTTGGATCAGCTACAATCCTGGGAAAATAATGGTTTTGGTACTTTTTGAAACATATGAACTTCTTTAAATCCCTAACAGGATTTATGCCGTAAACACAAAACCATAAAATTGGGGGACAGAAGAGTCAAATCAAAATCGAACACGTACTGAAGTACACCATTTCCGATTTTATAAAATTTTGTTTATACATACTGTCACGAATTTTTATGTTATCCGCCCCATTGTTCAAGGTTCACTACTTTCAATTCTTTCCCTAGTTTCTAAAAGGTTTCTGTTAGTGTAGTCGTTGTTCTGTTAATAAGCAGAGCAACATGTTTCTCTTATTTCCTGTAAAGAGTATAGCAACATTTTTCTCTTGTATCTACATTTTCTCTCTCTCTCTCTGTTACTGTTAACTTAAGATAATCTATTTATTCAACGTATGTGTGAGCGTGCTCTGGATTATGTTAGAATGTCTCTTCTCTACAATATAAGGCCGATGGACAGTGGAACAGTTTTAATTAAGACGCGTATAAGAAAACAGTGAGACTAAGAATATTTGTAAATCAGTTTTGAGAAGTTTGTTTACAGTTTTTGTGAAAGTGTGTTTTAAGTGATTAACTCTAAAGTTATTAAAAGTAATACTTTGTAAAACGAAAAGATTTTTATGACGGTCCAAAGTTATTTTTTTTCAAGATCTTTTCAAGACATACCCATTTTATGTGCCTATAACTTTTAATACAGTTATCGGAGTTTTATAAAATTAGGCTCATATATATGCAAATGTCCTGTAGTTTCATCTGTAATAATATTTCCTAAAATAAATTTTTTAATCAGTAATTTCCTTTTTGGGTTATCAATTGTCCTGCTTTTATCCAACTCATCTGTAAATATCTCTCATTGAGCTCATGCATGCCCACCCCTGTGTTATGGTATATTAATTTTTGTCTTCTTAAAAAAATAGTAATAAATATGTATTATCTCCTATAAGGAAAAAATAAATTTGTCTCAGCCGATTTCCTGATTTACTAATTTTACTATATCATTTTGGTTGGGTATATTTAAGTGAATCGTACTTTATTTATAACATTTTAATTGTTATTTCTTTGATCTCTCTCTATAACTATAATTGTAGTAGTAAAATTGACTGAAAACGCCATTTAAAAAAAATAACAAAAACTCAAATAAAATTTTAAGCCCTAAAAACCATTAATTCAAAAATTCAAAAAATTTTCCATTACAACTGAATAAATATTTATGTGTTATTTATAATGACAAATTATTAATTAATAAAAAATATAAATAAACTAAACAAAATAAAAAAAAAATTATTTAAACTAAAATAAAATCACTGTCATCCAAAAGCCTAATTAAACTAAATAAATACTTATTCAAATATTGATTTATAAACAAAATATATAAAAAATAATTAAAAAAATAAATAAATTATAAATATAATAAAAAAAAAATATTATTATTACTAAATATTATATATAATCAAATTTTAATTATTATAAATCTAAATATCATTGTAATCAAATGCTAAATTAACTAAAAAACAAAATCTCAAAATTCACTAACAAAAAAATTAAATTAATTGTACATTATTTAATAAATAAATTTTGTGGAATTTATTATATATATAAAAAAACAAATAAATTAAATAAAATTAACAAAAAAGAAACTATTAATCAAGAAACGAATGTAATACAGACAACAACAACAAACAAATATATAAATAAAACAAATGTTAAATTTATTCGAAACATTTTGAATATATCTAATATTTTTGGAAGACGAAACATAAAAGTAAGTAAATCTAGAGTTATTTTTCAAAACGTAATTTTTTGCATTTTTTGAGAATTTCGTTTTTTGTTATTTTTGGATTTTTTGGGCAAAATTTCATTGAAATAAAAAATCTTGTCAGTTTTTTTTCCTCTAAGAGAAAATTACATTTTCTAGGCGTTATTTTGCGGTGGGAAGGACCTTGACACAAAAAATAAATGCACTACATTTTTTTTTTATTTATAATGGTTTTTAATGGGTAGATATTACTAATTCTCAATTTCCCACAAATTTGAAAAATCAAAAACTTGGTTTTTGAAAAAAAGCTCTAGAAATATTCCTTAATTTATTCCAATTAACCCTTTCAGTCCCATTGTTGCCTACAGTTAACATTATAAACTTTTGCTTATAACCAGTAGTATACAGCCCATACCACCAGTAGCCGATGTATATTTTTAATTTTCGTAAATACCACGATCATTAATAAAACCTGTGAAAATGAGTATTAAAATCATTCAGTTGTATTTCGAATACTAACAAAGTTGGTTGGACAGAAACAAAACAAAATCCAATTTATAGCAACAAAATACACGGTCCGAGAAAACAAAGAAATATAATCTCGAACATTGTTGCCACGACACTATTATTTTTGCAAACATTGGGAATATTTTTGTAAATATTAGGAATACCTTTCAAAACAGAAATAAATTATAATATTAAACAATTTTAGATTTTTTAAATATTTTCGATCCAAACATTTTTTTATACAAAAATTTTCAATAAAAATACTTTTTTTTCGAAAATTGTTCGATAAAAATTAGATTTTATTGAAAATTTTTCAATAAAAATATTTTTCTGTAAAAGTTTTCGATAAAAATATTTTTATATCAAAAAATTTTCAAATCTTCTATAGAAAAATTTGTGATAAAAAAAATTTCTTCAAAAATAATGACTATTCGCATTTGATCCCAAATCTGTTACATTTACTTATAAATGTAACAGACCAATTTATTGATAAAAAGCCAAAAATTGTTTGCGGAGAAACCAAAAATTCCTCGACGCGTTTCTATGGTTGGTTAGGCCATCTCTTCAGGATGTTTCGATAAAAATATTTTTATATCAAAAAATTGTCAAATCTTCTATAAAAAATTTTCTATAAAAAATTTTTGATAAAAAAAATTTCTTCAGAAAAATTTTTGATAAAAAAAAATTCTCTATAGAAAAATTTTTTAAAAGAAAATTTACATAGAAAAATGTTTGATAAGAAAATTCCTCGACGCGTTTCGATTGTTGGTTAGGTCATCTCTTCAGGAGGATTGTCCCCAATTTAGACAGATCGAAAACATCGTATTATTACTTATTTTACAAACAAAACCTTTCAGAATTATGTTCATAAACCATAAGTAAAAGCGTAGATCATCGGCCGAACAAAACACAAACAATTTTCAGTTTTCATCTTCCTTCACTTCCCACATTCTTGCTGCAGCCTTTGGCTACTATATGCAGAATACTGTGAAGAATGGGGGTAAGATGTTTAAAATATACAGAGGTTTATTTTAAAAATTAAGCTGAATGCATGCAGTTTTATTAAAAAATAAATATTATTCAAAAAGAATGAATATTCGCATTTGATCCCAAATCTGTTACATTTATTTATTAATGTAACAGACCAATTTGTTGATAAAAAGCTAAAAATTGTTTGCGGAGAAACCAAAAATTCCTCGACGCGTTTCTATGGTTGGTTAGGCCATCTCTTCAGGATGTTTCGATAAAAATATTTTTATATCAAAAAATTGTCAAATCTTCTATAAAAAATTTTCTATCAAAAATTTTTGATAAAAAAATTTTCTTCAGGAAAATTTTTGACAAAAAAAAATTCTCTATAGAAAAATTTTTTATAAAAATTTTACATAGAAAAATTTTTTATAAAAATTTTACATAGAAAAATTTTTGATAAAAAAATTTTTAAACATTTTTGATAAAAAAATTTTCTATAGAAAAAAATTTCTATAATAAATTGAAAAAATAAAACATTAAACAAAACATGTTTTTCAATATTTTTTTGCACATTACAAGAAAAACATATAAAGACATAAAAACTTGTTTTGAATTTTTGGTTCTAGCTTTGACATTGGAGAAAAATAGGCTTAAAGTGAGAAACATTGTAAAAAATTTGACATTTTTGGGAGGCTTTAGCATCAAGACGAAATAAATTTTTGGATCATGGTTCCACTTACAGTTTTCTTAATTAAGTTTCCTTTTTAAAAATTATAAATTTATACTATATATGTTTCTTAACAAGTTTTTTTATATCTCAAAATAAAAAATAATGTTATAAATTTTTTTGGCTAAAAACGTCAAAAAATACTCTTTTTGTTAATTTAAACTGTAATTCATATAATTATTGATTAGCTTAAAATTTTCCATCAATTATTTTTTTGTGTGCATAAATAAAGAAAATTTCAGAATAATCGGGAAAAAAATGGATCCGATATTAGCAAAATTCTAGCAGATAGTACATATACAAATCTTTTATATCGGATCAAAAAATGTGACTTCTGGATTTCTTCTCTGAAGGCATATATCTGCCCTCCTGATAAGCCTACAGACTTACAGAAATAGATCGATTTGAAAACGATTGATTTCCATCACATACCGGTATATCTATAAAATATTACTCATACGCCCAATAATTAAATTTCTGAAATATTACTCATACGTCTAGTGGGTAAAAAATTCAGCGGTATTTCTGGGAAGGCTTCATCCTAGTTAAGTAAAAGCAACATTTTCGGATTAAGCGTGTGACAAAAATACGTACTGGCGTTTTCCAGCCATTTTTGGCCAGTAGTTTAGGAGATAAGTTGTCAAAAATGAATTTCATACAAAAATTCAAAAGATTTCATAATGATTTTTTGATAAGTAGAGGCAACCACCTTGAAAATCGTTAACAATTTTAGTTAAAAACAGGAAGACTAAAAGGGTTTTTGTATTTGATAAGTAGGAGGGTTTTGTACTTACTTAACAGAGAACTTCACTTGCTGATTAAAAAACATTCAACAATAACAAAGGCACAAAAAACTTGTCTTTTATTTGTAAAAGATCAAACTTGCCTACACACACTCTTTTGCTGTTCATTTTAAAGCAACCGAACATATTTCCCTTCATTGAAAATGATTTTCTTTAAATTGGGAGTGAATGAATTAATCAAACTTGTTCGAACTTGTATACATGTTGTTCATTTTAAGGCAATCGAACAACTCGCATGTTGAATACAGTCTTATTTTTGTCATAGGTCGAATCAAACTTGTCCATTCGTGTGCTTTGCTTTTCCACTAAACATACAAAAATCTGATAAACATTGAAATGCAAAAAGCAAGAAATCATTGTGTATGAATTTGTTCAAAGGTAAGATCTTTTTTTTATTTTAGTTTACATTGGTTTTTGATGTCTATTCGTATTGCCTAGACAAAATAGGTAATTTTTGTAAGAAAATGTTAATTTAATTTTTTTATAGAAAAACTTACGTTTTCTATAGAAAAACTTACTTTTTCTATAGAAAAACTTACTTTTTCTATAGAAAAACTTACTTTTTCAATAGAAAAACATACGTTTTCTATAGAAAAACTTACTTTTTCTATAGAAAAACTTACTTTTTCTATAGAAAAACTTACTTTTTCTATAGAAAAACTTACTTTTTCTATAGAAAAACTTACTTTTTCTACAGAAAAACTTACTTTTTCTATAGAAAAACTTACGTTTTCTATAGAAAAACTTACTTTTTCTATAGAAAAACTTACTTTTTCTATAGAAAAACTTACTTTTTCTACAGAAAAACTTACGTTTTCTATAGAAAAACTTACGTTTTCTATAGAAAAACTTACTTTTTCTATAGAAAAACTTACTTTTTCTATAGAAAAACTTACTTTTTCTTTAGAAAAACTTACTTTTTCTATAGAAAAACTTACTTTTTCTATAGAAAAACTTACTTTTTCTATAGAAAAACTTACTTTTTCTATAGAAAAACTTACTTTTTCTATAGAAAAACTTACTTTTTCTATAGAAAAACTTACTTTTTCTATAGAAAAACTTACTTTTTCTATAGAAAAACTTACTTTTTCTATAGAAAAACTTACTTTTTCTATAGAAAAACTTACTTTTTCTATAGAAAAACTTACTTTTTCTATAGAAAAACTTACTTTTTCTATAGAAAAACTTACTTTTTCTATAGAAAAACTTACTTTTTCTATAGAAAAACTTACTTTTTCTATAGAAAAACTTACTTTTTCTATAGAAAAACTTACTTTTTCTATAGAAAAACTTACTTTTTCTATAGAAAAACTTACTTTTTCTATAGAAAAACTTACTTTTTCTATAGAAAAACTTACTTTTTCTATAGAAAAACTTACTTTTTCTATAGAAAAACTTACTTTTTCTATAGAAAAACTTACTTTTTCTATAGAAAAACTTACTTTTTCTATAGAAAAACTTACTTTTTCTATAGAAAAACTTACTTTTTCTATAGAAAAACTTACTTTTTCTATAGAAAAACTTACTTTTTCTATAGAAAAACTTATTTTTTCTATAGAAAAACTTACTTTTTCTATAGAAAAACTTACTTTTTCTATAGAAAAACTTACTTTTTCTATAGAAAAACTTACTTTTTCTATAGAAAAACTTACTTTTTCTATAGAAAAACTTACTTTTTCTATAGAAAAACTTACTTTTTCTATAGAAAAACTTACTTTTTCTATAGAAAAACTTACTTTTTCTATAGAAAAACTTACTTTTTCTATAAAGAAAATATAAACGTATTTTTTACTTAAAAAATAAAATATTTTCTATAAAAACGATTGAATGTTTAGCATAAAAATAATTTTTCTATATATTCCATCTCACTGTGTATATATATATATTTTTCTGAATAACGCTTATTGCTCTATTCAATTATACAATTAGAATGTTATATAATATATATAATAATTATACATTCACATTTTTCTCTATTTACTACGTCAATTAAAAAGTTACCAAACTAATAAAAAAAATCTTATAAACCACTGTGCATTTTCCAATGCGTATTCCTTCTAATTTTGCCTTTGATAAACAAATTCAAAATGATGAAAAATTCAAATAAGCTCACTTATCAATGTTGAATTGTAAATGTTGTTTGTATTGTTGGCATATTATATTGCTCAATTCATATAGACGTTCGGTTCAAACATGTTGTGTGTGTTAATGAGAATAAGATCGTTTGGACACGATGAATTTACTGCAAGCCCTTCTCTTGCCTGTGCGAACTTGTTCATAAAATGCTTTTGTTAATTATTCACAAAATCAGAATTTGATGTGTACAGTAGAATGAATATGATTTTTAATCACGTTGAATTTTTCTTTATTCTTTAAAATGAACAAAAATTTTTGTGCTGAATGAAATCAAGAAATCCCGTGATTTTGAAGTTCTCTGTTACTTAAGTTGTGTCTGTGTAAGTAGAGGCAACCACCCTCAGAGTCGTTAAGTATTTTCGTTAAAAAAACAGGGTAGCTATATGGTATGTGTATTCGATAAATATTAGGGTTTGTGAACTTACTTAAATAAAAACACAAATTTATCATTTGTAAAGATAAGTAAAATCAAACTTTATTGAAGATTTTTTCAATTGATTTGGTATTTGTTCTTATATTCGTATATGAAAAATTAAAGGTAAAGTAGTTGGTTAAATTTTTCGAATTTGTATTTTAAAATTACTAAATTCCGAATTTATGGTAACTGAAATTTTATAATATAAATGAATTAAGTAAAATGTCTTAATGGTTAATGGACTTAATTTAAGAAAACTTAAAAATATTCCAAAAAGTTCCCCTTACCCATGCAAATTTTTTGTAATACAAATATTTGATTTATACAATTTTTTTTATTTATTCTTTTAATCATCGTCAATATCTTAAGAATTTACCAAACACTTATTTACTTATTTTAATAGCTAAATGTTAAAAATATGTTTATGTTGCTAAATTATTTATGTTGATGAAATATTAACAATAAATATACAAAAGTTGATTACTAACATAATGAAAGAGTTACACACCTAAGTAGTAAATACATAAACTAAACAATAAATCACAAAAAATATTAACTAAAATTAATTAAAATTAAGTAGAAGTCAAAAATATACAATTACATTTCGGGGTAGACATGTAATAAGATACTTTCAAAATGCTGGCAAATGACGTCTTCTTCTGACACCTTGATATTCGCCTGTCGTAGCTGATCTACCTTTGCCAGGAAAACCTCGAGCGAAAGGTGGTTTGGCATTTGTGGTGACATAGTAAGTGCCTCGGGCTCTAAAATATAGAAAAAATATTGAAAATTGTTACATAATTTTGCAACCAAAATTCTTATACATTATATTTCTTACTTGTTTGATACGTGTTCTCCCATTAAAACATACTCCGAATCCTTTGGTTCACACCAACCTATTAGGTAAGTAAATAGGTTCGGACAAGGTCCGGCATAAAAACCTTTCTTCGTTGTTATCGATTCTATGAAGTAGGGTGTAACTTTTGTATGATCACAGGCCAATGTTTCTAAAAAGTAAAGAAAAAATATGAAGTCAATTCGAAGACAAAAAAAAAAACTACAAAAATATTATTAATTTTTTTCTACAAAAATCAAAAAATTTGCTAATAAAAATTAAAAATTTTCTAAAAAGATAATAAATTTTTTAAAAAAATTCCTATAAAAAAAATTTTTTTAAAAAATTTCCTATACAAATAAGAAATTTTTAAAAAAGTTCCCATAAAAATAAAAAATTTCCACAAAAATAAGAAATAATTGAAAAATTATCTACAAACATAATAAATTTTTCAAAAACTTCCTACAAAATTAAAAAAAAAAAATGTTTAAAAAATTTCCCATAAAATATGAAAATTTTGAAAAAATTCATATAAAAACAAAAAATTTTCTGTAAAAATAAACATTAAAGAATTTTAAAAATTTTTTTTAAATAAATTAAGAATTTTTTGAAAAATTTCCTATACAAAATAAGAAATTTTTAAATAATTTTCTATAAAAATAAAAAAATTTTTGAAAAGGTTCCTATAAAAATAAGAAATTTTTGAAAAAAAATTTCTATAAAAATAAGAAATTTTGAAAAATTGCCTATAAAATATAATATAAGGTTCCTATAAAAATAAGAAATTTTTAAGAAATTTTTAAGAAATTTTTGAAAAATTTCTTATAAAAATAAGAAATTTTTGAAAAAATTTCTACAAAAATAAAAAATTTTTAAAAATTGCCTATAAAATATAAGAATTTTTTGAAAAATTTCCTATAAAAATAAGAATTTTTTGAAAAATTTCCTGTAGAAATATCAAAGTTTCCTATAAAAATAATAAATTTTGAATAATTTTGTATCCAAAAAAGTAATTTAAAAAAAATTTCCTTTAAAAATAAGAACTTCTTTTTTTAAATTTCCTTTAAAAATTAGAAATTTTTGAAAAACTTCTTATAAAATAAAAGAAATTTTTGAAAAATTTCCTATAAAAATATAAAATTTTTGAAAAATTTCCTATAAAATTATGAAATTTTTGAAAAATTTCCTATAAAAATATTAAATTTTTTAAAAATTTCCTATAAAAATAGGAAATTTTTTAAAAATTTCCTATAAAAATAGGAAATTTTTTAAAAATTTCCTATAAAAATAGGAAATTTTTTAAAAATTTCCTATAAAAATAGGAAATTTTTTAAAAATTTCCTATAAAAATAGGAAATTTTTTAAAAATTTCCTATAAAAATAGGAAATTTTTGAAAAATTTCCTATAAAAATAGGAAATTTTTGAAAAATGTCCTATAAAAATAAAAATTTCCTATAAAAATAGGAAATTTTTGAAAAATTTCCTATAAAAATAGGAAATTTTTGAAAAATTTCCTATAAAAATAGGAAATTTTTGAAAAATTTCCTATAAAAACAGGAAATTTTTGAAAAACTTCCTATAAAAATAGGAAATTTTTGAAAAATTTCCTATAAAAATATGAAATTTTTGAAAAATTTCCTATAAAAATATGAAATTTTTGAAAAATATTCTATAAAAATAGGAAATTTTTGAAAAATTTCCTATAAAAATAGGAAATTTTTGAAAAATTTCCTATAAAAATAGGAAATTTTTGAAAAATTTCCTATAAAAATAGGAAATTTTTGAAAAATTTCCTATAAAAATAGGAAATTTTTAAAAAATTTCTTATTAGAATAGGTAATTCTTGAAAACTTTCCAATAAAAATAGGAAAGTTTAGAAAAATTTCCTATAAAAATAAGAAATTTTTAAAAATTTCCTATAAAAATAAAAAATTTTTGAAAATTTTCCAATAGAAATGAAAATTTTAAAATATTTTCTATAAAAATAACAAATTTTTTAAAATTTTCTATATAAATAAGAAATTTTTGAAACATTTCCTATAAAAATAAGAAATTTTAAAAAAACTTAACATAAAAATAAAAATTTTTTTAAAATTCCTATAACAGTAAGAAATTTTAAAAAAATCCTTTAAAAATAAGAAATTTTTTGGAAAAATTTCCATTACGAATAAATAAAGAAAGAAAATATAAAACAAAATTCTATAAAATAAGAATTAATTCAATTGAGATTTTCTAAAACTTACGAAACAATGTCGCCGAACCCACACAAGCTGGCTGACGAGTTCCACCATTAACATAGAAGTCCGCGTGACCACTAGAATGCCACTGTCCAAGAATCCCTGCTCCTGTATGCAAAACATCCACAAAATGAGCATCCGATGAATCCAAATCCTTTGAATTATTAGCACCAGCATAAAAGAATATAGTAGGATCTAAGGCCGTAATTCTACCCAATTTTCCTTCTTCGGGCTTTAGATAATTAGCCACCAATCCTGCTATATGAGCCCCCACACTGTAGCCAATAAAATGCAAATCATCTGGCCGTACACCTCTTGGATGACGGGCCAAATATTTTACCAATTGCGAAATACAGAGACCACCAAATCGTGGTGCCCATTCCATTTGACTGAGGCAAGGCTCCTTTACAGCTGACCCATAATGAACAATGATTATATTATACTCTCCCACAGTAAAGTAGGCCTGCCGTATATCAGGACTGGGACTTAAATCTTTTCCACCACCAAAACCATGTATCACGATTTTGGTGGGATGTCGCGGATTAAAGTGGGTATAGTAAAGAGCATTGTCATCCAAAACATCAATAAATTCAGGAGTTTCCTGGGTACGTCGGGTATAGAGATAGAATTGTATTTTGGGGTGGGGACATCGAAAGGGCTTTTCCAAACAGGAATCGGTGACATAGACTTGGGAGCTATCATTTTTGGCCTGGGCATCTGTAAGAGAAAAAAGTTTAATTAGTTACATAATTTTTTCGGGTTTTAGAGATGTTTGAATTAGTTTATTTATGTAATCCTCTTTAAATATTTAAGAAAAACTAGTTATGAAAAAACAACAAAAAATAAAAAGCTTTTGGGAGCGCAATGAATACATAATCTTTCCATATTTGGCAGCACCTTAAGTTGTACGAAAAGTACAGATTCCAATGTTAATGCATTAGGGGTATTCATTTAACAAAAAAAAAAAAAGAGTTATGATAATTATTTTCATCAAAGTGTAAAGTTTACTAAAAATTTGAATATTTGTCTTACAAAAACTCAACCACTATATTAAACCAAAAATTTCCATTCCAAGTGAATACCCTTATTAGAAAACAAGTTTTCTTCATCAAACAAACATTTTTCTATTGTCTACGTCATGGACAAAGTTTTATTTTTTTAATGAATTGCATTTTCATTATTGCATCCAACCATTCCTCTGATGAAGGAAAGTAAAAGTACCGGAAGTTTTTCTTTCATTATTTTTCTTCTTTGCTCCTTTAACACTTTAAAATTGTGTTGCTAGTTTTCCTCGCAACTTGTTGAACATGTTCAGCAACAAAACGTTGTAACATTACTTTTATTTGATTTTGGCGCCATTAAATTGGTGAAATGTGTATTTTGATCAAATAAATATTTATTTGCCCATGCAACTGAAAAACCAACTACTTCTAGTTTATCTAATTTAACTTGAGGCATATTTATATAAGTAATTTAGCGGAAAATATTTTATTATCTCTAACATTAAACATTTTAGTAAAAAAACTGAAAATATTACTTAATACAGTGAACTACTGACATTATTTCAGTGATATTACACTTAAACAACACTAATCTAGTTAAAAAATTATGTATTTTCAAAGGAAATTTTTCAAGAATTTCTTATTTTTTATAGAAATTGTTTAAAATTTCTTATTTTTCTATAGGAAATTTTTTTTAAAATATTTTATATTTTCAACAGGGATTTAAAATCATTTCTAATTCTTCCTTTCAAAATAGGAAAATTTCCTATGATTTTTGAAAAAATTCCTATCAATTTTTTGAAAAAATTCCTATATAAATAAGAAATGTTAGAAAAATTTCCTATAAAAAATAACACATTTTTGAAAATTTTTCTATAAAAATAAGAAATATTTAAAAATTTCCTATAAAAATAAGAATTTTTTGAAAAATTTCCTATAAGAATTAGAAATTTTTGAAAAATTGAAAAAAAAGGAATTTTTGAAGAATTTCTTATAGAAGTAAGATATCTTTGACAAATTTGCTATAAAAATAAGAAATTTTTGAAAAATTTCCTATAAAAATAAGATATTTTTGAAAAATTTCCTATAAAAATAAGAAATTTTTTAAAAAATTTCTATAAAAATAAGAAATTTTTGAAAAATTTTCTATAAAAATTAGATATTTTTAAAAAATTTCCTAAAAATAAGAAAATTTTCAAAAATTTCCTTTAAAAAAAAAGAAGTTTTTGAAAAATTTCTTATAAAAACAAAAAAAAATTTTGAAAAACTTCTTATAAAAATAAGAAATTTTTGAAAAATTTCCTATGAAAAAAAGACATTTTTGAAAAATTTCCTAATAAAATAAGAAATTTTTGAAAAATTTCCTATAAAAATAAGAATTTTTGAAAAATTTCCTATAAAAATATGAAATTTTTGAAAAATTTCCTATAAAAATAAGAAATTTTTACAAATTTCCTATAAAAATAAGAAATTTTTACAAATTTCCTATAAAAATAAGAAATTTTTAAAAATTTCCTATAAAAATAAAAAAATGTTAAAAATTTCCTATAAAAATAAAAAATTTTTCTATAAAAATAAGAAATTTTTGAAAAATTTCCTATCAAAATAAGAAATTTTTGAGGAATTTCCTATAAAAACAGAAATTTTTGAAAAATTTTCTACAAAATAAGAAATTTTTGAAAAATTTCCTATAAAAATAAGCAATTTTTGAAAAATTTTTCATAAACATAAGAAATTTTTGAAAAATTTCCAATAAAAGCAAGAAATTTTTGAAAAATTTCCTATAAAAATAAGAAATATTTGAAAAATTTCCTATAAATATAAGAAATATTTGAAAAATTTCCTATAAAAATAAGAAAGTTTTGAAAAATTTCCTATAAAATAAAAAATTATTGAAAAATTTCCCATGAAAGTACATAATTTTTGAAAAATTTTTCATAAAAATAAGAAATTCTTATCTTATTTTATTTTCAATAAAAATAAGAAATTTTTGAAAAATTTCCTATAAAAATAAGACATTTTTGAAAAATTTCCTATAAAAATAAGAAAGTTTTGAAAAATTTCCTATAAAAATAAGAAAATTTTGAAAAATTTCCTATAAAAATAAGAAATTTTTGAAAAAATTATTATAGAAATTAGAAATTTTTGAAAAATTTTCTGTAAAAATAAGAAAGTTTTGAAAAATTTTCCTACGAAAATAAGAAATTTTTGAAAAATTTTTTGAAAAAATTCCTATAAAATTAAGAAATTTTTGGAAAATTTTCTTTAAAAATAAGAGTTTTTTTTAAAATTTCCTAAAAATAACAAACTTTTTTAAAATTTCCTATAAAAATTAGAAGTTTTTGAAAAATTTCTTATAAAAATAATTTTTTTTTTTAATTTTCTATAAAATAAAAAAATTTTTGAAAAATAAAAGTAAGAAACTTTTGAAAAATTTGCTATAAAAATAAGACATTTTTTTAAAACTTCCTATAAAAATAAGAAATTTTTGAAAAATTTCTTATAAAAACAAGAAATTTTTAAAAAATTTCCTATAAAAATAAGAAATTTTTGAAAAATTTTGTGTAGAAATAAGAAATTTTTGAAAAATTTTCTAAAAACATAAGAAATTTTTGAAAAGTTTCCTAAAAATAAGAAATTTAAAAAAAAATTCCTATAAACATAAGAAATTTTTGAAAAATTTCCTATCAACATAAGAAATTTTTGAAAAATTCCTATAAACATAAGAAGTTTTTGAAAAATTTCCTATAAACATAAGAAATTTTTGGAAAATTCCTATTAAAATAAGAAATTTTTGAAAAATTTTCCATAAAAATAAGAAATTTTTGAAAAATTTCCCATAAAAATAAGAAATTTTTGAAAAATTTTCTGCAAAAAAAAAATTCTTATTTTTATAAGAAGTTTTTAAAAAATTTCGGATTTTTACAACAAGTTTTTAAAATTTTTTTAACAATTTCAGATTTTTATAGGGATTTTTTAAAATTTACTTTTACTAGTTTTCTATAGAAATACAATCTGTTTTTATTGCAACTAGAAATAATCATAAAGTTCTTCTGTCCTTCCTTCCGAGTTTTAAGTCCAAGTATAAAACGCTTGTTTCTTAAGTCTTTTGTTTTGAGATGATTTTGTCTGTCATTTCTTACATTATTTTTTATCATTTGTGATCACATCAACTATTTAATTTAAAAAGATATTTTACCAAGTAACAATAAACATAATTTAAGTGAATGTTTACCTACTAATTGAAACCTCTTAACATAATGACATTAAAACATGCTTTTGGTTTACTTTTCATCAACAATTTTTTTTCTACAAAAATTTTATGCAAACTTATTTTTTTTTGTAGACTCCATTCGTCTGTCCAGTGGTTTGTCTGTCTATGGTCATGTCTACAATTGCAAATACATTTCATTGCATTAACTTGAACTTCCACGATTATCTAATAGTTTTATTCCGAATTGTATTTTGTTGCCACTTTCGTTTCTTCTCTTCAAGTAAAAACCAAAAAAGCGTCTTTATCACAACTTCCTACTTTTTATTTAGTTTTATTTGTGATTTTGCATTTTACAGATTCGTTAACAACGGAAAATATTTATGAAAAAAAAAGTAATAAAAATATATTGTTTTTAGCAGTAGAAAATCACGAATTGTAACGTCATTTTTCTTTTGGTCTAAAAGCAAATGTTCATATATAAAAATGTTGCACAAATAAACGTGAGTCGCATCATTATGGTTGTATTTTTGTATTTTTATTTAAAAAATTAATAGAAGAGAGAAGATGGAATATTAATCTATAGTAAAATAATTTGTGATCATATAAAGAGAAATATAAATACATATTTGCAAAATTAATATATGGAAGTTTGTTTCTGATGCTAAGATTATTCTTGTTATGGTATAGTAATCATTTACAATATCAGAACGTATGAAATATACTGGCCTAAAATTTTGAAATTTGTTACTTATGCTTAGATTATTCTTGTTAATATCAGAACGTATAAGATATACTGGGTTAAAATTTTGGTAGGTTAACAAACTAACTTATGTTTTTTTTATTATACGGGTATATTAATCGTATCTACTAGGAAAATATTTCCAAGCTACACTATTCTTCCATTCGTTTTAAGCCAAATTCCTGGTCTTTAACTTATAATTATGTGGCCTAAAGACTTAATTAAATATAAAATATTTCTGGTTTACTAACTTAAAATTAACATTATAGTTTTACATTAAATTAATTTTCAATTGCGTTTCTTTTTCTACCTTTTGAATTTAAAAAATAAATACAGTTATTTTCGCTTTTTTTCTTATAGTGTGTTAAATTTTTATGATTGATTGTGTGTTGGATAATCTAAACTAGTTTACTTATGACTGATTTGTAGTTAAATTATGCACTTGTTTTAGATGTGATATCAAAAAGGTGCTACCATAATGTTTCGGGGGGTTTATTTGAAGATAAATATGTATCGTGATAAATTTTTAAACAAATAAACAAATTATGTTTGATATGCCATAATAGCTGACGGAAAAATGTAATTTGTAGAAAAAATTATAAAAAGTATTTGAAAAAACAAATTTTTGAGATAAAATTTTTAATAAACTGAAGCTAATTGAATTGTGTGGATAATGGGCCGGTACAGAACTTTGGCACAAATAATGTGGTACAATGTCATCTTTTGTGGGGCTTCATTAAGTCTTATATTTAAAGGTACTATTGAACAAATTAATCGTAAGATACCAACCGAGAAATTAAAAAAAAAAAAATTTATATATATATATATATATATATATCTATATATATATATATATATATATATATATATATCTATATATATATATATATACAATATATATATATATATACAATGTTTTCTTTAGAAAAGCTTTCGATAGCGAATGTTTTTATAGGAAATCTTTCGATACCAATGTTTTCTTTTTATAGGAAATTTTTTGATGTTGAAGGTTTTCTTTATGAAATCTTTCGATATTCAAATTTTCTACAGAAAATCTTTCAATATCAAATCAAACGTTTATTATAGGAAGTTTTTCGGTATCGAAAATAAATCTTTAGATATTGGCAGTTTTATATTGAAAAGCTTTCGATATGGAATATTTTCAATATAACACTTTGAATATTGAAAGTAATCTTTAGGAAGTCTGTTGAATAAAAAGTTCTCCATCCGAAATATTTTGTCGACAAAAGTTTTTTGTAGAAAATCTTTCGATATCGAAAACTTATTAAAAAAGTTCTTTCGACATCGAAAGTTTTATATATGAATTCTTAATATAAACAGTTTTTAAGAAAGCTTTAGATATTAAGGTTATCTATAGGAAAATTTTTGACAAAAAAATTTTCTATAGAAAATTTTTGTATCAAAAATTTTTTATAGAAAAAAAATTTTTTGATAAAAAAATTTTCTATAGAAATATTTTTGATAAAAATATTTTCTATAGAAAAATTTTTGATAAAAAAATTTTCTATAGAAAAATTTTTGATAAAAAAATATTCTATAGAACAATTTTTGATAAAAAATTTTTCTATAGAAAAATTTTTGATAAAAAAATTTTCTATAGAAAAAATTTTGATAAAAAAATTTTCTATAAAAAAATTTTTGATAAAAAATTTTCCATAGAAAAATTTTTGATAAAAAATTTTTCTATAGAAAAATTTAAAAAAAAAACAAATTTATAGAAAAACTTTTGATAAAAAAATATTCTGTAGAAAAATTTTTGATAAAAAAATTTTCTATAGAAAAATTTTTGATAAAAAAAATTTTCGATAGAAAAATTTTTGATAAAAAAATTTTCTATAGAAAAATTTTTGATAAAAAAAATTTTCGATAGAAAAATTTTTGATAAAAAAATTTTCTATAGACAAATTTTTGATAAAAAAATTTTCTATAGAAAAATTTTTGATAAAAAAATTTTCTATAGAAAAATTTTTGATAAAAAAATTTTCTATAGAAAAATTTTTGATAAAAAAATTTTCTATAGAAAAATTTTTGATAAAAAAATTTTCTATAGAAAAATTTTTGATAAAAAAATTTTCTATAGAAAAATTTTTGATAAAAAAATTTTCTATAGAAAAATTTTTGATAAAAAAATTTTCTATAGAAAAATTTTTGATAAAAAAATTTTCTATAGAAAAATTTTTGATAAAAAAATTTTCTATAGAAAAATTTTTGATAAAAAAATTTTCTATAGAAAAATTTTTGATAAAAAAATTTTCTATAGAAAAATTTTTGATAAAAAAATTTTCTATAGAAAAATTTTTGATAAAAAAATTTTCTATAGAGAAATTTTTGATAAAAAAATTTTCTATATAAAAAAATTTTCTATAGAAAAATTTTTGATAAAAAAATTTTCTATAGAAAAATTTTTGATAAAAAAATTTTCTATAGAAAAATTTTTGATAAAAAAATTTTCTATAGAAAAATTTTTGATAAAAATAAATGGAGTAAAAACTTTCTCTTTTTAAAACGTTAGAACTACACATTGAAAAAAATACCTATTTAAGTTAAAAGTATAAAAAACAGCAACTCTGTCGACTGCTGATGACTCAAAAATTTTATGAAAAGAACTACTCAGATTTGATTTGCAAGCCGAGAACCACCGACAAAGGCATTTCAACCACCTTAAAAAGTCAAGCAGTATTGGTGGGAGTGAAGACCGATGTATTGAATAAGAATCTGTTTTATGTGTAAAGTGCAAACAAGGCAGGTTGTTAAAGCTACAGAACTGTTTATAGTCTAAAATGTCCCCACTATGATTAGCATGGTAAGCATTAATGCAACACGTGTTCCGTTTTAGTATGTTAGCGAGGCAATAACAACTTCAAAGTGCTGTAACCTGGAATTAAGGAATTTAAATTAAACTAACACCACGACATCATCTGTATAAGAATCTCATTAATAACAACGTTTCGTAAAAGATAACACTGAACACTAACTTGCGGCGTTCCACGACATGCTACCTTATAGGCTTATACGCAGTAGAAAACTAGTTTACCTACAAAGAAAATTATTAAATCATTAACCCCTAAGCTATTGCAAATGTAAACGACTTTTCCTTAATGTTATTTAAGACCACTTTTATGTCCATAAACTGAACAGGTGTAAGTTCTCCATACGTAAGTGATTTCTTAATGAAGCCAACAAAGAGTGGAACGCATTAGTCGTGCAGTGATTTAAAGATTTCTACTTAGAAAAGAAACAAATAAAAAGTAATAAGTCTAATATCTTTCTTTTTCGTGTAGGTACTAGATTTAGGAATTGAGACTGTTCCACACTTATTACAGGACTTAGATATAAAATATTCCCTTATTGTGGTTATTATTATTTTCGGGATAATTGCTTTCGCTTATAATAGAAAATTTACTTCGATTTAAATAAGCTTTTAATTCCTATAGAATATTGCCGATAATTCTCCTTCAGAATTCAAGAGATATCGGAACCTTATTTTAGAAAGCCAAAGATACCACATTTTGTTGTTTGTTTTCTACTAATATCTTTTGTTGTTACTTAGATGTGATTACAACTCGTCCGTCTTGTCAATTATTTACTCTTTATTGCAAGCGCTTGTTGCTTAAGTCTTCTGTTTTATTCAGCCAAAAAACTGGTTAAGCTTCCGTAAACAAATTTTTATAAAAAAGTACAAAAGACTTAAAACAGACGGATTACCAAAAAACTATAATATTTCTTATTAGGAAAATCTATTTACACAAAAAAATTTATGGGGAATTTCCAATGATTAAATGTAAATATTGCAATGTGTGTAATAAATATAATTTAACCCACTCATGCTTACCAGAAATGAAGAAAAAAAGCTAACTTATAACAAAACTGTGTAATTTCATGACAAAAGTATAGATTTGGTTCAATAAACCATAACAATTGATTGCTAAAACTTAGACAATACGAACGACTACTTATTTGTATAGACCACAGTTACGTTTTAAAGGCCATCTTCATAAACAAAAACTTCAGACTGACTATCGTGCCAGTAGACGGTTAAAGCACCAAAACCTAAGCACTTGCATGAGTACTTGCACATAAACAACCCACTTCATGGCTGTTTCATATTAAAGGGGCTACAGGTTACACCAGTATTATTTTTGTTGCTTTTATTTTTCTAACGGTTAACTTATATTAAAACATTATATTTATTCATATGATCATTTTTTGTTTTTATTTTTTTTGTTTGAAAATTTGTTGCTAATTAAATTCCGGCAACTTAATTTTTTATTTCTACAATATTTTTCTTTGCTGTTAACAAAAACCCAGTAAATAAACTTTGTTGGCATTTAAACAATTTTTGTCGGTTTTATATTACAAAAAAAAAAATTTCTTTTACTTCCATGTGTGTTAAAAAAACACACAAATTTACTTTAACTAATGGTAGGAAAAATTTAAAGAAACTTCATTTTTTTTTCATATGGAAACCCGCACAAGTGGAAGTTGTACTCTAAACCTGCACTCAACTGCTATTACAAAATAATTTGAGGCAACTTTAAGTAAAAAGATATCATAAACAAGTTGCATGTTGTTAAGTCACCTTGATTTGAAAATTTTTGTAATACTTTTGTATAAAATGCAGTTGTTAGTTGGCGCGGAATTAAGACACTTTTTTAATAAGAAATATTTTAATAAGTTGTTTTTTTATAGATGTTTGGTTTTACTTGTTTTTCTATTTGTTTACTTATGCCTTAATAATTTAAATATATATTAACATTTTATGTTAAACGGTGCATAACGTTTCATTACTGTTATTCATTGATAAGTTTCAAAATATCAATATTTACTGATGATTTGAAATAATTTCAAAATAGTTAGCAATTTTGTAAAAAAAAAATAATCATCTGCTTTAAAACGATTTAATGATAAGTGAACGTAGCAGCTTGTAATACAAATTAAAGCAGAGTATTTTATTGAAAAGTTATCGATAACTTTTAAAAAGTTAATGTTAATAACTTTTATTATAACGTATAGAAATTTTGATCTGGGAGCCAGGTATAATACATACTTCGAATCACTTTCTAAGTCGATTTGACTGTCCGTCTGTAGGGTTAGCTGGCTAGATGCCTATGTAAACTTGCAATAAAAGTGCATGTCGCATTTGTAGGGATAATATAATGAAATTTGGCACAAACACATTTTTGGCAATAAGACCAAATTCAATTTTTTTTATCAAAAATTTTTCTACAGAAAATTTTTTTTTCAAAAATTTTTCTATAGAAAATTTTTTTTATCAAAAATTTTTCTATAGAAAATTTTTTTATCAAAATTTTTCTATAGAAAATTTTTTATCAAAAATTTTTCTATAGAAAATTTTTTTATCAAAAATTTTTCTATAGAAAATTTTTTTATCAAAAATTTTTCTATAGAAAATTTTTTTATCAAAAATTTTACTATAGAAAATTTTTTTATCAAAAATTTTTTTATCAAAAATTTTTGTATAGAAAATTCTTTTATCAAAAATTTTTCTATAGAAACTTTTTTGAAAAAAATGTTTCTAAAGCAAATTATTTTTTTAAAAATTTTTCTATAGAAAATTTTTTCATCAAAAATTTTTCCATCAAAAGAAATTTTTTTTATCAAAAATTTCTTTATAGAAAATTTTCTTAAAAAGAATTTTCTATAGAAAATGTCCTTAAAAAAATGTTTCTATAGAAAATTGTTTATCAAATATTTTTCTATAGAGAATTTTTTATCAAATATTTTTCTATAGAAAATTTTTTGTTCAAAAATGTTTCTATAAAAAATTTTCTTAAAAAACTTTTTTATAGAAAATTATTTTATTAAAAATTTTTCTGAAGAAAATTTTTTCATCAAAAATTTTTATAGACAATTTTTTTATCAAAAATTTTTTTATAGAAAATGTTTTATCAAAAATTTTTCTATAGAAATTTTTTTATTAAAAATTTTTCTATAAAAAATTTTTCATCAAAAATTTTTCTATAGAAAAATTTTTATCAAATATTTTTCTATAGAAAATTTGTTATCAAAAATTTTTCTATGGAAAATTTGATATCAAAAAATTTTCATAAAAAATTTTTTTATCAAACATTTTTCTATATATTTTTTTTTTAATTTTTCTATAAAAAAATTTTATCAAAAATTTTTAAATAGAAGATTTGAAATTTTTTTGATATAAAAATATTTTTATTGAAATCTTTTACAGAAAAATATTTTTATCACAAAATTTTCCATAAAATATAATTTTTATCAAACAATTTTCCAATTTTGGATCGAAAATATCTAAAAAATATAAAAATTTTAAATTGTTTAATATTAGAATTTATTATAATAAATTTTTCAAAACATTATAATATTTTGAAAAATATTCGCAATATTTACAAAAATAAACAATTCCCAATATTTACAAAATACCCAATCTTTACAAAAATAATAGTGTCATGACAACAATGTTCGAGATTATATTTCTTTGTTCTCTCGAACCATGTATTTTGTTGCTATAAATTGGATTTTGATTCGTTTCTTGCCTATTTTATTTTTGTCTTTTCTTTAACAAAGCGGCACCAACCCCCTCTGTTAACATCCAAATTCCAACTGAATGTTTTTAATACTAATTTTCACGAATTTTAGTAATGATCGTTGTATTTACGAAAATCAAAAAAATTCATCGGCTTCTGGTGGTATGGACTGCCTACTCCTGATTATGTATGCTCTCATACTCAAGTTGCTATCAAAATGCTACAAGATTTTAAAATGTATACATTTAACTAGGTTGCCTTGCCACAGAGACCACTAGAGCAAACAAGTTAGCAAGATTTGGTACTAACTTATAAATTTCAGTTAAAGAAAAACCGCCATGCATGATCCTACTGCGAGTAAGGGCATATGATTTATAATATGATAGGGTAGCATATTTCTGAGGATGTATTCTTTTCAGATAGATGTGGCGTCATTTAAATAGATCCGATATATCGACGCGCAGTTAAACTGAAGGTTGCCTTGAGTTACTTAAAAAGAAGCTGTGAGGATTAGGAGGAGTCCATTAAAAGCCAGAAATAAGCTTCCTTTGTATCTCATTATTCTATCTCATATTCTACAAGAATCTGTTTGCGAGACTGGCACATTAGCATAATCTAACCTAAGTGACATTGATTAAATTAAAACAAAAGACTTAAGCAGCAAACTTTTTTTTAGATAAATGAATTTAAGTAAAGATTAACTATTTTTGTCATTCAAACTGTAAAATTTTTAAACAAAATTATCACACAAATGAAGTAACAGCAAATGATAGGGAAAATTTTCAAGGATTTGAAATAAAATAAGATTTTTTATTTCAGCTTTTTTAGCAATTATTCTTTGTCACATAAGAGTAGCATCGTAATTGTGTTTTATTTCTTCTGGTTATAAAAACAGTAATAAAACATTTTTATTCTATATAGAAGTAAAATGATATTGTTATTTTTAAGTTAAAAACCATTTAAAATTTCATTAAATTAAAATAAAATATAATTAAAATTTTATAACAATTATTACCTTGACACTTTTTTATAGCGTTCAGTTAAACTTAAAAGGCAATGAACATAGACATTTGCTTAGTACTTATGAATATATGTAAGTATGTATGTATTTATATCAAATTCATAAGCTAGTAAATATTTATTAATTTATACCTTTACAGTTTAGAAAATAAAAAATATGCAAAATTGTTTATTATCAAAATTAGGAACAATAGAGGCAGTTTTTATTACACGCAATTATCATACACAGGTAAATAGAATTTGGTTTTTATTATGACCTCTTCCTTCATTTATCATTCTAAAATAAATGTTTTAGTAAATTACATGTATATTCTTGCAATTATGATCATGACAGTGCTATATTCATTGTTAAAAATATATTTTTAAAAATAAACTAATGAATTTAAATAAACTAATAATTACTAATCTTCTAATTGCTACTGTAGTTAATGTCCTTCTAACTTTTTTAATGGAAATCTCTACAAATCATACTAATTTATGTTTGCAGCTGCTTAAATTTATTACTATTTAATTGTTAAAATATTTAAGAAGAATTTCTTGTCATAATTATTAATCATCGATCATTTGGTGGTTAACTTTTTTATAAAAGTAAAGTTCATTATTTAAATTTTTTTTGTATAGAGATATTAACCTTGAAATACAATTTTAATATTGAATATGTACTGCAACTTCTTAGAAATTCTCTAACGTTTTTATTATCTGTTATATTTAAGACTTACAGTTTTAGAAAACTTAAGTAAACTTTTTTTTTTTAAGTTTGCTTGATATGCTTAGATGAAAATTAATTTTTTGATATCCCATTATATTACTAACTAAAGCATTTAATAGGCAATTAAAATTCATGTTACACCACAAATCATATACAATTTGGAATTTCTAGGAGATTGTCTATTATTTAAATTTTTATCTTTTATTTAAACGTGAGTAATATTAAGATCTTAATAAGCAACTAAGGAGTGTTCCAAAAAAAATATATATATTTTCAAATAAATAAATATTAAAAAGACGAATAAAACTTAAATCGTATAAAACATGGAAATTTGTTAAAAATTATACAAATTCATTACTTCCCAGCAAAACTTTGGTAAAGTACTTTGGTAACTGGTTACCTTATAATGACTGCAACATACCCTCTAAATAACTAATAAGTTATTACAAAAGTACTTATTTGTAATTAAGATGGTAATTTAAACCGGTTCAAATCCCACCAAGACCAACAATTTTTTTTAATTTTTTTTTTATTAGAAGAGTTTTTTAAATGATTTTTGAATTTTAAGAACTTAAATATTACCTTCTGTAAAAAAAATTTTGGAAAAGTAATTCACGGTAATGAAAAAATACCATCATGAGTCAATTTTAATTATGTAGGCGATGTTAGATACCAAACACGGTTCTGATTGGTCTTAACTTGGTAAGCCCAACTTATCTGGGTCATCCTTCACCTCAACTGTGGACACTGACCTCCTCGTTGCATCACCCTTGGAACTAGTATAACACCCCATAATGTGTTCTATAAGATCGATAAACATGGGTTAGGACGACGGGCTAGTAACCCTCTCTTGGAAGAAACAATTACTATGAAGAGGATAAAATTGGAATTAAAATGTCCTACCACCTAATGTTAAAAGATGATGTCCTAAACTTCGATGGAAAGAACAAGTAGAGGAACATCAAAGCTTGGCCTATAAAATTGGAGAATATTCGCAAAAGAATGAAGTCCATAGAATTCTAAAATATGCTCGGACTTTGGCCTTAACAGGTTGTAACTATAAGCCATTTAAGTAAGTAAGAGTCAATGTTATATAAAAACGTATACAAAAAGGAAGATTTAAATTGTTTAAGTTTTAAAATAATTAAACATTTATAAAAAATCGTATAGAAATATTTTTCCAAATATTACAACAAAGCAAAAAAGGCAGGGAAAAACAAAGTTATTGTCACATGATTTTGGATCTAAAAATAAAAATTGTATATATTAATTATAAGCTGCTAATTTTTCAACATATAAAGTAGCTCAGTGGAAGAATCTCCGCCTAGCAGTCGTAGGGGTCTGGGTTCGAGCCCCCATGTGGTCATAAAAAAATTTTGTATTTCGTTTAAAAATATATTTTTTTAATAAAACAACAACAACAAAAAGTTTTTGTTGTTGTTTTCCAATTGCTTACCCAAGTCATTACTTTTCTACAATTGGTAAGTACTTGCCTCCAATGACATCCCCATGTTAATGTAATGACTTAAACAGTGAATGAGTAAGTAGTTCGTGTTCAATTGTTTAGCTGTTTAACTCATTATTTGGTAATGAAAAGTTTTGCTGGGTTATTATTCAGTATATAAATTTCTTTATTTTTTCTGGTTATTTAGTTCCTTCGGTTACTTTTGAAAAATGTGGATTACGCTTAAAATCGGACGTGTTCTGGGCTGTTGGATGAATTTGGCACTACTGGTACAAAACTGAAGTATGGGCAAATCCGAAAAATATTAAACCCATATTTTAAAACCGTCAAAATCACATATTTGATCCTTTAGAATATTTAATATATAATTTTTGATTGCTCTCTTTATTTGCAATCATCTCGAATTTTTATACATTTTTTTTTAAATAATAGGTTTTTTAAAAGTTCAAAAAATCACAAAAATATCCATTTAGGTATCAAGTCTTAGTTAAGGCTCAAAGTCTGCATAATTTTAAACAATTAGATGTAGAAGACCCTATCAAAAGTAATTGGAGTGATACAAATAACGTCAAGTAAAAAAGGGCTCACAGTATGTAGCGTCCGTCACAGAAATAACGTTTTTTTTTTAATTTGACCAGTGTAATTTTTCTTTTTTAAATTGAACTTGGTTTGTAAAGAGAACTTATAGTTCGCTTTACATTAGGATAAAAATATATAGATGTTAATATAGCATTTTATAGAATAATATAAAATATAAAGGAAAGTGTGTAACGTCCGTCACAGTATATATTTTTTCCAAAATGATATTTATTAAATACAAAATTTACGAATACATGTCTGTCTTATTCATAAAGAAATAACACTTTCTTTATCCACAGATTAAAATTAAGATATTAGTTGTTAAAAAAACATACAGTGGGGCAAATTTGATGCTTTTGACATTTTTATTTTTTTATTAGCAGCTAGCGGCAACATTTAAGGGACGAAAAATTAAACTTAAAAAATATATAAAGAAGTGTTAAGCTTTAAATAAATATATGTATTTATCCGTTTTATAAAATATAAAATTATGACCAAAAATCGTATTTTTAACTGCGAACATGAAAAGGAAACAAATAACACAATTAGGTTCACTGATTTACGAACCCTTAAAAAAATATTAAATATGAAGTTTTCCTAAGAAAAATGTTATAGTCCATCACGTAGCGTCCGCAACAGTTCATTTATGGATTTTTGGTGAAACTGGAAATTTTAAAATATTTTATAAAATCTGTTTCGTAATCCCCTCATTTTCCTCTATCTTCAATGTATTTACAATATTTTTATTACTATCTACCGATTTGATGAAAATTACGGAAACACGTGTTGAAAAAAACGTCACTTCCATTTTTTGTAGCGTCCGTCACAGCACTTTAAAAGCGTATATTTTTTTCCCCAAAATACGTCGAGAGCGCAATTGATAGGCTATAATTCTCTGAAATCTATGCAAAGATGACAATGGGATTAATTTAAGTAAAACAAAATCCGTACAAATGTATCGTCGGTTACGCAGGATTTGCCCATATGTATAGACTGTACCGCGCTTGTATGGGGAAATTTTGTTCAGATACGAATTCAGATATGCACACCCTCCAGTTTTTTGTTCTTTTGATCCCAATAATCGAAATATGAAATATTACTGTGATCGGATAATGACGACGCGTGCCGCCATGACACCAAAGATTGAGCCAATATCAAAGCCATAGAATAAGTATGAAATTTTAACAGGTCCTTTAATTTTAATTGGATCAAACATATTTATTTCTAGCATACATTTTCCTAAATACTTACTTAAATGGCCTATATTTACAACCTATTATTTTTTTATTTTCATGCGCTATTTTTTTTTTATTTTCATGCGCTTCGACTTTAAAAGATTTTCCTTTACCTGGTCATTCCATCGAAGTTTCGGACTTCCTGTTCTTACATTAGTGTGACCATTTTGATTACAATTTTGGCTTTTTTATAGTAATTGTTTTTTCTGGGATACTAACCCGAAGTCCTAACCCATATTTTTATCGTTCTTATAGGAGAACTCGCTGCGCATGAAAGCTTAATACATTAACGGGTATTAAGATAGTTCCTCGGGTGTTACCACTGTGGATACACAGTAGAGATGAAGGAAAACCAAGTCTGGGATTACCAAAATAAGACGAATGGGAATCAAGCATTTATGACCAAAAAAAAATGGGAATCAAGCATTTATGACCAAAAAATTAAAATTTCGTGAAATTCGGCGAGTTTAATTATCACGAATTTTAAAATCAGAGACAAGAAATCTATTTCTGAACTTTATTGTAGAGGAAATATTGATTTCTATTCAAATATTTTGGATATTCAACAGTTTTGTCTCTCTTAAAAATATTTTATTTTGTTCATAGTCGGTATTGAATATAAGCTCTGGATATACAACATTTTTTGATAGAATATAGTGATATAAGAATTGCCATATTCGCAATAACCGGTGGTTCACCTGCTATCCTAAGGCGGCTCACAATGTAAAATATCATCAAATGTTAAATGAGTTTGAAAACCTCATTGATAAGTGCATTATAACATAGTTCAAATATCTTCCACGGCTTCTCTCAGTGGGTTGTATCCGAAATTGTCCATGACTCTATGTTTTCTAATCGCACGATTTTAGTAACCAGTTCACATCACCCTAATATAAAACCTATTTTAGTAAAACAGTTTTATTATATGCACGTGTTGTTGAAGGCTTTACATATTAGTCGTTGATTATGTTGAAAAAAATATTGAATAAATTAAGTCTGTTGGAAGACTCTTTATTCCCAGTGAAAAATATATGGATTAATCCATAATCGAGCAACAAAGGAGTAATAACTTGTTCATCCATTTGGAGTAATAAGCGAGCTATCGAAACTTTTTATTTTGTTTTGTTGTTTATGCCTCGCTTAATACTCCAAATGGATCAACAAGGGATGCATCAGTTAGTTTTTTTCTTTGACATAAGAAAAAATATTTTGTTCAAATTAAATTGATATGGATCAAAAAATACAATGTATGGATCAAAAAATACAATGTTTGTTTATTAATATCCCAGTAAAAAATATATGGATTAATCCATAATCGAGCAACAAAGGAGTAATAACTTGTTCATCCATTTGGAGTAAAAAGCGAGCTATCGAAACTTTTTATTTTGTTTTGTTGTTTATGCCTCGCTTAATACTCCAAATGGATCAACAAGGGATGCATCAGTTAGTTTTTTTTTTCTTTGACATAACAAAAAATATTTTGTTCAAATTAAATTGGTATGGATCAAAAAATACAATGTTTTTTACTTTTTTTATTTCGGTAATTGGTGAATTTTTAATTGCATGTTTTAAATAATATATTACGCGTTGTCTTTTCTTTAATTTTCTTGCAGAAGCACTTATAGACACGTTTCCAATATAAATAAAAATTAATAGTTTCTGATTTTTGTAAAAAATAACCAAATTTTTATTTTATATGAATGTTTACTCCCTTTATGCTCCTTTAGGAGACAAAAACGATTACTCCCTCTGTCGTCATTTTCAAGACTAAAGGGAGTACTCCATAAGGAGCTTAAAAGGAGTACTCGTGTCTGCGGACATGCTGTGTTAAAAATCCTATGAGTTTCGGAGTTTTATGGAGTAATCCATTACTCGCAAAGGAGCGCTCCAAGAGTACTCTTTGGATGATCCTATTTTTTACTGGGTGTAAACAATCACACACTGTTAAAAAAAGTTACATCAACAAACATATATTGAAAATCGGGGGAAAAAAAGTAAAAAGCTAAAGAATATAAGAAAAAATGTTATAATAAAACAAAAACGTGCAAATTCACTTTGGCTGATGCCAAATAGTTATTGTTGTTGTTGCTTTTTTATTACGTATTTTTGTATTGTTGTGTGTGTATGTAAAGTAAAACACTAGTCCTTCCTGTTTTCGTTTCGTTTTCTTATTCTCCATTTTATTACGTCTCCAAAAAATGTGTTAAGGAACAGATATGTTAAAAAAAGTAGCAGTGAAAACTTCATTTTTTTAGTTAAAAGATTTTACAATTTAAAAAAAGGGTTGTAAACAAGTGTTTACATAGTAAAAACTACTTTTATTTGTAGTAAACAACAGTTTAAATAATGTTTACATGCTTATAAAGCGTAAATAACTGTTTATATATTCTTTACATGGTTATTTACGTGGTTTAAACATTTGTTTACGCAGTGGTAATATTGTTTACATAGCGTAAATAATAGTTTACATAGTGTAAACAATAGTTTATTTAGTGTTAACATTTGCTTACGTAGTAAAAACATTTGTTTACGTAGTGTAAACAATTGTTAACACAGTGTAAATATTTATAAACATGGTTTATGTAGTGTAAACAATTGTTTACTTATAGTGTAAACAATATAGTGTAAACAATTGTTTATATAGATTAAATAAAAATTTTAATAATATCAGAAATGTTTTATATAAAATATATTTATATAAAAAATTTTACATTTAAAAATTCCTATAAAAAATGTTTGCATCAAAAATTTTCTATAAAAAATGTATGTTCGAAAATTTTCTATAAAAAATGTTTATATTGAAAATTATCGAAAAATTAGGTTTAATCAGGCTTGAGTTCATTTAACATTCAAATTATTAATTTTGAAAAAATTATCTTTAAAAAATTTTTACATCGAAAATTTTCTTTAAAAAATTTTTTCTATAAAAAATTTCTATAAAAAAATTCTATATCGAAAATTTTCTATAAAAAATTTTTACATCGAAAATTTTCTATAAAAAATTTTTACATCGAAAATTTTCTATAAAAAATTTTTACATCGAAAATTTTCTATAAAAAAATTTTACATCGAAAATTTTCTATAAAAAATTTTTACATCGAAAATTTTCTATAAAAATTTTTAAATCGAAAATTTTCTATAAAAAATTTTTACATCGAAAATTTTCTATAAAAATTTTTAAATCGAAAATTTTCTAAAAAAAAATTGTATATCAAAAATTTTTACATCAAAAATTTTTACATCGAAAATTTTCTATAAAAATTTTTAAATCGAAAATTTTCTACAAAAAAATTTTACATCAAAAATTTTTAAACCTAAAATTTTCTACAAAAATTTTTACATCGAAAATTTTCTATAAAAAATTTTTACAATGAAAATTTTCTATAAAAATTTTTAAATCGAAAATTTTCTATAAAAAATTTTTACATCGAAAATTTTCTACAAAATTTTTAAATCGAAAATTTTCTATAAACATTTTTAAATCGAAAATTTTCTATAAAATATTTTTAAAATCAAAAATTTTCTATAAAAAATGTTTACGTCGAAAATTTTACTAAAAAAAATCTTACATGGAAAATTTTACATCAAAAATTTTCTATACAAAATTTTTATATCAAAAATTTTCTATAAAAAATTTTAACATCGAAAATTTTTACAACTAAAATTTTCTACAAAAATTTCTAAATCGAAAATTTTCTATAAAAAAAAAAAAATTTATCAAAAATTGTATATAAAAAATTTTCTACAAAAAGTTTTTACATCGAAAATTTTCTATAAAAAATTTTTACAATGAAAATTTTCTATAAAAATTTTTAAATCGAAAATTTTCTATAAAAAATTTTTACATCGAAAATTTTCTACAAAATTTTTAAATCGAAAATTTTCTATAAAAATTTTTAAAACTAAAATTTTTAAATCGAAACTTTTTATTTTGTTTTGTTGTTTATGCCTCGCTTAATACTCCAAATGGATCAACAAGGGATGCATCAGTTAGTTTTTTTCTTTGACATAAGAAAAAATATTTTGTTCAAATTAAATTGATATGGATCAAAAAATACAATGTATGGATCAAAAAATACAATGTTTGTTTATTAATATCCCAGTAAAAAATATATGGATTAATCCATAATCGAGCAACAAAGGAGTAATAACTTGTTCATCCATTTGGAGTAAAAAGCGAGCTATCGAAACTTTTTATTTTGTTTTGTTGTTTATGCCTCGCTTAATACTCCAAATGGATCAACAAGGGATGCATCAGTTAGTTTTTTTTTTCTTTGACATAACAAAAAATATTTTGTTCAAATTAAATTGGTATGGATCAAAAAATACAATGTTTTTTACTTTTTTTATTTCGGTAATTGGTGAATTTTTAATTGCATGTTTTAAATAATATATTACGCGTTGTCTTTTCTTTAATTTTCTTGCAGAAGCACTTATAGACACGTTTCCAATATAAATAAAAATTAATAGTTTCTGATTTTTGTAAAAAATAACCAAATTTTTATTTTATATGAATGTTTACTCCCTTTATGCTCCTTTAGGAGACAAAAACGATTACTCCCTCTGTCGTCATTTTCAAGACTAAAGGGAGTACTCCATAAGGAGCTTAAAAGGAGTACTCGTGTCTGCGGACATGCTGTGTTAAAAATCCTATGAGTTTCGGAGTTTTATGGAGTAATCCATTACTCGCAAAGGAGCGCTCCAAGAGTACTCTTTGGATGATCCTATTTTTTACTGGGATTTTCTGATTTTTGTAAAAACCAAATTTTTATTTTATATGAATGTTTACTCCTTTTATGCTCCTTTAGGAGACAAAAACGATTACTCCCTCTGTCGTCATTTTCAAGACTAAAGGGAGTACTCCATAAGGAGCTTAAAAGGAGTACTCGTGTCTGCGGACATGCTGTGTTAAAAATCCTATGAGTTTCGGAGTTTTATGGAGTAATTCATTACTCGCAAAGGAGCGCTCCAAGAGTACTCTTTGGATGATCCTATTTTTTACTGGGTTATTTCTGTAATTCGAAAAAATACATAAGCCAATTTGTAGCCCTTAAAATATTTTTTGTTGTATATTTTATTTTCCAAAGTAAGTATATTTCTTTTATGGAAACAATCTTTTGAAGCCGTCTCTGTGAATTTCCCTTACTTTATTTTCCTCTTCACGGAAAATATCCTAAAGAGCGTTATTAAGTTATAAATTTTAAATATATAATGTTAAATTATGCGTAAATCAGTAAAAAAAAAAATATGAATAATTAACTTTAATACAATTGAATTTAAATGATAAATTTTGCGAATTCATTAATTAATAAACTTATTTATCTTTAAATAAGTTATCAATAAAAACTAAATTCCTAAAAACCCAGACAAAAATTAAAATTTTAAACAAAAAATTTTATATTGAAAACCTTGACCGAATGAGTGTAGGGTAAAATTATTTAAACATATAAAGTTTAATAACAAAACAACAACAGCAAGAAAAAAATAAGCGCCCCTTATGTTAATATGTTAATTCATAAATTTAACATTAACCTTTGAATGTTAAATAGCAAAAATAGTAAAATACTCAAATGAACTAAACACACAAAAACAAAAGACTTAAGACACAAACTTGCAATGTGACAACTAAAGGGCTGCATCGAATTTAAGTGAGTTTACACAAGACCATGACTCATGGAGTTTTGGGGGGAACAAAAAATAACCATTTTGAACAGCAATAAAAATTAAATTTTAAAATCAAGTGATTATCTTTGTTTGATACGAAGGAAAAGGGTGGCCAAGAGAAGAAAGCCAATAAATGCAAATATTACAAAAGCGAAAGTAAAAGTTGTTTTGAAATCAAAATACTGCTGACTGTTAATTTAAAAAATAACGAAGAGTATTGATTCATTTGTTCGGGATTCAGCACTTACCGGCATTTTTTTGGAAACAGCTGAGAAATACTAGAAAGAGTAAAGTGACTGATGTTGTGGCGGTGGTGATGGTTTGTTGTTTTTTGGCAGGCATAATGTAATCACAATTTGTTAAAAAAAAATTATAAACTTAACATTGAACTGTTATATTAACAGAAGTCTTAAAGAACTTTTTTAACATAAAAACATGTAATTAAAAAATTTCAGACTGACATTTAACAATTTTTTTTTATTGGCAAAATTTTAAGGTTTTGAAATTATTTATAAATTCATAGATGTCTATGCATTTGTTGTTAAATAAACGTGGTTTTTATTTTTATTTTTTATAAATTAAATGGCCTCTGTGAATTGACATAAATGGTAGTGGTCGGTTACTTAAAGTTGATTTTGGAATTTGAGATATTTTACACATGAAATCCAAGAAAACAGCAATAAAATCAACTAAAAAAAGTTGCTATTTATTTTGGTTGGGGTTTTAGTTTTTTTTATTAGAAGCAGTCAACACACAAAAAATTATGTAACACGAGACGTTTGATAATAAAATATTCAAAAAATATTTAAAAAAAATTTATTTAAGTTATTAACACTTTTTCTTTAAAGAAACTTCCAGTAACAAAAATATTTTAGTTATTTTAATATTGATTTTTTTAGTTAATTTTAAACTGCAATATCCGTTTTTCTTATGCTATTTATACTAAAAATAAAAGTAGGCTAACTTTGTTTGTTATTGTTTTTTTTTTATTTGGTTTTATTTAATTACTAAATTAATTTAAACTTGTTATTTTATATTTTCAAACAAAAAAACTTTTTGTTTCAGACACTTTAACTTAATCGTTGTAGTCCGCAGACATCCGTTTTCGTTTTGGCTTTAAGACCGTTTAGCTGAAGTGCTCAATTAAATCTGTTTGTTCGCTTACAACTTTTGCTTTCGTTTGCTGTTCGATGCTGATGTTTTTCTTCGTGCTCCAACAGATGTTTGTGGGTCTGGTTTACATGAATGGATTTTAAGCTTTTTTGTCTCTGGTATTTTGAATGCGTGACTTAGTTTATGTTGCCGATTTTTAATTTATTTTGGGGTGTTTCTATAACGCTCTTTGCTATAATTTTGACTGCAAAAGCTTTAACGGAAATATTTCAAATTTTAAATCTAAATAACACCAGACTATTTTTTGATAGGATTTTTCTTTTGAAAATTAATTATTTTCGGTAGGAAGTTTTCCTAAATATTTATAAAACTGTCTATAGGAAATTTGTTAAATATGTACTATTTCTAAAAATAAATTACTTTTTTATACACAATTTTTTTCAATGTTTTTTAAGAATTTTACTTTTCAAAAATTTTTAATTTTTCTAGAACAAATTTTGTATAATTTGTTTAAAAAAAAGTAAATTCAAAAATTGTATAACACTTCCTAAACCTCACCATCTCTGATTTCGATGAAATTTCGTTAAAGCATATTATTAGCTATTTGTAAAAGTTTTTCCAAAACTTGAAAATTTTTCTATAAAAATTTTTTTAATATAAAATTTTATCTATAGAAAATTTTGTATTAAATTTTTTTCTAAAAAAAATTTTATATAAAATTTTTTATAAAGAAAAATTTTTAATACAAAATTTTCTCTATAGAAATATTTTTAATATCAAATTTTTTCCAGAAAAAGTTTTTTATATCAAATTTTTATTATAGAAAAATTTTCAATATAAAATATTTTCTATAGAAAAATTCTTAATATAAAATTTTTAATTTAAAATTTTTTCTGTATAAAAATTTTCAATATAAAATTATTTATATACATTTTTAGTATAAATTTTTTTCTATAGAAAAATTTTTAATATAAATTTTTTTCTATAGAAAAGTTTTTAATAAAAATTTTTTAGTTAAAAAATTTTTTATATAAAATTTTTTAATATAAAATTTTTTCTATAGAAAAACTTTGAATAAAAATTTTTCAACTCAAAATTTTTTCTATAGAAAATTTTCAATATAAATTTTTTTCTACAGAAAAAATTTCAATTTAAAATTTTTTCTATAGAAAAATTTTCAATATAAAATTTTTTCTAAAGAAAAATTTTAAATATAAAATTTTTCTATAGACAAAGTTTTAATATAATTTTTTTTCCATAGAAAAATTTTCAACATAAAATTTTTTTATAGAAAAATTTTTAATATAAAATTTTTTCTACAGAAAAGTTTTCAATATAAAATTTTTTCTATAGAAAACATTTCAATATAAAATGTTTTCTATAGAAAAAATTTCAATATAAAATTTTACTATTTTTTAATAAAATTTTTTCTATATAAAAATTTTTAATATGAAATTTTGTCTAAAGAAAAATTTTAAATTTTCTATGAATCTTTAGAAAAATTTTCAATATAAAATTTTTTTTATAGAAAAATTTTCAATTTAAAATTTTTCCATAGAAAAATTTTTAATATAAATTTTTTTATATAGAAAAATTTTTAACATAAATTTTTTTCTATAAAAAAATTTTTAATATAAAATTTTTTCTGTGGAAAAATTTTTAATATAAAATGTTTTCTATAGAACAATTTTTAATATAAATTTTTTTCTATAGAAAAATTGTTATTATCAAATTTTTTCTATAGAGAAATTTTCAATATAAGATTTTTTCTATAGAAAAATTTTTAATAAAAAATTGTTTCCATAGAAACATTTTTACTATAAAATTTTTTCTATTGAAAAATTTTCAATATAAAATTTTTTCATATAATATTTTTTCTAAAAAAAATATTGAATAGAAAATTTTTTAATAAAAACATTTTCAATATAAAAATGAATCTTCAAGATAATTTTTAATATAAATTTTAATAAAAATTTTCAAAATATAATTTGGCTAAAGAAAATTTTTTAATAGAAATTTTTTTTGTAGAAAAATTTTGAATATAAAATTTTTTTCAATTTTAAGAATAAGTAAAAAAAAAATATAGAAAAATTTTCAATATAATTTTTTTTTAAGTAAAATTTTCAATATATAATAATTTCATAGTAAACTTTTATAGACCTAAAATTTGAGAATGACTTGAACTTCGAATATGACTTGCACTTTGATAATGACTTGCAAATTGACAATGACTTGCAATTTGAGAATGACTCGAACTTTGAATGTGACTTGCACTATGACTATGACTTGCAATTTGAGAATGACTTGAACTTTGAATATGACTTGCACTATGACTATGACTTGCACTTTGAGAATGACTTGAACTTTGTATATGACTTGCACTATGTCTATGACTTACAATTTGAGAATGACTTGAACTTTGAATATGACTTGCACTATGTCTATGACTTGTAATTTGAGAATGACTTGAACTTTGAATATGACTTGCACTATGACTATGACTTGCACTTTAAGAATGACTTGAACTTTGAATATGACTTGCACTATGACTATGACTTGCACTTTAAGAATGACTTGAACTTTGAATATGACTTACACTATGACTATGACTTGCACTTTAAGAATGACTTGAACTTTGAATATGACTTACACTATGACTATGACTTGAACTTTGAATATGACTTGCACTATGACTATGACTTGCACTTTGAGAATGACTTGAACTTTGTATATGACTTGCACTATGTCTATGACTTGCAATTTGAGAATGACTTGAACTTTGAATATGACTTGCACTATGACTATGACTTGCACTTTGAGAATGACTTGAACTTTGAATATGACTTGCAGTATGACTATGACTTGCAGTTTGAGAATGACTTGAACTTTGAATATGACTTGGACTATGACTATGACTTGCACTTTGAGAATGACTTGAACTTTAAATATGACTTGCAATATGACTATGACTTGCAGTTTGAGAATGACTTGAACTTTGTATATGACTTACACAATGACTATGACTTGCAGTTTGGGAATGACTTGAACTTTGTATATGAATTGCACTATGAATATGACTTGCACTTTAAGAATGACTTAAACTGTGACTATAAGAATGACTTGAATTTTGAATATGACTTGCGCTATGACTTGCACATTGAGAATGACTTGCACTTTGAATAAAAATTTTTCTTCAGAAAAAAATTGTACTATCTCCCATTTAAGGTGATTTCTTACTAATTGACTTCCATTTCTATTGAAATTAGAAAAGTTTGCTTTTGTCGACTTTTTAAAGTTTAAAACTCCCTCTATATCAATATAAAAATTAAACTCTTTTAACATATTTGAATTTATAAAGCTCTATTGCTTTTGGTAAACAAAAATTCTGATATAAGTAAAATATTATAACAATTTTAAGCCTCAAAATTGACGTAAAAACCTTGCTCCAGTATTATCGCCACAGAGTTTAGAAATTTAAGTTCTAATCAAAATATATCCAAATTTGAATATAAAACCATTCAACTTGACTCTGACAGTGACTGACATTTAAAATTAGAGCGAATTCTAATTATTTTTAAATTAATGCTAATGATATGAACAAAAAAGATAAAATTACTTATTTATGATATGAGGGTGTTTAAAAATTCTAAACACACAAAAATTTCTAAACAAGATGACGAGTGGCAATAACCACCCACTTTGTTACCAAAAAAAAAAAAAAAATAACAAAAACTAAATGTTAGGCAAATTTTTAAACAAATTTGAAATTTGGGTGTTAATCATATTGAGATAGGTTAGTGCAGGCAATGTTTGAAAAGAAATTTGAAATAAGATTGTGTTTATAAAAGCCAGTAAATTGGGTGAAAACTTAATTATTTATAAAAAATTAGTAGACTGACAAAGATCAAAAGAAATGATGTTAAATATTTTGTTATTTTTGTTGTTCTTAAAGGGTAAACATTTTTTAAAAAATTATATTATGATTATTTTAAATTAACAAACATTTCTATTTTACTAGGATTTTGTTGGGCGAATCCTTTTGTGGGTTTATTTGATCCCAAATGTGTGGTGGTTCAGGATACGGAATGTCCACATGAAAATGTTACATTCTGGTTATATACTCAGTAAGCAATAAAAGTTAATAATAGTTAGACAATTTTTTAAAATTTATTAACTTTTTCATTTCCAGACAAACTCAAAATACTCCTGTTAAGCTGGATCCTTTAAATCTCAAAACCAACGATTTTGAACCTAGCAAAAAATTATATATTTTATTGCATGGCTACACTGGCGATCGAGACTTCTCTCCTAATAGCCACATAAGACCAGCTCTTTTGGAGGCTGAAGATGTTTATGTCATATCTGTAGACTATGGACCCTTAGTGCCCTATCCCTGCTACTTTGCTGCAGTGGAAAATTTACCCTTGGCCAGCAAATGTTTGGGACAACTGATCAATAATATGATTGATCAGGGTTTAATGGAAAATGATAATATTCATGTTATTGGTTTTAGCTTGGGGGCTCAGGTGTCGGGACAAACTGCTAATTATGTCAAGAGACGTCTTAAAAGAATAACAGGTGAGAAGTGATCAAAAAAGTTTGCAAGACATTTTTTTAAATGCCAACAATATTTTGTATCAGGTTTGGATCCTGCTAAACCCATGTTTATTACCGTGGGTTCAGAACGTAAACTCGATCCTACCGATGCCGAGTTTGTAGATGTTATTCATACAGATGTCTTGGGAAGAGGAATGCTGAGGTCTATGGGTCATGTTGATTTTTATCCAAATATAGGTCCTCAACAACCAGGTTGTCAGGAAGAGAATAGTGATGGTGAGTACGAAATATTTTATTACTTTTTAATGAAATTTTTCAAAAATCTACATTTTGAAAGACATTTTTTAAAAATTCACACTTCAAAAAAATTTTTTTTATTATTATAGAAAATTTTTCTAAAATTTCTTATCTTTGTAGGAAATTTTACAAAAATTTCTCATTTCTATAGGAAATTTTTCAAAAATTTCTTATTCTTATAGGACATTTCTCAAAAATTTCTTATTTTTATAGGAAACTTTTCAAAAGTTTCTTATTTTTATAGAAAAATTTTCAAAGATCTCTTATTTTTATAAGAAATTTTTAACAAATTTCTTTTTTTATAGGAAATTTTTCAAAAATTTCTTATTTTAAAGGAAATTTTTAAAAAATTTCTTATTTTTATTGGAAATTAAAAAAAAAATATTATTTTAATAGGAAACTTTTCAAAAATCTCTTATTTTAATAGGAAATTTTTCAAAAATTTCTTATTTTTATAAAAATTTTTTCAAAAGTTTCTTTCTTATTTTTATAAGAAATTTTTCAAATTTTCTTATTTTTGTAAGAAATTTTTCAAAAAATTTATAAAAAAATTTTCAACTATTTTCTATTTTTACAGGAAATTTTTCAAAAATTTCTCATTTATATAGAAAAATTTTCAAAGATCACTTATTTTTATAGGAAATTTTTCAAAAATTTTTTTTATAGGAAATTTTTCAAAAATGTCTTATTTTTATAGGAAATTAAAAAAAACTTCTTATTTTTATAGGAAACTTTTCAAAAATTTCTTATTTTTATTGGAAATTTTTCAAAAACTTCTTGTTTTTGTAGGAAATTTTTAAAAGTTTCTTATTTTTAAAAAACATTTTTATTATTTTTATAAGAAGTTTTTCAAAGTTTATTATTTTTATAAAAAATTTTTCAAAAATTTCTTATTTTTATAGGAAATTTAAAAAAAAACTTCTTTTTTTTATAGAAAACTTTTCCAAAATTTCTTATTTTTATAGGAAATTTTTCAAAACTTTCTTATCTTTATAAGAAATTTTTTAAAACTTTCTTGTTTTGAAAAAGTTTTTTAGTTTTAAAGAAAATTTTTCAAAAGTTTTTTATTTTTATAGGAAATTTTTCAAAAATTTATTATTTTTATAGGGAATTTCCAACAATTTTTTAATATGAAGTTTTTCAAAAACTTTATATTTTTATGAGAAATTTTTTAAAAATTTCTTATTTTATAGGAAATTTTTCAAAAATTTCCCACCTTTTTAGGAAATTTTTCAAAAATTTACTTCTTTTATAGGAAATTTTTCAAAAATTTACTTCTTTTATAGGAAATTTTTCAAGGAGATTTTTCAAGAATTTCCTATTTTTAAAAGAATTTTTTCTAAAAACTTATTATAATTTTTAAAATAATTTTTATAGGAAATTAAAAAAAAAAAATAAAATTTCTTGTTTTACAGAAATTTTTTTTCAAAAATTTATTTTTTTTAGGAACTTTTTCAAAAATTTCTTATTTTTATAGGAAATTTTTAAAAAATTTCTTATTTTTTATAGGATTTTTTTTTTAATTTCTTATTTTTCTAGGAAATTTTCCTAAAATTTCTTATTTTTATAGGAAATTTTTCAAAAATGTCCTATTTTTATAGGAAATTTTTCAAAAATTTCTTACTTTTGTAGGAAAATTTTTAAAACTTTCATATTATTATAGAAAATTTTTCAAAAATTTCTTACTTTTATAGGAAATTTAAAAAAAAATTATTTTTATAGGAAATTTTTCAAACATTTCTTGTTTTTATAAAAAAAAATTTTCAAAAATTTCTTATGTCTTATTGTTTTTCAAAAATTTCTTATTTTTTTTAGGAAATTTTCCAGAAATTTCTTATTTTGATCGGAAACTTTTTAAATCTTTTTTTATTTTTATAGTACATTTTTCAAAAATTTCTAATTTTTATAGGAAATTTTTCAAAAATGTCTTATTTTTATAGGAAATTAAAAAAAACTTCTTATTTTTATAGGAAACTTTTCAAAAATTTCTTATTTTTATTGGAAAATTTTTCAAAAACTTCTTGTTTTTGTAGGAAATTTTTAAAAGTTTCTTATTTTTAAAAAACATTTTTATTATTTTTATAAGAAGTTTTTCAAAGTTTATTATTTTTATAAAAAATTTTTCAAAAATTTCTTATTTTTATAGGAAATTTAAAAAAAAACTTCTTTTTTTTATAGAAAACTTTTCCAAAATTTCTTATTTTTATAGGAAATTTTTCAAAATTTTCTTATCTTAATAGGAAATTTTTCAAAAATTTGTCATTTTTATAGGAACTTTTTCAAAAATGTTTTATTTTTATAGGAAATTTTTCAAAAATGTCTTACTTTTGTAGGAAAATTTTTAAAACTTTCATATTTTTATAGGAAATTTTTTAAAAATTTCTTATTTTTATAGGAAATTTTCCAAAAAAAAATTTATTTTTATTGGAAATTTTTCAAAAATTTCTTATTTTTAAAAAAAATTTTTCAAAAATTTATTGTTCTTTTTCAAAAATTTCTTTTTTTTTTTAGGAAATTTTCCAAAAATTTCTTATTTTGATCGGAAACTTTTTAAATCTTTTTTTATTTTTATAGGACATTTTTCAAAAATTTCTTATTTTTATAAGAAATTTTTAAAAAATTTCTTAGTTTTATAAGAAATTTTTCCAAATAACATTTTTTTTTGGAAACTTCAAAAATTTTATATTTTTCTATAAGAAATTTTTAAAAACATTTTTTTTGTTATTCTAGATCCCGGTAGCTGTAATCATGATCGAGCTCCTCGTTACTATGCCGCTTCCATTAACAGTACAAATGGCTTTTGGGCTTATGGCTGTCCCAGTTGGCTGCATTTTATGTTTGGTCTTTGCAATAGCCACACGAATGAGGCCCTAATGGGTTTTCATGTTAATTCAAGGTTCTATTAAAATCAACAAAATTTTTAAATTTTCTTAAACATGAGATATTTTATTTTTTTTATTTCCAGTAAATCTGGTTCATATTTTCTTAAAACATCCGGTAAACATCCGTTTGCTTTGGGGCCCCTAATGAAACTTCCTTTTACTCAGCATCGCAATTTACCCGTTTTGTATGACTATACAGATATTTATGATGATGAGTTCGAGCCCCAGTTGAGAAAAGGGTTTGTCGATTGGACTGATAATGATTTTGTAGAATTTCGCAGAAATACACATTTTGATGAGAAACTACACGATGCGAAACACTAGTTAAAGGAGTCTTAACTTAAAAGGCCTTTTTTATGTAACCCTTTTTAGTATTTGTAGAATAAATGCCATTTTAATTTAAAATAGCGATTGAACTTATTTAGATGTTAGTAGTAATTATTCATAACTGTAATCTAATAATTAAGTAAAATTTGTATAATTTAAAGGTCGCAATAAAAATTTTAGTATAAAAACAAAATCGTCATGCAAATATTGAATTTAATTTCATATTAAAAATTATTGGGGACAAATATGAATTTATTTGGTTTTCAATTGCTGTTAGAGGCAGTAGTTTTGATAGAAAGTGAGTTTTGTTTCAGTAAAATAATTAAAAAGCGATTAATTATTCTAAAACCAGTGAAATTTAAATTTGGTAGTTTTTAGATTTAAATCGATTGGAGCTTCAATTCCACAACATAATAGAACAAGATTCTATTGCCATTATGCTGAGGATGTATGTCCGAATCAGGATATAAGTTTTTGGTTGTATACTAGGTGAGGTACAGTTCGGATTTGCTACACAATTTCCTATAACAAGAAAAAAAATGTTAATTTTTCTATAAAAATAAGAAATTTTTGGAAAATTTCCTATAAAAATAAGAAATTTTTTAAAAATTTCCTATAAAAATAAAAAAATTTTTGAAAAAAATTCTTATACAAATAAAAAAATTTCCTTTAAAAATAAGAAATTTTTTAAAAATTTCCTATAAAACTTAGATTTTTTTGAAAAATTTTTTATCAATATAAGAAACTTTTGGAAAATTTTCTATAAAAATAAGACATTTTTTTTTAAATTCTTATAAATTAAGTAATTTTTGAAAAATTTTATATAAAAATAAGAAATTTTTGAAAAATTTTCTGTACAAATAAAAAATAAATTGAAAAATTTTCTATAAAAATATACAATTTTTGAAAAATTTCCTATTAGAATAAGATTTTTTTTTATAAATTTCCTATAAAAATAAAAATATAAGATATTTGTGAATAATTTCCTATAAAAATAAGAAACTTTTGAAAAATTTCCTATAAAATTAAGAAATTTTTAAACAATTTCCTTTAAAAATAAGAAATTTTTGGAAAAATTTTCTATAAAAAAAATAAATTTTTGGAAAAATTTCTTATAAAAATAAAAAATTAAATAAAAAAATTCCTTATTTTTTGTAGGAAATTTTTCAATAATTTCATATTTTATAGGAAATATTTCAAAATTTTTTTATTTTTATAGGAAATTCTTAAAAAATTTACTATTTTTGAGTAAATTTTTGAAAAATATCTTATTTTTATAGGAAATTTTTCGAAAATTTCTTGTTTTTATAGAAAACTTTTAATAAATTCCTTATTTTTATATGAAACTTTTCAAAAAAATAAGAAGTTTTTGAAAAATTTCCATACAAATAATTAATTTTTGAAAAATTTTCTACAAAAAATAAGAAACGTTTGAAAAATTTCCTATACACATAAGAAGTTTTTGAAAAATTTTATATAAAATAACGAAATTTTTGAAAAATTTTCTATAAAAATAAGAAATTTTTGTAAAAATAATCTATAAAAATAAGAAATTAAAAAAAATTAAATAAGATTTTGTTTTTTTTCATATAAAAATAAGATATTTTTTATAAATTTCCTATAAAAATATAAAATTTTTGAAAAATTTCCTATAAAAATAAGAAATATTTGAGAAATTTCCTATAAAAAAAAGAAAATTTTGAAAAATTTCCCATAAAAACTTTAAATTTTTGAAAATTTTCCTATAAGAATAAGAAATTTTTAAAAAATGAACTATAAAAAACAGAAATTTTTGAAAAATTTCTTACAAAAAATAAGAAACTTTTGAAAAATTTGCTATAAAAATTTGAAATTTTTGAAAAGTTTCATATAAAAATAAGGAATTCATGAAAAGTTTTCTATAAAAACAAGAAATTTTCGAAAAATTTCCTATAAAAATAAGATATTTTTCAAAAATTTACTTAAAAATAGTAAATTTTTTAAGAATTTCCTATAAAAATAAAAAAATTTTGAAATATTTCTTATAAAATATGAAATTATTGAAAAATTTCCTACAAAAAATAAGAAACGTTTGAACGATTTCCTATAAAAATAAGAAATTTTTGAAAAATTTCCTATAAACAAAAAGAAAATTTTGAAAAATTTCCTATAAAAATATTAACTTTTTAAAAGTTTTCCTATAAAAATAAGAAATTTTTGAAAATTTATCATAAAAATAACAAATTATTAAAAACTATTGTATAAAAACAATAAATTTTTGAAAACTTTCCTATAAAAATAAGAAGCTTTTGAAAAGTTTCCTATAAAAATAATAAATTTTCGAAAAATTTCTTATGAAAATAAGAAATTTTTGAAAATTTCCCATAAAAATAACAATTTTTTTAATTTCCTATAAAAATAAGAAATTTTTGAAAAGTTTTCTATTAAAATAAGAAATGCTTAAAAATTTTTCTTTTAAATTATGAAATTTAAAAAAAGTCTAAAAAATAGGAAATTCTATAACAATAAGAAATTTTTGAAAAAAATCCTATATAAAATTTACATGAAAAAATTATATATTCCGTTTTTATTGAAACAGAGAAACTCAAGAATCCCCTGTATTGCTGGATCCCCTTAATCTTTCATCCGACTTATTTCCGGAACGTTTACCTTTAAAAATTCTTCTCCATGGTCTAGGCTTAAATCACAATCTCTCGCCCAATGAAGAATTACGTCAGTTGCTATTAGAACAAGAATCATCCTATGTAATAAGTGTGGATTATTCATCACTTACTCGTGTTGTATGCCTTACACCCTTTGCATTACAAAATTCTCGTATCATAGCCAAATGTTTGGCTTTGCTTATCAATAATTTAGTGGATCAGGGGATATATGCACCCCAAGATATACATGCTATTGGTTTCAGTTTGGGTGCCCAAATAGCGGGATTAGCGGCCAATCACATGAATTTTAAAATAAAAAGAATAACAGGTATTTAAAGTTTTTTAAATACCAAAATTTTGCTTAGTAAAAAAAACTTTCAATTTTTTCTTAAATTTCTTTTCCTACAATTCTCAGGTTTAGATCCGGCAAGACCTTCTTTTAACACCAACAATTTAGCAGAACGTTTGGACCCATCAGATGCAGAATTTGTTGATGTCATACACACAGATCCACGTTTCTTTTCCTTGAGAATGGCTATGGGCCATGTGGACTTTTATCCAAATTATATGCATTTTATACAACCGGGTTGTAATATCTTGGAGGAGTATAGTAAGTCGACCTTAATTTTAGAATGACTTTTGATCTTATTTATGTATACATTTTCTCGCTTTTAGGAAATTGCAATCATTTCCGTTCTAATATTTATTATGCCGAGTCCATTACCACTAATGCGGGCTTTTGGTCTTACAATTGTGGTAGTTATGTTGAGTATATATATAACGAATGTTCAAAGTATTCGGATATACCAAATGCTCTAATGGGTTATTTTGTGGATGAGAGGTTGGTTTTGTGGACATTAGAATAATTGTTAAATATTATTTACATATTTATTTTCTAATTTTAGTGCTCGAGGATCTTATTTTCTGGAAACCAATTCCAGGTCTCCTTATGCTAGGGGACCTTTAGTGGGAATCGATTTGGAGGTGGCCGATAAAATAGAATCGAGGACATGATAGTTGCAAACAAATATTGAGTATGTTTGTCAAGATATTAGATTTCGTTTAAAATAAAAAATAAATTTTTCAAAAAATTTCTAATTTAAAAAAAAATATATATTTTTGTTAAATATTTTGTTGTCTTTTTACAGGAAATTTTTCAAAAACTTTCTTATTTGTATAGATAATTTTTAAAAAATTTCTTATTTTTATAGGAAATTTTTCAAAAATTTCTTATCTTTATAGGTTCTTGTTCAAGAATTTCTTATCTTGATAGGAAAATTTTCAAAAATTTATAGTTTTTATAGGAATTTTTCAATAATTTCTAATTTTTATAGGAAATTTTTCAAAAATTTCTTATTTTTATATGATTTTTTTCAAAAATTTCTTATTTTTATAGGAACTTTTTAAAAAATTTCTTATTTTTGTAAGAACTTTTTAAAAAATTTCTTATTTTTATAGGAACTCTTTAAACAATTTCTTATTTTTATAAAAAAATTTCAAAAATTCCTTATTTCTATAGGACTTTTTTTCAAAAATTTCTTATTATTATAGGAAATTTTTCAAAAGTTTTTAATTTTTATAAGAAATTTTTCATAAATTTCTTATTTTTATAGGAAATTTTTCAACAATTTTTGTTTTTATATTAAATTTTTCAAAAATTTCTTATTATTTTGGAAAATATTTAAAAAATGCATTATTTTTATAGGAAAATTTTCAAAAATTTCTTATTTTTATAGGATTTTTTTTTAATATTTCTTATTTTATTAATAAATTTATAATATTTATAGGAAATTTTTCAAAAAATTCTGATTATTTGAAAGAAAATTTTTTGTTGCTTTAGGAATTTTTTCAAAAATTTCTTATTTTTTATTTTTGAGGATTTTTTTCGAAAACATACGTGATTTAGGGTTCAAAATCACCCACGCTCACTTCTCTATATAAGAAACAGATAGAAGCGACATCTATGGTAATTTACTTAAACTTTTTGCCATATTTATTATAGACAAAATTCGCCATAGGTATAGGCGAAAATAAGGGTTGTTGGTTTTGCTAAATCAGCCGAATAAATTTTTTTGTAAATATGCTGCTGGCAAATATCTTTTGATACATAAATAAATACTTGTCTAAAATCTCAGCTGTTGTTTGTTTACTAAATTTTTATTTTATCAGTTTTTAAAAATACTTAAACATTTAAGATTAAACGCAACAAATTATACATAATAGTTAAGAAAATTTAATTTTATGTAAATTTATTTTATTCTTATATAATGGAACATCTAAGACACCTAAACAATTTAAAAAGTATCTTCCTAAAATCTGTGGAGGCAGTAAAACCTAAGAACCTCTTATCAGCCGGCAATGGCTACAATTTAGTACCAAGTCTCGAGTCAGGAAGAACCTACATTCAACTGGAAGGAAAAAATGTGGACATAACAAATAAAAAATGTCACGTAGTGGGTTTCGGTAAGGCTGTTTTGGGCATGGCTGTGCAATTGGAAAGATCTTTGGACAGCTTTTTGGTGAAGGGATTAATAAGTATACCTAAAGGAACACAACAGCAATTTGAGGGCATTGGGGAAATGTCTCTGAAAAGAAACTCAGTTATACAAATCTTTGAAGGAGCCGAAAACAATCAGCCCGATGAAGATGCCTTAAAGGCAGCCAAGGAGATTATGAAGTTAGCTCAATCTATGAATCAAGAGGATATATTATTTGTTTTAATCTCCGGAGGAGGTTCTGCTTTGTTGCCTTTACCAAAAAGTCTACTTAAACTAGAGGATAAAATGCTACTGATCAAGAGACTTTCAAATGCTGGAGCCTCGATACAAGAAATGAATATTGTACGCATAGCAATGTCTCAAATAAAGGGTGGCCAGTTAGCTTGGGCTTCTTCAAAGGCTCATGCTATTATATCATTTGTCATTAGCGATATAGTAGGAGATCCACTAGATTTAATAGCCAGTGGACCCACATGGTCGGGTCAAACCAAACGCCCTAAGGCCGAGGATATATTAAATAAATACAATTTATGGCATAATTTGAATAATGACCTTAGAACTGAACTGTCAAATGAAGACATAGTTCAAAAACCTCTAGAAAACAATTCGATTTATGTGGTGGGTAATAATAGAGTGGCTACATCAGCAGCTGTACAAGCGTCCTTAGAACTTCACTACAATCCCTTTGTTGTCTCTACCTCTATACAGGGAGATGTTAAGAGTCTGGTACCTTTGTATAGAGATTTACTCATAAATGTTTACAAATTTAAAGGAGGACATTTAACAGAAGAAGAATTCAGTAAAAATTTTCCTTTTGATTCAAGTATATTTCCAGAATTAATCAAAGCCATTAAAACGCCTGAGGAAACACAAAAACCTTTGTTATTGATATTGGCGGGGGAGCCAACAGTTAAGGTAAGTTCTTAGGACAGTTTAATACGTTCAGAATTAGAAAATCTTTCTATCTTTTTTTACAGATATTAATTTTTACTTTCTGCGGAAGTTTTTCCAAATTGAAATTAATGTTTGAATACCACCTAAGAAATTTTAAAAAAAATTTCTTATTTTTGTTAGAAAATTTTCATAAATTTTTATAGGAAATTTCTTATTTTTATGGGAAATTTTTCAAAAATGTCTTACTTTCATCGAAAATTTTTCAAAAACTTCAATTTTTATTCAAAATTTTTCAAAAATCAAATTTTTACAAAATTTCTCATTTTTATAAGAAATTAAAAAAAAAAAATATTTTTATCAGAAAATTTTCAAAAATTTCTTATTTTTATAGGAAAGTTTTTGAAATTTATTATATAATTTTTTTTTTTCGAAATTTAAAAAAAAAAAATTATTTTATAGGAATTTTTTTTATAAATTTCTTATTTTGATAGGAAATTTAAAAAATCTCATTTTAAAGGAAATTTTTCAAAAATTTCTTATTTCTATAGGAAAATTTTCAAAAATTTCTTATTTTTATAGGAAATTTTTCAAAAATTCCTTATTTTTAAAGGAAATTTTTCAAAATTTTTTTATTTTTATAGGAAATTTTTAAAAAATTTCTTATTTCATAGAAAATTTTTCAAAAATTTCTTATTTTTATGGAAAATTATTAAAATTTCTTATTTTTATAGGAAAATTTTCGAAAAATTCTTATTTTTATAGGACATTTATCAAAAATTTCTTATTTTTATAGGAAATTTTTCAAAAATTTCTTATTTTTATAGGAAAATTTTTCAAAAATTTCTTATTTTTATAGGAAATTTTTCAAAAATTTCTTATTTTTATAGGAAATTTTTCAAAAATTTCTTATTTTTATAGGAAATTTTTCAAAAATTCCTTATTTTTAAAGGAAATTTTTCAAAATTTTTTTATTTTTATAGGAAATTTTTAAAAAATTTCTTATTTCATAGAAAATTTTTCAAAAATTTCTTATTTTTATGGAAAATTATTAAAATTTCTTATTTTTATAGGAAAATTTTCGAAAAATTCTTATTTTTATAGGACATTTATCAAAAATTTCTTATTTTTATAGGAAATTTTTCAAAAATTTCTTATTTTTATAGGAAAATTTTTCAAAAATTTCTTATTTTTATAGGAAATTTTTCAAAAATTTCTTATTTTTATAGGAAATTTTTCAAAAATTTCTTATTTTTATAGGAAATTTTTCAAAAATTCCTTATTTTTAAGGAAATTTTTCAAAAATTTCTTATTTTTATGGGAAATTTTTCAAAAATTTCTTATTTTTATAGGAAATTTTTCAAAAATTTCTTATTTTTATAAGAAAATTTTTCAAAAATTTCTTATTTTTATGGAAAATTATAAAAATTTCTTATTTCTAGAAATTTTTTTAAAAATTTCTATTTTTTATAGTAAAGTTTTCAAAAATTTATTTATTTTATAGGAAATTTTTCATAAATTTTTTTAGAAAACTTTTAAAAAATTTCGTATTTTTATAGGAAATTTTTCAAACATTTGGTATTATTTTGAAAATTTTCTTATTTTTTATGAAACTTTGTTTCATATTTTTTATGAAACTTTGAAAAAATTTCTTAGTTTTATAGAAAATTTTTTAAAAATTTCTTATTTATATAGGAAAATTTTCAAAAATTTCTTATTTTTATAGGAAGTTTTAAAATTTTTTTTTTTTTTTATTGGAAATTTTAATTTTTTTTTATTTTTATAGGACGTTTTTCAAAGATTTCCTTTTTTATAGTAAAGTTTTAAAAAATTTCTTATTTTTATAGGGAATTTTTCAAAAAGTTAATATTTTTATAGGAAATTTTTCAAAGTTTCTTTTTTTTATAGAAAATTTTTAAAAATTTCTTATTTTTACAGTAAAATTTTGAAAGTTTCTTATTTTTATAGGAAATTTTTAAAAAAGTTTATTTTTTTTTATAGGAAAGCTTTGAAAGTTTCTTATGTTTTAGGAATTTTTTCAAAAATTTATTATTTTTATAGAAAATTTCTTACTTTTATTGGAAATTTTGCAAAATTTTTTACTTTTCAATAATTTCTTATTTTTATGGGAAATTTTTTTAAAAATTTTCATCAATTTCTTATTTTTATAGGAAATTTTAAGGAAAAATTCTTAGTTCTATAGGAAGTTTTTGTAAGAAAATGTTAATAACTATAAATTTTTTAAAACATTTTATTATGAAATAATTTTCTATATAAAAACCTTACATCGTGCTAGCAACAATAATCTCATATAAACTTCCTGTTTTTAGGTCTCCGGCGAAGGCAAAGGCGGTCGTAATCAGGAACTAGCTTTAAGATTGTCACAGGAATTATATAACGAGCCTCTTCTACGCAATGCTTGCTTTCTTAGCGCTGGTACAGATGGCATTGATGGTCCCTGTTTAGCAGCTGGTGCTATGGGCCATTCTCTGGTTGTTTCGGAGTTTTTAGAAGCTAATTCTCAGAATTTAACGAAATTTAGTGAATTTCTTAAAAATAATGATTCCTATCACTTCTATAATCAATTAAAAGAAGGTGCATATCATGTGGTTACCGGTCATACGGGTACAAATGTTATGGATTTGCATTTCATATTGGTTTTATGAAAAGCACATATGGATTCGGAAACATAATTTTTTGTTTAAATTATGAAAAGTGTATATGAATCTATTTAATACTAAGTGCTAAATGTGATAAAAGATTTGAAATTGCCATTTATTACCAAAATTAAATTTAAGTGCCAAGAAAAAAAAAAAATTAATGTAGAAAAATATTTAATATAGAAAGTTTTTTTTTTATGAAAAATTTCAATTTTAATAAATATAGTTTTGTATAAAAACTTTAAATCGAAAACTTTTGTTTTAAAATATCTTTTAATACCAAAAAGAATGAATATAGAAAAATTTTCTATGAACAATTTTTTAATATCGATTGAGTCTTTAGGACAAATTTTTAATATCGGAAAATTTTTTTGTAAAAAAATGTAAGAAAAAATTTTATATAAAAACTGTTAATCAATAACATTTGCATATTGTATAGTTTTTTCTTGGCTGAAAATTTCTTAGTCGATTCGATATTAATAAGTTATCATGGAAATAATATTGTATGCTTTTAGGAGGCTTAAGATAATGTGATTTGTTTTCAAAAAGTGTTAAACGATTAATTATACCGACAAGATTTGGTTGTCCAAAAACATATTTTGATTTCGGATGTCTTAAAGTAAACTATGTAACATTATATAAAGAAGTAATATCAATTCGAATCGATAGCAGCAATTTGACCCTGATTATAATTTTAAAATAATAAATTATTTCCAAAGATTCACATAAATCTAATTGCTCCCAATACTTCCGAATTCCATATTTCGTCTGCACGTGTCTCATTCAGCCTTAACATAATCGTATTCAAATTGTGCATATTAACATTAAAAACAAGAAAATTAATTATACAATTATTATCATTAAATTTTCAATGTTACAAAATGCAAAAGCAACAAAATTTCAATACATATTTTTTTTTCTTACTTAAATTAATACAATTTTACTAGTTACCAAGCAACAAGTACTAGAACATGGATCGTAAAATTATACAATATGTTTTTTAATTGCAGTGAAAATAAAAAGAATTAAAATAAAATTTAAATTATGCTATAAAAACAAATTAGGCCATTTTAAATATCAAATACTCAAACTTTACTGGCCACAACTAAAATTTTATTTGCCCCTAGTAGAGAAATAGACGCGAATAAAAATTAAATTATAAATGTGTAGTTTGGAATTAATAAAAATTTTATGGTTTTTCTCAGACAAATTTTTCTAGTTTCCTTTTGTTAAATGAAATTTTATTACTTTAACCGTTTATAACTGAAATTTGTAGTTCATTTTAAATTAATACAACGTGTTCCTTGTTTGGAAAAAATTGAGGAGCAGGCAGAAGGCTTGAGAGCTTGAAAAAAATAATAAAATTTTGAACTTGCGTCGTCCTCATTTTGTGTTTGTAACGCATGAATAAATTTAGAACCCAGAAGAAAAAAAATTTCATAATTCATTTCAAAATTTAACCTTGAAAGTTAATATGAATGAATATTATTTCATTTGAAGTTTTTTTTTTTGAAATTACAGTGGTTTAAGGGTAAATGTTAAGACATCTTTTGAATGGAAGATAATTTTTTATATAAAAGTTTTTTATGAAAATTTTTATATCAAAAAGAGTAAGAAATTAAAAATTTCTTACTCTTTTTGATATAAAAATCAAGGAAAAAATGATATAGAAAATTTTATATGACAATTTTATATATAAAATGTTTATTTCAATTTTATATAGAAAATTTTCGATGAAAATTTGTATACCTTAAAATTTTCTATTAAATATTTTATCAAAAAATGTTTAATATCGCAAAATTTTGCATGAAAATATTTCTATCGAAAAACATGTAAATTAAAATATTTGAATCGACAAATTTTCAATGAAAATTTTTATATCGAAATAATGTCTGTGAACAATTTTACATCGAATATTTTCGATAAAAAATTTTATATCGAATATATTCGATAACAATTTTTATAAAGAAAAATTTTCTATAAAAATATTAATATTGAAAATTTTCTTAAAAATATTTATTTCTAAAAATTTTCTATAAAATATATATATCGAAAAATTTTCTATAAAAATATTAATATCGAAAAATTTTTTATAACAATTTTATTACAAAAAATTTTCTATGAAAAATTTTATATCGAAAACATTTTAATGAACATTTTTATATTGAAATAATTTCTGTGAATATTTTATATCGAATATTTTCGATAAAAATGTTTGCATAAAAAATTTCTGTAAAAATATTTATATCAAAAAAATTTCTTTAAAAATATTTATATGAAAAAATTTTCTATGAATAGTTTTATATCGAAAAAATTTTTTTTGAAAATTTTTATATCGAAAAAATTTCTATGAAAGCTTTTATAGAGAAAAGTTTTTCTATGGAAATTTTTATATCGACAAATTTTCTTTACATGTTTTTATATCGAAATATAAATTTTCTGTGAATTTTCTATGATTTTCAATGAAAATATTTCCATTAAAAAATTTTCTATGAAAACATTTATTTCAACAAATTTTTTATGAAATTTATATCAAACATTTTTTTTATAAAAAAAATTTTCTATGAACATTTTTGGTATCGAAAAATTTTCTATGAAAATTTTTATTTATGTCGAGATAATTTCTATGAAAAGTTTTGTATCGAAAAATTTTCTATGAAAATTTTTTTGTTGACAAATTTTCTATAAACATTTTTATATCGAAATAATTTCTGTGAACATTTTTAAGTCGAATATTTTCGATGAAAAATTTTATATCGAATATTTTTGGTGAAAATTTTTATATCTATAAATTTTCTAAAAAAGTATTTATATCGAAGTATTTTCTATGAAAATTTTTATATCGAAAAAATTTCTATGAAAATTTTTATATCGAAAAAATTTCTATGAAAATTTTTATATCGAAAAGTTTTTTATGGAAATTTTTATGTCGACAAATTTTCTATGAAAATTGTATTTTTATATAAAAATTTAAATCATCGAATATTTTTGATGAACAATTTTATATCGAATATTTTTGATAAAAATTTTAATATCGAAAAATTTTCTAAAAATATATTTATATCGAAAATTTTTCTATAAAAATATTTATATAGAAAAACTTTTTATAAAAATGATTATCTCGAAAAATTTTATATAAAAAGTTTTATATCAAAAAAATTTCTATTAAAATTTTTATATCGAAAAAATTTCTATGAAAATTTTTATGAAATTTGTATTAAACATTTTTTTTAATTTTCTATGAAAATTTTTGGTATCGAACAATTTTCTATAAAAATATATTTGTCGAAAAATTTTCTAAAAAAATACAAAAAATTTTTTATAAAAATGTTTTAATCTTAAAATTTTCTATGAAACGTTTTGTATCGAAAAATTTTTCAAAAATTTTAATGTCGATATAATTTCTATGAAAAGTTTTATATCGAAAAATTTTCTATGAAAATTTTTTTGTCGACAAATTTTCTATAAAAATTTTTATATCGAAATAATTTCTGTGAACATTTTTAAATGGAATATTTTTGATGCAAAATTTTATATCGAATATTTTTGGTAAAAATTTTTATATCGATAAATTTTCAAAAAAAAAAAATATTTATATCGAAGTATTTTCTATGAAAATTTTTATATCGAAAAAATTTCTATGAAAATTTTTATATCGAAAAAATTTCTATGAAAATATTTATATCGAAAAGTTTTCTATGAAAATTTGTATGTCGACAAATTTTCTATGAAAATTTTTATTTTGGTATAAAAATTTAAATCTTCGAATATTTTGATGAACAATTTTATATCGAATATTTTTGATGAAAATTTTAATATCGAAAAATTTTCTAAAAAATATTTATATCGAAAAATTTTCTATAAAAATATTTACATAAAAGAACTTTTTATAAAAATGATTATCTCGAAAAATTTTATATAAAAAGTTTTATATCGAACAAATTTCTATGAAAATTTTAATATCGTAAAAATTTCTATGAAAACTTTTATATCGAAAAATTTTCTATGAAAATTTTAATATAAAGAAGTTTTCTGTAGAAATTTTTATACCTACAAGTTTTCAAAAAATTTTAATAGAAAATATCGAAAAAATTTCTACAAAAATTTTTATATCGAAAAAATTTCTATGAAAACTTTTATATCGAAAAATTTTCTATGAAAACTTTTATATCGAAAAATTTTCTATGAAAATTTTTATATTAAGAAGTTTTCTGTAGAAATTTTTATATCGACAAGTTTTCAAAAAATTATCTAAAAAAATATTTATATCGAAATATTTTCTATTAAAATATTTATATAAAATAACTTTTTATAAAAATATTTTTATCGAAGAATTTTGTATGAAAAGTTTTGTGTCGAAAAATTTTCTATGAAAATTTTTATATCGATAAATTTTCTATGAAAAGTTTTATATAGAAGCATTTTCTATGAAAATTTTTATATCGACAAATTTTCTATGAAAATTTTAATATCGAAATAATTTCTGTGAACATTTTTAAAGCGAATATTTTCGGTGAAAAATGTTATATCGAATATTTTTGATGAAAATTTTCTAAAAAAATATTTATATTGAAAAATTTTCTATGAAAATATTTATATCGAAAAATTTTCTATGAAAATATTTATATCGAAAATTTTCTTTTTAAAAATTTTTATATCCAAATATTTTCTATAAAAAATTTTATATGGAAACATTTTTTATAAAAATTTTTGTAGAAAATATTTCAATGAAAATTTTTTATTGAAATATAAATTTTCTGTAAAAAATTTTCTATGAAAATATTAAAATCAAAAAATTTTCAATGAAAATATTTACATCAAAAAATTTTCTATGAAAATATTTTTTTTTTATAAAATTTATATAAATTTTTTTTTAATATTTCTGTAATGAAAATTTTTTTACAAAAAAAACTCTGGTATCTAAAAATTTTCTATAAAAATATTATGTCGAAAAATTTACTAACAATTTTTTATCGAAAAACTTTTTATAAAAAATGTATTTATTTATAAAATTGAATATGAAAATAAAAATGACTGACAAGTCTTGAAAGTAACACTAAGTTATTATTAGTTATAACGATGCTCCTTGAAGTATGCAACATCATTTTGTTGAAATTCATTATATTAATTCGTAACGAATGGAACTTTATCTAAAAATCTATAAAATACAAAAACAGGTAAACTAAAATTTGTTTGTTCTCGATCAATTTTGTTCCACTGTAGACATGAAATTTTATTGCATTCCCTAAGAATCTAATTATTTATTAAGTAGAAGTGGAAAAATTTGATTTAAAAAATTGCTAATGAGTTTTAATATCTGTCTAGCAGTCAGTCTCCGGTTTAAGCAACACGCGTTGAACTTAAAAAATATGTCCAATTTTTTTAAGCATCATTAAAATCATAAAAATCTCTTTAGTCAAATTATTCATTATCATGATTCATTTTTTGTATGACTAAAAAATTCAAAAAATTTCTTTTGGATAATTTAATTTTTAAACAAAAATTGCGATGAGACAATCATTAAGTGTCAGCTGGCAATTTTTCTTAACACCAGATCTCGCACATTGGTGGTCTAGAGCCAAAGTATGTAAATGTATGGAGGAATTTCTTTGGAAGACCAACAAAAAGACAAAAAAAAAAAAACAGCAAAGTTCAATTGAAATTTGTTTAATTGCAATTTAGAGATACATAAATGCGAGTGCTATAGACAACACATTTTCTTATATAAATAAAAAAAAAAACGAAAATAAAACATTAGACGGAGAATACAATTAGAATAGAAATAAAGTCGTTTCGTTATTTTTTTATGCAAATTTAAAGCTGCGAAAAAATTCTTCTTTATTGTCACATGTTGGGTCTCGTATATGGGCAGCTGCTAAAGATGACACCATATAATTTAGTTTCATTCAAAGTTCAATAGTATTTTAATTGGAGCACTTTTTTTCCATATGAAAATTATACAAAATACACATAATTTTATTTTATATATTTTTCTAGCATTTATGTATTTGGACATTCAATTCAAATTGAGTACAAATTGTCTAAAATGCTAGACAATAGGTATGCAGTAATGGAATAATTAAAGACATAGATATTTTAAATACTTAATGTAGAGCATTTGAAATTTGCACTAAAATGATCAGTAACATAAAAAGATCATATGTCACATTTTTAAACCAAATACTTATGTTTTAATTTGTAAAGATAAGTATAGCAAAAGATAAGGATAGCAAATAAAATTTAGTTTGAAAATAAGTCTACGCTTTATCTTTCATAGTTTATGTTCTATTCTATGTTGTTGTTGTAACTACAATATTATTAGTAATAACGCAGAAGTGGCAGTTCTTGGTCGGAATCCTAAGATTTCCTAGTCGTTCCGGTACGAAGAACCGACTGCCGCTGGAACGTCTATTCTATGTCTCCATCTATGCCTTAAACTACATCTTAGGCTATGTAATAATCTGTGTTTTAGCATCCAAGTGTATTGGTATATTCTATAAAAACTTATAAAATGAACAATTTTCTAATCTAGATTTAGAGCAAATGTTTTCTATAACAAAATTTTACAAAAATTTTTTACAAAAAATTAAAAAAAAAATAAAAGTTTTTCGTTTAAAACAACGAAAAATGTTCGTTTTTTCCACAAAAAATTTATAACAACAGTTTTTTGGTAAATTTTACAGTCTATATTTAGTCTATGTCTTAGTCTTAGTATATGTCTTAGTCTATGTCTTAGTCTATGTTTTAGTCTATGTCTTAGTCTATGTCTTAGTCTATGTCTTAGTCTATGTCTTAGTCTATGTCTTAGTCTATGTCATAGTCTATGTCTTAGTCTATGTCTTAGTCTATGTCTTAGTCTATGTCATAGTCTATGTCTTATTATATGTCTTAGTCTATGTCTTAGTCTATGTCTTAGTCTATGTCTTAGTCTATGTCTTAGTCTATGTCATAGTCTATGTCTTATTATATGTCTTAGTCTATGTCTTAGTCTATGTCTTAGTCTATGTCTTAGTCTATGTCTTAGTCTATGTCTTAGTCTACGTCTTAGTCTATGTCTTAGTCTATGTCTTAGTCTATGTCTTAGTCTATGTCTTAGTCTATGTCTTAGTCTATGTCTTAGTCTATGTCTTAGTCTATGTCTTAGTCTATGTCTTAGTCTATGTCTTAGTCTATGTCTTAGTCTATGTCTTAGTCTATGTCTTAGTCTATGTCTTAGTCTATGTCTTAGTCTATGTCTTAGTCTATGTCTTAGTCTATGTCTTAGTCTATGTCTTAGTCTACGTCTTAGTCTATGTCTTAGTCTATGTCTTAGTCTATGTCTTAGTCTATGTCTTAGTCTATGTCTTAGTCTATGTCTTAGTCTATGTCTTAGTCTATGTCTTAGTCTATGTCTTAGTCTATGTCTTAGTCTATGTCTTAGTCTATGTCTTAGTCTATGTCTTAGTCTATGTCTTAGTCTATGTCTTAGTCTATGTCTTAGTCTATGTCTTAGTCTATGTCTTAGTCTATGTCTTAGTCTATGTCTTAGTCTATGTCTTAGTCTATGTCTTAGTCTATGTCTTAGCCTATGTCTTAGTCTATGTCTTAGTCTATGTCTTAGTCTATGTCTTAGTCTATGTCTTAGTCTTAGTCTATGTCTTAGTCTATGTCTTAGTCTATGTCTTAGTCTATGTCTTAGTCTATGTCTTAGTCTATGTCTTAGTCTATGTCTTAGTCTATGTCTATGTCTTAGTCTATGTCTTAGTCTATGTCTTAGTCTATGTCTTAGTCTATGTCTTAGTCTATGTCTTAGTCTATGTCTTAGTCTATGTCTTAGTCTATGTCTTAGTCTATGTCTTAGTCTATGTCTTTGTCTATGTCTATGTCTTAGTCTATGTCTTAGTCTATGTCTTAGTCTATGTCTTAGTCTATGTCTTAGTCTATGTCTTAGTCTATGTCTTAGTCTATGTCTTAGTCTATGTCTTAGTCTATGTCTTAGTCTATGTCTTAGTCTATGTCTTAGTCTATGTCTTAGTCTATGTCTTAGTCTATGTCTTAGTCTATGTCTTAGTCTATGTCTTAGTCTATGTCTTAGTCTATGTCTTAGTCTATGTCTTAGTCTATGTCTTAGTCTATGTCTTAGTCTATGTCTTAGTCTATGTCTTAGTCTATGTCTTAGTCTATGTCTTAGTCTATGTCTTAGTCTATGTCTTAGTCTATGTCTTAGTCTATGTCTTAGTCTATGTCTTAGTCTATGTCTTAGTCTATGTCTTAGTCTATGTCTTAGTCTATGTCTTAGTCTATGTCTTAGTCTATGTCTTAGTCTATGTCTTAGTCTATGTCTTAGTCTATGTCTTAGTCTATGTCTTAGTCTATGTCTTAGTCTATGTCTTTGTCTATGTCTTAGTCTATGTCTTAGTCTATGTCTTAGTCTATGTCTTAGTCTATGTCTTAGTCTATGTCTTAGTCTATGTCTTAGTCTATGTCTTAGTCTATGTCTTAGTCTATGTCTTAGTCTATGTCTTAGTCTATGTCTTAGTCTATGTCTTAGTCTATGTCTTAGTCTATGTCTTAGTCTATGTCTTAGTCTATGTCTTAGTCTATGTCTTAGTCTATGTCTTAGTCTATGTCTTAGTCTATGTCTTAGTATATGTCTTAGTCTATGTCTTAGTCTATGTCTTAGTCTATGTCTTAGTCTATGTCTTAGTCTATGTCTTAGTCTATGTCTTAGTCTACGTCTTAGTCTATGTCTTAGTCTATGTCTTAGTCTATGTCTTAGTCTATGTCTTAGTCTATGTCTTAGTCTATGTCTTAGTCTATGTCTTAGTCTATATCTTAGTCTATGTCATAGTCTATGTCTTAGTCTATGTCTTAGTCTATGTCTTAGTCTATGTCTTAGTCTATGTCTTAGTCTATGTCTTAGTCTATGTCTTAGTCTATGTCTTAGTCTATGTCTTAGTCTATGTCTTAGTCTATGTCTTAGCCTATGTCTAAGTCTTAGTCTATGTATAAGTCTATGTCTTAGTATATGTCTAAGTCTATGTCTTAGTCTATGTCTAAGTCTATGTTTTAGTCTATGTCTTGGTCTATGTCTTAGTCTATGCCTTAGTCTATGTCTTTTCTTAGAACATTTTTTAGTACATGTTTTAGTATATGTTTTATTATATGTCATAGTCTATATCTAAGGCTATGTTTAAGTCTATGCTTTAGTTTATACCTTAGTTTATGTCTTACTCTATGTGATAAAATTTATGAATGAAACGGAAAAAACAAAAATCTTATCAATGTTATAGTAATAAACTCCCACTCTTAAAGAGATCACGAAATGCAAAAAAATCGTATGTCCGTTTCCGCAAAAATGCAATAAAATATAAATAAAAATAGTTTAGGAAATTATCGTGTCTTGTCTTTAAATGGTACTTACTAGACCCATAAAAATTATATCAAATAATTAACACAAAATCTAAACTATTTTTATGACACTTCTATCCGCAAATGCGTATACAGTTGAGGCGCATAAAAATATTTTAATGAATTCATGTTCATGAAGATCGGGACTAAAAATATTAAAAATTAAGATGATCATGACTATTTACAAGGGGGAGGAGGAGAAAAGTCGAAAATGACAACAATAATGTTTGATGTCGCATGAGTAATAAGTAAGCAAGTGTTTATTTTTATGACAAACATAGATCTCAACTAAGATCACGATCTATATTTAAAAAAATGTGGTTTCTTTAAATTATTATTTGAAAAAAGGCAAATTAAGAAGAAACGCGTCAATTTGTCTACTGCTAAAATGTTGAACGATTTTTAAATGACACTAATACACGCACACATTGGAGTAAAGCGAAGGAGAATTAGAGCGACTAACTGCGATCGCTATATGCTTTGTATTTAAATAAAATAAAGAACAAATTGCAAAATTTTCATAAATTAATCATCTCAACTGCTACTGCTAACTCAAATCATTATTCTTAAAATATGGTATCCCACACATTCTATACAAAAGAGCCCAGAGATCTTGATCTCAATCACGAACAAACCATTAGTTCATGTTTAACTGACTACCAGAATTAACTGAAAGAGATCATCATTATAATGAACGCAATCATGATTTTCTTTTGAATCTACTACGACGAGTGCCAGTACAAGCACAAGTGTGACACTTTGCTTTCCAAAAACACCAACCAACTACCACTTCGTTTACACTGGAGACCATTGGAATGTGTATGAGTGTGTGCATCTGTGTGTGAGGTTCATAAAAGATATACAAAGTGTCGCGTTGATTTATTAATTAAATGTTCATGCCACAATATGCCGCTGGCCACTAATGAAGTATTTAAGTGGAAAAATTAATTGTTTTTCTCTGTGCGTTTTCAGCACAAGCTTCAATAAAACAACAACAAATTATTGGGGAAAAACATACAAAGAAGAAGTGAAGTGCTAAATAGAAGTTTGAAATATTGCCAGTTGAGTCAAATAAACCATGAGCAATGAAGTACAGAGTAAGGAAAACTCATTTGAGTTTACGTGAAAGCGGGTATCGAGTATGCATAGTCATATTCTAAGTCATGATTTATATTTTAATCTATGCCAAAATTCAACTTATTTTATGTCTTAGTCTGTGTCTTAGTTTATGTCTTAGTCTATGTCTTAGTCTATATCTTAGCCTAAGTCTATGTCTTAGTTTATGTCTTAGTTTATGTCTTAGTTTATGTCTTAGTTTATGTCTTAGTTTATGTCTTAGTTTATGTCTTAGTTTATGTCTTAGTTTATGTCTTAGTTTATGTCTTAGTTTATGTCTTAGTTTATGTCTTAGTTTATGTCTTAGTTTATGTCTTAGTTTATGTCTTAGTTTATGTCTTAGTCTATGTCTTAGTCTATGTCTTAGTCTATGTCTTAGTCTATGTCTTAGTCTATGTCTTAGTCTATGTCTTAGTCTATGTCTTAGTCTACGTCTTAGTCTATGTCTTAGTCTATGTCTTAGTCTATGTCTTAGTCTATGTCTTAGTCTATGTCTTAGTCTATGTCTTAGTCTATGTCTTAGTCTATGTCTTAGTCTATATCTTAGTCTATGTCTTAGTCTATGTCTTAGTCTATGTCTTAGTCTATGTCTTAGTCTATGTCTTAGTGTATGTCTTAGTCTATGTCTAAGTTGCATTCTATATATTAGTCGGTCTTTTAACTACAACGGGGATTGTACTGTTCGAACTTATGAGCAACATTTGGGCCCTAGCTGTCCAATCTGGGACTAAAGACACAAACTCTTATTTTGGACATCTGTTTGGAAAGGGTGAAATACTTAATACAAGTACGTGATTATACATCATTATCTTTATGTTTGTTTATTTAAAACAAAAAAAAAAGACGATAAAGTATATATGGATGAGAGAAATAGAGATAAATGTTATTTTTACGGTTTTTATAGCAATGACTTATGACCGATCACATCATTTTCTTAAACATTAAACATGAATATTTAATGAAGGCGAGCAATGCTTCTGTTAACACAAAACTTAAGATACTCATGCCTAACATATGACTCCACTCATACTCGGCACTGTCAATTTCTATTTTTATAGGCCTTAAGGAGGTTTGAGTACAAAATTATTATAAAATTTACAATATTAAGACATTCCTGACTATTTCATTTGCTAGACTTGTTGACGTCTTTTTTTCTCTTCGCATCTGGTTTATAGTATTTTCGATTGTGCGGTTTTCGAGTTGTGCTAAAGCAATTGGAATTTAAGTTTACGAACAGATTTCCTTAAAGTCTTTAACAACATTAAATGGAAAATGTTTTGAATTTTTTTTGTTTTAATTTTAGTATTTTCTTTCTAAAATATAAGGCAGAAAAAAAATAAACTTCGATTATAATTGCAACATCATAGCTAAAGTTAAGGAAAGAAGAAAAGGGAAGGATTTAATATAAAAGGAGCAATAATGCTAGCAACAATATCAAAGCCATTTAATAAGAGTATGAAGACAAACAGAAGAAAAAAATATATAAACTGGCAAATCAACTCATAATAATGAGCATGTCCAAGAGATAGACATAATGTAAAAGAGTTACCACATACATATGTCTATATCTTAATAAATTTTTCGAAAAAAATACTATTCATAGGAATTGACCTTTTATAGTAATTTTTTTTATAGGAAATTTTCGAAAATTGACTATTTATAGGAAATTTTTCGAAAAATGTCCATAGGAAATTTTTCGAAAACTTTCTATTTTGATAGGAAATTTTTTGAAATTTTTTTTTATCTTATATTAATTTTTTTTTCGAAAACATTTTCTATTTTTATAGGAAATTTTTCAAACATTTTCTATTTTTATAAGAATTTTTTCTAAAATTTTCTATTTTGATAGGAAATTTTTCTATTTTTATAGGAAATTTTTCGAAAATTTTCTATTTTTATAGGAAATTTTTCGAAAATTTTCTATTTTTATAGGAAATTTTTCGAAAATTTTCTATTTTTATAGGAAATTTTTCGAAAATTTTCTATTTTTATAGGAAATTTTTCGAAAATTTTCTATTTTTATAGGAAATTTTTCGAAAATTTTCTATTTTTATAGGAAAATTTTCGAAAATTTTCTATTTTTATAGGAAAATTTTCGAAAATTTTCTATTTTTATAGGAAAATTTTCGAAAATTTTCTATTTTTATAGGAAAATTTTCGAAAATTTTCTATTTTTATAGGAAAATTTTCGAAAATTTTCTATTTTTATAGGAAAATTTTCGAAAATTTTCTATTTTTATAGGAAAATTTTCGAAAAATTTCTATTTTTATAGGAAAATTTTCGAAAATTTTCTATTTTTATAGGAAAATTGTATATTTTTATAGGAAAATTTTCGAAAATTTTCTATTTTTACAGGAAATTTTTCAAAAATTTTCTATTTTTATAGGAATTTTTTTCCAAAATTTTCTATTTTTATAGAAAATTTTTCGAAAGTTTTCTATTTTTATAGGAAATTTTTCTAAAGTTTTCTATTTTTATAGGAAATTTTTCGAAAATGTTTTATTTTTATAGGAAATTTTTCGACAATTTTCTATTTCAATAAGAAATTTTTCGAAAATTTTCTTTTTAATGGGAAATTTTTAAAAAAATTTCTGGTTTTAAAGGAATTTTTTTTTTAAATTTTCCATTTTTATAGGAAATTTGTCGAAAAGTTGTATGTTTTTACAGGAAATGTTTTAATTTTTTTCTATTTTTATACGAAATTTTTCGATAATTTTCTATTTTTATAGGAAATTTTTTGAAAGTTTTTCTATTTTTATAGGAAATTTTTCGAAAATTTTCTTTTTTTATAGGAAATTTTTCGAAAATTTTCTGTTTTTATAGGAAATTTTTCGAAAATTTTTTATTTTTATAGGAAATTTTCGAAAATTTTCTATTTTTATAGGAAATTTTCGAAAATTTTCTATTTTTATAGGAAATTTTCGAAAATTTTCTATTTTTATAGGAAATTTTCAAAAATTTTCTATTTTTCTAGGAAATTTTCGAAAATTTTCTATTTTTATAGGAAATTTTCGAAAATTTTCTATTTTTATAGGAAATTTTCGAAAATTTTCTATTTTTATAGGAAATTTTCGAAAATTTTCTATTTTGATAGGAAATTTTTCAAAATTTTTTTATTTTCATAGGAAATTTTTCAAAAATTTTCTATTTTTATAGAAAATTTTTCAAAAATTTTCTATTTTTTTTAGGATTTTTTTTTAATTTTCTATTTTTCTAGGAAATTTTTTGAAAATTTTCCATTTTTATAGGAAATTTGTCGAAAAATTTTCTATTTTTATAGGAAATTTTTGTAAAATTTTGTAGATCGATTTATAGGTCGATGTACTAAGCCTGCGGTCAAGTCAGAACGACAGATTGGTCTTATGTGATCATGTTTTACTTAGTGGCGGTCTATTGTAGTTCTGTTATATTTCTGTTATATTTTTGTTTTAGTTCTGTTAAAGCTCTGTTATAGTTCTTTTAAACTGTTCCAGTTCCTTTTTGGTTAGCTTAAAGAAAAAGTTCCTTTATGTTGCTGTTAAAGGCTTATTGCTGTCGCTGGTTGCAATATGTTGTTAATGTTGCCGGTGTTTTGTTGTTGTTGTTATTGCTGCTGTTATTATACAGGCTGTGTATAATCACTCGTTATTATTACAAGTGATTGGATTTCTTTGTAGTTGCTGCTGTTGTTGTTGTTGTTCTTCTTCTGGTGTTTGTTGGTGTAACAGCATAAATTTATGCTACGAATCCAACATTATTATGTTAAGTTGTTTGTGATTGTGGTTGTTTCGTTATTCTTTTTTTTATTATTGTAATATTTTCTTTGGCTGCTGCTGTTGTTGTCCGTATGTATGTCTGTCTGTCTGTCCGTTTGTTGCAGTACCTTTCATAACTGCAACAAGATGCATGTGTGCTGTCATACAGTTGTTATTATTGTTGTTCACTTTTAGCCAAGTGCTTTGAAAGACAGTAACGAACATTTAAGAGGAGAAAAAAATGGACGATGAAGTGGTACCAGAAGAATGTTGGTCAAGTGATTGTAATGTTTTGTGTTAATGCATTTAACAACAACAGCAACAACAAAAAACAGCATCTGCTGCTAAATGATCTATACATTTTTAAACAGCAGGTATTCTAGTTAATATTTTTATCATACTTTGTTTTTTTTTGTTGCTGTTCATTTTACCTTTTGCTATTTCTTACTGCAATTTAATTTCGTTTTATTTTACCTCAATAAAATGAGGAATGCTTGTGTTGGATAAAAAGGAGTTCAAAACATTTTTGAGATACTTTTTTGCCGATGAAATTTTATTTTTGTATTTCAGTTGTTAAAGTGATTGAAAGACATAAAGACGATCAAGTGGTCAATGGCACCAAAATGTCTCAGAATATGTTAGTTCCTGGATTTGAAGGGGTTTAAAGTTTTTTTTTTTTTTTTGTTTTTTTTTTTTTTAGAAATTTGTAATCTGAATAAAATATAAATTTCTAGGAAAAAATTTGAACATTGATCTATAGGATCAAATAAACTAACTGTTTTAAATTCATAAAATTAAACAGTATTGATTGACAAGCTTTTCTTATGCATTAGATTTTCGAAAAAAAAAATGAACAATACTCATTAGTTTACTTGTTTGAAATACTTAAATATTTAGGCGTATTTTATCTTAATTGATTTCCATGAAATGATAACTATATAAAGTACGTGCTATAATTATCATATTAATTTGTTAGTTTTATTGTTTTCGCAAAAATATTCAAATGATTTGAGACATAAATAAATTTCTAAGAATTTCCATATTAATCATACGTCCCCTGGGTAAATTCTTAGCATTAGAGTGGCTCAATTGACAAACAAATGCAAAACGACTTTTGGATCACCCCTTGACAATGAAATTTAAACTAGGTGATATTCTAACTTTTCTGTAGAAATTTTTCTGTACCTTACTCAAATCTTACAAAGTTCATTTCTAGGGGACATTCAAAGAAACTATTTTTTTTTGCCAAAATGCGCATTAATTTAATTTTGTGATTTTCATTCATATTTTATTGTTTAATTGCTTTTATTTTATTTGTTCAGTTTAATTCTATTTAGTTTCTTTTGTTTTAAATAATTACAAAAAGTTGATTTTATTATAATTATTATTAGTTTTTCTACATCTACATATAAGCGAAATAATTTAAATAAAAGATTCATATCAACCCTTTATAGAACAAAAAAAATTAATTAAAAATTCATATGATATCGTATATTTTATATTCACATTACAGTAGACCTTGTTATAAAAATAGCTCGAGTTAATTTAGAATTTCTAATTTATTTTTATTTGTCCTATTATTGGTAGAATTTATTTATGAGTGCAAACGAATATCAATTTTATGTCAATTTATATTAAATGAAAACACTGTGCAAGATCAAAAAATAAATTAAATAAGAAATTATTGAAAACTTTGATATAAAAATAAGAAATTTTTGCAAAAAGTAAGAAATTTTTGAAAAATTTCTTTTAAAAAATAAGAAATTTTTGAAAAATTTCCTTAAAAAATAAGAAATTTAAGAAAAATTTCCTGTTAAAATAAGAATTTTTTAAAAATTTCCTATAAAAATAAGGAATTTTTAGAAAAATTTCCTATAGAAATAAAGAATTTTTGAAAAATTTCCTACAAAAATAAGAAATTTTTGAATAACTTCCTATAAAAAGAGGAAATTTTTGAAAAAATTCCTATAAAAATAGGAAATTTAAATAAAAATTAGAAATTTTAGAAAATTTGTATATAAATATAAAAAATTTTAGAAAATTTTTATATAAATATAAGAAATTTTAGAAAATTTTTATATAAATATAAGAAATTTTCCTCTAAAAATAAGAAATTTGTTAAAAATTTCCTGTTAAAATAAGATTTTTTTTTTTTAAATTTCCTATAAAAATAAGAATTTTTTGAATATTTTCCTATAAAAATAAGAAATTTTTGAAAAATTTCCTGTTAAAAAAAGAATTTTTTAAAAATTTCCTATAAAAATAGCGAGATTATGAAAAATTTCCTATAAAAATAAGAGATTTTTTAAAAATTTCCTATAAAAATAAGAAATTTTTGAAACAAAATTCCTACAAAATAAGAAATTTTTGAAAAATTTTCTATAGAAGTAAGAAATTTTTGAAAAATTTTCTATAAAAATATGAAATGTTTGAAAAATTTCCTATAAAAATAAGAAATTTTTTGAAAAATTTCTTAAAAAATAAAAAATTTTTGAAAAATTTCCTACAAAAAAGGAAATTTTGAAAAATTTCCTACAAAAAAGGAAATTTTGAAAAATTTCCTATAAAAATAAGAAATTTTTGAAAAATTTCCTACAAAAAAGGAAATTTTGAAAAATTTTCTATAAAAATAAGAAATTTTTAAAAATTTTCCTATTAAAAAAAATAAATTTTTGAAAAATTTTCTATAAAAAATAAAAAATTTTAAAAATTTCCTATAATAATGAGAAATTTTTGAAAAATGTTCTATAAAAAAAGTAGTTTTTTAAAAAAAATCCTATAAAAATTTTAAAAAATTTAATCATAAATAACAAATTTTTGAAAAAATTCCTATAAAAATGGTAAATTTTGCTATCAAAATAGTAAATTTTGCTATAAAAATAGTAAATTTTGACATAAAGATATGAAATTTTGCTATAAAATATGAAGTTTTCCTATAAAAATAAGAAATATTTAAAAAATTTACTATAAAAATATGAAATTTTTGAAAAATATCCTTTAAAAATAAGAAATTTTTGAAGAATTTTTCATAAAAATAAGAAAAAAAAAATTTTGCTATCAAAAAAAAAAAAATTTTAAAAATCTCTTATAAAAAATTTTTGAAAAATTTCCTATAAATATAAGAAATTTTTGAAAAATTTCCGATAAAAATAAGAAATTTAAATAAAAATTTCAAGAAAAATAAGAAATTTTAGAAAATGTTTATATAAATATACGAAATTTTTTTAAAATTTCCTAGAAAAATAACAAATTTTAGAAAAATTTCTTATAAAAGTAAAAAATTTTTTTAGAAAAATAAGAAATTTTTTAAAAAAATCCTAGAAAAATATGAAATTTTTTAAAAATTTTCTACAAAAGTAAGAAATTTTTGAAAAATTTCCTATTAAAATAAGAAATTTTTGAAATTCTTTTTTATAAAAATAAAAAAATTTACTATGAAAAATTTACTAAGAAAATAAGAAATTTTTGAAAAATTTTCTGTAGTAATAAGAATTTTTTGAAAAATTTCCCACAGAAATAAGAAACTTTTTAAAAATTTGCTATAAAAATAAGAATATTTTGAAATATAAAAAAATAAAAAATTTAAATATCCTATAAAAATAAGAAATTTTTGAAAATTTACAATAAAAATAAGAAACTTTTGAAAAATTTCCTATAAAAAAAAGAAGTTTTTGAAAAATTTCATATAAAAATAAGAAATTTTTGAAAAATTTCTTATCAAAAAGGGAAATTTTTGAAAAATTTCCTATAAAATTAAGAAATTTTTCAAAATTTTCTTATAAAAATTAGAAATTTTTGAAAAATTTCCTATAGAATAAGAAATTTTTAAAAAAAATTCCTATAAGATTAAGAAATTTTTGAAAAATTTCCTATAAGAATAAGAAATTTTTGAAAAATTTCCTATAAGACAAAGAAATTTTTGAAAAATTTCCTATAAGACAAAGAAATTTTTGAAAAATTTCCTATAAAAATAAAAAATTTTTGAAAAATTTTATATAAAAATTATAAATTTTTAAAAAAATTTCTATTAAAATAGGAAAGTTTGGAAAAATTTCCTATACAAGTAAAAAATTTTTTAAAAAATTTGTCTATAAAGAGAAAAATTGTTTGAATTTTTATGCAAAATTTTTGAAAATTTTCTTTATATTATATAAATTTTTTGTGCAAGGAAATTTTTGAATTTTCAACAAATTTGCTATTTATTATCATTTGTTTAGCTTCCATAATTGTTCGTAATTATGACGTAGTTCTTTCACTCAAATCTCTCATGGGAAGTTGAAAAAGTTTTTGTAATTTTAATTATTTATACACTAATGATTTAATATGGAACTAAGTCGAATTCTGAGAAATTAACCACTTCCTACTGAAGACCAAAAAGTGTAGGTCATATGAAAAGATTAGAAACTTTAAGACCAGAATTTTTAAATAATAAAAACTACAGTAAAAAAATGTTTATAGTTTAAAAAAATAATTTAACACTAACCTTAACATACAAAACATGCCCTTCATTTCTTATAAAATATTTTTTTTTAAATATTGATCAAATGGTTTCAAAAGAATTCATTCATTCTAATTAGTAAGTGCACGATTACATTCTTTTGAACATTTTTTAGAGTAATTTACAATATCTAAGTATATCAAAAACTAATTGTTTGTATTTAGAATAAAAATTCAAGAATCTACTAAATATGGGCGGTTTGTTGTGTTGGGGTTTCTTTCTGTAGCCAACCCGACAGTCAGAGTAATAACTAAATAATATGATTGTGCTGACTGACTACCTTATACAAGTTTGATGTAGATAAATTCTCACTTTTTAAATATGATATATATTTGTCGTCGTTATTACAAGTATCTGTAGTAGTCAGAAGTATCTATTTAATGATGATGTATCTATGTATCTATTCTCAATTCTCAGTTTTTGCGTCTATTGTTAACACGATTATATTAACTATATTTATATTATTATTGTTGTATGTTTGTGGAAAAAAGTTGTTCTAAAAATAAACATTCTAATTTAAATTTTTAATTGCAAACATTTTTTTTTGCTTTCATACAAACACGTATTTACATTCATATTTGGAGATACACTACTGTGCATCTATCTACGACACTCGGATCTCATAGTATCCAACAATTTCGCTTCAGGTTTGTAAATGTTGTTGAGTTTGTGAAATTCAAACAAACATTTTTATAAACATTATATACATACATATGTATGTATGTGCGGCTATATTGGGTTTGTTTCGATGTTTGTAATGATAAACTTAATTCAATTCCTAGATACAAATGTTATTTTTATAGCAAATTTAAAAAAAAAAAAATTTTATTTTTATAGGAAATTTTTCAAAAATTCTATATTTTTTAGCAAATTTTTCAAAAATTTCCTATTTTTATAGGAAATTTTTTCAAAAATTTCTTATTTTTATGGGAAATTATTCTAATCTTTCTTATTTTTATAGGAAATTTATCAAAAATTTCTTATTTTTATAAGAAATTTTTCAAAAATTTCTTATTTTTATAAGAAATTTTTCAAAAATTTCTTATTTTTATAAGAAATTTTTCAAAAATTTCTTATTTTTATAAGAAATTTTTCAAAAATTTCTTATTCTTATAAGAAATTTTTTAAAAATTTCTTATTTTTATAAGAAATTTTTCAAAAATTTTTTAATTTTTATGAGAAATTTTTCAAAAATTTCTTATTTTTATAAGAAATTTTTCAAAAATTTCTTATTTTTGTAAGAAATTTTTCAAAAATTTCTAATTTTTATAAGAAATTTTTCAAAAATTTCTTATTTTTATAAGAAATTTTTCAAAAATTTCTTATTTTTATAAGAAATTTTTAAAAAATTTCTTATTTTAATAAGAAATTTTTCAAAAATTTCTTATTTTTATAAGAAATTTTTTAAAAATTTCTTATTATTTCTTATTTTTATAAGAAATTTTTCAAAAATTTCTTATTTTTATAACAAATTTTTCAAAAATTTCTTATTTTTATAAGAAATTTTTCAAAAATTTCTTATTTTTATAAGAAATTTTTCAAAAATTTCTTATTTTTGTAAGAAATTTTTCAAAAATATCTTATTTTTATAAGAAATTTTTCAAAAATTTCTTATTTTTATAAGAAATTTTTCAAAAATTTCTTATTTTTATAAGAAATTTTTCAAAAATTTCTTAATTTTGTAAGAAAATTTTCAAAAATTTCTTTTTTTATAAGAAATTTTTCAAAAATTTCTTATTTTTATAAAAAAATTTTCAAAAATTTCTTATTTTTATGGGAAATTATTCTAATCTTTCTTATTTTTATAGGAAATTTATCAAAAATTTCTTATTTTTATAAGAAATTTTTCAAAAATTTCTTATTTTTATAAGAAATTTTTCAAAAATTTCTTATTTTTATAAGAAATTTTTCAAAAATTTCTTATTTTTATAAGAAATTTTTCAAAAATTTCTTATTTTTATAAGAAATTTTTCAAAAATTTCTTATTTTTATAAGAAATTTTTCAAAAATTTCTTATTCTTATAAGAAATTTTTTAAAAATTTCTTATTTTTATAAGAAATTTTTCAAAAATTTCTTATTTTTAAAGGAAATTTTTCAAAAATTTCTTATTTTTATAAGAAATTTTTCAAAAATTTCTTATTTTTATAAGAAATTTTTCAATAATTTCTTATTTTTATAAGAAATATTTAAAAAATTTCTTATTTTTATAAGAAATTTTTCAAAAATTTCTTATTTTTATAAGAAATTTTTAAAAAAATTTCTTATTTTTATAAGAAATTTTTTAAAAATTTATAAGAAAATTTAAAAAAATATCTTATTTTTATAGGAAATTTTTTAAAAATTTCTTATTTTTAAAGGAAACTTTTTAAAAGTATAGGAAATTTTCCAAAATTTTTTTACTTTTATAGGATATTTTTTAAAAACATCTAATTTGTATAGGAAATTTTTCAAAAATTTCTTATTTTTATAGGAAATTTTTAAAAATTTCATATTTTTATAGGAAACTTTTCAAAAATTTCTTATTTTTATTGGAAACGTTTCAACGTCTTATTTTTATAAGTAATTTTTCAAAAATTTCTAATTTGTATAGGATATTTTTCAAAAATTTATTATTTTTGTAAACAAATTTTCAAAAATTATTATTTGTATAGGAAAATTTAAAAAATTTCTTATTTTTTAAGGAAATTTTTCAAAAATTTATTTTTTTTTTAGGAAAATTTTCAAAAATTTATTATTTTTATATGAAACTTTTCAAAAGTTTCTTATTTTATAGGAAATTTCATATTTTTATAAGAAATTTTTCAAAAATTTCTTATTTTTATAAGAAATTTTTCAAAAATTTCTTATTTTTATAAGAAATTTTTCAAAAATTTCTTATTTTTATAAGAAATTAATCGAAAATTTCTTATTTTTATAAGAAGTTTTTCAAAAATTTTTTAATTTTTATAAGAAATTTTTCAAAAATTTTTTAATTTTTATGAGAAATTTTTCAAAAATTTCTTATTTTTATAAGAAATTTTTCAAAAATTTCTTATTTTTGTAAGAAATTTTTCAAAAATTTCTAATTTTTATAAGAAATTTTTCAAAAATTTCTTATTTTTATAAGAAATTTTTCAAAAATTTCTTATTTTTATAAGAAATTTTTAAAAAATTTCTTATTTTAATAAGAAATTTTTTAAAAATTTCTTATTTTTATAAGAAATTTTTTAAAAATTTCTTATTATTTCTTATTTTTATAAGAAATTTTTCAAAAATTTCTTATTTTTATAACAAATTTTTCAAAAATTTCTTATTTTTATAAGAAATTTTTCAAAAATTTCTTATTTTTGTAAGAAATTTTTCAAAAATATCTTATTTTTATAAGAAATTTTTCAAAAATTTCTTATTTTTATAAGAAATTTTTCAAAAATTTCTTATTTTTATAAGAAATTTTTCAAAAATTTCTTAATTTTGTAAGAAAATTTTCAAAAATTTCTTTTTTTATAAGAAATTTTTCAAAAATTTCTTATTTTTATAAAAAATTTTTCAAAAATTTCTTATTTTTATGGGAAATTATTCTAATCTTTCTTATTTTTATAGGAAATTTATCAAAAATTTCTTATTTTTATAAGAAATTTTTCAAAAATTTCTTATTTTTACAAGAAATTTTTCAAAAATTTCTTATTTTTATAAGAAATTTTTCAAAAATTTCTTATTTTTATAAGAAATTTTTCAAAAATTTCTTATTTTTATAAGAAATTTTTCAAAAATTTCTTATTCTTATAAGAAATTTTTTAAAAATTTCTTATTTTTATAAGAAATTTTTCAAAAATTTCTTATTTTTAAAGGAAATTTTTCAAAAATTTCTTATTTTTATAAGAAATTTTTCAAAAATTTCTTATTTTTATAAGAAATTTTTCAATAATTTCTTATTTTTATAAGAAATATTTAAAAAATTTCTTATTTTTATAAGAAATTTTTCAAAAATTTCTTATTTTTATAAGAAATTTTTAAAAAAATTTCTTATTTTTATAAGAAATTTTTTAAAAATTTATAAGAAAATTTAAAAAAATATCTTATTTTTATAGGAAATTTTTTAAAAATTTCTTATTTTTAAAGGAAACTTTTTAAAAGTATAGGAAATTTTCCAAAATTTTTTTACTTTTATAGGATATTTTTTAAAAACATCTAATTTGTATAGGAAATTTTTCAAAAATTTCTTATTTTTATAGGAAATTTTTAAAAATTTCATATTTTTATAGGAAACTTTTCAAAAATTTCTTATTTTTATTGGAAACGTTTCAACGTCTTATTTTTATAAGTAATTTTTCAAAAATTTCTAATTTGTATAGGATATTTTTCAAAAATTTATTATTTTTGTAAACAAATTTTCAAAAATTATTATTTGTATAGGAAAATTTAAAAAATTTCTTATTTTTTAAGGAAATTTTTCAAAAATTTATTTTTTTTTTAGGAAAATTTTCAAAAATTTATTATTTTTATATGAAACTTTTCAAAAGTTTCTTATTTTTATAGGAAATTTTTTAAAAAATATAGAAAATTAAAATTTTTTTTATTTTTATAGGAAATTTTTCAAAAATTTCTTATTTTTTTATGAACTTTTTCAAAAATTTCTTATTTATATAGGAAATTTTTCAAAAATTTAAAAAAAAATTTCTTACTTTTATAGGAAATTTTTCAAAAAATTTCTTACTTTTGTAGGAAATTTTTCAAAAATTTCTTACTTTTATAAAAAATTTCTTATTTTTATAGGAAATTTTTCAAAAAAATTTTATTTTTTTATTAAATTTTTCAAAAGTTTCTTATTTTTATATGAAACTTTTCAAAAGTTTCTTATTTTTATAGGAAATTTTTCAAAAATTGCTTACTTTTGTAGGAAATTTTTCAAAAATTTCTTATTTTTATACGAAGTTTTTCAAATTTTTTTTTTTTTATTAAATTTTTCAAAAATTTCTCGCCATATAACTTTACAATAACGTATTTTTGTTGTTTTGCTTAAGTTATTATAATTATTATGATTTATTGTCAGTGGTTCAGTCATAAAAAAAAAGTGGATGAAAATCTATAGAGCGGGAGCGGCTACCAGATAATTACTAGCAGTAGCAAAAAATGAAAAAGGTGTTCTAAAGATAATTATCAATTTAATTGTGGAATTATTTAATTTGCCATGTATTTTCACACTTGTTAACAAGAGATTAGCATTAGAAGTTAATAAAAATATTTTTGTAATTATTAGAGACAAAAAGATTATTAAAAAATTAAAAAGCAATATCAAATTAAATGGAGTTAGATTAAAAAAAAAATAAAAGTTGGTCAAAACTAAAAAATATTTTTTAAGTAAATTTTGCATATAAAATTTTGAATGCTAGATAACAATTGAATAAAATGAAATTAATTCCCTAAGATCCTTTTTGAAGTAAATTTTAGGTGTTTTTTTAAGTGTTTGTAAAGAATTATATTCCTCAGAAAGTATATATTATTTAAGTAACCGGACTTCACTTTACTAAATTGAAAGACATCACAACTTTGTAAGACTTTATTCTCAGTTTAAAATTAGACATTTTCTAATTCTTCCACTATGACCAAATTTGCAAAACTTTTCGCCCCCAAACGTATGAGTAATATTTTCAAGATATTGACATATTGCGTATGAGTAACGTAAAGTAACTTACGCATGAATCTCCTCATAGATTAAAATGTGTTTCCGGTGTTAAATTTTCTAAAGCAAATGTTTTGACAAAATTTTATAAACTACAATAATTCTGAGAAACTGATATAAAAATTCTTTGACCTCTAACCAGCTTAGCTACAAACTGGCGATATTTGCCAAGGTTTCAAATTCAAAATTATTATTTTTGTATTGTATATGAAATATGTTCAGGGGCATAGAAGAAAATAAATTAAATTCAAGGTTTTAAAATTCGAAGGTTGCCCCTTCTTCTCCGTGTCAAAGTTTAAAATTTCGATTTTTGATTTTTCATTGAAAATCATAGAATTTTGAAAATTTTGTAGCGAATTTTTATAAAAATATGTAAACGTATTATTGTAGACCAATAGACTTAGAATCACTTTCTGCGTCGATTTAGCGATGTCAGTCCGTCCGTCCGTCTGGATGGCCGGCTGACTGGCTGGACCCCCATATAAACCTTGTAGTCAAAGTACAGGTCGCAATTTATAGCGGGACCATGACTATTGAAATTTTATCAAAATCCGTCCATTATTGACGGTAGGCCCACTTCCCGGAATCGATATCAATATCAATATTTTTTTTATCAAATTTAAAGCAAATACTGCTTATATAAACCACGTTCATTGTACTAAATTTTCCACATTTGACCATAGCTCCCATACAAACTATTCTATCAAAACGCACCAAATGAGACAAAATTCACTAAAACGCTCGTAAATCTAAAGATAGTGGCAGTTTCAAGTCTATTTTGTGGGTACATAATTCCGGTAGAAAATGTAAACAGGTTGCTAAATTTCAAGAAAATCGGTCCACATTTGAATCTAGCTCTCATATGGAAACAGCTGAGATTGACCCATTTAAGGAAAAATCTGTGATCACTAAAAAATATTTCATAATTCTTACTAAAACCCAATTTTTTGAAAATTTTTATATGAAAACATAAAACTTTGATTTTCTTGGAAACTAAAAGAAATAGAGTCATTTAGGGAAAAATCTGTGATCACTAAAAAAAAATCAAAATTCGTACTAAAGACCAATTTTTTGAAAATTTTGATATGAAAATATAAAACTTTGATCTTTTTGAAAACTAGAAGAGAAAGAGCCATTTAGGGCTCTCTAGATTAAAATGTGTTTCCGGTGTTAAATTTTCTAAAGCAAATGTTTTGACAAAATTTTATAAACTACAATAATTCTGAGAAACTGATATAAAAATTCTTTGACCTCTAACCAGCTTAGCTACAAACTGGCGATATTTGCCAAGGTTTCAAATTCAAAATTATTATTTTTGTATTGTATATGAAATATGTTCAGGGGCATAGAAGAAAATAAATTAAATTCAAGGTTTTAAAATTCGAAGGTTGCCCTTTCTTCTCCGTGTCAAAGTTTAAAATTTCGATTTTTGATTTTTCATTGAAAAATCATAAAATTTTGAAAATTTTGTAGCGAATTTTTATAAAAATATGTAAACGTATTATTGTAGACCAATAGACTTAGAATCACTTTCTGCGTCGATTTAGCGATGTCAGTCCGTCCGTCCGTCTGGATGGCCGGCTGACTGGCTGGACCCCCATATAAACCTTGTAGTCAAAGTACAGGTCGCAATTTATAGCGGGACCATGACTATTGAAATTTTATCAAAATCCGTCCATTATTGACGGTAGGCCCACTTCCCGGAATCGATATCAATATCAATATTTTTTTTATCAAATTTAAAGCAAATACTGCTTATATAAACCACGTTCATTGTACTAAATTTTCCACATTTGACCATAGCTCCCATACAAACTATTCTATCAAAACGCACCAAATGAGACAAAATTCACTAAAACGCTCGTAAATCTAAAGATAGTGGCAGTTTTAAGTCTATTTTGTGGGTACATAATTCCGGTAGAAAATGTAAACAGGTTGCTAAATTTCAAGAAAATCGGTCCACATTTGAATCTAGCTCTCATATGGAAACAGCTGAGATTGACCCATTTAAGGAAAAATCTGTGATCACTAAAAAATATTTCATAATTCTTACTAAAACCCAATTTTTTGAAAATTTTTATATGAAAACATAAAACTTTGATTTTCTTGGAAACTAAAAGAAATAGAGTCATTTAGGGAAAAATCTGTGATCACTAAAAAAAAAATCAAAATTCGTACTAAAGACCAATTTTTTGAAAATTTTGATATGAAAATATAAAACTTTGATCTTCTTGAAAACTAGAAGAGAAAGAGCCATTTAGGGTTCTCTAAAAATATTTCATAATTCGTACTTAATCCCACTAACATCCCAATTTTTTGAAATTTTTTTTATGACAACATAAAACTCTGATTTTCTTGGAAACTAGAAGAGATAGACCAGTTTGGACAAAAATCTGTGATCACTAAATAATTTTCAAAATTCGTACTAAAACCCAATTTTTGTAATTTTTATATGAAAACGTAAAACTTTGATTTTCTTGGAAACTAGAAGAGACAGAGCAATTTGGGCAAAAATCTGTGATCACTAAAAAATATTTCATAATTCGAACTACAACCCAATTTTTTAAAAAATTTTTATGTGTAAACATAAAAGTTTGATTTTCTTGGAAACTAGAAGAGCTAGAGTCATTTAGCAAAAAATCTGTGATCACTTAAAAAAATTCAAAATTAGTACTAAAACGAATTTTTTTTTTAATTTTTATATGAAAACATAAATCTTTGATTTTCTTGGAATCTACCTAGAAGAGATAGAGCCATATGGTGACAAATCGGTGATCACTAAAAAAAATTCCAAAATTCGCATTAAAACTCAATTTTTTGAAAATTTTGATATGGAAACATAAAAGTTTGATTTTCTTGGGAACTAGAAGAGCTAGAGTCATTTAGCAAAAAATCTGTGATCACTTAAAAAAATTCAAAATTAGTACTAAAACTAATTTTTTAAAATTTTTATATGAAAACATAAATCTTTGATTTTCTTGGAATCTACCTAGAAGAGATAGAGCCATATGGTGACAAATCGGTGATCACTAAAAAAAAATTCCAAAATTCGCATTAAAACTCAATTTTTTGAAAATTTTGATATGGAAACATAAAACTTTGATTTTCTTGAAAACTACCTAGAAGAGATATAGCCATATGGGGAAAAATCTGTGTTCACTAAAAAATATTTCATAATTCTTACCAAAACCCAATTTTTTGAAAATTTTTATATGAAAACATAAAACTTTGATTTTCTTGGAAACTAAAAGAAATAGAGCCATTTGGGGAAAAATCTGTGATCATTAAAAAAAATTCCAAAATTCGCATTAAAACTCAATTTTTTGAAAATTTTGATATGGAAACATAAAACTTTGATTTTCTTGAAAACTACCTAGAAGAGATAGAGCCATATGGGGAAAAATTTGTGTTCACTAAAAAAAATTTCAAAATTCGTACTAAACCCCAATTTTTTGAAAATTTTGATATGTAAACATAAAACTTTGATTTTCTCGGAAACTAGAAGAAATAGAGCCATTTAGGGAAAAATCTGTGATCACTAAAAAAAATTCAAAAATTCGCATTAAAACTCATTTTTTTGAAAATTTTGATATGGAAACATAAAACTTTGATTTTCTTGAAAACTACCTAGAAGAGATAGAGCCATTGGGGAAAAATCGGTGTTCACTAAAAAAAATTTCAAAATTCGTACTAAACCCAAATTTTTGAAAATTTTGATATGAAAACATAAAACTTTGATTTTCTCGGAAACTAGAAGAAATAGAGCCATTTAGGGAAAAATCTGTGATCACTAAAAAAAATTTCAAAATTCGTACTAAAACCGAATTTTTTGAAAATTTTGATATGAAAATATAAAACTTTGATCTTCTTGTAAACTAGAAGAGATAGAGCCATTTGGGCAGAAATCTGTGGTCACTAAAAAAAATTTTCAAAATTCGTACTAAACCCCATTTTTTTAAAAATTGGGTCCCATATGAATTGAGGCATGTCGGAAATGATACAAAAAACTAGATAAATCAATGCCGTAGTCGAATAATAACGATGTAAAGGAAGTTATCTGTATTTTGTGGGATAAAAATGGTGTTTTTCATTATGAGCTGTTGAAATCAGGTCTTACGATCGCATCGAAGACAATTGATTCGTTTAAATGCAATCAAAGAAAAACGAACGGAATATCCTACCTGACACGAGGTCATAATCTTCTATCGTGACAAAGCTCGGTCGCATGTTGCAGGATCGGTCAAAAACTATTTCGAAAAGAGTGGATATAGAAAAATTTTGATACAATTTTTCATATGATAAATTTTGGTACATAGAAATTTTTTATTGAAGCTTTTTATATAAAAAATTTTAAGTATAGGGTACTACGAAATAATAATCCGATGAAAAACAAGTAAGAAAGTGCTATAGTCGGTCAAGCCCGACCATACCATACCCTTTTCCACTAAGGTCAAAAGTGTTATTTTTTCTGTATAAAGAGAAATATTTGCTAAATTTTGCCATCATACAAACATTTTCTCAAAACGTATATATTTAAGCTGCTTCCGACATTTGGACTTATATGAGAGCTAGGGTCAAATGTGGACCGATTATCTCAAATTGATTACAGTTGTTACACAAATTATGTATGTAAAAAATAAACTTAAAATTCCTATTATCTTCAGATTTACGAGCGTTTTAGTGATTTTTGTCTCATTTAGTGCGTTTTTAAAGAAAAGTTTGTATGGGAGCTATGGTCAAATGTGGATCGATTTTAACGAAATTTGGTACAGTGATTTTGGTTGACATAATCAGTATTTGATTTAAATTTCATGAAAAAATATTGATATTTGTGGCCAATATATCAATTCCGGGAAGTGGGACCTATGGGAGGTACCATAAATAATGGACCGATTTTAACTTATTTCAATAGCCATGGTCCCATTATCAAAAAAATGATCTGTGCCACATTTTATCAAATTATCTTTAGAATTGCGACCTGTAGTTTGATTACAAGGTTTACATTGGGGTCCAGCCAGCCAGCCAGACGGACGGACATCGCTAAATCGACTCAGAAAGTGATTCTAAGCCTATTGGTGTACTAAAAGGTGGGTCTAAGACAAATATTTCCATGCGTTACATACATCAGCACAAACTTATAATACCCTTTCCAATTATGGTGGTGAAGGGTATAAATACTTCAGCTTTTGGTTGGTTAACCGTTGGCGAGATAAAAACTTTGAGTCCCAGCCGATGAGCTATAGATTCTTATCGATTTTGGATAGCATAGGAAATATTTGTGCTTCATTCAAATACAATAGTAGCAGGTTTGTAAATCTGTATTCCGGAGAGGCAGTTTGGGGTTAGCCGAAGATTTTTTGCAAAATTTATACTTGTACAAACTTGACATGAACAGTCATTCAAAAATTTGTTAAGCAACTAAGGAAGTGGTCGAAACATATATCAAGAATTATTTTACCTATATTTCATAATCGAAACAAAAAATTTAGTTCTAGATAAACAAATTTTTTTTTAAAGAAAAAAATAGATTGTCATTAAAAATGTTTAATTTTAGTTTGCAGTCACAATAAATTAAATTCTATATTTTATTGTTTTTGTAAGATATTGTGTGAAAATTTAATGGAACTTCATTAACATTTTATAATTAACTTTTATTGTTTATTGTTAATTCTTGCTAATAAATTCTAGAATTTCTATCATCATAAAATTGTCTATAAATTTTATTGTATATGAAATATTTATTGTAGCATATAACGATAAAATTTAATTTTTTTTAAAATCGGTTATTATGAATAAATAAAAAGTATTTCAGACTTTTAGTTGAATATATCAACACCCTATAACAGGTAGTTAAAGGAAAGAAAATTTTATTATGTAGGTCGTTTTGAGAGCTATACGTGTTGTGACAAATAAATTTTTGGTAAACCCCAAAAATATGTTATATTATACTCTGTAATTATTTGCGCTTTTATCTTCCTAAATCTAAGACTGAAAAGAACAATTTCAAACTAATTTTTGTAACAGTTAATTTTTTAATCTTATCAAAATCTTAAAATCAAATATGAAATAAATTAATACATTTTTTTTTGAAAACGTGTTACCTTTCGTTGTGGATTTTTTTTCTTTTGATTTGAAATATTTAAATTCTTGTTGTTATTTTTATTATATATTTTTTTTATTATTATACTACGTCTAAAATCAAATCAAGTTTTTATTTTTCTCATTCGCTTTTTTTCTATCGTCATTAGAAGAGTCTTAGAAAACAAGTTTTACTATATATATACAATTTTTGTTGTGGTTCACTTTAGATGTTTTAAATAAACCTACAAAATCTTAAATCTTGGCATCTGGGCAAACGAGAGAGTCAGTCAGTTGACGACTTAAGAGTTGATAGTTCTGCTGCTAATTTTGCCTTAAATTTGTCTGAGTTTAGGTCTTAGTTTAGGAGTTTTGTTTAAGTGTTGCCGAAAAGTTTCTTGGGGAACTTTTTAGCTTATTTTAAAAATTGTGTAGTTATTGCGATTTTATTAGAATTTCTACTAAATCTGTAATATTTTTGTTTTCGATGCTCGATTTTATGTCTTAAACTGAAACCCCTGAATAAATCTCAGATTTCTGTCTAATGTATATGTGTTTGTCTTAGACTTTTTCTGTTGTTAAGGCTCTCTCTAGAGCAACATTGGCTATTATTTTCGGGGCAGGGGAATAACAACAATTTAAATTAACAAGCAAACTTTTTCTTTACTCTTACTCAAAACCAGGAGCAGGCAGTCCATACCACCAGGAGCCGATGATTTTTTTAAATTTTCGTAAATACCACGATCATTAATAAAATTCGCGAAAATGAGTATTAAAATCATTCAGTTGGAATTTGGATCTTAACAGAGTTGGTTGGTGCCGCTTTGTTAAAGAAACGACAAAAACAAAATAGACAAGAAACAAATCAAAATCCAATTTATAGCAACAAAATACATGGTTCGAGAGAATAAAGAAATATAATCTCGAACATTGTTGCCACGACACTATTATTTTTGTAAACATTGGGGATATTTTTGTAAATATTGGGAATGTTTTTAAAAACAGAAATAAATTCTAATAATAAACTATTTTAGATTTTTATATTTTTTTAGACATTTTAGATCCAAAAACTTTTTTATAAATAAAATGTTTTATAATAATATTTTCTTTGAAAAATTGATCGATAAAAATTATATTTTATAGAAAATTTTTCGATAAAAATATTTTTATATCAAAAAATTTTCAAATCTTTTATAGAAAAATTTTTGATAACAAATTTTCTATAGAAAAACTTTTGATGAAAAAATTTTCTATAGAAAAATTTTTGATAAAAAATTTTTTTTTTTAGAAAAATGTTTAATAATAATTTTTCTTTGGAAAATTGTTTGATAAAAATTTTTCGATAAAAATATTTTTATATAAAAAAATTTTCATATCTTTTATAGAAAAATTTTCTTTACTCTTACTCAAAACCAGATATTTTTTAAATTGTTTATAGAAAAATTTTTGATAAAAAAATTTTCTATAGCAAAATTTTTAATAAAAAAATTTTCTATAAAAAAATTGTTTATAAAAACATTTCTATAAAAAAATGTTGATAAAAAAATTTTCTATAGAAAAGTTTTTGTTAAAAATATTTAAAAAAAAATGGAGTAGAAAACTTTTTGTTTTTAAAACGTTAAAACTACACATTGAACAAAAAATACCTTTTTTAGTTCAAAGTATAAAAAACGGCAACTCTGCCGACTATTTCTTTTTTCTGTTCTCATTGCGCCGACCCGTGCTCAAAACCCAAACAAAAATGCATACTAAACTAACAAAACATATAGCAAATACAATCTTAGTGCACATTCTCATTTTAACACTCTACATTTGGTCAACGTTGCTCTGAGTGCTTAATCTTTATATATAATAACAACAACATACATTGTAAAGTGTTATTGTTATATATTCCTCTGCCATAAAAATATTGTCCAACGTTGCTCTAAAGCAGGGGTGCCCAATAGTACCTAATGGAAAAGCAAACACCAAAACCAATAGTATTTCGTAGCGCTTTTACATAAACTAATGGGTACCAAGCGCATAGGGCTTGGGCACCCTTGCGCTAGAGTAATAAGAAGACTGTGTTATACTCAGACTTTGAGAATTTCGAATAAATATATACAAATTCTGACCGATTCTTTGTCAAATACTCTGATTTCTATCTTATATTAAGATTTTTGGCTGCCTGATTTTTGGTATAACTTCTACTGCCACTTAACTTCTGTCTGATACTCCGACTTCAGTCTGATTTATGTCACTTATCGATCCTCGTCTCAGACCCTTGTTCAGCCCATTTTTATGTGATAATGACATTTCTGTCTAACACTCAGAATTTTAAGTGATAATGATCTTTGGCAAAATTGTTGCGCATGAGCCAACGAAGGTTTCAAAATTGAAAATTACTGAAACCTGAAAATTACTTCAAATGTATTAAACCGTAAATTGTGCATTTAATCAAGTTATGATCAAATTGGAATTGATCAGGTTATGATCAAATTGGAATTGATCATGTTATGATCAAATTGGAATGACAAATTTCCGATAGATAGCGCCACTAAAATTAAGATATGCTGGGTGAAAGCTCTAGGCGAGTAGATTCAAAAACTATATTCAGTATATGCAGTTGTTTCTCAGCAAAAATTTGACAGCGGGTGGGCTGTAGTAGAAACTGATATGAAGTCAAAAGGTCTTTGAAGCTCCGTAGGGGCCATTTCGGCTCTTGGGGAGTAAATTTTAAAATGTACAAAAATTTTACAGGATGTGGAATTTAGTAAAAAATACTTTGAAGCTCTTTAGGTGCCATTTCGGACAGACCTAAATGGGGTTGCGACATACGGGTTGAAACTCAAAAACTATATACAGTACAAGGCATAGGGGCAAACACTTAACGTTTGTGGTTTGAATTTGGAAGAATCATTTTATTTACATGCCCAACTTAATGTTGCCTTATCTATAGTCGGTAGCCCTAACTGTTTGTTTATTCATGTTCAAAATGAAAAAAAAAAAAATATTGAAATTAATAAAATATATATTTTTTTTAATAAATGAATTTGATTTTGTCTTAGACCCACCTTTTAGTATACCAATAGGCTTAGAATCACTTTCTGAGTCGATTTAACAATGTCAGTCCGTCCGTCTATCTGGACCCCCCATGTATACCATGTAATCAAAGTACAGGTCGCAATTCTAAAGATAATTTGATGAAATTTTGCACAGATAATTTTTTTGACAGTTCATTATTTATGGCAGCTCCCATAGGTCCTACTTCCCGGAATTGATATATTGGCCACAAATATCAATATTTTTTTCATGAAATTTAAAACAAATACTGCTTATGTAAACTTAAACACTGCACCAAATTTAGTTGAATTCGGTCCACATTTGACCATAGCTCCCATACAAATTCTTCTATCAAAACGCACTAAATGATACTAAAATCACTAAAACGCTCGTAAATCTGAACGCTAGTAAATCTGAAGGAATTTTAAGTTTATTTTTGCATACATAATTTTTGAAACAACTGTAATCAATTTGCCAAATTTCGAGATAATCGGTCCACATTTGACCCTAGCTCTCATATAAGTCCAAATGACTGAATATAGGTTTTTAGAAAATGTTTGTATGATGACAAAATTAAGCAAATATTTGTCTTTATACACGAAAAGAACACCTTTGACCTTAGTGGTGAAGGGTATCGTATGGTCGGCTTGACCGACTATAGCACTTTTCTGTTTTTGTCTCTCTTCAAATCAGATAGTTGTGTGGTGTCGTCTCTCTCTATCTGATATATCAGTTTATATGGTAAAATTTTTGTCTGATGTTCATATTTCCGTCTAATACTAAGAAATGCCAAGCCCTATACTAAAATTTTTGTCAGATGCTTACACTTTTGTCTGATGATCAGACATCTGTCTGAAGCAGAATAATACACAGACTTCTGTTTAGTTTTTATCTCTCTTCGTCTCAGAACATTGCACGGAGCTCTCACACTGATAAGAAATGCTGCCTGGTACTAAGCTTCCGTGTAATGTTCAGACGTTTATTTTGTTTGATACTCAAAATTGTGTCTAGAACTTAGATTTTTTAGGTGACACTCAGACTTTTACAGTCTGACTTCTGTCTTCAGACATCATTCCGATAATTTCTGACATTATCTTCTAATACTCAATTATAACCAATATCAATACTAATATTAATATTTATACCATAACTAATACTAATATCGATTTTTAGAGCTCTCTTAAATATTTAGACTTTTGTCAGACAATCATATTTCTGTCTGTTACTCAGAAATTTGTATGTTACTCACCCCTTTATATGATGTTATTTCTCTACCTTCCATCTGTTACTTAGACATCTATAGAATATTCTAGAATCTGTGTAATAATCAAATTACATACTAAGACATCTGACAGATTTTTACCTGATAGTATTATCTAACTCCCATCAAAGTGAAAATAGCTCTCATCTCTTCATATAAAAAATCCTTTTCGAAACTTTTCTATCAGATATTTGAAATTTCTTTTACTCTTATTCATATTTAATATATTCCACAAAATTATCTTTAGATTTTATGTCTTAAAGTTCAAGTGATGTTGTTGCGGCTGTAAATATATTTCTTTTATATATATATTTTTTTTTAATAATAAATAGCAATAGTTGTTGTTATTTTCTTGTTATTGGTGCCATAGAAGTACGAAGTATTTTGATATTATTATGTTCCAGCCTGTGGCAATGTTAAGCAAATGAGTTGTACAAAAAAAAAAAAAAAATATAAGTATATTCATACGAGTACAAGATACGAAAAAATATTATAATAACAACAACAACAACAAATAGCAACAGCAGCAGCAACAGTTGTAGTTGTAGTTACAACAAGCAGCAGCAGTCAAACGGCTAGCGACCACGATCAGCTGAAAAATGATACAAGAGCAACTACTTAATACTAGTAGTAGCAAAAGTTTTGGGTATAAAATGAAAAATTTTGGACCTTGTTACTAACGGAATGTTTACCATCATTCCGTAGCTTATAAACTTGAATTTGGATTTTTAAATTATATTAAGGTTTCTCTGTGATACTCAGATTTCAGGCCGATATAAAGACTTCTTTCTGATATGAATCTTCTAAACGATATTCATGTTTTTATCTCGTAGTCAAAATAACACAATAATACTTACACTACATAATTATTACTTATACTAATATTAATACAAGTACTAATTCTTGGACTTATGTATAATATTCAGATTCCTTCGGACAATCATATTTCTATCTGATATCAATGCTTTTCAATATTGTCTTCCTAGGATTTCTTTCAGATACCAATATTTGTATCACATGCTCCGATTTCTGACTAGTACTGATTCTCCGACTTATGTCTTGTATTCAGATTTCGTCGGACAATCATGTTTCTGTATGATATCCAAATTTTTCAATTTCGTGTTACTTGGATTTCTTCTAAATTTCTATCACATTCTCAGACTTTTGGCAGCTATCAATCTGACAATTGGATTCCATTGGATTTCAGACTTTTCTTGAATACTCAATAAGGCTCAGGCAATAATACTACTAACTTACAAAAATATTAATACTAATACTGATCCTAAAACTTGTGTATAATATTAAGAACTCTGTAAGACAATAAAATTCCAAGTCTTAGACCTATGTTTGATACTTAGACTTTTGCCTAATACTCAAACAGAAGGTTTGACATAAAAACTTCTATCTAATAGTCGGATTTCTACCATAATTTCTATGACATTATCTTCTCATACTCAATCATAATAATACTAATACCAAGACTAATATAAACATTTATACCAGAACTAATACTAATATCGATTTTTAGAGCTCCGTCCAATATTAAGACTTTTGTCAGACATTCTTATTTCTGTCTGTTACTCAGACCTTTGTATGATCAGGAGCCAAATTACGGCATTCGATATCGATCGAAATCTTAGAAATTTTCAAAACATTTGTATAGCATACTTTAAGGATAATGAAAATTATTTAAAAGATGCACAGTTTACTATATTTTTTTTAAGTTATTGCACAAAAGATGAACAATAGTAAAAGAGTTTAAATTGAACAATATATATTTTAAAAAACGAATCAAAATGGATACCAAATTTCAATAAACTTTTTGCATCGAAGAAACGAAGAATATCCCTAAAGTATACTTCACAATATTCTCTTAAAAGTCTGAGTTTTCGATCGATACCGAATGCGGTAATTTGGCCCCAGACCTTATATGTTCGATAGTCTCTACCTTCCATCTGATATTCAGACATATATTCTAATGTAATACTTAAATTACATATTGAGACATCTGACAGATTTTTACCTGACACTCTGACTTCTCTTCCTATAATCGATTATACCTATACTTATTTTCAGACATTGGTCTTCTGACTCCTGTCAAAAATTTAAACATATGTTAAATACCAACCCAATAATTTATAAAATTCTCAAATAAATTTTGTTTGCTAAATTTGTCATAACTTTATTTTTCGTTTTTAAGTCGCATATTCAGATTTCTGCCTGACAACCAGGCTTCTGACTGATGCTCAGATGTGGGTGTAATGTGCAGCCTTTTTTCAGAACCTCATACTTCCATTTGAAATTTACTATTTTATCATTTAAGTCCTGTTTAATGCTTATACATATATTTACTTTCATATTCAGACTTCTGTCTGTTTGATACTAAAATGTCTGCCTTTTTATCAGACCTCTGTATCATATTCATACTGCATAATTGACAGACTTTTGTCTGATATACTACCTGATACTCAGATTTCTGTGGGACACTAAGACTCTGTTTGACACTCAATACTTTTGTGTTATATTCAAAATTCTTTGTGGTGCTCAGAATTATAGTTATCTGATACACAGGCTTTTGTCTAGATTTAGATGTCTGACTGATTCCCCAATTCTATCTGCTACCTAGCCTTCTGATGCTCTGATTTTTTCCTAATACTTACATTTCTGTCTGATTCTAAGACACTCAGACTTTGTCGGATATTTAGAATTATGTTTGATTCTTATTTTAATAAGAAGTAACACTCAGGTAAAGACAATATATGTGACCCGGTCTAGAAAAGGTGGCTTATGACTCAAAAACAAAATTTCGAAAAATTAGCTATTTTTTCATAGATATAGTAATATAAAGATATTGGACTCCATAAATTTTTTTCATATGTAAAATTAAAATGTATAAAAAAAATTAAAAAATAAACGCACAAACAAACATACATTTCATGAGCTCGTGTGTAAGCCTTAGCTTTCTCTCATTGAATAATCGTCTCCATTAGTCGTTTCCGAATTAAAGTAAAAGCGGTATACTCTCTTTTTGTGGGATTTTTTAAAACGACCATACGACAAATCAATGTATGGAAGTGCAACATCTTTATATTATTGAGTTGAAATTGAGTTGCTTGTTGTTACTCAGACGCATTATATAAAATTTTTGTTAAACAGCCAATTTTATTTTTTAACATCGACAGCGTGTTATTGCTGTAGTGCTAACCGTCGATGGATGAAGCTGCAGTAATTAATAACTCTAATAGAAATTCATAATTACAATTGATGTTGCTCTGACTGGTGCTCGAACCCAGGCAGAATATAATATGTTATGCTTAGTAGTCGACGTAATAACTAATTAAGCCACAGTACTTTCAGCAAATACTCATTTTATAAGGGTTTAAGAACGAACTTTCTGTGTTTTCTGTTGTAAAATCTACAGCAAATCGAGAACAAGTATTTAAGTCCTTAAAGACATACGAATATAGTATACTTTTGACATTTCCTGTAAAAAAAAACTAGACTTTATAGCACTGGCATATACATAAGAGTTGCACTTTATTTTAAATAAGATATAAGTGGAATAAATAATGCGGAGATTAGATTAAGTAAAGTAAGGTTTATATTTACAAAATATTTATCTACAACTAAATTTGTGTCTGTAAAGGACCAAAAACTCTATTCTGAGAGGTACCCGAAAAAGTTATCCGATTACCCAAAAAGTACAGGGATCGTCCTTAAACCAAAATATGAGCCTGTGCCAAACTTCATCAAATTATCTTTAAAATTAAGACCTGTACATGGATAACCGGTCAGCCAGCCGGACGGACATCGTTAAAACAACTCAGGGAGGGTTTTTAAGTCGATTGGTATACTAAAAGGTGGGTCGCAGACCAATATTTCTATGCGTTACAAACATCAGCACAAACCCATCTATGGTAGTGAAGGGTATAAAAATTAAATTAGGTCCATATATCTACCCTATAACTGAGCAAGTTGCTTGAAAGCAGTTGAAAGTTTAATATATAAAAAAATATAAAAATTGTATACAGTGCCTAGATTCTGTAACTCTCGCATCGACAAATAATTCGAGTGGAACAATGAAAATGAAGAAGAAACTAGTTGAATTGAAACAAAATGTCAAGTTTTTTTGTAAATTATTTTTGTGAGAACGATCTGTCATTCAACAACTTACGTCAAATTTATTGGAAATGTGCGAGTAAAACTGTTTCTGTATGCGAACGATGCGAAAAGTTTTTCATTTTATCTGTCAAAACAATTCGCACGTATTAAAGGCGCCGAAAAAGAAACATTTGTACTAAAAAATAAAAACAAATCACACTAAACATTTAAAATAATATATAAATAAATATGTCTTTATATATCTATTTTTTCTTATTTTCAATGAATTTTTTTTATATCTTTTTACTAATTTTTTTTGCACCAACTTTTTTTTATGATAAATTTTTACTTTTTTTTTACCAGCTCTTTTCTTTTTGACAGATGTATTGGAAATTTCCAATAAAAACGTAATCAGTGTTGCTAATTCTCACTTTGAGTTACAGAAACACTTTTTTCTTCCAGGTCGAGAAACGGTGGAATTTTTTGTTTCATACTTTTCTCTGTGAAAACTTATCACTTTGAGTTACAGAAACGAGCTACAGAGTTGGGGAAAGAAATAAGTCCTGCGGTAAATGTGTCCAGAACTTGTTGGATATCGTTCAGAGATATGTTCGATTGTAAGAGCTGTGTTCGATTGTCTTGTTATCTTTCACTAACAAAAAATCTATTCAGTTGTTTTAAATCATAAATTCTGATTTCGATATCATATTTTTAAAACATCAAGAGTTTCAAATGCCTAAAAATGTATAGAGTTAGTTATGGTAATGTGATATAGCAACTTTTTTCTTAAACCGACAAAACAATTAGGAATCCTTTATATATATATATATAGATATATATATATATATATATATATATACATATATATATATATATATATATATATATATATATATATATATATATATATATATATACATATATATATATACATATATATATATATATATAATTCCCCGACAACATTCCAATTGGAACAAGGGGTACTTCTCTCAGACAATGAGCTGCATCCGATTCTATTTTTAGACTCATTGAAAGGGACCTACGCTTTAACGCCGGCTCCGAACGGCAAATGCATTAGTTAGAGAAGTTTTACATAGCCTAATACTCAATAACCAGTGGCTAGCTGAGTTATGAGGTGAACCGCCGCTTTTTTTGAAAATTTTTATTTTTTCAAGTGACTTTGGCCAGGGACCGAACTTGGGCCTCTGGTATGCTAGGCGGATGACTTACCTGCTATACCACGGCGGTACACTAATAAGTTCTATAACGATAAAAAAATAAGATTTGTACTAAAGGAAGACAAAAACGTCAAAAATTCAATAACATTTTTTGAGTTGTAGCGTGGACATTTTTGAACAGGACATTTTGTGTACCACATTATCTACACATTTACTTGTTTTTTATATTTTCTCGAATGTCCCTGAATTAGGGATTTTCCAAATAGATTCGTGAATGAACAAGACATGTAGTATATTTATGGTAAAATAATATTTTAATCGGACAAAAACTTAATCAAATAGGTATACCACATAAAACGCAATTCTTCTTTATTTTATCATTTAAACGTTTACATGTTAATTGACAACATTGGGTTTTTCTGGAACTGAAATCGGCTCTATTTATATGATTCCATATGATTCCATCCACAAATTAAAATTAGGTCATATCATTTATATCCAGCCTATTGAGTCAAGTCTGATCTAGTACGTATGATAAATGTTTCTATCGTCTGATAGGAGTGGGATTAGATAGGAGTGACTTTGAAAGTCATTAAAAAATAAAGGAAAAACTTTAGAATGATAAAGGGATTGTGTGAATACACTAGAACTAATGCTAAACTAATTGGATGTTATTCCGTCTATAACAAATCTTACAGTGCGTTCTCTGAGAAAATTTTATACAAATCGAGAGAAATTATTATCGATACTTGAAGCAATAAATTTGCTAAAAGTGTATCATACCATATAACACTTTATAAAATATCTTAGAAATATCTAAAGTCAGAACTTGCTCCAAAATGTAATGACAGTGTAATGACATAGAATGGCTTACAAGGCTTGTTCTGGAACTACTGTTTTAGACTTCTGTCCAAAGCTATATCATACTCAGCTTTCTCAACAGACTTCACACTATTCCGTAATCTCTCGCTTACTTGAGACCAAAAATTTTTCTCTACACCCAATACATACAAAAACAAAGCAGCACAACGTGAAGCTGAACAACTCATACAAACTGTTATTTTAAGTCAGTCGTAATCAACAACGTGTGAGACGCGCTCGAAAAAAATATCAACTGAAACTAACTTTCAGGTCGTTATTAAAATTATATATATATATATATTTTTTTTTCTTCAGTTTAGTGAGAAAAATCCAAAATAAAATAAATAATACAAAAATTTGAAAACAAATTTGTTTAAACATGGAAAAATCAAGTGAATTTGAATAATTGATCATATGAAAAGATATGATGCTAAAGAAAATTAGAGAAAAAATCAAGATTTTTCCAAACGAAATTATCAAAATAATCATGTCAAACAAATTTTGAGCAACAACATGAAAGTTAATGGTAAAAGGAGAATTTAAATGATTTTTAACAAGATAAAGTGAAAAGGAAAATTACAAAAAGAAAAAATAGTAAAAGCAAAAAAATTTGGAAAATGATGAAAATTTATATGAAAAAAAAAGATAAAAAAATTAAAATAAAACCAGTTGATAATATTTGTGAAATAATATTAAGAAAAAAAAAAATAAAAATAAAATTTAAGTATTAACACCAAAAGTGGTTTTACTACTAAATTAAAATAAATAAAAGAAAAATAAAAAAAAATAAATATTTAAATGAAGTTGATGGTAGAAGGCAAATCACTTCATAAATGCAAAATCTAAAATTTATATACAAAAAAATCAACAACCAAAATAATTTTTTATAGAAAAAAAAAGAAACATACTTAAAGATAACGAAATAAAAAGAAATAAACTCAATACGTCAACATTTTGAAATTAAAACAAGTATAATGGATTGCCTTCATTTAAAAAAAAAAAATAAAAAAAAGATTTAAATAAAAGAAATTTACTCACTTTATCTCAACTTAATCTTAGAAAATATACCAAATTTTTTTTCTTGTTATATTTATTTAATTAAATTAATTAAAAATATAATATAAAACAAGCTTTGTTTAATTTTTGTCAAATTCTAGTTTAATTTTTTCTTTTTTTTTTGAAGCAAGATTAACTAAAATTTTCAAAATTCAAACGTATTTCAAACAGGAAGTTAAACTTAAAACTCTCTTACACACTTAATCACTCATACACTCTCAATCCCTCAAACAAACAAAACAAACAACGGAAATTGCCAGATTGCTAAAAAAGTTTAATGACTCCCTCTCTCTAACACTTTCAACCGCAAAATAAAACAAAAACAAACGGAATTAAAAATTTTTGAACTTTCTTGTGAAACAACAAAAAAAAAACAAAAATATTAAATTTAAATAAATTTTATCATTTTCTTCTTTTTGTCCTTCTTTTGTATAAAAGTATAACAATTTCTTTGTCTGATTTTTTTCGTTTTTTTTTAATTGATTTATTAGAAAATTCCTCTGAACAAGTTTTTCTTTTAGTTTCTTCTGCTTATTTTTTTTTGTTAGTCTTTTTTTAATATTTATTCAGATTTTTTTGTTTAACGTTTTTGCATGTTTGTAGTTGTTGTTGCTGTTGTTGTTTTTGCTCTACGTTCCTGTTCTACAAAAATAACTCAACTATACGTTGAAGAAGAAGAAGCAGCAGAAAAACAAGTGTAATATTTTAATTACGTTCAAGTAACAACAAAAACAACATTAAGTATGAAAATTTATAATATCAAAACTACTCTGAACTTATAAATGGTTTAAGATTCACCACAGCGTTGCCACATGCTTAAAACCAACATTAACCAACATTTAGGTGGAAAGAGTGGCTTTTGTGGACATTCGATTAAAAGCTTTTAATATTACAGATCCGCTGGAAGACTTCTGAGGGAAGTTTATTTCACATATTGAGAGTGTGAATAAAAAACGATTTTTCGGCAATAAATGAATGAGCTAATGAATCGATTAGCTCTTAAATAGACTTTAAAGTATTAGCCCTTTTATCAGAGTGGTACTCTACTAATGACACTGCTCTGCAGCCAAATCCTCCTTTTAATAAAACTATGTGGACTACATGGATTTTGATGCGATAAACTCAGATTCGTTGTCGGTTTTTTTCCATCAGATCTGGATTTTTTTTTATGGGCGTGGCAAATTTTTCCCCTTAAATTAGTCAGCTACGGAGACCTATTTCGTCCTAACTCGAGAACGAATCATCCGATTTTCAAAATTAAAAAACTTGAAGATGCATAACAAAATTGCATTTATTTTAGTCGAATATAATTGTCTGTATCTCTTATCGTTTTGGAGTTATTTTGAAATGAATGGAGAAACATTTTTTTTCGTGCAAAATTCGTAATTTTTTTAGGTTAAAAATGTAATTAAAAAAAGCTAAAGTAAAATTTTAACATTTTAAACATTTTTCTAAGAGCTACATATCTTAAGAATAAAATAAGATATAAACGGTTTAAAAATGTGAATTTTATTACCAATTTACCGATTACCAATTTACCAATTTTTATAAAAAATACCTAAAAAATACCTTTCATTACCTAATGAAATCTTATGGTCATATGTAAGGTTGGTTGCATTGCAATATTGGGTAAGTGCGGTAAATTGGTAAAAAAATCGGATCAGATATTGCGTAATATTAAGCAGATAAGATGAAGTGAAGTATATCTTATAGCGTTTTTAAAAACCGAGACACCAGAAAGCTTTATTTGGGACTTGTGTAAGCCGCCGTGGTATAGCAAGTTAGTCATCTGCCTAGCATACCAGAGGTCCCAAGTTCAATCCCCGGCCAAAAAGAAAGTGGCGGTTCACCTCATAACTCAGCTAGCCACTGGTTATTGTGTATTAAGCTATGTAAAACTTTTCTAACTAATGCATTTGCCATTTGGAGCCGGAGTTAAAACGTAATGAGTCTAAAAAATAGAATTGGATACAGCTTATTGTCTGAGAGAAGTACCCCTTGTTCCAATTGGAATGTTACAGGGAAATTACATATATATTGAGTCCATCGGATAGAACTTCTAGGGCTTCTGATACCCCAATATTATTTATACCACCCATAGTAAAAGATGGAGCAAAATTGCCCGCCTTACGTTTATGTGTTAACGTATAACATTGAGATTTTTTTAACATTAACATAAACTCTTTTCGCGCTAGCCCATTTGATTACTGCAATCAGGTCCAAATTTAGGATGTCGTTAATGTTCTGCCTATTACACTCAATATCTAAGAGATGAAAGGGAATAAAAATTAAGGATAAATGTTATTATTATATGTAATCGGTCAAGCCCGACCATACGATACCCTTTACCACTAAGATCAAAGGTGTTCTTTTTCCTGTATAAAGACAAAAATTATGTTTGCAATAAACTTAAAATAAACTTAAAATTCTCATTATCGTCAGATTTAAGAGCGTTTTAGTGATTTTTGTCTCATTTAGTGCGTTTTGACACATAAGTTTGTATGGGAGCTATGGTCAAATGTGAACCAATTTCAACTAAATTTGGTACAGTGATTTTAGTTTACATAAGCAGTATTTGTTTTAAATTTTATAAATAAAATATTAATATTTGTGCCCAATATAACAATTCCGGGAAGTGGGACCTATGGTAGGTACCTTAAATAATGGACCGATTTGGATGAATTTCAATAGCCATGGTCCCACTATCAAAAATTACTTGTGACAAATTTCATCAAATTATCTTTAGAATTGCGACCTGTACCTGTGTTTGATAACAAGGACTGACATCGCTAAATCGACTTAGAATGTAATTCTAATCCAATTGGTATACTAAAAGGGTCTAAGGGTCTAAGGAAAATATTTGTATGCGTTACATACATCAGCACAAACTTATAATATCCTTTTCACCTATGGTGGTGAAGGGTATAACAAGTAGGAAAATGTTATAGTCGGTCAAAAGTTTATAATTTAAAAGCTTTTAACTGGTGTTTGTGGCATTTCAGTGGTTTTCGGGAGTGGTTTTTATATGAAAGCTATGGTCAAATATGGAAAGATTCCAATAAAATTTGATATTCTGATCAATAGTTGTATAAAACTTCTCTGTTCTAAATTAAGTCGTTATAGCTATTACAATTGTATTCAATTTATCAGCACTTATGTTATACCCTAGACGGGGTTATATGGGACTTCTAACTAAATATGAAGCGATTTCGCCCATTTTCAATACACAACTTTTTCAAGATATCGAAAATACTGTTGTAAAATTTTGTCCTTCTAGCTCTTTTATTAAGCTTTGGAGCTTTCATTCGACGGACAAAAACCCCTATCTTTTTGGCATTTTTGTATTTCCATAAGTTTTTATATGGGAGCTATGGTCAAATGGTGACCGATTCTGACAAAAATTTTCTTTTATTCGCATTTAAGTGTATCTAAGTGGAATTTAGGCTGTTTTCGAAAGTGTTTTGAATGGGAGCTATAATTAAATGTGAACCGATTTCGATGAAATTTTAAACGCTGTATAATGATCATATAAAACTTGTGCTAAATTTTATGGCGATATCTGTTAGTTATTTATTCATTTATTAGCAAATAAGCGATTGGCCTATGTGAGGTAATGCGGGAGCTATGGTCAAATCTAAAGCGATTTCGCCCAATTTCAATACCAAAATTTTCCAAAATATGAAGAATATTTTTGCCAAGTTTCAGTGACCTATCAGTGACAGACAACTTTATTACTGTAGAACAGTGTTACCCATCAATACATTAGAATACTTGTAAATGTACAAGTAGCAGCAGTGAATGACATTTCGCTTCGTTAAGTGCATAGCGAATACATGAATTTGTTGGGGAGAGTTTGTAAATAGTTGGAGCTTAAAAACATTTTTATGCTCTCTAAAATTGTTGTGTGCATGTCTCGTCAGAATTTCTTTGGGCTTCTCTGTTATAGAACCACATTTGGAACTATATTCTAATATTTCTAGAGGATGTTGGTACAAAGGTTTTAAAATTCGTAGATGATGGGACAGTAGCAATTAGGAAGAGTACACACAGATACATTCTTCTTGGTAAATCTAGAAAGACAAAAACTGAATTTCAAGCATAACATCCTATGGCATCCTAGTGAAACCTTCTTCTCTTCCACACACCGCAAGATACTCAAAATAATCCTGTATGTGGTTAATCTGTTCTTCACATAGTATCGCATGAATGCTATCTCTATTTTTTTTGTCTGAAAGGATGTAGCTGATTGAGTGACAATAACGGGGATTATTATATTCTCTGACAGTCTACATCAGCAAAATTTCCAAAGATCAGAATTTATCTTATCTATGATCATATACCAAGAAGCTTTAAATCAGACGAGCTAGTAAAACCTTACAAATTCTAAATTATCAGCTTATGAGGCCGACGTATAGCGTTTTAGATGGTTGAACGGGATAAGCCAGTATTATGCTTTTTTGTAATATACTTTTTGCTAGAACAATGGTGTTTATTAGTCAAAGTGTATCTGATTGTGAACCGAGACTCACTGGAAAAAAAAATTTTCAAAAAAAGCGGCGGTTCACCTCATAACTCAGCTAGCCACTGGTTATTGAGTATTAGGCTATGTAAAACTTCTCTAAATAATGCATTTGCCGTTCGGAGCCGGAGCTAGTAGGTCCCTTTCAATGAGTCCAAAAAAAAAAAAAAAATAGAATCGGATGCTGCTCATTGTCTGAGAGAAGTACCACTTGTCCCAATTGGAATATTGTCGTGGAAATTATTATTATTATTATTATATGTATCTGATTGCTATACTAACCCAGTCAGCATTTTTGTTATTTTCTGATCATATTTGACTCACTTTCGATTCGAAAAAGACTGTGCCTTCGGGAAAAAATGGTACCCTAGCCGCGACTCCTTTGGGAGAATCTTTTATGAGCACATTTATGAATCTCCCTTTTTAACAGTTTTAAATCAACTTTTATTTTTCCGTTGAAAAATAACCATTAATTGTTTTTCTAAGATCACTCAATATTTTTCATAAGCTCGTCAATACGAGTCTATTGGTATATGACACTATAGGTAGGTGTTCCATGCCTCTAAAATGAAGATTTTTTGGGGTAACATTTTCAAAAATAACTGTTATTTACGGTCCCTGGTTATTGCATTTATTTTTTATCGACGGCCACGAACTGGGATCGAACTCAGGCTAAAAATGATATCTTATGTTTAGTAGTCGGCGTGCTAACCCACTTAGCTACAGCACCCATTATCTATGTGCGTTAAAAAGTATTTCAAAACCAACATCATAAGAGTAACCTTTTTATCATCTAACTGTGCAAAATCTGTTTGCAAAATAGCGTTAAAAACTATCGAATTTCAATCCCTTAAATGTTTGATTTGTAATGAATATGCTTTTTGTTATTGTATTTTTAAATAGTAAGTTTTAAAGTATAAGCGCGAATCTACTTCGACTTGTTTTTTAGTCGCGCAGACGACATATGGTTTTTTGGTCTTCCAAACTGGTTAAAAAAGACTCATTTGGGTGATTTTTCAAAAAATAATCTTCTAAATGCTGACTGGGAAAGAAGGTATATGTTGGTAATATGGTATTGTAACTTTTTTCTGACAGAATAGCGGAAATATGTGTAATACTTAGGTGTTCTCAAAAAAACAAGAGAGAAATTATATATTTTATTTTTGCTAGTCCATTTGATGTGTGATCGTCTTTTTTTGGGTTGGAGTTAACATACAAACTTTTGTTTTAAAGGTGTATTTTATAGTTTTTAAGTAATCTTATATTCTTAAACGAGCAATAATTGTATATATATATATATATATATATATATATATATATATATATATATATATATATATATATATATATATATATATATATATATATATATATATAGAATGACTATCTCTAAAACGGCTCTAACGATTTTGATAAAATTTGGACAGTTGGTATCTTTTTTGATGTATAGGTCGAAGAAGAAGGGGCCTTTGCCTCTAAGAGGGTAAAAATGGGTCAAAAGGGGAAAAAATCGAAAACGCTATATCTCCTTAAGAAATAGGTATAGAAACAAAATTTAAATTACGTTTTAAACAGCTTTGAAAATAAATGGACAGGTGTTTGGTACTTTTTTGAAACTATGTCCGATAAGGGGTAAAAAAGGGTGAAAATAGTTTTTTTGGTACCTTTTTAACCCACTCTTATATTTTAAACTAAGGAATATTGAAAGAAACTTTGTACTGCAATCAATAGATGTGAAAGAAATATTGAACACGTAGTTGGTACTTTTTTGATTTTGTGGCCAAAATGTGTAAAAAAGGGATAAACTGATAACTTAACATCTACAAAAGTAATATGAATAGGAAAATTATGTTAACTGCTTTCTAATAAAATGTACCGAATTCAATTGGTACCAAAGAAGTACCAATTATGCATATGGAACTTTTTGAAATTAGGGGATAAAAAGGGGAAAAAATTAGTAATGTTATAACTTTAAAACAAATGAATATTTGTCTGTATGTATGTTCTTTATAGAATAGTAAACTGTGAATTTGATCATGTTATGCTCTTTAGCAAAGATATTGCGGATAAGCCGGCGGAGGTTTTTAAGTTGATAAACCGAATTTCCGACAGGTGGCGCCACTGAAATTTACTAAAAATTAATTAAATCGTAAACTGTACATTTGATCATACTATGATCTTTTGCAAAGTTGTAGCGCATGAGCCGGCGAATGCTTTTTAATTGGTGTGAATAATTTCCGACAGGTGGCGCTACTAAAAATTACTCAAAGTCAATTTAATCGTAAGCTGTACATATAATCATGCTATAATCTTTAGCAATGTTGTTGCACATGAGCCGACGAAGGTTTCTTAGTTGGTATGAAGAAATTTCGACAGGTGGCGCCACTGAAATTTACTTAAAGTCAATTTAATCGAAAACTGTACATTTAATCATGCTATAATTTTTAGCAAAGTTATTGCGGATAATCCGACGAAGGTTTATTAATTGGAATGACCAAAGTCCGACAGGTGGCGCCACTGAAAATTACTCAAAATGAATTAAATCGTAAACTGTGCATTTGATCAGACTATAAGTGAATTAAATCATAAACTGTGCATTTGATCATGTTATGATCATAAGCAAAGTTGTTACGCATAAGCAGATGAAGGTCTTAGTGGTATGAACGACTTCAGGCGGCGCCACTGAAAACTACTCAAAATGAATTAAATCGTAAACTGTGCATTTGATCAGACTATAATCTTTAGCAAAGTTGTTGCGCATGAGTCGACGGAGGTTTCTGTTGGTATGACCAATTTTCAAAATTATTTAAAATGAGCTAAACTGTAACTGTATAAAATAAAATATATAAAAACTTTAAAATTTGCCCCAAAATGCTTATCATAAATCCCCGAGCTAGGCTCGGTCAACCAGGTACTATATTAATTAATTGCTAAGTACTAGATAAGGAAAGAATATATGCAATTGATCCAAATCTACAATGCAGCTATTGTGGTAAAAATTGAACATAATTGATATACCACATTACAAGCACCTCCTCTACTTTTTACAATCTAGGTTAAATTAGATTGATTATGAGTGTCTGATAACCTAAAGCATTAGAATCCTTTAAAATATTATAAAAAAATTAACAAGGTATGGCAATACTATTATCACATATAAAATAATCTTCAAGTCCATTAAGTCTTAGCAATGTCTGGGGTATTTTTCCATTACTTTTTTTGTACAAAGTAAACGGCCGACAAGAATTTGTTTGTTAATAGATTTTGTTTCTAAAATCTGTAATATTTTTTACTCAACTTTTAACAAATATTTTCTTTTTTTGCAAAATCACTAACAAGAATATCTAACATATAACTAAATATGTTTTAACTAAAAATACATTCATTCTATCCATGGTAACAATATTTTCATTAGTTACAGTTGATCAAAAATAATTTTAAAATACATACATACGTATATATTTATAAACTCGTACATACCCTGCAGTAAATGCCGTCAGATAAACAATACTGTTTTGCTATTGACAATGTCCCCAGTACTACTTGCCTATTTTGCCCCATCCAATGTTATCTACTATTGACATTTAACATTTAGAGTTCCTACGAAATCTACCAGTAGACATTACCACTATTTACTTAGTACTGACTTTGTAGTTCTTTTGGTCCAAATGGAGACATTGGGATCAAATCGGGGCCTATTGAGATACATATATGTTGACACATTCGTTGACAATGTCACCTGATATATATTAGAATAGTAGTCTCTATATATTCACTATTTCAGTACTGAACTAAAATTGGGGACATTTGAATTGATATCACACAAAGTGTTGACATGGAGACACATGATCCCAGTTTTACTACAGGGTATGAACACAAAGTTCTTTGGTTGAAAATAGGGTGTTTAATCGAGTTATGTTTGCTCGATTAATCGGAAAAATAAAATCGATTAATCGCTCGAGTAAAATAAAATGGCTAATTTCAAATAAAGATTTATTTGAGTAATTTTCCACGAGTAATCGAGTAACTCAAGTAAAATTATTTCAATAATTTTGTAAGTATTTTTTAAATAAAACGACTAAAATTTGTCTCATCGTCTCATCTAATGATATATTCCATTTTATGCCATAATCAAGAGTTCAAATGAAGACCACTTAAATAAATTATCTACCATTTTATGGTCTATCTTAGGCAATAATTGATGGTTCTACTATACTTAATTTAAAGCAATAATCGAGGATTTTAATATAGTTAATTTTCCATCTATGAAATAATCGTGGATTTTAACATTATCAATTCTAAACAATATTCGAGACTTGTAAATTACAACTTGTAATATAGTCCATTGTGTGTATATAGTCCATTGTATGTATATAGTTCATAGTATATATATAGTCAATGTATCTTCAGATATAAATAGCCTAGTCTACCATAGACCTGTTGTGGTATCCAATGTATTCGTATTTTCTATTGTTTATTTAAAGATCCGAATGTAATCGTAGCTCCTGTTATAGATTAGTTGAAGGTACCATTGCAATCGTAAAACCTACTATAGTCCAGTTGAAGTCTCCAATATTTTCGTAGATACTACTATAGTTTAGTTGAAGATCCCTGTGTAATCGTAGGTTCTACTATTGTAACAATACGTCCTGCTATAGTTCAGTTAAAGGACGCAATGTAATCTTAGATCCTACTTTAGTCCAGTTGATGATCCCATTGTAAACAAAGGTAAAAGGTAGTCGTAGAGCCTACTTATCTATTAAATACAAAAAATTTTGTTAATAAAACACTGTAATTTTATTAAAAAAATTGTTGTATTAAAAATATATATATATATATATAAAGCTTACAGAAAAATTTTACTCGAGTAATTTTAAGATGAATTTTTTACTCGATTAACTTGAGTAATTTTATACGATTAATCGATTTTCCGAGTAATTAAAAAACCCCATTTTCAAGTTATTTGATTACTCAAACAATTAAAAGTCGAGTAAAATGAACACCCTAGTCGAAAACTATAGAAAAGCTATAGCCTTAAGTGAATTTTAAAATATTTTTTAAAAGGATCACTTTTAAGATTTGAGTTACTTTTTCAAAATCTCCTTTGGTTTTAGAGGTATACCAGAATTTTATTTAATTTTCGATTCTGTTACACATAATTCATTTGCAATTTAGATGACGATCAGTATAAAAGTTTGTTTAAACGTACTTCGATATACTTATTCAAATATGTATGATCAGCAGAAAAGCACATTCAAACCTATGTATGTATATAGCAGAGGTAGGCACGCATTTAGTCAATGAGAGCCATTTTTTGATAATAACATAGTATAAAAAAGCCACCATAGTGAAGAGTTGAATAAGACCAATTTATGTAAATACACCTTTTCCATACGATTGTCCAGTATAAGCAAAATATAGAAAAATAAATTCGTTGGCACTGTCATCTGCTCAATTAAAAGCAGACCGAAGTTGTTGATTTAAAAAGATCTCAATTGTGATATTCTCTGTTCACAATTTTGATTTGAGTGGATGTTATGTTGTAAATTGCGTACTTTTTTGATATTTTCATAATAATTTTTAGTCAATATTTTCCCAAAATTCAATTAAAAAAACAAACAGTTTAGAAAGTCAGTAGGAAAATTAAAAATATAAAATTTCAATGACCCGCAGTTTACGACACAGAGTATCGCATGAGCCTCTAAGAGCCTCATTTGCCCACCGTTGCTATGGTATTTGATGAAAAAAAAATCTCTAAAAAAAACCAGTTAAAATTTATAAAGTTTGTAATCACAACAGAAAACGACAGGCAGCATAAAATAATGTTTGACCAAACATGTATGAATATGTATTAGATACATGATCGTATTGTATTTAAAAAATGTTTAACCCCTTTAGTACCACTTTGAATGTGGAAAAAAAAATTAAAAATTCATTGCAAAACAAAACAAAACAATAAATGAAAATCACGATCAAATGATAACATATTGTTAAAGATTTGTTAATCGGACAATAAAAGTTTGGATCCCTTGAAAATATGGGTCATAAGACAAAAAACTAAAGTTTGAATATTTAAAAGTATTTATAAATCTCAATCTAAGAACACAGAACGATCTAAGAACCATTTTTGTCTTAGTCGCCAACAAAGCAACAACAAAAGTGTGGGAAATAAAGAAAAAATAAAACTGAAAAATGTTTGTGTGTCTCTGTTCAGATGATAACACAGGTCAACAGCAAAAATGTGCTCGAGTAACCACTATATACATTTGATGTATCATGGCTACCTTAGTACAAAAATGGTAAAATTTTTAAATTCTATGGCAAGATTTAAAATTTTTTTTTTTTTTAAATTGCGATTTTTTTTAGACGTTTCTTCAAATAATTAATGATAACTCAAAAACTACTAGTCCGATATTATTAAAATAAAATCAGAAAAATTAAAATTTACATAGCCTTTAATTCGTCTATATATCGCGTTTCAATCGGATCAATAGTATCGGAGTTATAATAAAAAAGGGGGAATAAATAGCTTTAATTTTGCAAAAACTGAAAATTTGTCAATTTTTTTCGATTTAAAAGATATTTTTCAGATTTGGGGCCTGTGCGCTACGTGTTAACGTTGTCCAATTCGACTAAAATTTTGTGGGTGGAAGTTTCTCACCAAATCTCACAATAATCCGACATACACCCCTTGAAATTGGAAAATTTATTTTTTTCATACATTTGAAAACCGGCTATAATGCGTATATCATGCAAAAAACTAAAATTTTGTGAAAATGAGCGAATTCACTAAATTGTGAATAAATTCGAAAAAAATCAATCGAGTTTTATGGTCGATATCTCATTTTGTTGCTATTATATGTCGCTATGCGATAAAATAATAAATCTGGAAGTTTTTTGCCGTTTTCGATTTTTCATGATTTTTTTAAAACGAAAATTTTTGCCATTTTTATATAAAAAATAAATTGTTTTCTTAAGTTTTTTATTATAACTCCGATACTATTGATCCGATTGATAGACGATATATAGACGAATTAAAGGTTATGTAAATCTTAATTCGGACTAGTAGTTTTTGAGTTATCATTAATTATTTGAAGAAACGTCTAAAAAAAAGTTGCAATTTAAAAAAAAAAAAAATTTTTTAAAAATCTTGCCATAGAATTTAAAAATTTTACCATTTTTGTACAAAGGTAGTCATTTTTTTTATTTTATTTAATTTTGTTGTGCTGTGTAATCGTTGCTTTATGTTGATATTTTTTGGACACAATAATAATTCGTATTTATTCTGTCCCTCAAATAAGATATAATGTGTGGTTTTCGCTCCGTCTAGAATTAGGGAAAATCCTCCTAAAGAGATTGCCTAACGCGTCGAGGAAATGTTTCCCCATCAGCATTAATTGGTTTTATCTATTTATTGCAATAATAAATAATTGCAATAAATTGGGACTTAGTGCAATACACTTTTTAATTAAATGTTTGACGTCCTAAAATTTTTAAAAAATCATTGATTTATTTTATTCTCATTTTGTTTCGAAGCTAGGAAACTATTAAAATTTTTGGTACAAAATGGGTTAATCCATGCAACAGGTGTATTGTAAAAATTTATTTGTTAGGATTTTTCCACTTCTGTCTTCAACCAAATAAAGTGAATGTGGAAATTGTAAATACAAAATAAGAGGAATTTTTAATGAAGATAAATTTTGAAAATAAGGAAGAGTTTTTTAAAGGCTTTAAATATCAGAAAGGAAGAATTATTTATGTTACTTTTGCATAGGCTCAAATTTTTTTGTACGAATGGAATTTTTAAAAAATCTATTTTATTTTGGTAATAAAATTATAATGAACAAATTTTTTTAAAATGAATTTTTGTATTAAGAATCTTTTTACACACTTCAAGATTAATATTAAGAACTTACACGCTGGTCGACGGGACGTATCTTTCTATATTTAACCGACTATAAACCAAATATAATATTTTTAAGGAGAAAAAAAAAAATATTGAGAAAGCTTTTTGTTTAAAGATAGTTTTTTTTTTATAGGAATTTCTGAAAAAAATTAATAAGAGTATTAATATTTGTTATTAATTGATATTCATGAATATAATTTCTTACCCAAAAAAGTTTAGTAAGGACTCAAACCAAAACAGAATAGGGGAACACATTTGGGTGAGTTTTGGGTAACTTCGGACTGGCTTGGGTAGTTTCGTTATCGTACGGGAAAACAAATATATTTGTAATTATTCATTTCTCAGTTTTCAAAGTAAAAATTTGAAATTTGAACTAATTCCAGTTTTTTTCTGAAATTTTTGCAAAAAACCAAACATATCTAAAATATGTTGATTTTTTTTAGAAATTCATTTTAGTTTATTTGCATTACTCAGAAAAATGTGTGTTAAAAGAAAACAACAACAATAATTTAATTATTTACTTGACAACATAAAACAATAATAAAATTATTGTATAAAACAAAAAATATGATATGAAAAAATTAAAAAAAAAAAAATAAAATAAAACCATATTCTAAAGAAGAAGAAAAAAACTTAAAACAAAAAATTTATTATAAAAAATAATAAAAATTTCATTATTACATATTAAAAGTATTAAGAAAAAAGAGAACAAAAGATTTAACCACAACAACTACTTTTGTATAGACGCCAGGCCAGCCTCAGTTTAAATTTCAAGCCAGTCAGTCAGTCATTCAGGCAAACCCAACCATTCAAAACCCAACCACCCCCGGCCTTGCGGAATTATTATTATCTTATAGAAAACAAAAAAAAAAAAAAAAAATAAAACAAATATTCATATGATGGAAAAAAAAAAAAAAAATTAAAGAAAATCTACACGACATGGAAATTGTACATGAATATCAAATACTCGTACACATGTAATCTTATTTATATGGATTTACCAGAAAAAAATGGATCTGAGAGCATGTATTTTGGTACGATTTTAGGTTTATTTGTACCGAGTACATACTTACATTTCATTATAATTATTATAATTCATATGTTTCTTTTTTGTATGTATGTGTACATTGGTTGGTATTATTTTTGGTATTATTTTTAGTTCTTACATGTTTGCATGTGTATAATTTTTCATGCATCCATTTATGCATATTTTTTTAATATACGCACTCACACTCTAATATTTTGAGACACATGAAACAGATCTCTAAACAATTAATTCATTTCGTATTAATTTTCGCTATTGCTATTTTTAGTATTTGTACAGTTTTAATTTTAGATCGTACTTGTATAATTTTAATTGGATTTTGTGAGATATTTCTAAAGGAGTTCAGTCATTAAAATATATTTAGATACTAGAATTTTAAAAGTCAATTTTTTAGATCGAAATGGGTATAAAAAGTTTGTGTTGATGAATGTAACATATGGATTTATGGGTTAAACCAGTCTTTAATGTAATAACTAGAAATCATAAATTTATTACTTTTTCCGATACATAGATCGGATAAGAAGGAGTTTAAGAAATACGGTAGCTAAGCGGGTAAAAAGGGGAAAAATAAATTACGTGTTTAGTATTTTTTCACAATGGGAGGTTGAAAAAGGGTAAAATATTTTGTTTGGTACTTTTCTTAGCAAATATCGTTGGTCTCATGTAGAAAGGACCTAACTCACACTTTTTTCAAAATTTATTTTTTATGTGCTTTCAATGCATTTTACGCAAATATACCTCCTTACAAAAATTTAAGGCAATTATATCAAAATTAGCGTCTATTTAAGTATTTACGTTTATTAAAAAAATATATATTTTTTAAAAGCCCTATCTCGCCAAATAATGTGTCGTTGCATCAAAAAATAATAGAAAACTTTCGAATTTAAAAGCTTTCGATTGGATTTACAATGATTTCTTATATTAAACTCTTATCGACAACATTTTTCGGATAAAAAGCTTTTAATGTTAAAAGCTTACTTATAGATAACTTTTAATATCTTAAACTTTCTACTTAAAACACTCCACATCAAAAGCTTTCCATTAAAAAAACTGTTTTCCAAAATAAATTTTCGATTTTTTTTATATAAAAAAAACATTTGTCGTATAGATAACTTTAATGTCTAAAGCTTTCTAAAAAATGGCTTTTATTAAAAATTAGTATTAAAAATGGATTCCTATAATAATCATACGATATCGAAATATTTCATATATAAAACTTTCCTATAAAAAACTTTCAATATCAAAGCATTGTTATAGGTTACTTTTGATATAAAAAGCTTTCAACTAAAAACATTCCACATCGAAAGCTTTCCGAAAAAATCTTTCTCTTTATAAAACTTTGGAAGATTTTCAATTTATTACTTTTTCCGATATATAGATCGGATAAGAAGGAGTTTAAGAAATACGGTAGCTATGCGGGTAAAAAGGGGAAAAATAAGTTACGTATTTAGTATTTTTTCAAAATGGGAAGTTGAAAAAGGGTAAAATATTTTGTTTGGTACTTTTCTAAGCAAATATCGTTGGTCTCATGTAGAAAGGACCTAACTCACACTTTTTTCGAAATTTATTTTTTATGTGCGTTCAATGCATTTTACGCAAATATACCTCCTTACAAAAATTTAAGGCAATTATATCAAAATTAGCGTCTACTTAAGTATTAGCGTTTATTAAAAATATATATATTTTTTAAAAGCCCTATCTCGCCAAATAATGTGTCGTTGCATCAAAAAATAATAAAAAAAACTTTCGAATTTAAAAGCTTTCGATTGGATTTACAATGATTTCTTATATTAAACTCTTATCGACAACATTTTTCGGATAAAAAGCTTTTAATATTAAAAGCTTTCTTATAGGTAACTTTTAATATCTAAAACTTTCTACTTAAAACACTCCACATCAAAAGCTTTCCATTAAAAAACTGTCATTTTTATCTAAAGTTTTCTTATATAAAACTTTCGATGTCGAAAGGTTTTCGAAAATAAATTTTCGATATCGAAAGATTTTTTTATATAAAACATTTGTCGTATAGATAACTTTAATATCTAAAGCTTTCTAAAAAATGGTTTATATTAAAAATTAATATAAACAATGGATTCCTATAATAATCATTCGATATCGAAACATTTCACATATAAAACTTTCTTATAAAAAACTTTCAATAGTAAAGCTTTGTTATAGGTTACTTTTGATATAAAAAGTTTTCAACTTAAAACATTCCACATCGAAAGCTTTCCAAAAAAAATCTTTCTCTATATAAAACTTTCGAAGATTTTCAATAGAAAACATTGGATATCAAAAGATTTGTTTTATAAAACTTTTGTCTTCAAAATATTTTGGATTAAAAACCTTTTATATAAATAGATTTCCTAAAGGTTGCTTTTGATATTCAAAGTTTTCTACTAAAAACATAACAAGAGCTTTCCAATATACAAATTCCAATATCTAAAGGTTTCCTATAAAAATCTTTTGATTTCGATTTTCTATAGAAAACTTTTGATTTCCTTCTCAAAACTTCGAATATCGAAAGATTTCATATATAAAACATTCCAAGTCAAACTTTCAATATTGAAAGCTTTCCTATAGAATAGGGGATGTTGGGTGCCAAGCCACGGTTCTGATGGGTCTTAACTTGGTAAGCCCATTCTAATCTTGGTTATCCTTCAAATCAACTGTGGACACTGACCTCCTCGTGGTATCACCCAGGAAACTTCATTAACACTCGTTACTGTAGTGAGCTAACTTGTGCCGCGAGTACTCCCATAAAAACTATAATAATATGGTTTAGGACGTCGGGCTAGTAACCCACTCCTGGAAAAAACAATTACTATGAAAAAACTAAAATTAGAACAGTCCTTCCTAATGTTAGAAGAGTACATCCGAAACTTCGATGGAAAGTAGAGTAAATTCTTTCAAAACTTGGCCAATGAAATTGGAGAATAAGCGAACAAGATCGAAGTGCATGGAATTATAAAATACACTCGGCCTTTGACTTTAACAGGTAGTGAACATATGCCATTTAAGTAAGTAAGTAAGTAAGTCAACCTAAAACTGCTGAGTCATCCTCAAACTGCTAACTAATAATTTAACTGATGGGTAATCCTAAAACTACTGAGTCATCCTAAAACTGCTGAGTCATCCTCAAACTGCAAACTAATCCTTAAACTGCTAACTAATAATATAACTGCTGAGTTATCCTAAAACTGCTGAGTCATACTTAAACTGTTGTGTCATCCTAAAACTGCTGAGTCATCCTTAAACTGATGACTAATCCTTAAACTGCTGAGTCATCCTTAAACTGCTAACTAATAATATAACTGCTGAGTCATCCTAAAACTGCTGAGTCATCCTTTAAATGTTGTGTCATCCTAAAGCTGCAAACTAATCCTTAAACTGCTAACTAATAATATAACTGCTGAGTTATCCTAAAACTGCTGAGTCATACTTAAACTGTTGTTTCATCCTAAAACTGCTGAGTCATCCTTAAACTGATGACTAATCCTTAAACTGCTGAGTCATCCTTAAACTGCTAACTAATAATTTAACTGATGGGTCATCCTAAAACTACTGAGTCATCCTAAAACTGTTGACTAATCCTTAAACTGCTGAGTCATCCTAAAACTGCTAACTAATAATATAACTGCTGAGTCATCCTAAAACTGCTGAGTCATCCTTAAACTGTTGTGTCATCCTAAAGCTGCTGAGTCATCCTAAAACTGCTGAGTCATCCTCAAACTGCTGACCAATCTTTAAACTACTAATTAATAATTTAATTGCTGAGTCATCCTAAAACTACTGAGTCATCCTTAAACACTTGTGTCATCCTAAAACTCCTGAGTCATCCTCAAATTGCTGACTAATCCTTGAACTGCTAACTAATAATATAACTGCTGAGTCATCCTAAAACTGCTGAGTCATCTTAACTAATCCTACAACTGCGAGTAGTCTTTTCTAACCTGATTTTACTTTACAACTAACCTGATTTCAATCCAGTCTTACTTAAACTTTTTCCAATAATGAAATTATCTTTACTCTAGAATTGAGTCCTTTAAAGTGCTGCAACTAAGTATTACATGGATGGTACCATCCATTCGATGTATGACCAGAAAAATGATGAATATGTAAGTCATTTGGTCTGGATATTCTGTAACAATGATTAATAATGGAAAACACGACTACAATTAAAATTTTTTTTGATAGAAGTTCTTATGTATCCCTGCAGTTACAGGGTTGCTTTTCCAAAATGAGGTTTTACTAGTAAAAATTGATAATAAAAGAAATTTAAGAGGTGGCCAGATGACAAGATTAAGACAAAGAAGACTAATGGACATGAAAATGAAGAAAGTGCATGTGAACTTATGTGAATGTAGTTAGATTATATATGGAGGAGTTAACATTTTTTTACATTATTGCCATCTGTACTTGTTCCAAGTTTATCTCATTAAAGATCTCTTAGACCAAGAATTGTTCAATTTACAAAGACAAGGGGTTACCATAGGTAAAACTTATGATTAATCAGTTTGATAATATGCGGTTTTCTTCCCGTTTTGATGCTCTATATCTTGCTTCAAAATCATCTTATAAATTATCACTTGGACTGCAGGGACGTAAATGAAAACACATATTTATCATATCTGGTACAAGCCTATGAATATTTATTTCTGTTTCTAATGCCGACATTTATTATATTGTATTAGAGAGAGGCGCTTAAATGCTGCTTCTACATCTGACAACTACTGGCTGTTTTGTTGTATAAATTTTTATTATAAAAGTGGATCACTTAAGCGTAAAGTGTCAATATCAACATTTAGACTTTTAATATTACATTTCAGCGTTAAACACACAACGAATAAATTTACAAAATAAACAACATGAAATCACAAAAACGCCAAACAACTCTACAACATTCTCGGTTAAAATGTGGTTTCGAAAAAATTTAAAAAAAAATAGATAAAAAATCGATGACATAAAAATATTGTATTGAATATTTTTTCTAATATTATTTTTTTAATGTTAAACAAGTAAATTTTGTTAAACATTAATGGTGTTTTTTTTCCTCTAACCATAGAAGTGCTGAAAATTGGGCAAGTTTTACAAGATCATTCAAGAAAAAAAATGATCGCGACACTATTCTTGTGGTAACTTTGACATACAAATTGTATGTTTTCATATGTTGTAGAACTAGAGTTTATTTTTATAAAATCAGATGTTTTCTAAGATATAATGGAATGGTTTAGGTCTTGAATATTTTTTTTATAGACATCGATAAAACCATATAAATACCACTCAAATTGGTTCACAATTTAAACAATCATCTCTAAACGATACTTGTAATAACTTTAACACTTAAGGTTGATTTCAGTTATATCTTTATGTTTTATAAGATCAAATGTTTTATAAAATATTTATCTTAAATCCTGCCTAATTATGATATAGGGCATCTCATATCATCTCAATTTGGTACTAAACGTAGTGGCTATTTGAGAGTTCCAGATTCTAAAGTTGCTCAGATATTATTCATTATCATCATCAGTCATGATAATCTCTAAATATTTTGAAATTTTAAGATTATGTGATACTTAAAGTATGAAAAAGATGTTATATACCTATTTTTGCGATAGGTTAGAAATTTGATATATTTATTTAGAACTTAAAATTTTAGAAATTTTAAGTCTAAAAGAAGTCTATTCTAATATCTTAAGCCTTTCCAATATAGTCCAATATTTTCTATTTTTATATAAAATTTTAAGAACGACAAATTTTCGATGATAATTTCTTCATGATTTTTTTATGAAAATTTTTGTAACAGAACTTTCAAAAAAATTTATAAAACTTTCTATATTTAAAAACTTTCTTTAAACATTTTTTTTAATTTTTATGCAGAAAGAATTTCTCTAAAAATTTGTATAAAAAAAATTTCTCTAAAAATTTTTATAAAAAAAAAATTTCACTGAAAATTAAAAAAAAAAATTGTGAAAATTTTTATAAAAAAAAATTATTTAAGCTATTTTTAATGAAAAATTTTGCATATAAAATTTATTAAAAAGGTTTATTGAAAAATTTTGGGATATCAAACATTTAATTAAAAAGTTTTACTGTAGCGTATTGCACTAAGATCCCAATTTATTACAATTATTTATTATTGTAATAAATAGTTGTTTGATAAAACCAAAAAATGTTGGTGGGGAAACCTTTCCTCGACGCGTTTCTATGGCTGATTAGGTCATTTCTTCAGGAGGATTATCCCTAATTCTAGACAGAGCGATAACTACACTTTATAAATTAAAATAAAAATCAAAATATTTTGTCTCAATAAATCTTCTATAAAAATTCCTCTATTGAAAAATTTTCCATAAAAATTTTTATATAGAAAAATTTTCAACAAAAATTTGTATATCGAAAAACTTTTATATTGAAAAATTTTCTTACTGTAGTGTATTGCACTAAGATCCCAATTTATTCCCAATTTAAACCAAAAAATTTTGGTGGGGAAACCTTTCCTCGACGCGTTTCGATGGCTGGTTACGCAATCTCTGCAGGAGGATTATCCCTAATTCTAGACAGAGCGAAAACTACACTTTATAAATTAAAAAAAAAAAATTCAAAATATTTTGTCTCAATAAATCTTCTATAAAAATTCCTCTATTGAAAAATTTCCCATACAAATTTTTATATAGAAAAATTTCCTATAAAAATTTTTATATAGAAAAATTTTCAACAAAAATTTGTATATCGAAAAGCTTGCTATAAACATTTTAATATTGAAAAAATTTCCTTAAGATTTGTTTATAAAAAATTTAGCATCATAAAATCTTCTATTAAAATTTTTGATTAAAAAAATTTTCTATTTTATATTGAACAATTTTGAATTAAAAAGTTAAATATTTAAGAATTTTTTAATAAAAATTTTAATATTGAAATTTTCTATATATTTTTTTTACGTGCAAAAATTTCTATAAAAGTTTTTACATTGAAAATTTTTTTTTTAATTTTTATGTGGAAAAATGGTTTTTATAAAATTTATTTTGGAAAAAATTTTTATAATAAAAAAATTGTTCAAAAAAAATTTATATTGGAAAAATTTCGATAAAATTTTTGTAAAAATATTTTTATCGAGAAATTAAAAAAAAAATGTATTTCGAAAAATTTTTAATAAAAAATTTTATATCGACTATAACAATTTTTTTATTCAGAAATTTCGAAAAAAAAATTATATCGAAAAATTTTCAAAAAACAATTTTCTATAACATTTTTTTTTTATTCGAAAATTTGTAAAAAAAAATTTATATCGAAAAAATGAAAAAAAAAAAAATAGTATCAAAAAAGTTTCTATCAAAATTGTTATATTGAAAAAGTTTTATAAAAATTTTGTTATAAAAAAAAATCCCCCAAAAAAAAATGTTTGATACAAAATATCGAAAAAATTTCTAAAAAAATTTTATATTAAAAAGTTTTTTACAAAAATTTCTATCAAAAAAAATTAAAATAAAATTTTTATTTCCAAAAAATTTCTATCAAAATTTTAAAACCGAAAAAATTTCTATAAAAATTTTTATATCGAAAAAATTTCTATCAAAATTTTTAAATCAAAAAAATTTCTATAAAATTTTTTTATCTATGAAATTACTATAAAAATGATTTGCTAAAAAAAAGGTATAAAAGTATATACCGAAAAATTTGTATATTAAAAAATTGTCTATCAACAATTTTTTATCAAAAAACTTTCTATCAATATTTTCATATCAAAAAAAAAATTTCTAAAAAAAAATTTTAATATCGAAAAATTTTCTATAAAAATTTGTACATTAAAAAATTTTCCATCAAAAAATTTTCTATCAAAAAATTTTCTAAAAATAATTTTTATATCGCAAAAATTTCTAAAAAAAAAATTGTATATCGAATAAGTTTCTATCAAAATTTGTATGTATATCGAAAAAGTTTCTATCAAAATATTTATATCGAAAAAGATTCTATCGAAATTTTTGTATCGAAAATTTCCTAAAAAAAATTTAATATCAAAAAAATTTTTATATCGAAAAAATTTCAAAATTTTCTACAAAAATGTATATCAATAAATTTTAGTCAAAATTTTTAATGTCGAAAAATCTATATATAAAAAAGTTTTCTATCAAAAAATTTTCTATTAAAATTTTTATAACAACAAATTTTCTAAGAAATTTTTATAACAATTTTAGTTTCTAAAAAATTTTTATATCGAAAAATTTTCTATAAAATTTTTAATATCGAAAAAAATTTCTATCAAAATTTGTATATCGAAAAAATTACTATAAAAATTATTTTATCCAAAAAATTTCTAAAAATGAAATTGTATATCGAAAAATTGTCTAAAAAATTTTTATATAGAAAATTTTTTTTTAAAAAAAACTTTCTATAAAAATTTTTATATTGAAAAATTTTCTAAAAAATTTCTATAACAATTTTTATATGGCAAAAATTTTCTATCGAAATATAAAAAAAATTTATATCGAAAAAGTTTCTATAAAATTTTTTATATTGACAATATAAGAATTTCTAAAAATGTTTGTATCGAAAAACTTCCTAAAAAGATTTTATATTGAAAAATTTGCTACAAAAATTTATATCAATAAATTTTCTGTCAAAATTTTTATATCAAAAAAATTTCTATAAAATTTTTAACATCGAAAATATTCTATAAGCATTTTTAAATAGAAAAATTTCTATAAAAATGTTTATATCGAAAAAATTTTATCAAAATTCGTATATCGAAAAGGTTTTATCAAAATTTTTATATCGAAAAAATTACTATAAAACTGATTTTATTGAAAACATTTCTGAAAAAAATATGTATATCAAAAAATTTTCTATAAAAATTTGTACATAATTTGTATATATTTCTAAAAAACAATTTTTATATCCAAAAAATTAAAAAAATTATATCGAAATAAAAAGTTTCTATAAAAAATTTTATATCGAGAAAGTTTTTTAAATTTTTATGTTGAAAATAGAAAAATTTTAAAATCGAAAAATTCTTAAAAAGATTTTATACCAAAAAAATGTATACAAAAATTTAAGTCGAAAAATTTTATGTCAAAATTTTTATATCGAACAAATTTTTTATAAAATCTATAATATCGAAAAATGTTCTATAAACATTTTTAAATCGAGAAATTTCAATCAAAATTTTTATATCGAAAAGGTTTTATTAAAATTTGTATATCGAAAAATTTTCTATAAAAATGTTTTAAATCGAAAAAATTTGTATATGACAAAAAATTTCTATGAAATTTTTTATATGGAAAAAATTTCGATCAAAATTTTTATATCGAAAAAATTATAAATTTTTTATAAAAATTTATAGAAAAAATTCTAAAAAAATTTAATATCGAAAAATTTTCTATAAAAATTGGTATTTTGAAAACTTATCCATCAAAAAACTTTCTATAAAAATTTTTAAATTGAAAAAATTTTTAAGAAAATTCCTATAACAATTTTTATATCGCAAAAGTTTAAAAAAAAAAATTATATCTAAATTTGTATATCTTAAAAATTTCTTGAAAATATAAAATTTATTGAAAATATAAAAATTTCTTAAAAATTTTGATTTCGAAAAATTTTCTATAAAAATTTGTATATAAAAATTTTTTATATGAATTTTAAAATCAGAATAACTTTTTAATGAAAATTTGTATATCGAAAAGTGTTTTTTATGAAAATTATCAAAATTTTCCATAAAAAGTTTTTACAACAAAAAATTTTCTAGAAAAATTTCCACAACAGAAATTGCTTTAAAAAGAAAATACAAATTACTTAGAAGATACTTAAGAAAATGTTTTAAATCTAAATTTGGGAACGTTTTACATTTGATTTGAATAAGAGTCATCTTAAAGATCTTAACGTATAAGTCATATGATATTAAATGCTTTCTTTTTAAGATCATCAGTTTTCCAACCCTGAATGTAAACAATAACAATCAGATAACGTGTTAAAGGTATTTGTGTGGGTATTAGTAAATCTAACGCCATCTATGTGTCATTTTTCGATCAAACGCAAGTCTCTCATTCTCTGTGATAATATTAAGGTTTAAGCTTTCTCTCTCTCTGTTGATGATCGATTAAAGGCAACTGAAAAAACACTTGTTGTTGGTGTATGATTGTATCGTATTTTTGTACAAGTCGTGGTGTTTAACTGAGTGTTCGTGTTTTAACTAATACAAGATCGTCTAGATTTTATTACATTTCAAATCAGGCTTTTTATTCAAGTTAAACACAAACGTTGTTCAGAGTCGGTTCCATTTTTTTCTTCTTAATATTTAAATACTTTAAGATATTCGTTATTTTACTAAATTTTTATGAGTATTTTTTTTTCTTCTTTTCTGATGTATCTGCCTTAATTTCATTTTTATTGCATCTTTGACGTTTAAACAATAAAATTGAAATACAATCAATAAATAATTCTTCTCAGTTGTAGCCATTTATTGAATTTCTTACTACTACTACTTACTATTATTATTTATTATTATTATTATTATTGTTTATAATATATTTTTGCTTATTTCTTGTTTATTTTGTACGTCGATCATATTAAAATATTCAGTTCTATTGATCACTTGTTAAAAGCGTGCTCTTTTTTTTGCTTCTAATTTTCTTATAAACAAAAAAATATATAAAAAAATTATAACGCTTTTTTATATTTACAGATTTGAGTTAAGTGAAAATATATAAAGAAAAAAATAATCATAATTAAAAAAAATTATAAAAATGTAATATTTTGATATTTTAGTTAAAAGTTTATAAATATAATTTAAATATTAACCATTAAATTTCTTTAAAGTGGCCAAAGTTATTAAAATAGTGAAAATATCGATAAAATAGGAAATATCTTCTTTTTTTAAAAAATGTATACCTGAATGTTTTAGTGTTTGTTCTTCTTTAAAAAAAATTTTTTGAAAATTTTTAATGTAATAATATCAGTGATAATGGATGCAATTTTTATAACCAGTTGTAATTGGAAATTGTTACATTTGCAGCCGAAGGATTTGTGGATTTTAACGTTTATTTGAAAAAAGGTAAGATTATATACCATCAATTCAAATTTAAGCCATTATATTATAAAATGTGTGAAATTATAAGGAAAGATAAGCAAGATTGTACTCAGGCTATAATATTATCTTTACCTAAGTAGTTTTGAGAACATTATAATTCGTCTTTACTCTGTCTATAAACTTAAGAGTGGCATGATGGCCAACCAATTATTGAAATCTAATTCGTGGAACTTGGTGTTTATTTACTAGAAAATTTGCCCTGATATTTTAAAATTTCCCTAAAAATAAGCAATTAAAAAAAATCCTATAAAAATAACAATTTTTTGAAAAATTTCTTATATAAATGAGAAATTTTTGAAAAATTTGCTATAAATTAATAAATTTTTGAAAAAATTGCTATAAAAATAAGACGTTTTTGAAAACTTTGCTATAAAAATAAGAAATTTTGAAAAATTTTCCATAAAAATAAGAAATTTTTGAAAAATATCCCATAAAAATAAAATTTTTTTGAAAAATTTCCTATAAAAATAAGAAATTTAAAAAAAATTTACTATAAAATTAAGAAATTTTTGAAAAATTTCTTATAAAAATAAGAAATTTTTTAAAAATTTACTATAAAATTATTAAATTTTTGAAAAAATTCCTGTAAAAATAAAAAAATTTTGAAAAATTTTCTATAAAAATAAAAAAAAAAAATTGGAAAACTTTCTTATAAAAATAAAAAAATTGGAAAAATTTCTTATAAAAATATAAAAATTTTGAAAACTTTCTCATAAAAATAAGAAATTTTTTAAAATTTCCTATTAAAATAAGAAATTTCTAAAAAACTTACTATTTAAATAATAATTTTTGTAAAAATTTCCTATAAAAATAAGAAATTTTAGAAAAAATTTGAAAATTTTGAAAAATTTTCTATAAAAATAATAAATTTTTTTAAAAATTTCTCTATAAAAATATTAAATTATTGAAAAATTTTCTATAAGAATAGGAGATTCTTGAAAAAATCCCTAAAAAAATAAGAATCTTTTGAAAAATTTCCTATCAAAATAAAAAATTTTTGAAAATTTTCCTATAAAAATAAGAAATTTATGAAAAATTTCCTATTTAAATAAGAAGTTTTTAAAAAATTTCCAAAAAACATAAGAAATTTTTGTTAAATTTCCTAAAAAATGTAAGAAATTTTTGAAAAATTTTTTATAAAATAAAAATTTACTATAAAAATCAGAAATTTTTTAAAAATTTCGTTTCACAGTAAGAAAATTTTGTATAATTTTTTACAAGAATAGGAAATTTTTGTAAGCTTTCTTATAAAATTAAAACTTTTTGAAAAATTTCCTATACAAATAAGAATTTTTTGAAAAATTTCCTATAAAAATAAGAAACTTTTAAAGAATTTCCTACCAAATAAGAAATTTTTAAAAACTTCGATATTAAAATAAGAAATCGTTGAAAAAATTCTAAAAATTGGAAATTTTTGAAAAATTTAATGCAAAAATAAGAAATTTTCGAAAAATTTTCTATAAAAATAAGAAATTTTTTGAAAAATTCCCTATTAAAAAAATAATTTTTTTAAAAATTAGCTATAAAGGTAAGAAATTTTTGAAAAATTAACTATAAAAATAAGAAATATTTGAAAAATTTCCTATAAAAATAAGAAATTTTCGAAAATGTTCCTATAAAAATAAGAAATTTTCGAAAATTTTCCTATAAAAATAAGAAATTTTTGAAAAATTTCCTATTAAAATAAGAAATTTTTGAAAAAACTCCAATAAAAATTTGAAATTTTTTATTTTTATAGAAAATTTTCTATAAAAATAAGAAATTTTTGAAAAATTTTCTATAAAAATAAGAAATTTTTGAAAAATTTCCTTCAATATAATTCAAAATAAAAAGTTCACATAAAACTATGAAATTTTTAATAATATTTCTAAAAAAAAATAAGAAATTAAAAAAAACCTCCTATAAAATGATAAATATTTGAAAAATTTCCTAAAAAAAAATAAATTTTTTAAAAATTTCTTATAAATATAAGAATTTTTTGAAAATTTTTCTATAAGAATTAGAAATTTTTTAATTTTTTTTTATAAAAATAAGAAATTTTTGAAAATTGCCTATAGAAATAAGAAATAGTTGAAAAATAAAATAAAATAAATAAATAGGAAATTTTTGAAAAATTTTTTGTAAAAAAAAAAAATTTTTTGAAAAATTATCTATCAAAATAACAAATTAAAAAAAAAATCCTATAAAAATATGAAATTTTTGTAAACTTTCCTATTAAACTAGGAAATTTTTGAAAAACTTCCCATAGAGATAAAAAAATGTTTAAAAATTTCTTATAAAAATATGAAATTTTTGAAAAATTTCTTATAAAAATAAGAAATTTTTGAAAAATTTCCTATAAAAATAAGAAATTTTTTAAAAAAATCCTATAAAAAAATAAAGTTATAGAAAAATTTTCTATAAACAAAAGAAAGTTTTAAAAAATTTTAATAAAAAAATAAGGTTTTGAAAACTTTCCTATTAAAATAAGAATTTTTTGGAAGAATTTCAATAAAAACAAGTAATTTCTACAAAATTTCCTATAAAAAATAAGAATTATTTGAAAAAATTTGCTATAAAGATAATTTTTTTTTTATTTCCTAGAAAATAACAAACTTTGGAATTCCCTTTAAAAAGTAGTAAATTTTTGAAATAATGGTTTTTAGTTAACCCTAACCTTCAAAAGATATGGGACTGTATCGGTCTATTTGGTTAGATTGTAATAGTCGTCTTTGAAGGCAACTCATACATAGTTGCCTTTAAGAACGACAACGATTAAATAACTACATCTTATGTAGGCTCCTCTGCAGATTCTTCATATTTACAAAATCTTAGTAAATTCAAATGTCAAATATGTCAAATAAATATGACATATTTTTAATAGAACTACTTATCATTTTAATGATTTTTCTTAATGTATTATTTCTTTTTCAATATTTTGTAATTATGTAATAATTTATATGGATTTAAATGCATGGAAAATTTTTTAAAAAATTAAAATTAATTAAAACTACAATTGTTTATTATTATAAGCGGCAACAAATAAAAAATTATGGTGGCTGAGGTTTCTTAGCTAACCCGAAGAACATGACGGCTAAAATAAAAAATGTGAATTTTAACCCACCTTTAAAAGGTGCTAAAATTGTCAAGTCATAAAATACAATCAATAGAATATTTCTTCTTACTTGAATTTTTCTATGAGAAAACAAATGACATTCACTTAAACTTATTAATATTAATTTGTTTATATTCTTATTGCAATCGAGCAACTTTATTATAAATTTTCATTATTATTATTATTTGAAATAATTCTTTGGATTTTAATGATATTCACAATCAGATCACCAGGGGATATGTCATTTGTATTCCTCATTTTTTATTAAAAATAATTTCCTATGTAGAAATCTAATTGTTTTTATTTATTGGATGGAAAAAAATAGCTAAGAAAATAATTTTATTTAAAAAAATATAATTACAACAAAAATATTGTCATTTTAATAATGACTTGTTAATTTGTTAAAGTGTGAAAATTTATTAAAAACAATCTGGGGCCCTAGGGTTATTTTTTCTACAAAATGGAATTTTGTATAGAAAAAAATGTATGCAATTATTTGCAGTTGATTTAATTTGAAAATAATTATAATTGAAAGCGGAGTGAAAAGACCCAATGAGAAATTTTTCAAAAATTTCTTGTAAAAATAAGACATTTCTAAAAAATTTCCTATAAAAATAAAAAAAAAGTAAAATAGAAAATCCCATATAATTTTTGAAAACTCCCTATAATGATAGGAAATATTTTTAAAATTTAGTACAAAAATAAGAAATTATTTTTCAAAATAATATAATAATATATAATATAAAAATAAGAAATTTTTGAAAAATTTCCTATAAAAATAAGAAATTTTTGAAAAATTTCCTATAAAAATAAGAAATTTTTGAAAAATTTCCTATAAAAATAAGAAATTTTTTAAAAATTTCCTATAAAAATAAGAAATTTTTGAAAAATTTCCTATAAAAATAAGAAATTTTTTAAAAATTTCCTATAAAAATAAGAAATTTTTGAAAAATTTCCTATAAAAATAAGAAATTTTTGAAAAATTTCCTATAAAAATAAGAAAATTTTGAAAAATTTCCTATAAAAATAAGAAATTTTTGAAAAATTTCCTATAAAAATAAGAAATTTTTGAAAAATTTCCTATAAAAATAAGAAATTTTTGAAAATTTTCCTATAAAAATAAGAAAATTTTGAAAAATTTCCTGTAAAAATAAGAAATTTTTGAAAAATTTCCTATAAAAATAAGAAATTTTTGAAAAATTTCCTATAAAAATAAGAAATTTTTAAAAATTTTCCTATAAAAATAAGAAATTTTTGAAAAGTTTCCTATAAAAGTAAGACATTTTTAAAAAATTTCCTATAAAAGTAAGAAATTTTTAAAAAATTTCCTATAAAAATAAGATATTTTTGAAAAATTTCCTATAAAAATAAGAAATTTTTTAAAAATTTCCTATAAAAATAAGAAATTTTTGAAAAATTTCCTCTAAAAATAAGAAATTTTTGATAAATTTCCTCTAAAAATAAGAAATTTTTGAAAAATTTCCTATAAAAATAAAAATATAAAAATAAGAAATTTTTGAAAAATTTCCTATAAAAATAAGAAATTTTTGAAAAATTTCCTATAAAAATAAGAAATTTTTGAAAAATTTCCTATAAATATAATAAGAAATTTTTGAAAAATTTCCTATAAATATAATAAGAAATTTTTGAAAAACTTCCTATAAATATAAGAAATTTTTAAAATTTTCCTATGAAAATGGGAAATTTTTTTAAAACTTTCCTACCAAAATAAAAAATAATTGAAAAAAAAACTTAGAAAAATTGGAATTTTTTTGAAAATTGTCCTATAAAAATAGGAAATTTTTTGAAAATTGTCCTATAAAAATAGGCAATTTTTAAAAAATTTCCTATAAAAATAGAAAATTTTTAAAAAATTTCCTACAAAAATAGGAAATTTTTAAAAATAGAAAATTTTTTAAACATTTCCTATAAAAATAGTTAATTTTTGAACAATTTCCTAATAAAATAGGAAATTGTTGAAAAATTTCCTATAAAAATAGCAGAATTTAGAAAAAGTTCTTATCACAATATGATTTTTTTTTAATTTCCTATAGAAAAAAGAATTTTTTGAAAAATTTCCTATAAATATAGATAAAATTTCATATAAAAATACGAAGTTTTTGAAAAATTTCCTATAAAGAAGTAAATTTTTGAAAAATTTGCTAAAAAAAAATAGCAAAATTTTGAAAAACTGGAAATTTTAGAAAAAATTCATATGAAAACATGAAATTTTTGAAAAATTTCCTGTAAAAATAGAAAATTTTTTAAAAATTAAAAAAAAAAATAGAAATTTATAAAAAAAAATTCCTAATAAAATAAGACATTTTTGAAAAATTTCCTACAAAAATCAGAAATTTTTGATAAATTGCTTATAAAAATAAGAATTTTTTGAAATATTTCCTATAAAAATAGGAAAAATTTTCCTTTAAATAGTCAATTTCGAAAAAATTTCCTATAAATAGTCAAATTTCGAAAAATTCCTATAAATAGTCAAATATCGAAAAATTTCCTATAAATAGTAAATTTTCGAAAAATTTCCTATAAATAGTAAATTTTCGAAAAATTTTCTATAAATAGTAAATTTTCGAAAAATTTCCTATAAATAGTCAATTTTCAAAAAATTTCCTATAAATAGTCAATTTTCGAAAAATTTCCTATAAATAGTCAATTTTCGAAAAATTTCCTATAAATAGTCAAATTTCGAAAAATTTCCTATAAATAGTCAAATATCGAAAAATTTCCTATAAATAGTAAATTTTCGAAAAATTTCCTATAAATAGTAAATTTTCGAAAAATTTTCTATAAATAGTAAATTTTCGAAAAATTTCCTATAAATAGTCAATTTTCAAAAAATTTCCTATAAATAGTCAATTTTCGAAAAATTTACTATAAATAGTTAATTTTTGAAAAATTTCCTATAAAGAGTCAATTTTCGAAAAATTTCCCATTAAAATAAGAAATATGTGAAAAATTTCCTATTAAGAATTTTTTTTGTAAAATTTCCTATAAAAATAAGAAATTTATGAAAATTTTTTTATAAAAATAAAAATTTTTGAAAAATTTTCTATAAAAATAAGGAAATTTTTAAGAAATTTCCTGTAAAAAAAAGTATTTTTTTTAGGATTTCTTATAAAAATAGTAAATTTTTGAAAAATTTCCTACAACTTTAAAAAAAAGGATACATGTTTTTCCAATCGGCAAGTTTTTTTGTAATTATTAATTTTCGTTGTATTAAAATTGATTTAACTGTTTTAACAGCTTAAAGAGAATTATGAAATAAAGTTTGGATTTTGCTCATTTTAATTGGCGAGATTAATAGGTGTAATGGAATGTTGATTGATTTCAAATGATTTATTACACTTAGAAAGTAAGTGGCACTTTACCCTACCCTTTCAACAGCTGTCACTTAAAATTAATGATGATTATGAGTACTATAGAAATTCTTAATCGAATTTTGAAATACGTAGTTAGGAAATGAAAAATATATTGTGAACTTTGGTCTGTCAGTTAGCTTTTGCAAAAATATGATTTCTATTAATATTTCGAGGGTATAGATGCTGTAGGGTTCATATTCTTTCCCACCCAGCTAGATTAATATTTATTATTTGGTAAGTGCTTTCTAATTCGTCTTATATTTTCCAGCTTTTAAATGGTCATAACATATTTAAATAATTTCTTACGACAACCTTTCTATTTCTATTGCCTCCTGTTTTTTTCTGGTTTTATCTGGGGTCTTGTATGCAAACACTTAGGCCACATATTTTGTGTCTGCAACTTATATATCAAATGGTGACATTTATGCCAAGAATTTTGACACATTAACGCCCAATATCCATTGGATTTTACAGAATCTAATACAATTTATTTACAAGATTATGGTAAAAGTGAAAGAAAAATTTATAACATTAAACAAATATTATATTAAATCTAAATACTCGCATAACTTGTCAAAATCTGAGACAGTTGGAGTCATTCAGAAACAGCGGGTAGTTTTAGAAACCCAGAAAAGTTTACTTATTTTTAACAAATAGTTACTTTTTAAACAAAAACTTGATTCGAAACCAAAATAGATTTGTTACACAATTAAAAACAATCAAAAACTGAAACATTTAAAAGTCAATATTCGAAAAATTTCCTACAAATAGTCAATTTTCGAAAAATTTCCTATAAATAATCAATTTTCGAAAAATTTCCTATAAATAGTCAATTTTCAAAAAATTTCCTATAAATAGTCAATTTTTGAAAAATTTCCTAAAAATAGTCAATTTTCGAAAAATTTCCTATAAATAGTCAATTTTCGAAAAATTTCCCATAAATAGTAAATGTTCGAAAAATTTCCTATAAATAATCAATTTTCGAAAAATTTCCTATAAAAAGTCAATTTTCGAAAAATTTCCTATTATAGGACATTTTTCTAAATTTTTCAAAAAATAATATTTTATAGGAAATTTTTACATTAAAACCGACTTTTTACACAAAAAGTAACTTTTACCACATAAAATAACTTCATACACATAAAAATTCTTTTTGCTTCGAAAGTAATTTTTTACACAAAAATTCACTTTTTATGAAAAAAGCTCACTTTTTACGCAACAAGTAACTTTTTACACAAAATTCACATTTTACGCAAAAAGTAACTTTTTACGCAAAAAGTAACTTTTTACACAAAAAGTCACATTTTACACAAAAATAACTTTTTACACAAAAAGTCACATTTTACACAAAAAGTAACTTTTTACACAAAAAGTAACTTTTCACACAAAAAGTCACATTTTACACAAAAAGTAACTTTTTGCACAAAAAGTCACATTTTACACAAAAAGTAATTTTTTGCACAATATTAACATTTACGCAAAAAGTCACTTTTTACACAAAAAGTAACTTTTTACACAAAAAGTAACTTTTTACACAAAAAGTAACTTTTTACACAAAAAGTTACTTTTTACACAAAAAGTTACTTTTTACACAAAAAGTAACTTTTTACACAAAAAGTAACTTTTTACACAAAAAGTAAATTTTTACACAAAAAGTCACTTTTTACACAAAAAGTCACTTTTTACACAAAAAGTCAATTTACACAAAAAGTCTTTTTACACAAAAAGTCACTTTTTACACAAAAAGTATTTTTTTACGCAAAAAGTCACTTTTTACACAAAAGGTTACTTTTTACACAAATAGTCACTTTTCACACAAAAAGTCACTTTTGCACAAAAGTTCACAAAAGTCACTTATTATATAAAACCTAGTTTTTTTATACAGAGACTAAGTTTTTGCGAGTTTTTACATAAAAAAACTCAGGTGTTAAGTAAATGTATACTTTGTACATGTAAAATCACTTTAAACAAAGTAAGGGTTTGCACTTGGACTTGTCAAAAGCATTTATATTTTTTTTGCTCAAATTGTACAAACTAATTTGAATTGAAGTGACATGTGTGAGCAGTTAATGAAAAGGCGGAAAGGAATATTGTGTAAAATTTTTGAAATATAATTTGTGGCAATAAATTTCTAATTGAATTTTAACAATTTATACAAATTTAAAATATACCCATAATGACATTTACGATGTATTATTAACATATAACAAAATCACATAAAATGTTTACAATAGTTTTTTAAAGATCGTTTTAAAAACATGGCCAATAGTCGGTTAATAGAATATGTTTCCATTTTATGGAGAATCCAATGAAGTGTTTTTATTTTTAAACTTAAAGATATTTGACAAATTTACAAAAGTAAAAAACTGTATTCACGTAAAAAAGCGTATGAGTACTCGTATTCTGAAAATGACAAACAATTGTCATAAATCTTAATTTTATTTCCCTCTATAGTCATAAATTTTAATTTGCATATTTTTGTAATTTAATTTTATTATTATTAATATTTAATTTATTTATATTTATATTTCTGGTTTTTAAGTATGAAAATAGATGTTTCTTTGTTTTATAACTTAACATGTTTTGTTTTTCTTATTTTCTTTCAGTGTAAAATTTCGTTTTGTAATTTAATACAAAGAAAGCTGCCAGATTTTTGAATATAGTGTAAAAAAGTTTATAAAAAAAATTATAAATCATTATGTCTTTTACTTAAGTGTTTTTACACTAATAATTGCAAATAATTTTTAAGTCACTGTTTAAGTGGCCTAAAAGCCAAGAAAGGTAGAGATAAAATTTTTTATCGGAAATTCTATTAGTTGTGAAATAATGACAGACTACCACAAGATTGGATTATTTTTAAGGTGTTGTTTGAATAGCAGCTGCCAGATTTAAGAAGGTAAGTGTCAAAATATTTAACTTCTATTTTCTTAGACGAAAACTTTATTTTCAGCAAATATATATAAAATACACAAAAAGTTATATTTTATACAAAAAAGTCACTTTTACACAAACAATTAATTTCTATTTAAAAATTTACTTCATATTTAAAAAGTAACTAGTTCACAAAAAGTAACTACTTACACAAAAAGTAATTTTTTACACAAATAGTAAACATTTACACAAATAGTTCCTTCTCACACAAAAAGTAACTTCTTCCACAAAAATATATTTTTACGCAAAAAGTCACTTTTTGTACAAGAAATAACTTTTTACACAAAAAGTAATTTTAACATAAAATATCACTTTTTACACAAAAAATCCCTTTTTACACAAAAAATCACTTTTTATACAAAAAATCACTTTTTACACAAAAAATCACTTTTTACACAAGAAGTAACTTTTTACACAAAAAGCAACTTTTTATATGTTTATTGTTAGAGTCTGTGGACTGTATTTTATTTTTGGTTCCTTTTTTAATAAAAATTCTTTTATTGTTTTTTTTGTATTTGATTTTGTTTTTTATTTAAATATTCAAGTTTACAAATTTTATGTTTTTATTATTTGTTTAATTGTATGTTTTTTCTTATTTGTTTAATTTTATGTTTTTTCTTTTTAATAATTCAATTTTTGTTCTTTTTCACTTTTATGTTTTTCAATGTTTGTTCACTTTTCTGTTGGGTCACATTTATGCTTTTAGCTTAACAGTTCAAACTAGAGTGACTTGAAAGTAATATGTAAAGGCAAATTACAGCTTGATTTTAAAATAAGAATAAGGAGAAAATGAGAAAATTAATAATAAATAATGATGACATTCTTGTAGGACCGTTACTAAAAAAACAGGGTGCTTGGTCATATTTCATACAGCATTAAACATCCCGGCCCCCATAGTTAGGTGAAGTTTACCACAAGTTCTGTACTGGACCACAAAACAGATATCCTAAAGCAGACTTTTCGGCTACAACGCTACCAACTTCGGTCTCAATGGCTCCGTCCCGGCGTAGATAAGGATACACATCACAACCAAGTTCCAACTCAACAGTGGTGTTGGACTGTGGGTCAATATCAGCTAACGAGTTCTTGGGAAAATCTTCGGTTGGGTCAATATTGATGGGTCCAGAATATGGTTTTTTTGGTAGTTCGTCCGTCACCAATGCTACGATTTTGGCAGACCACTTATTTTTATCGTTATATGAACGCACGTCGATTACAGCAAAGTCGTGAGCATGCTTCATTGTGGTTTTGATTTTGTATTTTTGGATGAAGGACTTTGAGATTCTGGACACCGTCAGAGTCTTGTTAACGATGGCTCTGGTGCTGACCCAAGTGTTGAGATTGACATCTGATATTCTGACGGATGCGGTTGGAATGAACACAAGGTTCCAATTGAAAAACGGAGTTTTAGGGTCATTGAGTCTTGGGTCTGAGGTTGAACGTTTGCCTTGCTTTTTGGGTTCTGTAGATGAGCGTCTGTTTTGAGTTTCTGGTTCTTGTGTACTTTGACAGGTTTTTAACGGTTCGGCATCATGGAGCAGGGTGTTGTGACGTCTCTTGCAGATATGACATCCGGAGGCACTTTTACAGTCGTCAGTCTTGTGGGATCGTGCGAGACAGTTAAGGCAATATTTTTTAAACTGGACTAACTCGTAACGTTCATTGGGTGTGTAATGTATGAATTTTTCACATGTACGTAGAGGATGGTCTTTTAAACAAATTCCGCAAGAAAACTGCCAGTGTTTTGGTCTCTCCGATTGTTGGGATGCCATATCTGTAAATAGTGAATGAAAGTATAATTAGTGGTTGAAAATATATAAGATAAATCATGTTTTATGTTTTAAACAAAACTACTATTTTTGTTATAGGCCTGGTGATGACTCCATTTTTTGTTTGGACATCGACAACTCTACAGTTCTGGTCAGGTCCTAGATACGTCTTCGTGATTCTTCCCATTTGCATTCATTGGGTGGTAAGTTGGTATTTTTAATAACTACCAAGTCGTTGACCTTGACATTGTCCTTCTGAGACTTCCATTTGTATCTGCGATGTAGTTCGGCCAGATATTCGGACTTCCATCTTTGGCAAAATGATTGGTAGATGACCCTCAGGCGTTTCCAGCGGTTGATGAGAGTCATGTTTTCGCTGCTGACATCAGGTTCGGCTGGAGTCAGTATTGGAGTACCAATGAGGAAGTGTCCAGGGGTCAATGGGTTTAGGTCATTTGGGTCATCGCTAGCAGGACTTAAGGGTCTAGAGTTTAAACACGATTCTATGCGGGCAAGAATTGTAGACAGCTCTTCAAACGTGAATTTTGTAATTGGTATCATCTTCTTCAAATGAGTTTTAAAGGATTTTACACCTGCCTCCCAGAGTCCACCCATGTGAGGGGGCGCCTGGGGGTATAAATTTCCAATCTATGTTTTGATGACTATAATGTTGAGTTACTTGAGTCTGAAGAGATTTCATGAATTCTAGACGATCTTTTTTGATGAGTTCTGCTGCTCCGACGAAATTTTTTCCATTATCTGAAATAATGAGAGCTGGACAACCACGTCTTCCAATGAATCGAGAGAAGGCGGCTAAAAATGCTTGGGAAGATAAGTCGCTTGCTGCTTCTAAATGCACGGCTTTAGTGGCGAAGCATACAAAAATGCACACGTACCCTTTTGTGATTAGACATGCTCTGCCCGTGAAATTTCTGATGTCAAAGGGTCCGGCGTAATCTAATCCAGTTATGGCAAAGGGTCGAGAAAGTGTTGTGCGTTCTGGCGGTAAGGAAGACATTATTTGATTCTGTGTATGTTGCTTGTATAAAATGCAAGTTTTGCAGTTATGGATCACGCTCTTTACAAGGGGCTTCAATCTAAATATCCAATATTCTGTGCGTAAAACTCGAACCATAAGCTGGTTACCTCCATGTATGGTAATTTTATGTGTGAATTCAACTAATAAACGCGACAGCTTTGAGTCATAAGGCAGCAATATTGGGTAGCGTTCATTGTAGGTTAATGCGGGCGATTGAGCAAGGCGTCCATTAGCCCGTATAATTCTCTTTCGATCCATGAATGGGTTTAGTGTTAAAAGGCTACTAGTTGATGAGATTTTTTGTTTGAGTTTTAAATGCTTGTATTCTTCTGGAAAATTATTCTGTTGTGTCAAGATTATAAAACGGGTTTTGACATATTCGATTTCTTCTTTGGTGATTTCTGGTGATGAAACTCGAAGATGGCTTCTTGATCCAGTATTTCTCCAGAAGCGTAAGACATATGATGTGACTCTATAGGCACGAGATAACTTTGAAAAGCGATTTAAAGGATCTTCATATGTTGTGATGTTAAATGATTTTATGGCTTTCGCTTCTAAATTTGTGTCTTCTGGTCTTGTTGTTGTCGGCCATTGATTTTTTGGAAGTTTTAGCCAAGAGGGTCCATACCACCATAGATGATTGGATTCTAATTCTTGAGGCGTACATCCTCGACTGGCTATATCTGCAGGGTTTTCCTTTGATTCGACATGTGACCAATTGTCAGCCCCAATTTTATCTACAATTTCTGAGACACGATTTCCAACGAAAGTGTTCCAGGAGCAAGGGGGTTTCTTTAACCAAGCTAGCACAATTGTTGAGTCGGTCCAAAAATATGTGTTGATTTCAGAAATTTGAAGACTTGGTATAACTGTCTGCGCTAGATTTGCTAATAAAACGGATCCACAGAGTTCTAAACGAGGTAGAGATATTTGCTTAATAGGAGCAACACGGGTCTTCGAAGCTAGAAGAAATGTAAACACTGATGAGTTTTCAGATCGTATTCGGACGTAAAGAGTCGCAGAATAGGCCTTTTCTGAAGCGTCACTGAAACCATGAATTTCCATATTACAGTTTGGAATATATTGAATCCAGCGTGGAATTTTTAGGTTATTGATTTTGGTACAGTTTTTTACAAATTTCTGCCATTTGAGACAAGTCATGTGTTTTAGGTTGTCATCCCAATTGATTTTATCTAACCAAATCTGTTGCATTATTAACTTTGCGTCAACAATAACTGGAGCTATCCATCCACAAGGGTCAAAGAATTTGGCAATTGCAGATAAAACTTCTCTTTTGGTATATATTTCTCTTTGTTCAATATCTGGAGCTGTGAATGTAAATGAATCTGAGGAAATGTTCCCATTTGATCCCAAGAGTTTTTGTTCCAGCATTTTCTGACAAGTTTAACCAATCGAGCGGTAGTAGAGTCTCTTTTGGCAAATCCTGGATTATTCGTGGGTCATTTGATGTCCATTTCATCAGATCAAATCCTGCTGATTTTAAGACATTAGTGAGTTCTTTACGAGATTCAATGGCGTTGTTTAAAGTATGGTCACCTGCTAAGACGTCATCCACGTACATATTTTGTTGCAAAATATTGGATGCTTTGGGGTGACTTCGTTTAACATCATCGGCTAATTGAAGAAGAGTTTTTATGGCCAGAAACGGGGCGCAGTTGACTCCAAACGTCACTGTAAGGAGTTCGTAATCCTCAATAGGATCGTTCTCGGATTTTCGAAACAATATCCTTTGATATTGTGTTTGAGTAGGGTCTATGAGTATCTGTCGATACATTTTTGTGATATCGGCGTTATACACAAAACGAAAGAATCTCCACTTCAATATAAGGATCACTAAATCCTGCTGAAGTATAGGTCCTGGGTACAAAATGTCGTTCAAACTTCTCTTATTTGAAGACGGGCTCGAAGCGTTGAAAACTACTCTAACCTTCGTTGTCAACCTGTCGGGCTTTATTACTGCGTGATGCGGCAGGTAATAATTTGGAGTTTTGTTGATATCCAGGGGAGAAACCTTTCTCATATGTCCTAACTCAAGGTACTCAACAATAACTTGGTCGTATTGCTTTTTGAGTTCAGGTTTTTGGTTAAGCATGCGTTCCATTCGTAAGAACTGGGCCATGGCTATATTTCTAGATGCGCCTATTTCTATGTCATTTTTAAAGGGTAGGGTAACTATATACCTTCCTGAGTCATTCCTATATGTCGTGGACTGAAAATGACTTTCGCAAAATGTGTCCTCTTCTGACCTCAAAATCATTTTTGGGGTCTCCTCCACCTCCCAAAAGCGTGTAAGGATTTTGTCAAGGGACGACGTGTTGAGTAGCGATACTGTTGATTTTGGTTGTGTAGTTGTAGAAATTGGTCCCCCCACAATCCAGCCAAATACTGTTTTTTGCGCTATAAGGGATCCAATGGACCGCATCGGTGTTTCCATGCAATATATATAGGGGCCTAAGTCGAGGCCTATTAGCAGGTCGATGGGTCGGCTTCGATTGAAATGAGGGTCTGCTAGTTCTAGTTTAGCAGCCTCACTGAAGTATTGAGAAACTAACGTTTGGGGCGGCAAATTAGATGGAAGGGTTTTTAAGACTGGAGCCCATACCTCTAATTTAAAATGTTGGTCCACCCTCGAACAAAGGTTAAATAGACATGCTTTGTTTGAGGTTTCTGCTACTGTTTGACTCAAACCAGTGACATGAACTAAGTTTCGTTTGGTAGGAAGATTTAGTCGATTTTTTAATTTTTCCGATATAAATGTTGACTGAGATCCAGGGTCGATGATTGCTCTTGCCTGGTATCTTTCGCCTCTAGTTTCTATTTGCACAACTGCAGTAAATAGAAGGGTTTCTCGCTCGTTGGGAGAATGATTGAACTGTTTGCTCTCTTGTAGGGTCAAAGATGTAAAATTTGGGACAGAAGCATTTGGAGCTATTTCCGGTCGTGTAAATTGGCTTTGTGCAGCGGAGCTTGTACTGGGTCCTGTTGCATCACTAGCTGAGTTTTTCGACTGCGTGTCTGGTCCCTTATGTAATGACGTATGGTGTTTTTGATGACATAATCTACAACTGAATTTACTCTTACAATCCTTGACACTATGGTCGACAGAGAGGCAATTATAACAAGAATTTGTGACTCTTACTATGTGAATTCTATCACTAACATTTTTTTCTAAGAATTTGGGGCAAGATCGCAAATGATGAGACTCTTTACAATGTTGGCAATTGTGTGCTGAGTCATTTGTCTGAGCCCTACTTAATCCAAAATGTCTTCTATTTTTAGACCCATTTTCTGACTGAGTCGTATTTGTTTGGAAAGTGTGAACTCGATTTTGTTTTGGAACAAATTTTGAATTATGGTTTTGAGGCAGAACGGATTTTGTGGTTGATTGTGTTATGGCAGCAATTGATTCTAACGTCTTAGAATGATGAGTAAGAAAACTATTAAAATGTTCCCACGTTGGAACTTTTGTAATTTCTTTAAGAGAATTTTCAAATTCTTTCAATAGGGTTCGGGGAAGTTTTGTTGAGCAAAAATATACCAAAAGAGGGTCCCAAGAATCAGTTTTTACCCCTAAAGCATTTAGCGCCTGAATACAACCGTTAACTTTTCGTTGCAGAGTGTGAATGGACGACCCTGAGTCTTCGGTAACTTTCGGAAGGTCAAATAAAATTTTCAGTTGTTCGTTGACTTGGATCCGACTGTTTTCGTATTGGGCTGTAAGGTTTTTCCAAGCGATGTCAAAACCTTCGTTGGTTAATGGGGCAGTTGAGACTATATTTTTAGCATCTCCTCCAGTCTTTTGTAGTAAATGGAAAAGCTTCTCGACTTTGCTAAGACGTGAGTTTTTTACGTAGATCGCCGTAAAAAGATCTCGGAATGTTGGCCATGTCACAAAATCTCCATAGAATATATCTGTGTCGCAAGGTGGGAGTCGCACAAAAGAAATGTCACTATCTAGGTTTGGGGTTTCAACAGACGAACTACGTTCCTGTTTACTAGAGTCATTAATGGGAGTCGACAACGCTTGAATCTCCGCATTAATTGATCCTAAACACTTTTTATAAGCAGCTAACGCCATTTTGTAGCGATCTCTGAGCTTAGTTTTGTCGATCGATTTTTCAGTAGGTTCCTGTTTTTTGTCCCTGCATTCTTCATAAGCTCTTTTGACTTGAGTCCAAAGTGATTCAAGTTCAATACGAAGAACTTCTAACGCATGAATGTTATCTTCCGCACCAGCTTCTGAATAAACGGTTTCAAAATCCAAAAGATCATTTGTACAATTTGCAAATTTTTCGGTTGCCATTGTTTATTTTTGGGTCGGAAAACGAATTGAGAAAAAACAGAATCGAAATTAAACAAAAAAGTCCCTGCTAGCGATTTAAACAACAAAAAGTATCGAAAAATATTAATAAATTTCCAAAAATTTATACAACTGAAGCAATTTTTATTTCCCCGGTAGAAGAGGAGTTCTCACACTGATGGTAACCCTATGGTTTCTTCCTTCTTTATTGTGGACAGCGGCAGAACAATTTATTATTTAGAAATTTTCGTACTTACTTATTTGTTGTTGTTGTTGGGTCTTCTGAGTCGCTGCTGTTGGGTCTCTGCTTGGGTCTGTTGAAAACGATTGCGCTGGATGATTATTTGTTGTTTCAAAAAATTTTTTAAACTCCCGTTATTTTTTTTTGACACAAAAATTTCTTCTAGAAATTAGCAAAATTTTTTTTTGTAATTATTTCACAAAACACTTGTTTTCCACTATATACGGCTCGAAGTGGCCAAATGTTTATTGTTAGAGTCTGTGGACTGTATTTTATTTTTGGTTCCTTTTTTAATAAAAATTCTTTTATTGTTTTTTTTGTATTTGATTTTGTTTTTTATTTAAATATTCAAGTTTACAAATTTTATGTTTTTATTATTTGTTTAATTGTATGTTTTTTCTTATTTGTTTAATTTTATGTTTTTTCTTTTTAATAATTCAATTTTTGTTCTTTTTCACTTTTATGTTTTTCAATGTTTGTTCACTTTTCTGTTGGGTCACATTTATGCTTTTAGCTTAACAGTTCAAACTAGAGTGACTTGAAAGTAATATGTAAAGGCAAATTACAGCTTGATTTTAAAATAAGAATAAGGAGAAAATGAGAAAATTAATAATAAATAATGATGACATTCTTGTAGGACCGTTACTAAAAAAACAGGGTGCTTGGTCATATTTCATACAGCATTAAACATTATATAAAAAGTAACTTTTTACTCTTAAAGTAAATTTTTACACAAAAAAATCATTTTCTACACAAATAGTCTTTTTTTACATAAAATCTAACTCTTTGCACAAAAATTCTATTTTTGTATAACCTTGTTACATAAGTAGTCACTTCTTACACAAAAAGCAACTTTTTGGATAATAAGTAATTTCTTGCACAAAAGTCTCTTTTTACAAAAAAAGTAACTTTTTACACAAAAAGTATTTTTTTCCACAAGAAGTAAATTTTTAAACAAAAAATAACTTTTTACACAAAAAGTAACTTTTTACACTAAAAGTAACCTTTAACACTAAAAGTAACTTTTTATAAAAATTTAACTATTTACACAAAGGGTCACTTTTTAAACAAAAAGTAACTTTTTACACAAAAAAGTCACTTTCTAAACAAAAAGTAACTTTTTAAACAAAAAGTAGCTTTTTACACAAGAAGTCTCTTATTACACAAAATGTCACATTTTAAACAAAATGTCTCTTATGACACAAAAAGTATATTTTAACATTTAAAGTTACTTTTTACACAAAGTAACTTCTCACACAAAAAGTCACTTTTTACACAAAAAGTCACTTTTTACACAAAAAGTCACTTTTTACACAAAAAGTCACTTTTTACACAAAAAGTCACTTTTTACACAAAAAGTCACTTTTTACACAAAAAGTCACTTTTTACACAAAAAGTAACTTTTTACACAAAAAGTCACTTTTTACACAAAAAGTAACTTTTTACACAAAAAGTAACTTTTCACACAAAAAGTCACATTTTACACAAAAAGTAACTTTTTGCACAAAAAGTCACATTTTACACAAAAAGTAATTTTTTGCACAATATTAACATTTACGCAAAAAGTCACTTTTTACACAAAAAGTAACTTTTTACACAAAAAGTAACTTTTTACACAAAAAGTAACTTTTTACACAAAAAGTTACTTTTTACACAAAAAGTTACTTTTTACACAAAAAGTAACTTTTTACACAAAAAGTAAATTTTTACACAAAAAGTCACTTTTTACACAAAAAGTCACTTTTTACACAAAAAGTCAATTTACACAAAAAGTCTTTTTACACAAAAAGTCACTTTTTACACAAAAAGTATTTTTTTACGCAAAAAGTCACTTTTTACACAAAAGGTTACTTTTTACACAAATAGTCACTTTTCACACAAAAAGTCACTTTTGCACAAAAGTTCACAAAAGTCACTTATTATATAAAACCTAGTTTTTTTATACAGAGACTAAGTTTTTGCGAGTTTTTACATAAAAAAACTCAGGTGTTAAGTAAATGTATACTTTGTACATGTAAAATCACTTTAAACAAAGTAAGGGTTTGCACTTGGACTTGTCAAAAGCATTTATATTTTTTTTGCTCAAATTGTACAAACTAATTTGAATTGAAGTGACATGTGTGAGCAGTTAATGAAAAGGCGGAAAGGAATATTGTGTAAAATTTTTGAAATATAATTTGTGGCAATAAATTTCTAATTGAATTTTAACAATTTATACAAATTTAAAATATATCCATAATGACATTTACGATGTATTATTAACATATAACAAAATCACATAAAATGTTTACAATAGTTTTTTAAAGATCGTTTTAAAAACATGGCCAATAGTCGGTTAATAGAATATGTTTCCATTTTATGGAGAATCCAATGAAGTGTTTTTATTTTTAAACTTAAAGATATTTGACAAATTTACAAAAGTAAAAAACTGTATTCACGTAAAAAAGCGTATGAGTACTCGTATTCTGAAAATGACAAACAATTGTCATAAATCTTAATTTTATTTCCCTCTATAGTCATAAATTTTAATTTGCATATTTTTGTAATTTAATTTTATTATTATTAATATTTAATTTATTTATATTTATATTTCTGGTTTTTAAGTATGAAAATAGATGTTTCTTTGTTTTATAACTTAACATGTTTTGTTTTTCTTATTTTCTTTCAGTGTAAAATTTCGTTTTGTAATTTAATACAAAGAAAGCTGCCAGATTTTTGAATATAGTGTAAAAAAGTTTATAAAAAAAATTATAAATCATTATGTCTTTTACTTAAGTGTTTTTACACTAATAATTGCAAATAATTTTTAAGTCACTGTTTAAGTGGCCTAAAAGCCAAGAAAGGTAGAGATAAAATTTTTTATCGGAAATTCTATTAGTTGTGAAATAATGACAGACTACCACAAGATTGGATTATTTTTAAGGTGTTGTTTGAATAGCAGCTGCCAGATTTAAGAAGGTAAGTGTCAAAATATTTAACTTCTATTTTCTTAGACGAAAACTTTATTTTCAGCAAATATATATAAAATACACAAAAAGTTATATTTTATACAAAAAAGTCACTTTTACACAAACAATTAATTTCTATTTAAAAATTTACTTCATATTTAAAAAGTAACTAGTTCACAAAAAGTAACTACTTACACAAAAAGTAATTTTTTACACAAATAGTAAACATTTACACAAATAGTTCCTTCTCACACAAAAAGTAACTTCTTCCACAAAAATATATTTTTACGCAAAAAGTCACTTTTTGTACAAGAAATAACTTTTTACACAAAAAGTAATTTTAACATAAAATATCACTTTTTACACAAAAAATCCCTTTTTACACAAAAAATCACTTTTTATACAAAAAATCACTTTTTACACAAAAAATCACTTTTTACACAAGAAGTAACTTTTTACACAAAAAGCAACTTTTTATATAAAAAGTAACTTTTTACTCTTAAAGTAAATTTTTACACAAAAAAATCATTTTCTACACAAATAGTCTTTTTTTACATAAAATCTAACTCTTTGCACAAAAATTCTATTTTTGTATAACCTTGTTACATAAGTAGTCACTTCTTACACAAAAAGCAACTTTTTGGATAATAAGTAATTTCTTGCACAAAAGTCTCTTTTTACAAAAAAAGTAACTTTTTACACAAAAAGTATTTTTTTCCACAAGAAGTAAATTTTTAAACAAAAAATAACTTTTTACACAAAAAGTAACTTTTTACACTAAAAGTAACCTTTAACACTAAAAGTAACTTTTTATAAAAATTTAACTATTTACACAAAGGGTCACTTTTTAAACAAAAAGTAACTTTTTACACAAAAAAGTCACTTTCTAAACAAAAAGTAACTTTTTAAACAAAAAGTAGCTTTTTACACAAGAAGTCTCTTATTACACAAAATGTCACATTTTAAACAAAATGTCTCTTATGACACAAAAAGTATATTTTAACATTTAAAGTTACTTTTTACACAAAGTAACTTCTCACACAAAAAGTCACTTTTTACACAAAAAGTCACTTTTTACACAAAAAGTCACTTTTTACACAAAAAGTCACTTTTTACACAAAAAGTCACTTTTTACACAAAAAGTCACTTTTTACACAAAAAGTCACTTTTTACACAAAAAGTAACTTTTTACACAAAAAGTCACTTTTTACACAAAAAGTCACTTTTTACACAAAAAGTCACTTTTTACACAAAAAACTTCTAATACAAACTGTCACTTTTTATTTAACAATTCATTTTTTACACAGAATGTATTTTTTTACACAAAAAGTCACTTTATACACAAAAAGACACTATTAGAAAAGAAGTAGCTTTTAAACAAAAAGTAAATTTTTACAAGAAAAATTACTTTTTATACAAAAAGTAACTTTTTACACAAAAATTAACTTTTTACACAAACTATCACTTTATAAACAAAAAGTAACTTTTTACACAAAAAACACTTTGTACATAAATAGTCACTTTTAAGTGTATTTTTAACTTAAATCTTTTTGACTTCAAATTTCTGAAAAACTGTATAAGGTACATAATTAATTTAAGAAAATAAAACCAAACGCCCTTTCATGCAATCATGGAAATCTGCCATTTTTTGATGAAATTCCATTTTCTGTATTCTTTCAAGAACTCGAGCTTCTTTTTATTTTTGAAATTTTTAGAGAATATATGACTTAAAATTTGGTTCAAAATCATCCTAGAACCCCTTCTTTACGCATTTGTAATAAAACATTAACTTTAAAAAAAAACCTTCTCAGTGAAAAGTAAAAAATATATAGAATCTTTTTCAGAAAAATTCACCTTTTCAGTCTGCGAAAAATACTAATTTTTTAACACAAAACGGTTTAAGATATTTTAAAACGATTTTGACAAATTTATTTCCCTTATTGTTGGTTGTACGCCAATATTTTTTCAAAATTTATCGGTTCAATATTGAATGCACAATAGGTCAAAAACTGAAAAAAGTCGAAGAAAAAAATGTGTTTTTTTTTATTTTTGAAATGTAATAACTTAAAAGCCATAACAGTTATTATAGTGAGATAATCACGTTTAGTATCTGTTTTTTCAAACTTATTTCAAAATATAAAAAATCAACCACATTAGACAATAAATGAAATACCTACACTATTCAAAAGTTTTTTTTACTTCTGAGGTGGTCTACTTTAATGCCCAATAATTAAATCTATGTAAACCAAGGCTAACCAAAAATCCTAAATTCGGAAATCTTGGGTCCTCCTTAACAATTTTCTCATACATACTGATGCAATCAGACTTACAGTTTAGAAGATACAACATTATTACCATTTTTTTATTTCAAACAACTTCGAGGCGGGAAGACCTACAGCATTAACACGCTGTCGATGTAAAAGTAAATATAATTGGCCAAAGAGCAAATAAAGCTTAAAACAATGCCTTTAAATAACAACAAAAGTGAATGCATATTTTAATCGGAACACTCTTTAGCTACCTCATGTTGACTTAACATATATTTAAATTTCAAGGCGCATAACACAGTTATCTTGAGTTATAACTAAATTTCCTTAAAAAAAGTCATAAGCTAAAAATAACTTTATTTTGTTCAATAAATTATAAAAAAAAACAAGTAAGAAAGCGCTATAGTCGGTCAAGCCGACCATACGATACCCTTCACCACTAAGGTCAAAGGTGTTATTTTTCCTGTATAAAGACAAATATTTGCTAAATTTTGCCATCATACAAACATTTTCTCAAAACTTATATATTTAAGCTGCTTCCGACATTTGGACTTATATGAGAGCTAGGGTCAAATGTGGACCGACTATCTCAAAATTTGGCAAATTGATTACAGTTGTTACAAAAATTATGTATTGAAAAAAATAAACTCAAAATTTTCATTATCTTTAGATTTACGAGCGTTTTAGTGATTTTTTGTCTCATTTAGTGCGTTTTTGAAGAAGAGTTTGTATGGGAGCTATGGTCAAATGAGGACCGATTTCAAAAAAATTTGGTACAGTGATTTAAGTTTACATAAGCACTATCTGTTTTAAATTTCATGAAAAAATATTGATATTTGTGGCCAATATAGCAGTTCCGGGAAGTGGGACCTATGGGAGCTACCATAAATAATGAACCGATTTTGACAAATTTCAATATCCATGGTCCCATTATCAAAAAAATGATCTGTGCCAAATTTCATCAAATTATCTTTAGAATTGCGACCTGTAGTTTGATTACAAGGTTTACATGGAGGTCCAGCCAGCCAGACGGACGGACGGACTGACGGACGGACATCGCTAAATTGACCCAGAAAGTGATTCTAAGTCTATTGGTATACTAAAAGGTGGGTCTAAGACAAATATTTCTATGCGTTACAAACATCAGCACAAACTTATAATACCCTTTCCACCTATGGTGGTGAAGGGTATAAAAACATATCATAAACCTATTAACACATTTTTCCACCAACTGAAAAAAATGAGTTAATCAATCTTTTTATTTTCTGAAAAAATCACAAAAATTTCAAAAATTTTGTTTTTAAAACAAAATATTGAAATGAAGGTCTACCACTTTCTTAAAAAAACGAAATAACAAAAACATTTACAGACATCAGAAATAATCAAAGTTGTAGTAAAATATTGTACAATAACAACAATTATAAAATATTTTAAAAATTGTATATAAAAAAAAAACAATAAATAACTTAAGTCACAAAAATATAAAAATATTTTTGTATACAAATTTAAATTTTTGTATAACAAATTTAAATAAAATGTATAAAAAAAAATGTGTGTAAAAAATAAAAAAAAGAAGGAAAAAATGTTAAACAATTTCAAATATGCAAACGAGTTAAAATAACTACAGACAAAAAAGTGGTTTCTGGTAGAGGAAGATACAACTCAAGACAACATCTGCATCTGAGGTTGTAATACAAAAACTGACGACAAAACAAAAAATCAACAAAAAAAAAAGATACACAATTCCAATCTAAGAGTTTAAAAAATCTAGTCAACTTTGTTAAAGTCTTAGTATGAACAGTTTTTTTTACAAACCTATACCAAGTATCTACATTTGATCGAACAGATGCGATAACAAGATGCGCAATAATTTGCAGATGCGTTTTAGCTACTGGTCATTAGCAAAAACAAAACAGCAAAACATTTTAACAGAGACAAAAAAAACTTAAACAGCAGAAGCTTTATTCGTAACACAAGCCAAAAGCTTGAAAAAAGACAGGTCTTAAATATTAGAAAAGACTGGCTTTAAAATATTTATTATTAGGTTTTCTGTGTTTTTTGTTGTTTAAAGCAGATGTAAAGGTTTAAAACAAAAAAACTTTTAACAATAAATAATTTGAATTTTACACTTGGCAAAAAAATTGTTTAAAATTAATTTAAAACAAGTTTTTATTAAAAACAAGTAAGAAAGTGTTATAGTCGGTCAAGCCCGACCATACGATACCCTTTACCACTAAGGTCAAAGGTGTTTTTTTTCCTGTATAAAAAAAATATTTGCTAAATTTTGCCATCATACAAACATTTTCTCAAAAATTATATATTTAAGCTGTTTCCATGACTTGGACTTATATGAGAGCTAGGGTCAAATGTGGACCGATTATCTCGAAATTTGGCAAATTGATTACAGTTGTAACAAAAATTATGTATGCAACAAAATCCCATTATCTTCAGATTTACGAGCGCTTTAGTGATTTAGTGCGTTTTGACAGAAGAGTTTGTATTGGAGCTATGTTCAAATCTGGACCGATGTCAACAAAATTTGGTTCAGTGATTTAAGCTTACATAATCAGTATTTAGTTTAAATTTCATGAAAAATATTGATATTTGTGGCCAATATAGCAATTCCGGGAAGTGGGACCTATGGGAGGTACCATAAATATTGGACCGATTTTAAGGAATTTCAATAGCCATGGTCAGACTATCAAAAAAAAAATTATCTTTAGAATTGCGACCTGTACTTTGATTACATGGTTTACATGGGGGTCCAGCCGACCAGCCAAACGGATGGAGGGACGGACTGACATCGCTAAATCGACTCAGAAAGTAATTCTAAGCCTATTGATATACTAAAAGGTGGGTCAAAGACAAATATTTCTATGCGTTACATACATCAGCACAAACTTTTAAATACCCTTTCTAAATATGGTGGTGAAGTTTATACTAACGGAGCTTATACATTAGGGTTCAATTTGTTTTATAAGAATTCGAAATCTCACCTTAACTCCCTTCAGAAATGTTCTATATAACAAAAAGACATGTTTCGAAATATTTTAGGCAGATTAAATCAGGGGATGACTTTCCCGCATCCGCTACAAACTGTAAACATTATCTATATTATGGAAGTATTTTTGGTTTTGCCAACATTTTAATCAATAAGAATTTAATTATTAAAAAAATCATAACGAAATATAAAAAAGAACTAAAGTAACTTAATTTTAAGACATAAAAATAAAAAATTCATGAAGTAGTTTTGGAGTTATTGTAATTTGTGCCAGAAAATTCGTTTAACTGACGACAAGTCTAAGGATATGCAACAAAGAATTTACTTGAGAATAAAAAAAATCCAAAGAGATGATTTACCATTCTACAAGTTCTAAATTGTCTAATTTTATCAAACTAAAATCGAGTTTACTTAGTTTCTTTAATATTAAAAGATTTTTCTATAGAAAAATTTTCGATAGAAAAATTTTTCTATAGAAAAATTTTCGATAGAAAAATTTTTCTATCGAAAATTTTTCTATAGAAAAATTTTTCTATAGAAAAATTTTCGATAGAAAAATTTTTCTATAGAAAAATTTTCGATAGAAAAATTTTTCTATAGAAAAATTTTCGATAGAAAAATTTTTCTATAGAAAAATTTTCGATAGAAAAATTTTTCTATAGAAAAATTTTCGATAGAAAAATTTTTCTATAGAAAAATTTTCGATAGAAAAATTTTTCTATAGAAAAATTTTCGATAGAAAAATTTTTCTATAGAAAAATTTTTCTATAGAAAAATTTTTCTATAGAAAATTTTTCGATAAAAAATTTTTTTTTAGGAAAATTTTCGATAGAAATATTTTCTATAGAAATATTTTTATATAGAAAAATTTTCGATAGAAAAATTTTTCTATAGAAAAATTTTCGATAGAAAAATTTTTCTATAGAAAAATTTTCGATAGAAAAATTTTTCTATAGAAAAATTTTCGATAGAAAAATTTTTCTATAGAAAAATTTTCGATAGAAAAATTTTTCTATAGAAAAATTTTCGATAGAAAAATTTTTCTAAAGAAAAATTTTTGATAGAAAAATTTTTCTATAGAAAAATTTTCGATAAAAAATTTTTTCTATAGAAAAATTTTCGATAAAAAAATTTTTCTATAGAAAAATTTTCGATAAAAAAATTTTTCTATAGAAAAATTTTCGATAAAAAAATTTTTCTATAGAAAAATTTTCGATAAAAAAAATTTTTCTATAGAAAAATTTTCGATAGAAAAATTTTTCTATAGAAAAATTTTCGATAGAAAAATTTTTCTATAGAAAAATTTTCGATAGAAAAATTTTTCTATAGAAAAATTTTCGATAGAAAAATTTTTCTATAGAAAAATTTTCGATAGAAAAATTTTTCTAAAGAAAAATTTTTGATAGAAAAATTTTTCTATAGAAAAATTTTCTATAAAAAATTTTTTCTATAGAAAAATTTTCGATAAAAAAATTTTTCTATAGAAAAATTTTCGATAAAAAAAATTTTTCTATAGAAAAATTTTCGATAAAATAATTTTCGCTAGAAATATTTTTCTATAGAAAAATTTTTCATAAAAATAGTTTTCTATAGAAAAATTTTCGCTAGAAATATTTTTCTAGCGAATATTTTTCTATAGAAAAATTTTCGCTAGAAATATTTTTCTATAGAAAAATTTTTGCTAGAAATATTTTTCTATAGAAAAATTTTCGCTAGAAATATTTTTCTATAGAAAAATTTTCGCTGGAAATATTTTCCTATAGAAAAATTTTCGATAAAAAAATTTTTCTATAAAAAAAATTTTCGATAAAAAATTTTTCTATAAAAAAATTTTCGATAAAAAAATTTTTCTATAAAAAAATTTTCGATAAAAAAATTTTTCTATAGAAAAATTTTTGATAAAAAAATTTTTCTATAGAAAAATTTTCGATAAAAAAATTTTTCCATAGAAAAATTTTCGATAAAAAATTTTTCTATAGAAAAATTTTTGATAAAAAAATTTTTCTATAGAAAAATTTTCGATAAAAAAATTTTTCTATAGAAAAATTTTCGATAAAAAAAATTTTCTATAGAAAAATTTTCGATAAAAAATTTTTTCTATAGAAAAATTTTCGATAAAAAAATTTTTCTATAGAAAAATTTTCGATAAAAAAATTTTTCTATAGAAAAATTTTCGATAAAAAAATTTTTCTATAGAAATTCAATTTTTATTCAGAAAGTCACATTTTATACAAAAAGCCAATTTTAACACAAAAATTGGTTGCTTTTTATGCTAGAAGATAATTTTGATTTAATGTTTTCAACTAGAAAGTATGATTTGGTGTAAAAATTCTACGTTTTTTTCTCAGTGCCTTTAAAATATTTTGTTAAAAATAACAAGTGGTATTTTCACTTACAACAAACAACGCCAAACATTTACAACTACAACAATAACATCAACACAATATTGTCACACCGAACACAAGATATTTAAATATTTGAAGCTTAACGAAAAAAAAAAACAGAATGTGAAGAAAAAATTTCAACAAATAAAAACTAAATAAATATAAACTTCGATATTAAAGAGATCGTAAAAAAATATAGATAAAGATCATAGATTTACTGGTTTAAAAGCACTGAAAGAGTTCAGCCTCAAGATTTAAGACAAATAAAAACTGAAAGAAACAGCAGCTTTAAAAAAATAAAAATAAAGACGGAAAGAAATGTGAAAAAATCAAGTGCCAGCCACAGCAATATTAGTTATTTATAATAGACTTTTTAAAGCTTTATTTAAGACTCTTATCAAATTTCCATGCAAATTAGACTTTAAGTCTTCTTTGTCTGTCTGTGTTCCCAAACAAACTCATGTTCAAACTCCTCATTCGGCCTCAACGGCTTAGAGATACTTCAAGTTATAAACATTAAACATTCTTTAGCAAACTCTAGAAATACCAGTCAGTACCTCCAAGTACTCCTCTCTCTGGTTTTTGAAAATTTATGCATGACATGCTTGCATGAATGTACCAAGCTTACATTTTCTTAAGAGAATGTGCGTGTTTTTTGTTGCTGCAACTACGATTTTATGCAAAAGAGGCTGAGGTTGTTGCTGCTGCCACAAACAAGTTTATTGTGAACACAAGTGCATGTTTGTTGCAACAGAAATATTTACAAATATGTTGAGTGTGATGTTGCAGTTGTTGTTGTTGTTCTTGTGAATTTAAAAATAATAGTTAACTTGGACTTAATTTGAGAGCCTCCTCTATGTCTGCATAGGAAAACATATGACTGTGATTAGGGCAGAACTGATATAGAATGAACTCCTGAAAAATTGAAAGTTTCTCCACTAAAACTGAGTTTTTACACAAAAAGTAAAATTTTACACAAAAACTTAATCTTTAAACAAAAGGTCACTTTTTGCACAAAATCTCAATCTTCAAACAAAAAATCACTTTTACACAAAAATTCTGTTTTTGCACTAAAACTGACTTTTTACACAAAAACTAAACTTTAAAAAAATTACTTTTTACTCAAAAAAGTGACTTTTTACACAAAAAGTAATTTTTTTTAACAAAAAATCACTTTTTACACAAAAAATCATTTTTAGACAAAAAGTAATTTTTTACACAAAAATTACTTTTTACACGGAAAGTAATTTTTTACATAATAAATCAATTTTTACACAAAAATTCACTTTTTACACATACATCCACTTCTTACACGGAAAGTCACTTTTTACACGGAAAGTCACTTTTTATACACAAAGTCACTTTTTTACATAAAAAGACACTTTTTAAACAAAAAGTCACATTTTACACAAAAAGTCACCTTTTACACAAAAAGTCACTTTTTACACAAAAAATCACTTTTTATAAAAAAAGTCACTTTTTACACAAAAAGTCACTTATTCACAAAAAGTCAATTTTTACACAACAAGTCACTTTTTACACAAAAGGTCACTTATTACACAAAAAGTCACTTGTTATATAAAAAGTTACTTTTTACATAAAAAGTAGCTTTTTCTGCAAAAAGTAATTCTTTATACAAAAAGACACTTTTTACACAAACATCCACTTTTTACACGGAAAGTCACTTTTTACACAAAAAGTAATTTTTTACACAAAAAGACAATTTTTACAGAAAAAGTCACTTCTTACACAAAGTCACTTTTTACACAAAAAGTCTTTTTACACAAAAACTCACTTTTTACACAAAAAGTCACTTTTACACAAAAAGTCACTTATTACAAAAAATTCATTTTTTACACAAAAAGTTAAATTTTACACAATAAGATACATTTTACACAAAAATTTCATAAACAAATTCGATAAAAATATTTTGCTTTAGAAAAATTTCGTTGTAAATATTTTTATATAGAAAATTTCGTTTTTTATATTTTTCTATAAAAAAATTAAAAAAAAGGTTTTTCTTAAGAATTTTTTTCTATAAACAAAAACATTTTTCTATAAAAAATTTAGTTGTAAATATTTTATATAGAAAAACTTGTAAGTATTTTTCTATAGAAATTTTTTGATATTTTTCTAAAGATATATTTTTATTTTTCTATAGAAAAATTGTCGATAAAAATATTTCCTTGTCGAAAATTTTTTGATAAAACTTTTTTCTTTTAAAAAATTGTTGATAATAATATTTTTTATAGGAAATAAAAATATTTGTCAATAAGAAAATTTTCGTTAAAATATTTTTCGAAAGAAAAATTTTTTTCTGTAAAAAAATTCAATTAAATTATTTTTCTATAGACAGATTCGTTTTAAATATTTTACTAAAGAAAAATTTGTTGGAAATATTTTTCTATTAAAATTTTTTAATATATTTACAGAAAAATTTTCGATTAAAAATATTTTTCTATAGAAAAATTTTCGATGAAAGTATTTTTGTATTAAAAAATTTTCGATAGAAATCTTTTTCTATAGAAAAATTTTTTATTGAAATATTTTTATAGAAAAATTTTCGATAGAAATATTTTTCTATAAAAAAATTTTTGATAGAAATATTTTTCTATAGAAAAATTTTTGATAGAAATATTTTGATATAGAAAATTTTTCAATAGAAATATTTTTCTATAAAAAAATTTTCGATAAAAATAGTTTTCTATAGAAAAATTTTCGATAGAAATATATTTCTATACAAAAATTTTCAATAGAAATATTTTTTTTATAGAAAAATTTTCGATTTAAATATTTTTCTATAGAAAAATTTTTGATAAAAATATTTTTCTATAGAAAATTTTTTGATAAAAACAATTTTATATCGAAAAATTTACGATAAAAGGATTTTCTATAGAAAAATTTTCGATAAAAATATTTTTCTATAAAGAAAGTCTTCGATAAAAATATTTTTCTATAGAAAAATTTTTGATAAAAATAGTTTTCTATAGAAATGTTTTCTTATAAAAAAATTTTCAATAAAAATATTTTCTATAGAAAAATTTGCGATAAAAATATTTTTCGATAGAAAAATTTTCTTAAAAATATTTTTCTATTGATAAATTTTCAATAAAAATATTAGTCTATATACAAATTTTCCATGAAAATATTTTTCTATAGAAAAATTTTTGATGAAAATATTTTTCTATAGAAAAATTTTCGATGAAAATATTTTTCTATAGAAAAAATTTCGATAAAAATATTTTTCTATAGAAAAATTTTTTTAAAAATATTTTTCTATTGATAATTTTTCAATAAAAATATTTTTCTATATACAAATTTTCCATGAAAATATTTTTCTATAGAAAAATTTTCGATAGAAATATTTTTCTATAGAAAAATTTTTGATAGAAATATTTTGCTATAGACAAATTTTCGATGAAAATATTTTTCTATATACAAATTTTCCATGAAAATATTTTTCTATAGAAAAATTTTTCATGAAAATATTTTTCTATAGAAAAATTTCCCATGAAAATATTTTTCTATAGAAAAATTTTCGATGAAAATATTTTTCTATAGAAAAATTTTCGATGAACATATTTTTCTATAGAAAAATTTTTAGATGAAAATATTTTTCTATAGAAAAATTTTTATATGAAAATATTTTTCTATAGAAAAATTTTCGATGAAAATATTTTTCTATAGAAAAATTTTCGATGAAAATATTTTTCTTTAGAAAAATTTTCGATGAAAATATTTTTCTATAGAAAAATTTTCGATGAAAATATTTTTCTTTAGAAAAATTTTCGATGAAAATATGTTTCTATAGAAAAATTTTCGACGAAAATATTTTTCTATAGAAAAATTTTCGATGAAAATATTTTTCTATAAAAAAAATTTTCAATAAAAAAAATTTTATAATAGGAAAATTTTCTATAAAAATATTTTTCTATAGAAAAATTTTCGATAAAAATATTTGTCTATAGAAAAATTTTCTATAAAAATATTTTTCTATAGAAAAATTTTCGATAAAAATATTTTTCTATAGAAAAATTTTCTATAAAAATATTTTTCTATAGAAAAATTTTTTATAAAAATATTTTTCTATAGAAAAATTTTCTATAAAAATATTTTTCTATAGAAAAATTTTCTATAAAAATATTTTTCTATAGAAAAATTTTCTATAAAAATATTTTTCTATAAAAAAATTTTCTATAAAAATATTTTTCTATAGAAAAATTTTCTACAAAAATATTTTTGTATAGAAAAATTTTCTATAAAAATATTTTTCTATAGAAAAATTTTCTATAAAAATATTTTTCTATAGAAAAATTTTCGATGAAAATATTTTTCTGTAGCAAAATATTCGATAAAAATATTTTTCGATAAAAAATTTTTTTATAAAAATAATTTTCTATGGAAAAATTTTTTATAAAAATATTTTTCTATTGAAAAATTTTCGGTAAATACATTTTTCTATAGAAAAATTTCTATAAAGATATTTTTCTATAGAAAAATTTTCGATAAAGTGGAAAAACTACAATTTTTTCTCTATAGAATAAATAACTTACTTTTTATGCAAAATTTGACATTGCAAACAAAAACTGATTTTTTACACAAAACCAGAATTTTGACATAAAATCTAATATTTCACATAACTACTTTTTACACAAAATGAAAATTTTTACATAGGAGCAGAAGCTGCGTAAAAATTTGGTATTTACGTTAAATCAAATTTCAATTGAAGTACTTTAAACTTCAGGAAATACAAAAATTTTAGTCGTACTCATAAATTCAAAAAAATATCCAATAGAATGCAAAAAAAGCAGAAAGTTGTACTCGTTTATTGGATGTTGTTATTTTGTGTTTCTGGAAGTAGTTGTTAGATAATTACTAATGACACCACTTTCCATGCAGTTAGATTTTTTTTCCAATTTTATTTATAGCTTTTTCGTTCAATTTGAATTTTGTGCATTTTAGTTTTAACATAAATAGAACGAACACCTGTTGTTCTCTATTGGATTCTTTAGCTGAAAAAAAAAAATATTGAAAAAAGGTTGTTATCCTTCAGATAGGCTTAAAGATTTTATTTATGATCATAGAGAAAAAATCAAAAAAGTATCAAAAACGTTTAAAATGACAGCTATCAAAAATAAATGAATGTTTAAACTTCAAAGTTTAATAAATTTTAAAATTGTTAATATCTTTCGAATAAATTTGATGTTGTAGGTGAGCTATATTTTTATATCTTTTTTTTTGTATAGTTATATTGGTTATATATGTATTAAGCTTAAACTTGTCTTTTAATTCTATTTAATATCTTTAACTTTGAAGGTTTTCTTAAGTTTTGGCTTTTAGTTTTTTGATGGCAGTTGCCAAATGCTGATGGTTTTGAATAAAATACTCAAATCACCGTAACTTGATGACGCTGTTAAGTTTTTGTTGTTGAAAAATTTGAATAAAACAATATTTTTTTTTTATTTTGACATGGTCCATGAGGTTGATTGACAGGTTTGTTAAGAATTTGTTTAAATATATCTATGTATATTCAATGTTTGTTGTCTTTTGGTTTAATCCAATCATTTATTTTAATACTTTGCTTAAATACTTAAATAGTCACTTAAATAGCACTTAAAAAAATCATATTTTCTGGACATAAGTTTTGAGGGTTATAAATAAATAGGTTATCAGGTTACAAGTATTCAGCGGTAGACTTACAAAAATTTAAATTTTTAATAAATTTTCAAAGCAAAAAACAACTGTAGAAAATTTTTCAATAAAAAATATCCTTCTATAGAAAAATTTTCGTTAAAAATATTTTCCTATGGCAAAATTTTTAATAAAAATATTTTTCTATACAAAAATTTTCAATAAAAATATTTTTCTATAAAAAATTTTTGATACAAATATTTTTTTATAGAAAATTTTTCCATAAAAATTACTTTTTATATATACATTTTTAAAAAACTTTTTTTTTAGAAAATTTTTAATTAAAGAAATATTTTTCTATAAAAATATTTTTGATAAAAATATTTTATATAGAAAAATTTTCTATAAAAATATTTTTCTATAAAAATATTTTCGACGAAAATATTTTGCTATAGAAAAAATTTTTGACGATTATATTTTTCTTTAGAAAAAATTTCGATGAAAATATTTTTCTTTAGAAACATTTTCGATGAAAATATTTTTCTATAAAAAAATTTTCGATGAAAATATTTTTCTATAGAAAAATTTTCAATGAAAATATTTTTCTATAGAAAAATTTTCGATGAAAATATTTTTCTATAGAAAAATTTTCGATGAAAATATTTTTCTATAGAAAAATTTTCGATGAAAATATTTTTCTATAGAAAAATTTTCTATGAAAATATTTTTCTATAGAAAAATTTTCGATAGAAATATTTTTCTATAGAAAAATTTTCGATAGAAATATTTTTCTATAGAAAAATTTTCGATAGAAATATTTTTCTATAGAAAAATTTTCGATAGAAATATTTTTCTATAGAAAAATTTTCGATAGAAATATTTTTCTATAGAAAAATTGTCGATCAAAATATTTTTCTATAGAAACATTTTCAATAAAAATATTTTGCTATAGAAAAATATTTGATGAATATCTTTTTCTATAGAAAAATTGTTAATAAAAATATTTTTTATAAAAAAATTTACGATAAAAATATCTTTCGATATAAAAATAAAAATATTTTTCTATACATAATTTTTCAATAAAAGTATTTTTTTTATAGAAAAATTTTGGATAAAAATATTTTTCTATAGCAAAATTTTCTATAAAGATATTTTTCTGTAGAAAAATGTTCGATAAAAATATTTTTCTATAAAAAATTGTTCGATAAAAATATTTATCTATAGAAAAATTGTCTATAGGAAGTTTTTCGATAAAAATATTTTTCTTTAGAAGATTTTTTGATTAAAATATTTTTCTATGGAAAAATTGTCGATAAAAATATTTTTGTATTTTCTATAAAAAAAAAATCTCAATAAAAGTGTTTTTCTGTAGAACAATTTTCAATAGAAATATTTTTCTATAGAAAAATTTTCGTTAAAAATATTTTGCTTTAGGGAAATTTTTGATAAAAATATTTTCATATAGAAAAATTTTCGATGAAATTTTCTATAAAAAATATGTCGATAAAAATATTTTTATATAGAAAAATTTTTAATAAAAATATTTTTCTATAGAAACATTTTAAATAAAAATATTTTTCTAAAGAAAAAGTTTCAAAAAAAATATTTTTCTAAAGAAAAATATAAACATTTTAAATAAAAATATTTTTCTAAAGAAAAATTTTCAATAAAAATATTTTTCTAAAGAAAAATTTCTGATAAAAATAGTTTCTATAAAAAAATTTTTGATAAAAATAATTTTCTATAAATTTATAAAAATATTTTTCTATAGAAAAATATTTTTTATTTTCTATTTTGCTATAGAGAAATTTTCAATAAAAATATTTTTTTATAGAAAGATTTTCAATAAAAATATTTTTTATAGAAAAATTGTTGATGAAAATATTCATCTGTAGAAAAATTTTTGATAAAAATATTTTTCTTAAGAAAATTTTCGATAAAAAATAAGTTTTTTTCTATAGAAAAATTTATGTTAAAAATATTTTTGAAAACATTTTTCTACAGGAAATTTTTCGATAAAAAATCTTTTAAATGGAAAATTTTCGGTAAAAAAAAAAAATAGAAAAATTATCGATACAAATATTTTTCTATAAAAAGTTTTCTATAAAAAAATTTCTATTGAAAAAATTTTTAGTAGAAAACTTTTTGATGAAAAATTGAGTTTTTACACAAAAACTGAGTTTTTACACAAAATCTGAGTTTCTACACAAAAACTGAGTTTTTAGACAAAAAATGAGTTTTTTCACAAAAACTAATTGAACATTTTTTGATGAAAAAAATGAGTTTTTACACAAAGACTGAGTTTTTACACAAAAACTGTGTTTTTACACAAAAACTGAGTTTTTATACAAAATCTGAGTTTTACACAAAAACTAAGTTTTTACACAAAAACTGAGTTTTTACACAAAATCTGAGTTTCTACACAAAAACTGAGTTTTAACACAAAAACTGAGTTTTTATACAAAATGTAAGCTTTTACGCAAAAACTGAGTTTTTACACAAAAACTATTTGAACATTTTTTGATGAAAAAAATTGAGTTTTTACACAAAATCTGAGTTTTTACACAAAAACTGAGTTTTTACACAAAATCTGAGTTTCTACACAAAAACTGAGTTTTAACATAAAAACTGAGTTTTTATACAAAATCTGAGTTTTTACACAAAAACTAATTGATGATTTTTTGATAAAAAAAAAATTGAGTTTTTAAACAAAAACTGAGTTTTTATACAAAAATTAAGTTTTTATAGAAAATCTGAGTTTTTACACAAAAACTGAGTTTTTACACAAAAACTAAGTTTTTACACAAAAACTGAGTTTTTATAGAAAATCTGAGTTTTACACAAAAACTGAGCTTTTACACAAAAACTAATTGAACATTTTTTGATGAAAAAAATTTAGTTTTTACACAAAAATTGAGTTTTTATACAAAATCTGAGTTTTTACACAAAAACTGAGTTTTTACACAAAAACTGAGTCTTAACACAAAAACTGAGTTTCAATACAAAAAGTGACATTTTACCTTAAATGAGAGTTTTTATCCAAAAAGTGAGTTTTCACACAAAAAGTGAGGTTTTACACAAAAAGTAAGTTTTTACACTAAAATTTAGTTTTCATACAAAAACTGAGTTTTAAGATAAAAACTGAGTTTTTATACAAAAATTAAATTCATTACTAAAATGTAAGTTTTTACACAAAAACTGAGTTTTTACAGAAAAAGCCACTTTTCGCACAAAAACTGAGTTTTACATATAACTTAAGTTTTTACACAAAAAAAAAAAATTGTTTTACATCAAAAACAAAGTGTTCAAAGTGATTTACAAAAACTGAACTTTTCCACAAAAATTTACATTTATACCAAAGTTCGTATTTTAGACAAAAAAGTAAATTTTTACTTAACAATTTTCTTTTAATATGAAAAATGTACATATGTATATTTTTTTGTGTTAAAAACTTACATTTGCACATGCAGTTTTTACTGCCTTCCATATCTATTTCAAAGCCAAATCTAACGGAAAATAAACTCAAACATATATTTTTTTTGTTTTCATGCGAAATCCAGTTTTTTTACAAAATTCACCGGTTGGATCTAATTGTAGGCAGTTTCAAAAATTTTGCATACATTTCCATATTTTATAAGAAAGTAAACATGAATAGATGTAAAATTGATACATGCTATTTTTTTTAGTTACTATGTAGAATATTTATAGAATGTGAGTAACTTTGAAAAGAAAACAATAAATGAGTCATATTAAGTCTGTTTTGATGTAAAAATTATGACAAATTTAATTTTAATATATTGTAGTTTAACTCTAAATGTCTGGTTTCAAAAGTATAATTCTTGTGCTCAACTTTTAAAAGAATGGCTTAAGGACCTATACAAAATTAACATACATAGTACCTGGTAGACCGAGCCTTGCTCGGAGCTTTATGATAAGCATTTTGAGGCAATTTTAAAGTTTTTATATATTTTATATTATAAAGTGCTAAAATAAATTTAGAGGAAAGACATTGTAGAAATATTCAGTTTATTTTGAATTATTTGATTTATTTTGTCCGACCAACACATAGTTTGCATAGTTTACAATTTAACTCATTTAAATTGACTTTGAGTAAGTTTCTGTAGCGCCACCTGTCGGAAATTATTCATACCAACTAAAAAGCCTTCGTCGGCTCATGCGCTACAACTTTGCTAAAGATCATAGCGTGATCAAATGTACAGTTTACGATTTAATTAATTTTTAGTAATTTTCAGTGGCGCCATCTGTCGGAAATTAGTCTTATCAACTTTAAAACCTTCGCCGGCTTATCCGCAACATCTTCGCTAAAGAGCATAACACAATCAAATTCACAGTTTACTATTCTATAAAGAACATACATACAGACAAACATTCATTTGTTTAAAATAATACTAATTTTTCCGCCTTTTTATTCCCTAAGTCTAAAAGTTCCATATGTATACTCGGTACTTTTTTGGTGCCAATTGAAGTCGGCACATTTTTTTAAAACGCATTTAACATAATGTATAATGTTCCTATTCATATTACTTTGGAGATGTTAAGTTATCATTTTATCCCTTTTTTACCCATTTTGGCTCCAAAATCAAAAAAGTACCAAATACGTGTTTCATGTTTTTTTACATCTATTGATTGCAGTACCAAGTTTCTTTCTATATTCTTTAGTTTAAAATATAAGAGTGGGTTAAAAGGTGCCAAAAAACTATTTTCACCCTTTTTTACCCCCTATCGGACATAGTTTCAAAAAAGTACCAAACACCTGTCCGCTTATTTTCATAGCTGTTTAAAACGTAATTTTAATTTTGTTTCTATATCTACTACTTTAGGAGACATAGCGTTTTCGATTTTTTTCCCCTTTTTACCCGTTTTTACCCTCTTAGAGGTAAAAGTTCCAAAAGTCCCTTCTTCTTCGACCTATACATCAAAAAAGATACCCACTGTCCAAATTTTATCAAAATCGTTAGAGCCGTTTTCGAGATAGCCATTCTATATATATATATATATACATATATATATATATATATATATATATATATATATATATATATATATATACATATATATATATATATATATATATATATATATACATACAATTATTGCTCGTTTAAGAATATAAAATATTTTGGATCCTTCTTTTATTTGGATCAATACGTATCTTTCAGACCAAAAGAAATAAAAACAAAAATTAAATGGATCTAAGATAAGCAGTAAAAATTTAAGGACTCTTATTCGGTACTCTTTGAAAATTCGGCAGCTTAGGGATTAGAAAAGGGAAGAAATAGTACTTAAAATATTTGATTTTCTACTTTCTTGAAATATTTGATGGATCTCAATAGAATAAAAAATCGTTTGAAGAACTAGTTTCGAAAACTCATGTTAGAAATTAATATATTCACAGATTTATTTATACAAAGTCAACATCCTTCAGAGCATTCACATTTTATTATTTAATAAGAACAATTGAAATAAAAAATGCAGAAAATACTATATTTTTATTTTTATAAAATCAATAATATACATATTTACAAATTATATCATCATTGTCTGCCTACTTTGATATAAAGTAAGGCAGACAGTAAATTTTTATTAAAAGAAAATTTGAAAAAAAGAAAATTAAACTGAACTTAATATAGAGTTAAAGTAAAATTTAAAATAAAAGCAATAATTTCTAAAAATAGAAAATTTTAAAACAACAAGAGTGATATACGAAAATCTTTCTTATTTAAAGATTTCAGTTGAATAAAGTGGCGCCATCTATTGACTATTTTTCTTAAAATTCCTTTAACTTTAATTTGTTACTCCCCATTTCTAAGAGTTCTTATCCACATTCTACATAAAACTAGAGTGCAACTAAATTCCAATCATTTGAAAGTTTTACAAAGAAATTCCTCTTCATGATCTTAAAAAAATATTCCATTTGATTTGTAATACTTTTTTAAGAGAAGCCGGTTAAAGATTAAACTTTTAAACATTGTATACAAAAGAATTAAATAAATAATAATAAAAAAACAATAACAAACAAACCCATGCACGCACATGCACATACATAAATGCATCTTTAAAATAAAAAAGAAATATTTAAAAATAAAATTAATCTTTTATTACGAATAAATAATTAAGAAAGAAACGAGTGCATTTATATTGTACAAATATTTATGCATAAACTTTTGTATATTATTCAGACGTTACTTGTTTTAATAATGATTTTTCTAGTCAAACATCTGATTTTTTTGAGAAATAAAAAAAATAAATAAAAATTCCAAATACAAAAAAACTATAACATCTTGAAATAAATATTTTATTTTTTTTTTCTTAAACATCTGTAACGTAACTTGAATATCGGCTGGATGCATTAAGTTATACAAAAATAAAAAAAAACAGCTTTAGCCGCATTTATACGACAAGAAAACCTCTCACTTACCCAGTCCACGTTACAGATAGAGATTCCAATCTTCATGGAATGTCACCAAACTGGTTGATGAGAAACATTAAAGCGAATCACAGAAATGGTAGAAAAAAATTATACATATAATAAAATATTCCTACCTATAACTATAGAGAGGAAAAATATAAGTTATAGTTAAGTTATTGGAAATGTTTAAAAAATTGCGATTTATTAATAAAAGTTTGAAAGATTAGTCGGAAAGTTTTTGTTAAATGGAATAGTAATGGGCCAATAAACAGTTTTAGCCTTGATTGGTTAAGTCTTATATATTTTGATACTTTGTTGCCATATGGCAATGTATAATTTTTCATTGTGGTTTCTTACTGGATCAAATATTAAATCATAATTTTGAATTTAATTACACTAATCCACAAAATGATACTTTTTGCATTACACCACCACTATTTGTCTTAGATCCAAACTTTAGTATACCAATAGGCTTAGAATCACATTGTGAGTCGATTTAGCGATGTCAGTCCGTCCGTCCGTCTGGCTGAACGGCTGGCTGGACCCCCTTGTAAACCATGTAATCAAAGTACAGGTAGCAATTCTAAAGATAATTTGATGAAAATTGGGACAGATCATGTTTTTGATAGGGGCTATTGAAATTCGTAAAATCGGTCTATTACACAGTACGACAGTGGTTGGTACACATGAGAAATGTTAACAGAATATGAAAATAGGCTTAAAATAAAGAGATACGTGTCAAGGCGTTTTGTTGTAGCAAGTCAGAATTTTAAGAAAATATATTTTAAAGATTCGAAGGACCGCGGAGGTTCACTTGCTTGAGCCAGTTTTGAAAAGGGAATTAAAAAATTATTAAAAAACAAATCCGCTAGATGGAGCTTTAATTTTTATGTAAAATTGAAAAATATCCAAAAACAAGTAAGAAAGTGCTATAGTCGGTCAAGCCCGACCATACGATACCCCTCACCACTAAGGTCAAAAGTGTTATTTTTTCTGTATAAAGACAAATATTTGCTAAATTTTGCCATCATACAAACATTTTCTCAAAACTTATATATTTAAGCTGCTTCCGATATTTGGACTTATATGAGAGCTAGGGTCAAATGTGGACCGCTTATCTCGAAATTTGGCAAAATTCATTACAGTTGTTACAAAAATTATGCATGTAAAAAATAAACTTAAAATTCCCATTATCTCCAGATTTACGAGCTTTTTAGTGATTTTTGTCTCATTTAGTGCGTTTTTAAAGAAAAGTTTGTATAGGAGCTATGGTCAAATGTGGACCGATTTTAACGAAATTTGGTACAGTGATTTTGGTTGACATAAGCAGTATTTGATTTAAATTTCATGATATTTTGATATTTGTGGCCAATATATAAATTCCGGGAAGTGGTACCTATGGGAGGTACCATAAGTAATGGACCGATCTTGACGAATTTTAATAGCCATGGTCCCATTATCAAAAAAATGATCTGTGCCGAATTTCTTCAAATTATCTTTAGAATTGTGACCTGTAGTTTGATTACAAGGTTTACATGGGGGTCCAGCCGTCCAGCCAGCCAGACGGAAGGATGGACATCGCTAAATCGACTCAGAAAGTGATTCTAAGCCTATTGGTATACTAAAAGGTGGGTCTAAGACAAATATTTCCATGCGTTACATACATCAGCACAAACTTATAATATCCTTTCCACCTATGGTGGTGAAGGGTATAAATATACAAATGTAATGACAAGCTTAGAAACGATCGACCGCCATATGGTTCAAATCCCAGACGACTTGTTTTTTCTGATTGCAGTGTTTTTCCTGATTGCAGAATTGTATTTTTAATGAATTTCGTACATTTTTTGATATTTTTTTAATTTTACATGAACATTAAAGCGTCCTCTAGCGGAAAAAATAGTGTTTTTTAATAAAAACAAATCCCTTTTCAAAGCTGACTCAAGCATTTAAATCGTTTCACCCATTCTATTTTTATAGATCTTTTTAAAACAGTATTACATTACAAGTGAACCTCCACTGTCCTTCGAATCTTTTAAATCGATTTTCTTAAAATCGAGACACGTATTTCTTTATTTTAAGCCTATTTTCATATTCTGTTAACATTGCTCATGTGTACTCAAAAAAATTTGATTTTGTCGTACTGTGTTATTTATGGTACCTCCCATAGGTTCCACTTCCTGGAATTGATATTTTGGCCACAGATATCAATATTTTTTCATGAAATTTAAAACAAATGCTGCTTATGCAAACCGAAATCACTGTACCAATTTTCGTTGAAATCGGTTCACATTTGACCATAGCTCCCATACAAAATCTTCTGCCAAAAAGCAAAGACAAAAATCTTTAAAACTCATGAATCTGAAGATAATGAAAATTTTGAGTTTATTTTTTACTTATCAATTTAAAATTAAATTTTTATCGATTTCGAGATAATCGGTCCACATTTGACCCTAGCTCTCATATAAGTCCAAATGATGGAAACAGCTTAAATATTTAAGTTTTGAGAAAATGTTTGTATGATGACAAAATTTAGCAAATATTTGTTTTTATACAGGAAAAAGAGCATCATTGACCTTAATGGTGAAGGGTATCGGTTAGTTGGGCTTGATCGACTATAGCAGTTTCTTACTTGTTTTTAAGTATGGACTGTTATTTTATTTTTTGTACATTGTGCGACTTTTTTTTTGAAGCGACTTTTTCAAATTTGTCAGCGATAACGCTGGGTTTTATAGAATATACTGTAGAGATCGCGACACATTCCTATATAGAACACTTTTGGGTATGAAGTACCAGGTAATATTATGGCGTATAATCCAAACTCTTGGATCGCTCCTTTACTGTGGATATCTATGTAATTCCAATCGATTCTATTGATGGGCTCTTGGAGATATACACGGATGGATCTAAATCTGCCATGGGCGCGAAATTTATTTGCTATAACTAGTTATAGGCAAATAAATTCTGCTGACACACATACACGACACACAACAATTGTAAAGAGCATAAAAATACTTTTACGCTCCAGATTTTTTACAAACTCTCACAAAAAGCATCAATCAATCGCTATGAAACACAAATGATAAAGCGAGAACGCAAAACGGATTTTTTTATATTTTCTCTGCTGCTACTAATACAATCGCAAATTTTTATATGTGTATAAATAAATTGAAATCGGGGGTGGGTGGTGGCTTTTTCATCCCACTATTGAAACGAAAACTTCTTTTAAGCTCCCTGAACTCTGCAGTGTTCAATAGCCTGAATTTACAGCCATTTATAGGGCGAGCAAATGGCTACGGTGTCACAGAATATAAATACTATAGAGATATCGTTTCTGTGTTGATAGTCAAGCCGCCATTGGACAGTGGGTTGAAAAAAAATTAGGAAAATAATTATTTTTTTTGGAATTTTAAAAAAATTTTGTGAATTTCTGGAATACCCGTTATCATTTGAAATCATTTCCTTAATTTTTTTTTTCAACTCCCAAAAAAATGACTTTTTCCTTAAGATTTCATAATTCAATAACAAATTCATTTGTCAATGTATTTTATTAAAATTTTGTACATAAATATCCTTTTTGATGAGTAAAAATACAAGAGTTTAAAAAAAAAATTGTGACGAGCAATCCGACAATTCCCAAACAACTTTTGAAAATCCCCAAAAACAATTTTTTATAGTTTTTTATGAATATTTCTCTTAATAATTTTTGTTGTTAGCTTTGCAATTGGAGAAGATTAGGCATAAAGTGAGAAACAGTTTAAAAAATTGGTGATTTTTGAGAGGCTTTGGTATCAAGACAAAATAACATTTTGAACCCTAGTTTTACTTATCGTTTTTCTCCTTAAGCTCCCTTTTCAAAAGTTATAAATACTATATATGTTTCTTAACAAGTATTTTTTATATCTCAAAAAGAAAGTTATCACTTTTTGGCTAAAAAACGAAAAAATTGACTTTTTTGAAAATTCGAAATTAAATACGTATAATTTTTGATCGGCTAAAGATTTTCCATGAATTTAATAAATTTTTTGTAAGATTTATATATTCTTTAGAAATAAAAATTTGGATCCCATATTCTAGACCTAAGTCATCAAAAAGTTGAATTTTTTAAAGTCGAATATCTCATAAACTATAGGAGATACATTAAAGGTATAGCAATGTTTTTTGCAGATCTTAGATAGCAGATCAACACATAAAAATCTTTTATATCGGATCAAAAATCTGACTCCCGAATAGTTTTTAATTTTTGAAAAACCTGAAGTGACCTACTTGGAAGGCATATAGCTCCCCTCCTGATAAGTCTATAGACTTCCGATTTTTAACTTAAGCTCAAATACTGCTCCTCAACAGCCATAAGATCTTTCATAATAATCGAGCTTAACGTTTAAAAGTTCATGAATTATTTCCCTAATTTGTTTTTTCAACCCACTGTGCGCTGCAGTTAACTTTATTCAATTGAACTAATTTGTTAGCGAATATTTTCTTTTAAAGCCATACGAGTTTAGGGATTATCATTATAAACCCTTTCTTAGATATAGCCCCATATGGCCATGGAATTTCCCCAAAGTAACTGATTAGTTTTTAGGGGAATGCAGTAGGCCCATCCTGTTGAAAGCACGTGTGTGATGATGAACGATGAATGAGCTAACAGGTTTGGTAAACAGAATTCCGTAATCGGGCTTCGATAATTTCCTCGTTGACATTCGTCGACTGGGATAGAGAATTTTCGAAAAAAAGAAAATGGTTCAGTTATGTCATGCTTGGTTTTTAGTTTTTCAATTAAAGGGTTGTGGGTTCTTGGAGAACAGTAGCGGCAGTTTTGCTTGTTGACAAAGCCATTTAAGTAAAAATAGGCCTCGTCGCTCCATAAAATGAGATTTATATATTGAAAACGCTCTAACATCATTTCGTTTGTACTTGATCGATTTAAACTTAAAAAGAATGGAACTTCAGATCCTTTTTTATACCCTTCACCAATAGGTGAAAGGGTATTATAAGTTTGTGATTCCGTTTGTAATTTTTTTATTAGTGATCGTAGACCCCATAAAAATTATACCGATCGACTCAGAATCGGGAGGAGAATCGATTAAGCGATGTCCGTCTGTCTGTCTGTCTGTCTGTCTGTCCGTCCGTCTGTCTGTCTGTCTGTTGAAATCAAGTTTCTGAAGCCCCTGGAGGATGTTCTTACATAAATTATATATCAGATTTTAGGAAATTCTCCCGCAATGAACGCTATTAAATTTCATTAAAATCGGTTTATAAACACCGAAAATATCGAAAAAATACCAAAAATTAGACGAAAATTTTAAAATTTTTGATTGAAACACACTTTTAAATAACAAGAGAAAAAAGATACTCCTGGTGTACATGTGATAATATGTTATATATCAGATTGTAGGAAATAGTTTCCCAAAGCACTCTGTAAAATTTAATCAAAATCGGTTCATAAACAACTGAGATATCGCCAAAACACTGAATTTGATGTATCGCAAATTGCCCAAAGTTCGCATTAGATAATGTTTGTTGAAAAAATGAAATGCAGAAATAGGAAAAACCATCCTCCTTTAGCACGGACCTACATAAATTTTATATCAGATTTTAGGAAATTCCCCCGCCAAGCACGTTATTAAATTTTATCAAAAGCGGTCCATAAACAATTGAGATATCGCAATAACACTACATTTGATGTACAGCAAATTGCCCAAAGTACGTGTCTAAGAAATTTTGTTTACATTTCGTAAGTATTGTTTCAGCGATATCTCAGGTGTTTATGGACCGATTGTGATGAAATTTGACATCGTTCTTTGTGTGAGGATTTTCTAAAATCTATACTCCACAAATCTGATTACGAATACCATTCAAACTGTACCGATCAACTTTGAATCGGCAGGAGAATCGATTTCGCGACCTCCGTCCGTCCGTCCGTCTGTTTGTCTGTCCGTCCGTCTGTTTGTTTGTCCGTCCGTCCGTCCGTCTGTTTTTTTGTCCGTCCGTCTACCTGTCTGTAATTTTTTCTGTTGTAGTCAAGTTTTTGGTGTTCCTGTTTTGTCGATATCTCAGGTGTTTATTTTGATGAATTTTAATAGCGTCCTTCGCAGCAGATTACCTAAATCCTGATGCATTCGGTAATTTGTGGTAGATATAATTTAGCGTTTAAGCGATGGTGTTTTGATCGACAATGATAAAATTCAGGGTGGCCCAATATCCTAAAATTTTGTGTAAAATCCAGGAGCTCCACAAATCTGATTTTAGCAGACAGTCTGCATTAATCTTAATTTTGTGTCTGACTTTTGAACATTATGATAACATTTGAGAATGTATTATATATCAAATTATAGGTAATCTTCCTAGGAAGTACAAAAATGCAGCTAACTACATGATATCCGTTCAAAACCTACATATGTATGTAAGTATCTCACATATCAACGAAAATTTAAATTTTAATTGCAATTGGGAGAAATCCGTTCACGTTTGACAATTGATCCCTTATAACTTCGCCTAAGATACGATGATGACATTTAGTATAAAGACGTTGTACAATATTGATATTCAGGGCGATAGCGCCTAAAATAAACTTTCTAGAGGGACAATATTTGACAAAAGTATTTCTGATCTCTTGAAAAGTTCGATATTGAAAATGGGCGAGCTCTATTCACATTTAGTGAAGTCTCCCATATAACCCCGACCGGGAATCGATTTAATGCTGATAAATTAAATCACATTAAAATTGCACAAGGAACTAGAGCAAAACTTTCCAAACATCCATCGGACAGATCGAAAGAACAATACATCCCAAATATTATTGATGAAGTGTTCATTTTAATTAATTAACTAACTTCAGATAAATAAGTAAATCTTTAATAACTTTTCCGACAAAGCTGATATCCATCCATTCAAAAGCTATATATTTCACGTATGTATTTAAAACTAAGAGTGTATACCCTATAATTTTATGGCTTATCATTGTTAAAGCTGTGACCTAAATCAGTCCGCTAACTTCAGAGTTTTACATAACTAATCAAGAACTTTTACTAGTTGGATAATTCGTACGAATTAAAGTGCACAACCCTCACTGGGCACTGTGTTTTTGGGTTGCATGCCAGAATACTTAAACTTCATCAAATCGATGTGCTATTGCAAATGTAAGGGCATCTACATTTTGAAGCATCTTTTCTGCATGGTTTATCTGGTCTATCGAACTTTATTAAATGTTCGTAAAATATGTGTCTATTTTATTTCGAAGCTACTGGCTGGCTTAATAATGCATTCTCTACTTGTAGTCTAGTAATCATTATCTTTCACAAAGGGACCACTTAAAAACCCAAGTGAAGCTTCCCTAGACATCAGCCACCTGCCCAACCTAACCTTTGGGTGCATAACTATTCTTGATGATGACGCCACCGAAAAGCTTTTCTTTTTCCGACTCTTAATTTTAAAGACTCTTTGCATATAATACTAGTATAACCAAATTTTGCTTGGAATTACATTAAGTACTTTTGCAACTCCATTGGTGAAGGGTATCCAAGATTCGGCAAAGCCGAATATACCACTCTTACTTGTTTTAATTTCTATGGAACACCCAGTGAGGTTTCCTCATTCCATACTGAAAGTCTCAGATTTTCGCGTAAACTGCTTTTAACCGGTTCAATGTTTTCGGGAGTCCTTAAAGATGGACGGAGCCCTTTCTGCGAGACACTCTTAGCCGAAGCAGTTGCGCAGAAAAAATTCAATTTACACTCGGTCTATCACGTATTCGCCGAATACCGAACTTTGGACAAAATTGTCGACGAGAAATTATGTAAGAGACATTACCAAAAAATAACAAAATTATTCAAAAAGAAAGAAAGAAAACTAAAAAATGTTTGTATTTTGTTCAGTTGATAATCTGAGCTTTTACTTATGGTTTATAAACATAATTCGTAAACATTTTGTTTATAAAATCTTATATTCTTAAACGAGCAATAATTGAATGTGTATATATATATATATATATCTTATATTCTTAAACGAGCAATAATTGTATATATATTATATTATTAAACGAGCAATAATTGTATATATATATATATATATATATATATATAGAATGGCTATCTCGAAAACGGCTCTAACGATTTTGATAAAATTTGGACAGTGGTTATCTTTTTTGATGTATAGGTCGAAGAAGAAGGGACTTTTGGAACTTTTACCTCTAAGGGTAAAAACGGGTAAAAAGGGGAAAAAATCGAAAACGCTATGTCTCCTAAAGTAATAGGTATAGAAACAAAATTAAAATTACGTTTTAAACAGCTTTGAAAATAAGCGGACAGGTGTTTGGTACTTTTTTGAAACTATGTCCGATAGGGGGTAAAAAAGGGTGTAAATAGTTTTTTGGCACCTTTTTAACCCACTCTTATATTTTAAACTAAAGAATATAAAAAGAAACTTGGTACTGCAATTAATAGATGTAAAAGAAACATGAAACACGTATTTGGTACTTTTTTGATTTTGGAGCCAAAATGGGTAAAAAAGGGATAAAATGATAACTTAACATCTCCAAAGTAATATGAATAGGAACATTATACATTATGTTAAATGCGTTTTAAAAAAATGTACCGAATTCAATTGGCACCAAAAAAGTACCAAATATACATATGGAACTTTTAGAAATTAGGGAATAAAAAGGGGGAAAAATTAGTATTATTTTAAACAAATGAATGTTTGTCTGTATGTATGTTCTTTATAGAATAGTAAACTGTGAATTTGATTGTGTTATGCTCTTTAGCGAAGATGTTGCGGATAAGCCGGCGAAGGTTTTAAAGTTGATAAGACTAATTTCCGACAGATGGCGCCACTGAAAATTACTAAAAATTAATTAAATCGTAAACTGTACATTTGATCATGCTATGATCTTTAGCAAAGTTGTAGCGCATGAGCCGACGAAGGCTTTTTAGTTGGTATGAATAATTTCCGACAGGTGGCGCTACAGAAACTTACTCAAAGTCAATTTAATCGTAATCTGTACATTTTTATCATGCTACAATCTTTAGCAAAGTTGTTGCACATGAGCCGACGAAGGTTTCTTAGTTGGTATGAAGAAATTTCGACAGGTGGCGCTACTGAAATTTACTCAAAGTCAATTTAATCGTATGCTGTACATTTAATCATGCTATAATCTTCAACAAAGTTGTTACGGATAAGCCGAAGAAGGTTTATGAATTGGAATAAGCAAAGTCCGACAGGTGGCGCTACAGAAAACTACTCAAAATGAATTAAATCGTAAACTGTGCATTTGATCAGACTATAATCTTTAGCAAAGTTGTTGCGCATGAGGCGACAGAGGTTTCTGTTGATATGAATAATTTCCAAAATTATTCAAAATGAGTTAAACTGTAAACTATGCAAACTATGTGTTGGTCGGACAAAATAAATCAAATAATTCAAAATTAACTGAATATTTCTACAATGTCTTTCCTTTAAATTTATTTTAGCACTTTATAATATAAAATATATAAAAACTTTAAAATTTTCCTCAAAATGCTTATCATAAAGCTCCGAGCAAGGCTCGGTCTACCAGGTACTATATATATATATATATATATATATATAGAATGACTATCTCGAAAACGGCTATAACGATTTTGATAAAATTTAGACAGTGGGTATCTTTTTTGATGCATAGGTCGAAGAAGAAGGGACTTTTGGAACTTTTGCCTCTAAGAGGGTAAAAAAGGGATAAAATGATAACTTAACATCTCCAAAGTAATATGAATAGGAACATTATACATTATGTTAAATGCGTTTTAAAAAAATGTACCGAATTCAATTGGCACCAAAAAAGTACCAAATACGCATATAGAACTTTTAGAAATTAGGGAATAAAAAGGGGGAAAAATTAGTATTTTTTTAAACAAATGAATGTTTGTCTGTATGTATGTTCTTTATAGAATAGTAAACTGTGAATTTGATCATGTTATGCTCTTTAGCGAAGATGTTGCGGATAAGCCGGCGAAGGTTTTTAAGTTCATAAGACTAATTTCCGACAGATGGCGCCACGGAAAATTACTAAAAATTAATTAAATCGTATACTGTACATTTGATCATGCTATGATCTTTAGCAAAGTTGTAGCGCATGAGCCGACGAAGGCTTTTTAGTTGGTATGAATAATTTCCGACAGGTGGCGCTACTTACTCAAAGTCAATTTAATCGTAATCTGTACATTTAATCATGCTACAATCTTTAGCAAAGTTGTTGCACATGAGCCGACGAAGGTTTCTTAGTTGGTATGAAGAAATTTCGACAGGTGGCGCCACTGAAATTTACTCAAAGTCAATTTAATCGTATGTTGTACATTTAATCATGCTATAATCGTCAGCAAAGTTGTTACGGATAAGCCAAAGAAGGTTTATGAATTGGAATAAGCAAAGTCTGACAGGTGGCGCCACAGAAAATTACTCAAAGTGAATTAAATCTTAAACTGTGCATTTGATCATGTTATAATCATAAGCAAAGTTGTTACGAATAAGCAGACAAAGGTTTCTTATATGGTATGAACAACTTCAGGTGGCGCCACTGCAAACTACTCAAAATGAATTAAATCGTAAACTGTGCATTTGATCAGGCTATAATCTTTAGCAAAGTTGTTGCGCATGAGTCGACGGAGGTTTCTATTGATATGAATAATTTCCAAAATTATTCAAAATGAGTTAAACTGTAAACAATGCAAACTATGTGTTGGTCGGACAAAATGAATCAAATAATTCAAAATTTACTGAATATTTGTACAATGTCTTTCCTCTAAATTTATTTTAGCACTTTATAATATAAAATATATAAAAACTTTAAAATTTTCCCCAAAATGCTTATCATAAAGCTCCGAGCAAGGCTCGGTCAAACAGGTACTAAAAAATAATGCGAGGTTTTCGATCTGTCTAAAAGTGAAGATACTCTTCCTAAAGAGAGGAATTTCGGTTTCTCCGCAAACATTTTTTGACTTTTTATCAATAAATTGTCTGTTACATTAATAAATAAATGTAACAGTTTTAGGATCAAATGCGAATACTCTTTCTTTTTGAAGAAACATTACTCTTAAAAAATGTCTTACAGAATAGCTTACTAGACCGCTGCGAAAAATCCACACAATCGATAATTTCAACTGCGACACCTTCAAACTGTACCGTTTATTACTTTTTGAAATAATCTTATTTAAAAATATAATTTTACCCTGCATAAATTTATATTAAAATTTTTAATTACCAGAGCATCTCCGGGATGCTTTCGATGTAGAAGAAATAAAAAGCTTAAATAATGCGCCTAACTAACAACAGATGGAGCAACTTCACAGTTCTAATAAAAGACTTGATGTGATTTTAAGGTGTTTAATAATCTGAAGCTTATCACTTCCTTTTCACCAGCTTTCACCACTGTACTACCACTTTTTTAAAGAAGATAACCTAAAACACTATATAAGACATGATCAGACAACTTGTATCAATTAGAACACATCACCCTGTACCACAATTGATCATAACTTTTTGTAAACAAATGAAATCAATCAATTAAATTAAACACTTTGACTTTAAATGGAATTTCAATTCGATTCCAATTAAACCCTCACCGCCAGCATTTAACATTTTAGCATTCAAATCAATCCTTCATTCATGTCGAACAAAATAAATAGAAAAATAAATTCCAGAAAAGTTAAAAATACATTTTTCTACTAAAGGAATGCGAAAAACAACAATAAAATTATTAATTTTGTTGTTGCTATTATTAAAACAAATAAACAATAAAAATCTATATTTATTACAAAAATACCTTAATTTAACGAAAATCAAACAAAAAAAAAAATGGCTAAAAATAAATTTAATTACACAAATAAGAGCTAAAATTTAGATTTTCTATGGCTTTCTGGAGGAGGAGGCTAAAATGCGGTTAAAGAGTAGCAAGCGCATCCTCCACGTTTATTTGAAATAAACAAATAAATTATTAATAATTTTTGCTATCGTAATAATTAAGATTGATTACCTTTAGACATGAATATGGCAAATATTTTCTCAATAGTTTTTTTTGTTTGCTTTTTGAAATGTTGAAAATTACTTTGTTTTCTATTAAACAATATAATGATTTTTTTTTATTATTATAGCAATCATGATGACCATAAATAATTAAATGCATTTATTTGTGTACCCTACATCAGCAAAGGTGAGATATTATATATTATAGGTTTGTGCTAATGTATGTAAAGGCCTATTACTTCCTGAGTCGATTTAGCGATGTTATTAAGCTTGATGAATTATGTATTTAGGCTTTTTGTTCTACAGCTGATTTTATTAATTTTACATCGGCAGCGTGTTAATGCTGTAGAGCTTGACACCGATATAGTAATTAATAATTGAAAGAAATTAATGTCGCCCTATGCTCCACTGGGAGTCAAGGATAACGGAAGAATGTCACCATGACTGGGTCTCGAATCCAGGCAGAATTTGATATATCATGCTTAGTAGTCGATGTGATAACTGTTAATCCAAACTATGAATGCAGAGCGTTATCGAGCGATGATAAAACATGTTTTTGTCTAAAATTGAAGTGCTTTTATTTGCTTATTTATCTTTAGTTTTTGCACATATTGAAAGATAAACTCTTTTAATTTTTTTACTTTTCGACCACTTTTGACCTTATTTTTTTAGGGTATCATACGATCGGCCTTTACCGACTTTAATACATTCTTATTTGTTATTTTTTTTCTTCTTACTTATAATTATTTATTTATTAGTTTATTTATAGAAGAGGCAATAACTTATTGTTGCATCTGATCTATTTATGGACACAAAATAAATTATTAGAATTTAAAATGAAATTTTTTTATTGAATAAAATTACAATGAAAAATTATTTAATTGCACACGCTAATAAAAAAAATTATATTCTATAGAAGAACTTGTAATTTTACTAAGTGGGTGGTTAGAAAATGATCCAATAATATTTTTTTAGAAAATGTTAAATTTAAGTACAAATTCATCAAAAATTTGTTCTAAAAGAAATTATTTCTTTCGAAACATTATGGTTGCCCGCTGAGTCGACATAATTTGTAAAAGAATTTCAATAATATCAATTTTTTGAAGACCATATATGATTTAAGGTTTTGGTGTAACTTATCTTATTCGAATCGGTTTAACAGTTTTCGAGATATGGACAACAATAGAAAACGCATTGAACTGAAAATGACAGTTTTTGAGATATGGGCACAAAAGCTGTATTCTTATCAGCATAACGAGATATGGACAACAAAAAACGCATTGAAATCAAAATAAGAGTTTCGCGATCTGAAATATATATCGGTATTCGAGATATGGACAAAAGAAGCAGCATTCTTAGCTGTATGACTGTTTTCCGCTTTGAAATATGGTAAATATCGAGACTATTTTAATAGAAAATTTTTGAAAAATTTACTATTTTTATAGAAAATTGTTCAAAAATTTACTATTTTCATAGGAAATTTCCCAAAAATTTACTACATTTATGGGAAATTTTTCAAAAATTTTTCAAAACTTTACTACTTTTATAGGAAATTTTTCAAAAATTTACTACTTTTATAGGAAATTTTTTAAAATTTACTACTTTTATAGGAAATTTTTCAAAAATTTACTACTTTTATAGGAAATTTTTTAAAAATTTACTAGTTTTAAAGGAAATTTTTTAAAAATTTACTACTTTTATAGGAAACTTTTCAAAAATTTACAATTTTTTGTAGGATATTTTTCAAAAATTTACAATTTTGAATAGAAATTTTTCAAAAATCTACTATTTTTATAGAAAATTATTAAAAAATTTACTATTTTTATAGGAAATTTTTCAAAAATTTCCTATATTTATAGGAAATTTTTCAAAAATTTCCTTTTTTATAGGAAAATTTTCAAAAATTTCCTATTTTTATAGGAAATTTTTCAATAATTTCCTATTTTTATAGGAAATTTTTCCAAAATTTCCTAACTTTATAGAAATATTTTAAAAATTTAATATTTTTATTGAAAATTTTTCAAAAATTTCCTATTTTTATTGAAAATTTTTCAAAAATTTCCTATTTTTATTGGAAATTTTTCAAAAATTTCCTATTTGCATTGGAAATTTTTCAAAAATTTCCTATTTTTATAGGAAATTTTCCAAAAATTTCCTATCTTTATAGAAAATTTTCCAAAAATTTTTCAAAAATTTTCTATCTTTATAGAAAATTTTTCAAAAATATTTGAAAAATTTCCTATAAAAATAGGAAATTTTTGAAAAATTTCCTATAAAAACAGGAAAATTTTAAAAAATTTCCTATCAAAATAGAAAAATTTTTATAAATTTCCTATAAAAATAGGAAAATTTTCAAAAATTTCCTATAAAAATAGGAAATTTTTCAAAAATTTCCTATAAAAATAGGAAATTTTTCAAAAATTTCCTTTGAAAATAGGAAATTTTTGAAAAATTTCCTGTGAAAATAGGAAATTTTTGAAATATTTCCCATAAGAATAGGAAATATTTGAAAAATTTCCTATAAAAATAGGAAATTTTTGAAAAATTTTCTATTTTTATAGGAACTTTTTCAAAAATTTCCTATTTTTGTAGGAATTTTTTCAATTTTTTTTTATTTTTATATGGAATTTTTCAGAAATTTCCTATTTTTATAGGAAATTTTTCAAAAAATTCCTATTTTTATAGGAAATTTTTCAAAAAATTCCTATTTTTATAGGAAATTTTTCAAAAATTTCCTGTTTTTATAGGAAATTTTTCAAAAATTTCCTCTTTTTATTGGAAATTTTTCAAAAATTTACTATTTTTATAGGAAATTTTTCAAAAATTTCCTATTTTTATAGGAAATTTTTCAAAAATTTACTATTTTTATAGGAAATTTTTCAAAAATTTACTATTTTTATAGGAAATTTTTCAAAAATTTAATATTTTTGTAGGAAATTTTTCAAATTTTTTTAATTTTTATAGGGAATTTTTCAAAAATTTCCTATTTTTATAGGAAAATTTTCAAAAAATTCCTATTTTTATGGGAAATTTTTCAATAAATTCCTATTTTTATAGGAAATTTTTCAAAAATTTCCTGTTTTTATAGGAAATTTTTCAAAAATTTCCTATTTTGATAAGAAATTTTTCAAAATTTTCCTATTTTTATAGGAAATTTTTAAAAACATTACTATTTTTATAGGAATTTTTCAAAAATTTACTATTTTTATAAAAAATTTTTCAAAAATTTACTATTTTTGTAGAAAATTTTTTTAAAATTCCAATTCAAAATTTAAGAAAAAATTGTTGAATTTTGTCTGAACCGCTTTGAAAATTAATTAAAAAAGAACCGCAAAAATTAAGAGCAAAGCAAGAGAAACACGCTTATGGAAAATCTGTATATAACATAAAAATGACTACCACCCATCGAGATATCCTGCCGTGACTCGAGCAGCTAAAATATTCGAATCGTTGCGTTTTAAAGAAGAAAAAAAATACTTAAAATTGAAATTAATATAATTGCGAACGCATTAAATGATGAAGCGTATGTAGATTATGATATTGAAATTATCTTTGGATAAGGAAAAAAAATTTTCTTGATATAAAATCAAATGATTATGACTATAATAAGCCCATATTGAGAAGAACAATATTTAGATAACCTTGACCATTTTTTTTTTGATTGTGGGAATTAAGAAAAGAACTTAAAAATATTAAATGTTTTTAAATTAAAATTTGTTTTAATTTTTAGTGGTAGAATGTAAAGAATTGAGATGGTATAAACAATTCTAGGCTTTTGTAAATTTTAGCAAATTTTAAAATGACATTCAATTTTGTAATTAAAAATTGTATATTTGATTTTTAGATCGAATTATTTAAGTCGTTAGAAGAGGTAATGAAAAGATTTAATACTTTTCTTAAAATATAAAATCTAGGGATTAATGTCAATAAAAAATTTTGATAGATTTTGTAAAATGATAAAGATATTCGAAAAATTGTAAATTTACCCAAAAATTAATATAAAAAAATTTTTAATTTTTTTGCGATTTTAATTTAAAATTGACATTGAACTTATTTATTTATTTTATATATTACACAATTATTTTGAATATTTTTTATTACACCAATTATCTAACAGTTATTTTGATATTCTAAATAATTTTTGAATTATTTACAAAACCTCTTCAAATGCATTAAGATCTAAAAGAACTATCAACACCTTCAACAAGAAATGTTTATTAATTTTATTTAATTATTTTTTGTTTACTAGAAAAATTTTCTTAAATTTTTTTTCCTCATTATAATTTTGCACAATTTCTTTTAAATTTGTATTTTTTGTCTAAAGTTTGTTGATGTGCGAAAATTACTTTGTGTCTAAATTTCAACAGCCAAATACCACCTGTAAAATATTTATTACGTTTTCAAACAAATCTTTTAAAACAGAAATTGTTAAAGAAAAAATGTTTCAAAGTAAAGGAACCATTAGAGAATTACTGGAAGTGTAGACAGGTCCAAGAGAACTTAAGATTCATAAAAGTTCATCAAGTTCAAATATATCTTAATTGTTTATAAATGATCCGGGTGCTAATGAAATTTTATGTTTTCCAAGATGTGAAAAATATTTCCGAGGTCAAATTTCAGAAATAAAATGCTTACAGCTATCAATCTTCAGAGTTACAGTTATAGCATATGTTTTAGGTCTTAATAAATACTCAAAATGTAGCATACCTTTGGGCGATTTTTTTACATCTATTTAATTTTTTCCTTAACTACTTCTCTGAAATCTTTCAAATTAAGTGCCTTATTAGAAAATTCAAATTTCCTTGAAATAAACAATAAATTAAGACATATGGAAAAGTTTTAGCAAATTATAAAATTTTGGCAAAACGCAAAAACCACCAACAAAAACCAAATACAATAAAAAAAACTGGAAAATTATTTAACAAATTTTCAGTTTGCCATTAAATAATATAAACATTTGTTTAAAATCTGTTGCCACTGATGCTAATGATAATGTTTGTGTTGTTTTTTCCGCGATATTGGCAGACCGATCGTCCGCCTGCAAAAAATAAACAACAACAAAAAATCTCAAAATTTCCTCTCGTCTAGATTTTGGATTGGAACACCGGCCGGTTTCGTTTGACTTTTTTGAGTTCTTCAAAATTTATGAAGAAGATTAAACAAATAAATACATATTTTTTTTAAATTTTTTAATGTTTACTTTAAAGTCATAATTAACTTAAATGTGGCCATTTTCAATTATTTCAAGAATATAAAATCAAAAAGAATAAAATTTATTATTTATATATTTTTTTTTAGCTGAAATAGAAAGAAATTTATTAACACCCATTGATTTTTAAAATGAGCCATTAACAATTTTGAAAAGAATTATTTAAAATAAATAAAATTTTAAATAAAATTCTATTTTCTTATTAAATTTTAAGACCAGTAACGATTTTTAAAGAATATACAAATTTTATGTTCTATTTCTATAGAAATGTTATCGATAACTTTCTATTTTTTTAGAAAAGTTATCAATAACTTTCTATTTCTAAAGAAAAGTTATCGATAACTTCTATTTTTATAGAAAAGTTATCGATAACTTTCTATTTTTATCAAAAAGTTATCGATAACTTTCTATTTTTATAAAAAAAAATAGCTTTTTATTTCTATAGAAAAGTTATCGACAACTTTCTATTTCTATAGAAAAGTTATCGATAACTTTCTATTTCTATAGAAAAGTTATCGATAGCTTTTTATTTCTATAGAAAAGTTATCGATAACTTTCTATTTTTATAGAAAAGTTATCTTTTTTTGATAGAAAAGTTATCGATAGCTATCTACTTCAATAGAAAAGTTGTTGAACTTTCTATTTCTATAAAAAACTTATTGATAAATTTAAATTTCTATAGAAAAGTTATAGAGTTATATTTTAATAGAAAAGTTATCGATAACTTTTTATTTTTATACAAAAGTTATCGATAACTTTATATTTTTATAGAAAGGTTATTGATAGCTTTTCATTTTTATAGAAAAGTTATTAATTACTTTCTATTTTAATAGAAAAGTTACCGAGAACTTTCTATTTGTATAGAAACGTTATCGATAACTTTCTATTTTTGTAGAATAGCTATCGGTTCTTTCTGTTTTTATAGAAAAGTTATCCATAGCTTTCTATTTCAATAGAAAAGTTAACGATGACTTTCTTTTTCTAAAGAAAAATTATCGATAGCTTCCTCTTTCTATAGAAAAGTTATCGATAACTGCTCTGCGGAAATTAAATTATTTTTAAATTCTAGATTTTGAAGAACAACATCTTTTACGATCTTGATAATCATTCCTTTGTTCTTATTTACGCTTTAATCGATCGATCGATTATTGTACAAATCAACGTGAACATGTCAATATTTAAATAAGAAATTTTTCACATTTTAACAAACTAGAAAAAAAATCCAAGGTACGAGTACAAACATGCATTCACATGCCTTCGGGAACGTGAAAACTCATGCCTTAGAACTTTATCAGTCACTCAATAAAATAACGACTTCTTAAAGATCATCATCATCGTCATGACAACTCTGAAGATGATCATGGCCTGATGCATCAGGAAAAGCAAATATAAGACAAACAAGTAAAGGGAGATAGAGGGACGTTGTAGCTAGAAATGCAAATACAGAAATGCTACTGGACTTGTTGTTTGTTTTGTTGTAACAACAACATGATCAACATCAACTCAAATCTCTGGCTGATCTTGGAACGATGGTGAACTAACATGACTTAAAGGAATTTTCTTTATTACTGAGGCCTGAATACCTTTTAAAAATTTAGAATTGAAAATAAAGCAGAAAAAATTAAACTGAACATGCGTTAGTGATGTTATTGTTTAAGCGATCGCAAGTGCACTATGGGCGCAAATGTGATAAATGTTGGATATTTTTTTTTTTTAAAACAATTCCATACGCAACTTTTCTATAGAAATAGAAAGTCATCTCTACTTTTCCATAGAAACTTTTGTATAGAAATTTAAGGTTATCGTTAACTTTTGTATATAAATATATAGTTATCGATAACTTTTCTAGAGAGATAGAAATCTTTTCTATAAAAATAGGAACTTATCGATAACTTTTCTACAGAGATAGAAAGTTATAGATAACTTTTCTATAGAGATAGAAAGTTATCGATAACTTTTCTATAGAAAGTTATCGATAACTTTTTTTTATAGAAATAGAAAGTAATCGATAACTTTTCTATAGAAACAGAAAGATAGAACCTTGCTATAGATATATAAAGTTATCGGCAACTTTTCTATAGAAGTAGAAAGTTATAGATAACCTTTTTGTAGAAGTAAAAAGTTATCGACAACTTTTTTTATAAAAATAGAAAGCTATCGATAACTTTTCTATGAAAATTTAGTGTTATCGATAACTTTTCTATAGAAACGGAAATTTATCGATAAGTTTTCTGTAGAAATCGAAACTTATCGATAATTTTTCTATAGAAATATATAACTATCTATAATTTTTGTATAGAAATACAAAGTTATCGATAACCTTTATATAAAAATATGAAGTTATCGATAACTTTTCTATAGAAATAGAAAGTTATCGACAATTTTTTAAAGGAATATAAAGTTATCGGTAACTTTTCTATAGAAATAGAAAATTATCGATAACTTTTCTATAAAAATATAAAGTTATCGATAAATTTTCTATATAAATATAAAGTTATCGATAACTTTTCTATAATAATAGAAGGTGATCATTACTTTTCCATAGAAATAGAAAGTTATCGATTAATTTTCTATAGACAAAGAAAGTTATCGATAACTTTTCTAAAGAAATATAAAGGTATCGATAATTTTTCTGTTAAAATATAAAGTTATTGATAACTTATCTATAGAAGTATTAAGTTACTGATAACTTTTTTATATAAGTAGAAAGTTATCGATAACTTTTCTAAAGAAATAGAAAATTATCGATATCTTTTGTATAGGAATAGAAAGTTATTGATAACTTTTCTGTAGAAATATAGAGTTATCGATAACTTTTCTGAAGACATAGAAAGTTATCGATAACTTTTATATAGAAGTCTAAACTTAGCGAAAACTTTTCTATAGAAATAGAAAATTCTCGATAACTTTTCTATAGAAATAGATAGTTATCGAAAACTTTTCTATAGAAATGGAAAGTTATCGATAATCTTGTATTTTGTTTTGAAATAGAAAGTTCTTGTCAACTTTTCTATTGAAATTCCAGGTTAACGATAACTTTTCTATAGCAAATTTGTGAAAGCTCTTACTTTTGACCCACTGTGCATTTAATCAAACCCCTCCGTTGTTGTTCTTGTTTTAGCTCTTTACGTTTGTTGCATTTAGTCTTTTTGTGGCAAGTAAATCGATAAAGACGATGATGATGATGTCGGCCTCGTTAAGAGTCAACGATGCCGCATTCTCTGTTTACTTTTAGACACTTTATAGTCGATTGAAGTTTTTGCCCTTTTCCATCGTAAAACTTCTTTTTGAAATGTCTATTGACTGGCGTTTAGTTCTCGCACAAAGTCAAACAATTTAAATAATGCATGGAAAGAAAAAAAACCCAACGTTTGTTCTGGAGGATAAGGAAGATCACATCCTCAGTTATTGCTGCCAATTGATGAAGAAGTTTAAACTTTGTTTTTTTTTTGCTCTGCATGTTACTTTGTTTTTTCCATCATGATCTTCATCATTAACAACGTCCTTCTCATCAGCATCATCATATGAACTGGATGATGGTATTCAGTCGACTGCTGACTAACTCTGATTGATGCAGTTTTAGTTTGAAGTTGTTGTTGTTGCTGGTATTGGTATTGGTTGGATTGCAACATGTTAAGTGGTTTTTAACCTGTTGAACTTGAGTTATTCTTGTTTGAAGGCGATTATTGGATATTTTGTCCATCTATTTGCTTTTGTATATATTTTTTTCGATCATTTAAATCATTGGGCTCTCATCTTTTAACCATTTATCCAAGATCGATCATCTCTCTTGGATGTATTCAAGCAGTTGAAATATTTATAAGTATTTACGTACGATTTTGTTTGCATTTTGTCGAGTTATTAAATAGTTATGAAAGGAATTGTTTGTTTTCTCTTGTACCAATCGTACCGATCATGTTGTATTTGTTGTATGTATTTTATAATTTACATTTCAATAGCTCGTTTCTTTAGCATCATTTTTATTTTTTTCTTTTTCGGATTCTTTTGCCTTCTGAGAATTATGCAAATTAAAGGATCTTTTCTTTGTTGTATTCATGATCACTTGTGGTTATTCTTCATCTGAAGTTGTTATTTGTTTTAGTCAAACAATAAAAACGCTTCTTGTAGTACTTCATCATCATTTAACTGCTTCTGCTGCGTCTGCCCACTACAAATTATTATTATCATTATATTGACAACACAGGCCACATTCTCGGTTAGGGCCAAAAGAAGATTCCATCATGTTGACGTAGATGACAAGTAAGAGAGAAAGATGTTTATTTAATTTTTACATAATTAATTTTTCAAATATTTCACACGATCCCGTCCTAATACTTTGGAGCGTGAGATGGGTAAAGTTAGTATTTAAAGTCATGGATCTCAAAATGATATTAATAAATTTAGTCAATACAAAATAGTCAATAACTTTTTATTTTTGTAGGAAAGTTATCGATAATTTTGTATTTCAACAGAAAAGTTATAGCCTTCTATAAAACAGTTATCGATAACTTTCTTTTTCGATAGAAAAACTATCACAAACATTCCATTTCTAAGGAAAAGTTATTTCTATTTCTATATAAAAGTTATCGATTACTCCTTATTTCTAGAAAAGAAAACTTATCGATGACATTCTTATTCTATAAAAAAAGTTTCGATAACTCTCTACTTCTTTAGAAAAGTCATCGATAACTCTCTACTTCAATGGTGAAGGCTATCAAAAAGTCGGTCATTGACGACTTTATCACTGCTTTAACTTTTTTTTTTTTGGTTTCATATCAAAAAATTCCCACAATATTGAAACATTAAAAAAAATGTTACCATTTTTGGGTTGAGGAAATTTTTGCTGACTAAAGATTCCACTTGAAGGGAGAAGAGATTAAAGAATACACACTTCAGCAGCACCAGCAGCAGAAAACTTATCCGTAACAGCCACCAACTGAGCTCGTCCAGCGTAAAGTGATTCTTGAAGTTATTAAAATGTTAATTTATGCAAAGAATTTATGGATGATGGATGATTAGGTTAAATCATTTTGAAGGCTGGCCCTAACAAATTCATCACAATAATTTTGAGTCTTTAATTCTTAATGCTACGCATGGAATTTTAAGTTCACAAAGTTTTTGAAAAATTTACCATAAAAAAAAGAAATTTTTGAAAAATTTCCTATAAAAAAAGATATTTTTGAAAAATTTCCTATGCAAACAAGAAATTTTTGAAAAATTTCCTATAAAAACAAGAAATTTTTAAAAAATTTCCTATAAAAATAAGAAATTTTTAAAATATTTCCTATAAAAATGAGAAACTTTTGAAAAATTTCCTATAAAAATAAGAAATTTTTAAAAAATTTACTATAAAAATAAGAAATTTTTGAAAAATTTCTTAAAAAAAGATAAGAAATTTTTGAAAAATTTCCTAAAAAAAAATAAGAAATTTTTAAAAAATTTCCTATAAAAATAAGAAATTTTAAAAAAATTTCCTATGAAAATAAGAAATTTTTGAAAAATTTTCTATAAAAATAAGAAATTTTTGAAAAATTCCCTATAAAAATAAGAAATTTTTGAAAAATTTCCTATAATAATAAGAAATTTTGCAAAATTTCCTATAAAAATAAGAATTTTTTTAAAAATTTCCTATAAAAATAAAAAACTTTCCTATAAAAATAAGAAATTTTTGAAAAATTTCCTATGAAAATAAGAAATTTTTGAAAAATTTCCTACAAAAATAAGAAATTTTTGAAAAATTTCCTATAAAAATAAGAAATTTATTTTTCAAAAAAGTATGAATATTTTGAAAAAAATCCTATTAAAATCGGAAATTTTTGAAAAATTTCCTATAAAAATAAGAAATTTTTGAAAAATTTCCTATAAAAATAAGAAATTTCTGAAAAATTTCCTATGAAAATAAGAAATTTTTGAAAAATTTCATATAAAAATAAGAAATTTTTGAAAAATTTCCTATGAAAATAAGAAATTTTTGAAAAATTTCCTATAAAAATAGGAAATTTTTGAAAATTTTCCTATAAAAATAAAAAATTTTTGAAAAATTTCCTATAAAAATAAGAAATTTTTGAAAAATTTCCTATAAAAATAAGAAATTTTTGAAAAATTTCCTGTAAAAATAAGAAATTTTTGAAAAATTTCCTATAAAAATAACAAATTTTTGAAAAATTTCCTATAAAAATAAGAAATTTTTGAAAAATTTCCTATAAAAATAAGAAATTTTTAAAAAATTTCCTATAAAAATAAGAAATTTTTGAAAAATTTCCTATAAAAATAAGAAATTTTTGAAAAATTTCCTATAAAAATAAGAAACTTTTGAAAAATTTTCGATAAAAATAAGAAATTTTTGAAAAATTTCCTATAAAAATAAGAAATTTTTGAAAAATTTCCTATAAAAATAAGAAGATTTTGAAAAATTTTCTATAAAAATAAGAAATTTTTGAAAAATTTCCTATGAAAATAAGAAATTTTCGAAAAATTTCCTATAAAAATAAGAAATTTTTGAAAAACTTCCTATAAAAATAAGAAATTTTTGAAAAATTTTCGATAAAAATAAGAAATTTTTAAAAAATTTCCTTTAAAAATAAGAAATTTTTGAAAAATTTCCTATAAAAATAAGAAGATTTTGAAAAATTTTCTATAAAAATAAGAAATTTTTGAAAAATTTCCTATAAAAATAAGAAATTTTTGAAAAATTTCCTATAAAAATAAGACATTTTTGAAAAATTTCCTATAAAAATAAGAAATTTTTGAAAATTTTCCTATGAAAAAAAAGAAATTTTTGAAAAATTTCCTATAAAAATAAGAAATTTTTGAAAAATTTCCAATAAAAAAAAGAAATTTTTGAAAAATTTCCTATAAAAAAAAGAAATTTTTGAAAAATTTCCTATGAAAATAAGAAATTTTTGAAAAATTTCCTATAAAAATAAAATTTTTTTGAAAAATTTCCTATAATAATAAGAAATTGTTGAAAAATCCTATAAATATAAGAAATTGTTGAAAAATTAAATTATAAATAAAGAAATTTTTGAAAAATTTTCTATAAATATACAAAATTTTTGAAAAATTTCCTATAAAAATAGTAAATTTATGAAAAATTTCCTATAAAAATAATAAATTTTTGAAAAATTTCCTATAAAAACAGTAAATTTTTGAAAAATTTCCTATAAAAATAGTAAATTTTTGAAAAATTTCCTATAAAAATAGTAAATTTTTGGAAAATGTCCTATAATAATAGTAAATTTTTGAAAAATTATCTATAAAAATAGTAAATTCTTGAAAAATTTCCTATAAAAATAGTAAATTTTTGAAAAATTTCCTATAAAAATAGGAAATTTTTGAAAAATTTCCTATAAAACTAGAAATTAAAAAAAAATAAATATTTTTGAAAAATTAAAAAAAAAAATAATTAAAATATTTAAAAAAATTTTTTTAAAATTTTAAAAAATTTACTATAAAACTAAGTAATTTTTGAAATTTTTTTCTATAAAATAGTAAATTTTAGAAATCCTTCATATTTTACCTTAATATTGGTAGTAACTTCCCCAATGTTATAAATTGCACAATCTATGATGCGCTCTACTTGCATTTCCTCAAAAACTCTTTGCAACTTTTGCACTAAATAAATTTAAATCAAATGCAAAATTTATGCCTAATTTTCCATAATTTACTGAGGTCATCATTTAATAAATGATCTTGTAAAAACATACCCACCCGAAAGTGTGAAAAGAGCCATAGAATGTCTAACAAAGTTTTCTAAATTGAAATCAAATAAAAACAATAATAAATGGCTAAATTATAATAAACACAATTAAATTATGGACGATTGATGCTACAAATGGCAAATGTAGTAAATTTGCTACGTCTAATTGCAATTGTAAAAAAAATAACAGCCGACAGCCGGCAATAGGCTTTTGTTTTTTCCTAAATCGAAAATTTAATAATTCTTGGAAATTGAGTACATTTGCACTGAATTTTCTTTAGTTTTTATTGGCTCTGAAGTGATATTTTTACTGGGTAATAGTCAATTAGTGGCAGTGATAAAACACACAACACCCGCCGTGTTTGAGGAGGACGATTTTTGCTATTTTCTGTATTTTTCACTTATTAATCCCTTAAGTGCAAAGTGTTAGAGATGTCGCCCTCAAACATTTTCTGAATCAAATTTAATTTTAATAGGCTATACCACATATTTAAATGCATAAAATTTTTTTACAAAAATTCTCTTATTGTAGGTAATAAGATTTTTTTAAATATATGTCGTAAGTCAAGGGGTTAATTTAGCTATAGAAAATTTTAAAAAAATTTTAAATAAGTTTGAGATTTTTGTTAATTTTACTTCTTGCTTGAGTTTATTTACACAAGCGCGTATTAAATAAAAATACATACAACTAAAATAACAACAATTATACAGTAAAAATCATTAGTCCGAAAAAAAAAACAATCGCACTAAACAAAAATTAAAAAAAAACAAATTCAATACGATTTCAATATTTTTCAACACCCTACATTAAGTTTTTTTTTTTTTTCAAACAAAAATCAATTTGTCAATAAGAGTAAAACATTCTGATCGAGCTCAAGTTATCTCAAACTTGTAATTTCTAGAATCAAAGTCATTGAATATCAAGACCATCGTTTTTGACATAACGCGAATATATTACAATTCGCTCAAATATTGTTGCTATATTGTTGCCATAGATAAAGATCAAGCATTTATTCTGATCGAATTTTCAAACAGACTAAAGCGATCTCAAACTTCTTAGATATGAGTCCTAAAATCAAGATAAGTGAAAGCTTCGTTTTGATATAATATGGAGTCATTATTGACTGCCGTAATAGCTAAGCAAAAATTCTAAATTCAACGAAGTAGGAAGAATATATCTTCTATCTTGAAGATTCTTTAAGAATTCTGAAAGTACCTAAAAATTTACAAATGTCAAATTTCGTTGTAGAGCTTACGAATTTCGCCTTTACTGTTTCCATCTTCGATCGAATTTAAATAAAATTTATGAAATCGATTTGTATGCTTTTTCTATGGTTCTTTGCAAACGATAACATTTACGTGGCGTGTGGTTTTATTTCGCACGCTCATTTGAATTAATAATTTATAGAAACATTATGCAGTTGCTGGGGGATACCTCTTTCTAATGAAAATGGATTTTGGAAAAAAAAAAATCAAAGCAAGAACATTAAAATGGAAAAATCATAAAATTTTTAAATCAAGCAAAAGCATGAAATGTCTTTAAATTCCATTGAAATCAAAAGTTATCTATAACTTTTCTATAGAACTAGAAAGTTATTGACAACTTTTCTTGGGAAAATAGAAAGTTATCGATAACTTTTCTATAGAAATCATAAGTTATCGATAACTTTTCTATAGAAATAGAAAGTTATCGATAATTTTTCTATAAAAATAACAAAATATCGATAACTTTTCCATATAAATATAAAGTTATCGTTAACTTTTTTAAAGAAATAGAAAGTTATCGATAACTTTTCTATTAAAATATAAAGTTTTCGATAACTTACTATTAAAACAGAAAGTTATCGATAACTTTCCTAGAGAAATAGAAGGTTATCGATAAGTTTTCTATAAACATAGAAAATAATCTATAATTTTTCTATAGAATTATAAGGTTATCAATAACTTTTCTATAAAAACAGAAAATTATCAATAATTTTTTTTATAGAAATAGCAAAATATCGATAACTTTTCCATAGAAATAAAAAGTTATAGATAACTTTCCTATAGAAATAAAAAGTTATCGACGACTTTTCTATATACAGAAAATTATCAATTATTTTTTCATAGAAATAGCAAAATATCGATAACTTTTCCATAGAAACAGAAAGTTATCGATAACTTATTTATAGAAATAGAAAGTTATCGGCGACTTTTCTATAGAAATAGAAAATTATCAATTATTTTTTCATAGAAATAGCAAAATATCGATAACTTTTCTATAGAAATAGGAATTTATTGACAACTTTTCTATAGAAAGTTTTCGATAACATTTCTACAGAAATATAAAGAAATATAAATATAAATAGAAATAGAAAATTATCAATAATTTTGCTATAGAAATAGCAAAATATCGATAACTTTTTCTTAGAAATAAAAAGTTATTAATAACTATAAAGTTAACAAATACATTTGTATAGAAAAAGGAAGTTATCGATAATTTTTTAATATAAATACAAAGTTATCGACAACTTTTCCATAGAAATGGAAAGTTATCGAAAACTTTCGATAAATTGTTTATGCAACTGGAAAGTTATTGATTACTTTTCAATAGAAATATGTTATAGATAACTTTTTTATAGAAATGTAAAGTTACCGATTACTTTTTTTATAGGATAAGAAAGTTATCGATAACTTTTCTATAGAAATAGAAAGCTATCGATAACTTATCTATAGAAATAGAAAGTTATCGATAACTTTGCTATAGAAATAAAAACTTATAGATAAGTTTTCTATAGAAATAGAAAGTGATCGATAACTTTTCTATAGAAATAGAGTATTATCGATAACTTTTTTTATAGAAATAGAAAGGTATCGATAACTTTTCTATAGAAATATAAAGTTATCGATAACTTTTTTATAGAAATATAACGTTATCGATAACTGTTCTATTGAAATATAAAACTATCGGATAACTTTTCTATAGAAGTAGAAAGTTATCGATTACTTTTCTATAGAAATAGAAAGTTATAGATAACTCTTCGATAGAAAAAGAAATTTATATATAAAAGAAGAAATTTATCTATAACTTTTCTATAGAAATAAAAAGTTATCGACAAAAAGTTATCGATATCTTTTCGATAGAAAAAGAAATTTATTTATAAAAAAAGAAATTTATCTATAACTTTTTTATAGAAAAGAAAATTTATCTATAATTTTTTCTATAGAAATAGAAAGTTATTGATAACTTTTGTATAGAAATAGAAAATTATACATAACTTTTCTATAGAAATATAAAGTTACCGATAACTTTTCTATATATAGGAAGTTATCGATAATTTTTCTATAGAAATAGAAACTTGTCGATAACTTTTCTACAGAAATATAAGCTTATCGATAAGTTTTCTATAGAAGTAGAAACTTATCGATAACTTTTTAATAGAAATATATAGATATCGATAACTTTTTTATAGAAATAGAAATTTATCGAAAAATTTTCAATAGAAATATAAACTTATCAATAATTGTTCTATAGAAATAAAAGGTTATCGATAACTTTTATATAAAATAGAATGTAATGTATGACTGTTCTCTATTTTTTTTGTTAATTTTTTTTTGTAGTTTTAAGTTCGTGTTTTCATTCTTTGATTTCTCTGCCTTTCTGCTACATTTGTTCTTGTTGAAAGTGGCTTCTGCCAAATTTGATTATTGCGCGCAACAAATTTGTTAATGTTTCATTATAGAGAATTTGTTCTGATCATGTTATTTCTTAATTCTGATTGTTTTGTTTTCTGATGATTGTTTGAGGAAAAGCATTTGAAAGATAAATAAACAAACTTTTTTCATGTAGAAGAAGTGAACGTGGCAAGAAATAAACAAAAAATTATAAAAAAAGTAAAGTATTTATTTGCAAAAATTTATAAACTCACAAGTCAAGTGAAATAAACATAAATATTGGTATTTTGTTTTAATTTATAAATTTTTGCTAAATAAATTTTGCTTTGAATTGCATAATGTTCAGTTCCAAATGATGTCTCAAGTTGTAATGGTGTATGCATTACTTTTAGCATTATCGAGTAAGGGAATGCGAGAGGGGGCTCAGTAGTAGTGGTCGTCTAGGAAAAAACGCCTTGAGAATTTTTCAAATATGACCTCAAGTCTAGCATGAAATTTCAAATCTACACCAGATGTTTGTACAATCACAAAATTTGAAATTTCATTATCTCACTTTTGAATTTAAACACATAAAAATTTGAAATTTTTACGCACTTATTTCTAGCCGCCCAAAATTTATTGAAATATTTTCGAAAAAAATAGTAGCAACAAAATTTATTTTAATGATTGTGAGAAATATAAACATAAATTTATGTATAATTAACAAATACTTAATAAACTAAACAAAGCAATTTCATTTTCAAACAGAAATAGAAATTAATTTAATCTTTAAGAAAAAAAAAAAAAAATTATTTAATTTTTCTATGTATTTTGATAAATGGCAAAAAAACCCCTTGGTTTTTATTTATAACTTTTTTTAATCTTAAATTTTTTGTTTGTTTCCATTCGACACAAGAAAACATTGCGAAATAGAATTTTGATTTTTTTCCTTTGTAACAAAAATTATATTAAGTTACTTTTTTTATTTATTTAATTTTCTATAACAAAAAAAAAATAAATTTAAATATTTGTTGTTGTAAACAAAAGCGTGCCACAAGTGTTGTTATCGCTTAGAAAAATAACAACAAACAGATTTTTTTTAAAGCAAATAAACAAAAAGTTTTGCAACTGAATACAACAAATCAAAATATTTAAAAATTCAATTCAAAGTGTTTTGAATTGTTGTCAAATGTTGTTGAGGCAAAAACAAAGAAACTGAAATCGTATGGACATATGTAGACCGTAAATATTGGAATTTACTAAATCCTAAAAGGGGAATTTTTAATGCAGTTTTGGAATGATTTTTTAAACTTATCGAAACCTAATCAAATTGATCAAAATTTTCTAGTTCTATAGAAAAATAATAAAAAAAAATTATATTACCAGAAAATAACAAACAAATAACATTTATATTAATATTATTACTTCTTACGTACTTTCTGTTTTCAAGAAAAGGTATCGACAACTTTCTTCTTCTATAGAAAAGTAATCGAAAACTCTCTATTTCTTTAGAAAGGTTTTCGATAACTTTTTATTTCTAAAGAAAAGTTATCGATAACTTTGTATTTCTATAGAAAAATTATCGATAACTTCCTATTTCTATAGAAAAGTTATCGACAACTTTCTATTTCTATAAAAAAGTTATTGATAACTTTCTATTTCTTTACAAAAGTTATCGATACCTTTTTCTTCTATAAAAAAGTTATCGATAACTTTCTATATTTCTATAAAAATTATATAAATAACTTTATATTTCCAAAGAAAAGTTTTAGATAACTATCTTTTTCTATTGAAAAGTTATATATAAATTTTTATTTCTATAGAAAAATTATCGATAACTTTTTATTTCTATAGAAAATTTATGGATTACTTTAGAAAACTTATCGATTGCTTTATATTTCCACAGAAAAGTTATCAATTACTTTCTATTTCTATAGAAAAGTTATCGATTACTTTCTATTTCTATTGAAAAGTTATAGATAACTTTCTATTTCTTTAGAAAATTCATCAACAACTTTCTATTAGTATAGAAAAGTTACCGATAACTTTTATATGGAAAAGTTATCTCGAAGTTTATATTTCTATAGAAAAGCTATCGATAACTTTCTTTTTCTATAGAAAAGTTATCGATTTCTTTTTTTTTCTATAGAAGATTTGTCGATAACTTTCTATTTCTCTAGAAAAGTTGTCGATAACTTTGTATTTCTATAAAAAAGTTATCGATAACTTTATATTTCTATAGAAAAGTTATCGATAACGTAATACTTCTTTAGAAAAGTTATCGATAACTTTTGTATCCATAGAAAAAATATCGAAAACATATTATTTCGATAGAAAATTTACCGATAATTTTCTATTTCTATAGAAAAGTTTACGATAACTTTATTTTTTTATAGAAAAGTTATCGAAAACTTTATTTTTCTTTAGAAAAGTTATCGATAAATTTCTAATTCCATAGAAAAGTTATCGATAACTTTATATTTCTATAAAAAAGTTATCGTTATCTTTCTATTTCTATAGAAAAGTTTCGATAACTTTTTATAGAAAAGTTATCTATAATTTTCTATTTCAATCTTCTTTTTATTTCTACAGAAAAGTAATCGATAACATTCTGTTCTATAGAAAAGTTATCGATAGCTTTCTATTTTTGTAAAAAACTTAAATATAATTTTCTATTCCTGTAGAAAAGTTATCGATAACTTTCTATTTATATAGAAAACTTATCGATAACTTTCTACTTCTATTAAAAAGTTATCGATAACTTTTTATTTCTTTAGAAAAGTTATCGATAACTTTATATTTCTATAGACAAGTTATCGATAACTTTCTATTTCTTTAGAAAAGCTATCGATAACTTTCTATTTCTATATAAAATTTATAGATTACTTAAGAAAACTTATCTGTTACTTTCTATTTCACTAGAAAAGTTATCGATGACTTTCTATTTATAGAAAAAATATCGATAACTTTCAATTTCTATAGAAAAGTTATCGGTAAGTTTATATATCTATAGAAAAGATATCGATAACTTTCTATTTCTATTGAAAAGTTATCGATAGCTTTTTGTTTCTATAGAAAAGTTATCAATAACTTTCTATTCGTATTAAGAGTTATCGATTGCTTTCTATTTCTTTAGAAAAGTTATCGATGTTTTTTATTTCTATGGAAAAATATCGATAACTTATTTCTCTATAAAAAAGTTGTCAATAACTCTCAATTTCTATAGGAAAGTTATCGATAGCTTTCTATTTCCCTAAAAAAGTTATCGATATCTTTCTATCTTGATATAAAAGTTAACGATAACGTTATATTTCTATAGAAAAGTTATCGATAACTTTATATTTGTATAGAAAAGTTATCGATAACTTTCTATTTCTATAGAGAAGTAATCGATAACTTTTTATAAGTATAGAAAAGTTATCGATTACTTTCTATTTTCATAGAAAAAGTTATTAATATTTTGCTATTTTTATAGAAAAGTCATTGATATCGTTTTATTGATATATCTTAAACTTTATATTTTTGTATTTTTTTTTATAAAAATTTATTTTATTTTCTTTTGAAAAGTTATCGCTAATTTGTTGTTAAATTGGCCATCAAAATTATTGTTGTATTTATTTTCTGAAACATAAACTTTGAAACAAAACAGATGTGTTTTTTGCCAAAAATATAATTTTGTTTAAATTTTCAAAATTTGTTAATAAATTTGAGACTATAAAAATTTGATACTCGCTGGACTTGGGTGTGAGAGTACTCGCACATGAGAGTACAAATAAAATAGAAATTTCCAAAAATCCTACACGTGCTTACAAATTGAACGAAAACAAAAAAGTCGTAAACATTAAAATTTAAATAAATACAATTTAAGTTTTGGTGTTTTGATAAAAATGAACTTGTAATTTTTTTTTTCTTCAAAATTTATTTGATGGAACACACACACACACATTTGCTCTCTTAATAAATAAATATTTCAATTCGTGTGATCTTTGCCGTATTTTTGAAATTCTAAGTGTCAATCTGTTAACAAAGACATTTGACATATTCATCGTCGTCTTCGTCCTCATCAGCAGAAAATGAAACGGTAGCGTTATCCTCGAGATGTCGTCGTATTTGAGTTTGGATTTATTTGAGATGTGAATAGCGCCTTATTTGATGTATTCCCTGTGTTTGTCCATAAGTAGCTGTTGGATATTGTACTCTGGGGTACTTACGGACATACATGAATATTTTTTTAGATTCAGAATGTATTTGTTATTATTTACATATGCTAATATTTGGCATTTGTTTGTTGATTTTAAGCGAAACAAAAATATTATTGGTTATACTCAGACAGGAATTACAAGGAATGAATTCTTGAAATAAAATAGCAAGTAAGCGATAACTTTTAAAATGATTTAAACTTGTGTCACTATATCGCGAAATACTCAAATATTCATCTCGAATATGTAAAACTGACTCAGATTACACCAAATTAGCTGCACTTTCGTTGACTGCCACATTTATGGATCAATTGCTTGTATTCTATTCATAACAAATTTTCAACAAAATTTTACTAAAGACAAATTTTCAACAAAATTTTACTAAAGACAAATTTTGATCAAAATTTCACTTAAGACAAATTTTGTTCAAAATTTTACTGAAGACAAATTTTTATCAAAATTTTACTGAAGACAAATTTTCAACAAAATTTTACTAAAGACAAATTTTCAACAAAATTTTACTAAAGACAAATTTTCAACAAAATTTTACTAAAGACAAATTTTCAATAAAATTTTACTAAAGACAAATTTTGATCAAAATTTTTCTAAAGACAAATTTTGATCAAAATTTTACTAAAGATAAATTTTGATCAAAATTTTACTAAAGACAAATTTTGATCAAAATTTTACTAAAGACAAATTTTGATCAAAATTTTACTAAAGACAAATTTTGATCAAAATTTTACTAAAGACAAATTTTGATCAAAATTATACTAAAGACAAATTTTGATCAAAATTTTGCTAAAGACAAATTTTGATCAAAATTTCACTTAAGACAAATTTTGTTCAAAATTTTACTGAAGACAAATTTTTATCAAAATTTTACTGAAGACAAATTTTCAACAAAATTTTACTAAAGACAAATTTTCAACAAAATTTTACTAAAGACAAATTTTCAACAAAATTTTACTAAAGACAAATTTTCAACAAAATTTTACTAAAGACAAATTTTTAACAAAATTTTACTAAAGACAAATTTTCAACAAAATTTTACTAAAGACAAATTTTGATCAAAATTTTACTAAAGACAAATTTTGATCAAAATTTTACTAACGACAAATTTTGATCAAAATTTTACTAAAGAAAAATTTTGATCAAAATTTTACTAAAGACAAATTTTGATCAAAATTTTACTAAAGACAAATTTTTATCAAAATTTTACTGAAGACAAATTTTCAACAAAATTTTACTAAAGACAAATTTTCAACAAAATTTTACTAAAGACAAATTTTCAACAAAATTTTACTAAAGACAAATTTTGATCAAAATTTTACTAAAGACAAATTTTCAACAAAATTTTACTAAAGACAAATTTTCAACAAAATTTTACTAAAGACAATTTTTGATCAAAATTTTACTAACGACAAATTTTGATCAAAATTTTACTAAAGACAAATTTTGATCAAAATTTTACTAAAGACAAATTTTGATGAAAATTTTACTAAAGACAAATTTTGATCAAAATTTTACTAAAGACAAATTTTGATCAAAATTTTACTAAAGACAAATTTTGATCAAAATTTCACTTAAGACAAATTTTGTTCAAAATTTTACTGAAGACAAATTTTTATCAAAATTTTACTGAAGACAAATTTTCAACAAAATTTTACTAAAGACAAATTTTCAACAAAATTTTACTAAAGACAAATTTTCAACAAAATTTTACTAAAGAAAAATTTTCAACAAAATTTTACTAAAGACAAATTTTGATCAAAATTGTACAAAAGACAAATTTTGATCAAAATTTTACTAAAGACAAATTTTGATCAAAATTTTACTAAAGACAAATTTGGATCAAAATTTTACTAAAGACAAATTTTGATCAAAATTTTACTAAAGACAAATTTTGATCAAAATTTTACTAAAGACAAATTTTGATCAAAATTTTACTAAAGACAAAATTTGATCAAAATTTTACTAAAGACAAATTTTGATCAAAATTTTACTAAAGACAAATTTTGATCAAAATTTTACTTAAGACAAATTTTGATCAAAATTTTACTTAAGACAAATTTTGATCAAAATTTTACTAAAGACAAATTTTGATCAAAATTTTACTAAATACAAATTTTGATCAAAATTTTATTAAAGACAAATTTTCAACAAAACTTTACTAAAGACAAATTTCACACAAAACTTTTCTAAAGAAAACTGTTGATCAAAATTTTACTAAAGACAAATTTTGATCAAAATTTTACTAAAGACAAATTTTGATCAAAATTTTACTAAAGACAAATTTCGATCAAAATTTTACTAAAGACAAATTTTGATCAAAATTTTACTAAAGACAAATTTTGATCAAAATTTTACTAAAGACAAATTTTGATCAAAATATTACTAAAGACAAATTTTGATCAAAATTTTACTAAAGACTAATTTTGATCAAAATTTTACAAAAGACAAATTTTGATAAAAATTTTACTAAAGACAAATTTTGATAAAAATTTTTCTAAAGAAATTTATTCAATCAAATTTATTTTCCAAACTAAAATATTAAATTCTTTTACAGGTCTGGTTTAAGTAAATTTGTTATTCCTTTGCCACTGACACAGAAATTATGTTAACCACTACTTGACAAATCTTTTCATATCCACTCTAAGATTTTAGTCAGATCTTACACATTTTTGTTCTACTTCTGGCTTGGATTTTTTCCGAGATTTTTGTTTATTTTTGCTGATGTTGTAAATCACTTAAAATCTGTCATTGGTTGATCATTTGTAAAACATACTAAAAATATTTGTAATCATTTGATGGATTCGTACAAATCTTTTGATGATTTGTGGAGTACAAGAGATGACTTGATGTTAGCGATTAAAATACAAGTGCATTTTTTCCAAATCAATTTTATTTTTAGGCCCACCCAAGTGGATGTATTTTAATGCCATATCAAAGAACAAAAGCCGCAGAGTAATTAGTCATTTAAGTCAATGTTTGGATTCAAAGATTTCAACACTAATTTCGATGGAGTTTTTGTAATTGAGATGTGATTGATTGGCTTTAAAGGCGGTATGTGTGGTAAACTCGTAAATGACACAATATTTGGTTTAATGACAGAAATAAGATTTAGAAAATCATTTATATAAATGATATTTTACAAAGATCATCTAGAAATTGAAAAATTCTACTTTTGTTTTTTAAACCCCTTAAAGTATGCTCTACTTATGATAATAATTTTTCTTAATTTGAACTAATTTATTATTTCTAATACGTTATCATAATATTTATTTTTCTTAAACTTTGCTATTTATTAACTATAAATACTATTTGAAATTCCCCACCTTTTTATTTTTCTTTACAGGTAAATATGTTTGTTTTTCGACAAATTATCATCATCTTCCCACAATTAAACGAAATTAAATAATTTTCTTAAGAATTATTTTTGCCGTAATTACAAGAACGTAGTAAGTAATTATTTATTCTTCTGCTTAATGTTTTATTTAATCAAATGCGAATATTCAAATGAAACGAAAACAATTTGGAAATAAACAAATCATTTCTTAATTGGAAATTATTTAATAAAATTCTTGGTGTTAGAATTTAAGATCTTTTGACGGCTAATAAGATTAAAAGAAATCTGTCGTTTTTGTTTAACGATAAATTTAAAATGAAATGTGGAACATACAATTTAAGTTTTCGAAATTAAAGAGAATTTTTGATCAAAATTTTACTAAAGACAAATTTGGATCAAAATTTTACTAAAGACAAATTCTGATCAAAATTTTACTAAAGACAAATTTTGATCAAAATTTTACTAAAGACAAATTTGGATCAAAATTTTACTAAAGACAAATTTTGATCAAAACTTCACTAAAGACAAATTTTGACCAAAGTTTTACTAAGACAAATTTTGATCAAAATTTTACTAAAGACAAATTTTGAGCAAAATTTTACTAAAGACAAATTTTGATCAAAATTTTACTACAGACAAATTTTGAGCAAAATTTTACTAAAGACAAATTTTGAGCAAAATTTTACTAAAGACAATTTTTGATCAAAACTTCACTAAAGAAAAATTTTGATCAAAATTTTACTAAAGACAAATTTTAATCAAAATTTTACTAAAGACAAATTTTGATCAAAATTTTACTAAAGACAAATTTTGATCAAAGTTTTACTAAAGACAAATTTTGATCAAAATTTTACTAAAGACAAATTTTGATCAAAACTTTACTACAGACAAATTTAGAGCAAAATTTTACTAAAGACAAATTTTGATCAAAATTTTACTACAGACAAATTTTGAGCAAAATTTTACTAAAGACAAATTTTGGGCAAAATTTTACTAAAGACAATTTTTGGGCAAAATTTTACTAAAGACAATTTTTGATCAAAACTTCACTAAAGACAAATTTTAATCAAAATTTTACTAAAGACAAATTTTGATCAAAATTTTACTAAAGGCAAATTTTGATCAAAATTTTACTAAAAACAAATTTTGATCAAAATTTTATTAAAGACAAATTTTGATCAAAATTTTACTAAAGACAAATTTTGATCAAAATTTTACTAAAGACAAATTTTGATCAAAGTTTTACTAAAGACAAATTTTGATCAAAATTTTACTAAAGACAAATTTTGATCAAAACTTTACTACAGACAAATTTTGAGCAAAATTTTACTAAAGACAAATTTTGATCAAAATTTTACTACAGACAAATTTTGAGCAAAATTTTACTAAAGACAAATTTTGGGCAAAATTTTACTAAAGACAATTTTTGATCAAAACTTCACTAAAGACAAATTTTGATCAAAATTTTACTAAAGACAAATTTTGATCAAAATTTTACTAAAGACAAATTTTGATCAAAATTTTACTAAAGGCAAAAAAAAAAAAATTTTACTAAAAACAAATTTTGATCAAAATTTTACTAAAGACAAATTTTGATCAAAATTTTACTAAAGACAAATTTTGATCAAAATTTTACTAAAGACAAATTTTGATCAAAACTTCACTAAAGACAAATTTTGACCAAAGTTTTACTAAGACAAATTTTGATCAAAATTTTACTAAAGACAAATTTTGAGCAAAATTTTACTAAAGACAAATTTTGATCAAAATTTTACTACAGACAAATTTTGAGCAAAATTTTACTAAAGACAAATTTTGAGCAAAATTTTACTAAAGACAATTTTTGATCAAAACTTCACTAAAGAAAAATTTTGATCAAAATTTTACTAAAGACAAATTTTGATCAAAACTTCACTAAAGACAAATTTTGATCAAAGTTTTACTAAAGACAAATTTTGATCAAAATTTTACTAAAGACAAATTTTGATCAAAATTTTACTAAAGACAAATTTTGATCAAAACTTTACTACAGACAAATTTTGAGCAAAATTTTACTAAAGACAAATTTTGATCAAAATTTTACTACAGACAAATTTTGAGCAAAATTTTACTAAAGACAAATTTTGGGCAAAATTTTACTAAAGACAATTTTTGATCAAAACTTCACTAAAGACAAATTTTGATCAAAATTTTACTAAAGACAAATTTTAATCAAAATTTTACTAAAGACAAATTTTGATCAAAATTTTACTAAAGGCAAATTTTGATCAAAATTTTACTAAAAACAAATTTTGATCAAAATTTTACTAAAGACAAATTTTGATCAAAATTTTACTAAAGACAAATTTTGATCAAAATTTTACTAAAGACAAATTTTGAACAAAATTTTACTAAATAAAATTTTTGATCAAAATTTTACTAAAGACAATTTTTGATCAAAACTTCACTAAAGACAAATTTTGATCAAAAGTTTACTAAAGACAAGTTTTGATCAAAATTTTACTAAAGACAAATTTTGATCAAAATTTTACTAAAGACAAATTTTGATCAAAATTTTCCTAAAGACAAATTTTGATCAAAATTTTACTAAATAAAATTTTTGATCAAAATTTTACTAAAGACAATTTTTGATCAAAACTTCACTAAAGACAAATTTTGATCAAAACTTCACTAAAGACAAATTTTGATCAAAGTTTTACTAAAGACAAATTTTGATCAAAATTTTACTAAAGACAAATTTTGAGCAAAATTTTACTAAAGACAAATTTTGATCAAAATTTTACTACAGACAAATTTTGAGCAAAATTTTACTAAAGACAAATTTTGGGCAAAATTTTACTAAACACAATTTTTGATCAAAACTTCACAAAAGACAAATTTTGATCAAAATTTTACTAAAGACAAATTTTAATCAAAATTTTACTAAAGACAAATTTTGATCAAAATTTTACTAAAGGCAAATTTTGATCAAAATTTCACTAAAAACAAATTTTGATCAAAATTTTACTAAAGACAAATTTTGATAAAAATTTTCCCAATGACAAATTTTGATAAAAATTTTCCTAATGACAAATTTTGATCAAAATTTTCCTAAAGACAAATTTTGATCAAAATTTTACTAAAGACAAATTTTGATCAAAATTTTACTAAAGACAAATTTTGATCAAAATTATACTAAAGACAAATTTTGATCAGAATTTTACTAAAGACAAATTTTGATCAAAATTTTACTAAAGACAAATTTTGATCAAAATTTTACTAAAGACAAATTTTGATCAAAATTATACTAAAGACAAATTTTGATCAGAATTTTACTAAAGACAAATTTTGATCAAAATTTTACCAAAGACAAATTTTGATCAAAATTTTACTAAAGACAAATTTTGATCAAAATTTTACTAAAGACAAATTTTGATCAAAATTTTACTAAAGACAAATTTTGATCAAAATTTTACTAAAGACAAATTTTGACCAAATTTTACTAAAGACAAATTTTGATCAAAATTTTACTAAAGACAAATTTTGATCAAAACTTCACTAAAGACAAATTTTGATCAAAGTTTTACTAAAGAAAATTTTTGATAAAAATTTTACTAAAAAAAAATTTGACCAAAATTTTACTAAACACAAATTTTGATCAAAATTTTGATCAAAATATTACTAAAAGCAAATTTTGATCAAAAATTTACTAAAGACAAATTTTGATCAAAATTTTACTAAGTAAAAATTACAAAATTGCTTCACCCAAAATCCGATATCTCACAAACCAATAGCCCGACAGGTGTTACGTTTTTTCAGATAACGGTACTAAAAGTCATATGGATTTATTGTAATACTAATAATAACAAAAAGATGAACCAAAAGAGTTAAAGAAATATTATGAAATATGTATTTATTTACAAAGTTTCTAAGCAAAACAAACACGATTTGTATAAATTTAGATTCTGCCTTAATAATTTTCAAAATTTGTAGCTAAAAACAAAGTATTAGGAAATTTTGTAATAACTATAAAATTTTACTTGTTAAATGAAAACAGCAAAGCAGACATCTTGTCTGGAATTACGAAAAATTATTTTTCAATATTTTTGAGAGCATTGAATTCAAAACTAAAAATTTTAAATTCAATGTCATTCTCGAACACATGTAACCAGCCCCAAATGCTTAAAGAAACAAAAAAATTATTAAAGTTTAAAAATTTTGTTTTTCTGATTATCATTAATAGTTGCTTGTTTTCTAAAATAAATTAAATAATTTTATTATTCTCTAGAATTACAATTCATTCATTACTAAATACTTTGTTTCACAATATTTTGTTCTGTGTCTAAAAGAAGATTTCCATTTAAGTTGTTCAAGACTACAAATGAGGAGCTCCAAGTTTTTCCATCAATGACTTGTTCTATCTTGAATGATAAAGTATGAATTAAACGTTAAAACAAAAAAAAAATCCAGAAGTTGTTGGTTGAAGAGTTTTTAAACCAAAAATGGTTAAAGTCATGCCAGTAAACATGCCGCCAATTGTTGTAACCATGAGCACAGTGGGGCATGTAAACAAAAAATAGGAAAAATGCAATTCCTAAAAATTTTAATAGCGAACTCATAAGTTATATCGAATGACCAACCGGTTATCGACCAATTTTACAGGAAATTTTAAGAAAATTTTTCAAAAATTTACTATTTTTAAAATTTTTTTCAAAAACTTACTTATTTATAAAATTTTTTTTCAAAAATTTTTATTTTTTTTAGAAAATTTTTCAAAAATTCTTTATTTTTATAGGAAATTTTTAAAAAATTTACTATTTTTATAGGAACATTTTCAAAAATTTCCTATTTTTATAGGAGATTTTTCAAAAATTTACTATTTTAAAGGAAATTTTTTCAAAAATTTACTATTTTCATAGGAAATTTGTCAAAACTTTTTAATTTTTATAGAAAATTTTTAAAAATTTCCCATAAAAATGATAAATTTTCTGACAAAATTTAGAATTTATTGAAACTTTTTTTATAAAAATAAGAAACTTTTAAAAAACTTTTTATTGAAAAACTTAATATAAAAATAAGAAATCTTCGAAAAAATTTCTATAAAAATAAAAACATTTTGAAAAACTTCCTATAAAAATAATAAATTTTTGAAAAATTTTCTATAAAAATAAGACATTTTTGAAAAATTACCTATAAAAATAAGAAATTTTTTAAAATTTCTTATAAAAATAAGAAATTTTTGAAAAATTTCCTATAAAATTTTCCTATAAAATAAGAAATTCTTGAAAATTTTCCTATAAAAATAAGAAATTTTTGAAAAATTTTCTATAAAAGCAAGAAATTTTTGAAAATTTTCCTATAAAAATAAGAAAATAGGAAATTTTTGAAAAAAGGGAAATTTTTCAAAAATTTTTTAAAATTTTCCTATAAAAAGAGGAAAATTTTCAAAAATTTCTTATTTTTATAAGAAATTTTTCAAATAGAAAACTATTTTTTTAGAAAACTTTTAAAAAAAATTTCCTATTTTTATAGGAAATTTTTAAAAAATTTCCAATTTTTATGGGAAATTTTTTACCAATTTCGTATTTTTATAGGAAATTTTTCAAAAATTTCTAATTTTTATAGGAAATTTCAAAAAAAAAAATTCCTATATAAATAGGAAATTTTTCAAAAATTTCCTATAAAAATAGAAAACTATTTTTATAGGAAATTTTTAAATATTTCCTATTTTTATAGGAAATTTTTAAAAATTTCCTATTTTTATAAGAAATTTTTAAAATTTTCCTATTTTTTAAGAAATTTTCAAAAATCTTTATAGGAAACTTTTAATTCAAAATTTTTGGATAGTTTTCGAAAATTTCCTACAAAAATAGAGAACTATTTTTATAGGAAATTTTAAAAAAAGTTCCTATTTTTTTAAGAAATTTTCAAAAATTTCCTATTTTTACAAAAAATTTTTCAAAAATATCGTATTTTTATAGGAAATTATCAAATATTTTTTATTTTTAAAGAAAATTTTGTAAAAATTTCCTATTTGTATTGGAGATTTCAAAAAATTTTCTATTTTTATAGGAATTTTTCAAAATTTTCCAATTTTATTGGAAATTTTTCAAAAATTTCTTATTTTTATAGAAAATTTTTCAAAAATTTGTTATTTTTATAGAAAATTTTTCAAAAATTTCTTATTTTTATAGAAAACATTTTTAAAAATTTCTTATTTTTATAGAAAACATTTTTAAAATTTCTTATTTTTATAGAAAATTTTTAAAAATTTCTTATTTTTATAGAAAATTTTTAAAAATTTCTTATTTTATAAAAAAAATTATAAAAAATTTTCTTATTTCTTTCCGATATTTTTCAAATGTCTTTTATTTTTATAGTAAATTTAAGAAAAATTTTTTATTTTTATAAAAAATTTTTCAAAAAAAATTCATTTTATTTCTTTCACTAATTTTTTATTTTTACAGAAAAGTTTTCAAAAATTTCTTATTTTTATAGGAAATTTTCCAAAAATGTCAAATTTTTTTAGGAACTATTTCAAAAATTTCTAGGATATTTTTCAAAAATATCTTATATCTGTTGTCAGAATTTTTTCAAAAATTTCTTATTTCTATAGGAAATTTTTCAAAAATTTCTTTTTTTATAGGAAATTCTTTACAAATTTTGTATTTTTATAGGACATTTTTCAAAATTTTTCAATTTTTATAGTAAATTTTTCAAAAATTTTGTATTTTTATAGGAAATTTTAAAAAAAATTTTTATTTTTACAGGAAATTTTTAAAAAATTTCCTATTTTTACGGGAAATTTTTCAAAAATTTCTTATTTGTATAATAAAATTTTCCGAAATTTCGAATTTTTTTTTAATAGGAAATTTTTAAAAAATTTTTTATTTTAAAGGAATTTCTTTAAAAAAGTTGATTTGACTTCACTGTCTTCCAATTTAATTTCTTTCTAAGCGGTTCCTTCTACAACTTCTGTTTATTTAGTGCTTCTCCTTTTTTTTTTTTTTGTAGAACTCCAAAGTCATTGAATAACTCTTTGAAATCAATGTTTTGTCCATATGGACAAACACACGCTCCAGCCGTATGACAGTAGACTAAATCACTGAATGTATATAAAGTGATTGATCAGTATGCAAGATCCATACTTCGCTGTTGCATTCCTAAAGATGCTGCTGCATGCAGCTGAGATAGAAAATGGTATCAGCAAAAAAAGAAATGATTGCAACATGTATGCCAATATTGTGATGCAGTCATCAGCGATCGCTGATCTTTAAGTTAAATCTGTAGAAAATGTTGATTTTATATTACAAAGATGCAGTTACGCATATAAAATTATTGTTGACCATGCAACGCATTAAAAACCTAGAAAAACTAAAACTGGAAAGAGGAAAAAAATCATGCAGATGTTTTAGATCTTTTTCTTTAAGTTGATCATATGCTGGTCGGCTGATCGGTTGGCTGTGGCATTGTCCACACGTCAAATGACTTGTTGCCAACATTTATGGCATGTTGTAATGTGACGCATGACAATGAATCACTAGACATTTTTTTTTGCTCAACTTCTTACTCGAAGATTCTAAACATTAGCGATTTTCAATGACTTTGGTGAATGTTCAGTCACAACAACATTTGAGGCATGTAGCATTTTCTTTTTGTGGCAAAAGGCGCTTTAGTTTTAACCATCTTTGGTTGCAAAGAGGAAAAACCATCTCGTTTTGTTTTTCATTGTTGGCGAATTAAATGATCGCGTGTATTTGCCTTTTATGGCTTTGGCCAGAGTGAACGTTTTAATTAGGATAATGAGTTGTTTCCGGTTTAGAAATCTTTGAATGTATGAGTGCAACCAAGAAAAACATAACTTAAACTATGCGTTTTTTGGTCTCAGATGGGAGCTGGCAGTAAGGCTGCTGCTCTTCGAAACATGTTTCAACATGCACACATGACACTATTCCAGTCTATGGACCTACTCCTCGTATTAATGAAATTCATCGACTTAAAATAAATGAATGAATGAACTGATGTCGTTGATCAAAACTCTCCAAGTATTCAGAATTCTTGTACTTTTTCAAGCCATTTATGGTCACAAACAAAACTATGCATTCCTGCTACATTGAACTGATAATAATGATGAAGATTATCATTATAAGGTTGATGATTATGACCATAAAGAAGTTTTGTTGTTGATGTTTTGAATTACAAATCATAAAATAGTTTTGCCATTCGTTAAATATTACAGCAGCGGCTGCTGTTGTCATCGTCAATGTCTTCGTAGTCTTTTATTTGGCCACATGCCACAACAAGCCCCTGACAAGTTCTCGATGTTGTCAATAGTAGTTTAATAAAATAGACAATAGTGATGAATTATTTAATGAATTGAAATTAAATAAAAAAGGAGCAACAAGATATAGTAGTAGACTTTCATTCATTACAACTTAAGTCATAAAAGATCTGCAATAGGATAGTCATGGCTGAAACTGAACTTCATTTAAAAATAGAGCAAAGAATAATACTTGTAAAGACAATTTACAAATTCTCGATATCTTAGATTATGATGTGATCTATGTCTATGTCCTAGTCTATGTCTTGGTCTCTGCCTTAGTCTATATCTTACTTTTTTCAATAAAAAAATTTTTGATTTTTTTCTATAGAAAAATTTTTGATATCAAATTTTTTTCTTTAGAAAAATTTTTGATATCAAATTTTTTATTTAAACAAAATATGATATCAAATTTTTTTTCTTTAGAAAAATTTTTGATATCAAAATTTTTTCTATAGAAAAATTTTTGATATCAAAATTTTTTCTATATAAAAATTTTTGATATCAAAATTTTTTCTATAGAAAAATTTTTGATATCAAAATTTTTTCTTTAGAAAACTTTTTGATATCAATTTTTTTTCTATAGAAAAATTTTTGATATCAAATTTTTTTCTATAGAAAAATTTTTGATATCAAATTTTTTTCTATAGAAAAATTTTTGATATCAAATTTTTTTCTATAGAAAAATTTTTGATATCAAATTTTTTTCTATAGAAAAATGTTTGATATCAAATTTTTTTCTATAGAAAAATTTTTGATATCAAATTTTTTTCTATAGAAAAATTTTTGATATCAAATTTTTTTCTATAGAAAAATTTTTGATATCAAATTTTTTTCTATAGAAAAATTTTTGATATCAAATTTTTTTCTATAGAAAAATTTTTGATATCAAATTTTTTTCTATAGAAAAGTTTTTGATATCAAATTTTTTTCTATAGAAAAATTTTTGATATCAAATTTTTTTCTATAGAAAAATTTTTGATATCAAATTTTTTTCTATAGAAAAAGTTTTGATATCAAATTTTTTTCTATAGAAAAATTTTTGATATCAAATTTTTTTGTATAGAAAAATTTTTGATATCAAATTTTTTTCTATAGAAAAATTTTTGATATCAAATTTTTTTCTATAGAAAAATTTTTGATATCAAATTTTTTTCTATAGAAAAATTTTTGATATCAAATTTTTTTCTATAGAAAAATTTTTGATATCAAATTTTTTTCTATAGAAAAATTTTTGATATCAAATTTTTTTCTATAGAAAAATTTTTGATATCAAATTTTTTTCTATAGAAAAATTTTTGATATCAAATTTTTTTCTATAGAAAAATTTTTGATATCAAATTTTTTTCTATAGAAAAATTTTTGATATCAAATTTTTTTCTATAGAAAAATTTTTGATATCAAATTTTTTTCTATAGAAAAATTTTTGATATCAAATTTTTTTCTATAGAAAAATTTTTGATATCAAATTTTTTTCTATAGAAAAATTTTTGATATCAAATTTTTTTCTATAGAAAAATTTTTGATATCAAATTTTTTTCTATAGAAAAATTTTTGATATCAAATTTTTTTCTATAGAAAAATTTTTGATATCAAATTTTTTTCTATAGAAAAATTTTTGATATCAAATTTTTTTCTATAGAAAAATTTTTGATATCAAATTTTTTTCTATAGAAAAATTTTTGATATCAAATTTTTTTCTATAGAAAAATTTTTGATATCAAATTTTTTTCTATAGAAAAATTTTTGATATCAAATTTTTTTCTATAGAAAAATTATTGATATCAAATTTTTTTCTATAGAAAAACTTTTGATATCAAATTTTTTTCTATAGAAAAATTTTTGATATCAAATTTTTTTCTATAGAAAAATTTTTGATATCAAATTTTTTTCTATAGAAAAATTTTTGATATCAAATTTTTTTCTATAAAAAAATTTTTGATGATCAAAATTTTTTCTATAGAAAAATTTTGGATATCAAAATTTTTTCTATAGAAAAATTTTTGATATCAAAATTTTTTTCTTTAGAAAAATGTTTGATATCAAATTTTTTTCTTTAGAAAAATGTTTGATATAAAATTTTTTTCTTTAGAAAAATTTTTGATATCAAGTTTTTTTCTTTAGTTAAAATTTTTAATATATTTTCTATAGAAAAATTTTTGATATCAAATTTTTTTCCTTAAAAAAAAATTTTTTTTTTCTTTAGAAAAATTTTTGATATCAAAATTTTTTCTATAGAAAAATTTTTGATATCAAAATTTTTTCTATATAAAAATTTTTGATATCAAAATTTTTTCTATAGAAAAATTTTTGATATCAAAATTTTTTTCTATAGAAAAATTTTTGATATCAAATTTTTTTCTATAGAAAAATTTTTGATATCAAATTTTTTTCTATAGAAAAATTTTTGATATCAAATTTTTTTCTATAGAAAAATTTTTGATATCAAAATTTTTTCTATAGAAAAATTTTGGATATCAAAATTTTTTCTATAGAAAAATTTTTGATATCAAAATTTTTTTCTTTAGAAAAATGTTTGATATCAAATTTTTTTCTTTAGAAAAATGTTTGATATCAAATTTTTTTCATTAGAAAAATGTTTGATATCAAATTTTTTTCTTTAGAAAAATTTTTGATATCAAATTTTTTTCTTTAGTTAAAATTTTTAATATATTTTCTATAGAAAAATTTTTGATATCAAATTTTTTTCCTTAAAAAAATTTTTCATATCAAATTTTTTTCTTTAGCAAAATTTTTGATATCAAATTTTGTCTTTGGAAAAAATTTTCATATCGAATGTTTTTTTTTATTTTTTTATTTTAAATTTTTTTCTTTAAAAAACTCTTTTTATAAAATTTTTTCTTTAGACAAATTTTTGATATCAAATTTTTTCTTTAAAAAAATGTTTGATATCAAATTTTTTTCTATAGAAATATTTTTGATATCAAATTTGTTTCTATTGAAAACATTTGCATATCAAATTTTATTTCTTAGAAAAATGTATATTTATTTTCTTTAGAAAAATTTTTGGTACCAAATTTTTTTCTATAGAAAAATTTTTGTTATCAAATTTTTTTCTATAGAAAAGTTTTGGATATTCAATTTTTTTATTTAGAAAAATAAATTTGTTTCTATAGAAAAATGTTTCATTTTAGAATCTTTTCTATAGAGACATCTTTTTCTAAAATTTTTGCTATCAAATTTTTTGACACATAATTTTTTTCTATAGATAAGTTTTGGTATAAATTTTGTTCTATTTGTTTTTTTTATATTATCCACATGACTCAAACCGATTACATTTCAATATATAACCAATTCTCCCCTCAAATGAAATACACACACAATCGATAATTGTGAACTGATCTTAACTGTCAATTATTGAGGCAATTGACATGCAGTTTAACACAAAGAAGGAGTTGCTTATGTTTAGAGTAGAAGGAGGAGAAGGAAACATCAAATTTAATGATTTCATAAATACAATATTAACAACACATTCAAACTCTATTTAACAACATTTACAAAACAATTTGAATTGTAAAATGATACCAAAATTCTCATAAAAAAATTTTACACTAAATTTTAAAATGAGCTGCTGTTTTTACAAGGTGATTGCTGCAGACTAAATTCCCTTTGTTGTTTTATTTTTTTCACAAAATGTTTATTTAAATGATTTATAAACATTTGTGGCTAGTAAGTGAATTTTATTTTGTTAACGATTACGCAACCCCATAACCATCAAATGAATGACTGAGTAAATGGTTGATTTTATTGGAATTTGTTTATAATTATTTTCATCTTTGATATGATCGTAAATTATGACATTTTCTCTAACAGTTATGGCACATAACAAACAAAAAGGGAAGATTTTTAAACTGATGAAGAGAAAACAGGATTTACAAATACGGAAATGTTTAGATTCAAAAAAAAAATTAGAAAGTCGCCAAGTCTAAGAAGACCCCCTTAACAGATTCAGTTACTATTTAAAAATTTCAACCTCCTGCGTTATATTAAATTTATTTTCGAAACTGCAACTATAAATTTCTTTGGAAAATATAAGACTCTTTTACATTTTAAATTTATACTTTAACGTCTTATATTCCTAAGACGCCAACTGGTCTCCTTAGATGGTCATTTAATTGCCAGACAGACAAATCATTTGACAATTGCAGTTGCAAAGAGCAAAACATAAAAAAAGAATTAATACAGAAATTATCGCATAAATTTACAATTCTTAAGAAAATTTTCAAGAAAAAAATTCCTTGCGTCTGGTTTCCAAGGCAGGTGTATCTCAGATATAACAATTTATGAAAGTTGATCTATAATAATGAAATCAAAGAATAGTGTGGCAAAAAAGTAATCTGACTTAACAAACTTTTTTTTTTTTATACATATTTTCTTATATTAATAATGTTTTTTAACTTAAAAATGAGGTAGAATACTTTTGCTGATCATTGTCCTCTTTGATATTATTTTTCTCTGCCACTAAAGAAAGTTAAACTTAAAATGAATCCAATTGTTGAAAATGTATTTAATTTATCAATAACTGAAGGAATCATGTTAAAAAGATACAGTTAAACAAGTTTAGTTCAGTCTTTTTCTTTATATTTTCCATTCATTGGTTTGAAGATCGTTTTATTTTTATAAGATCAGGAATGGATTTAAGGTACAACTACGATCTAAAGAAAAAAATTGCATTAAAAAACTTTCTATAGAAAAATTTTCTAAGGAAAAAAAACAGCTAGATAATTTTTTTCAATAGGAAAAGAAAAAATTTATAAGAAAAATTCAGGGAACTAGACAAAGACTAAGACTTAGACATAGCCAAAGACATAGACTAAGATATATACTAAAATATAGACTAAAATATAGACTAAGACATAGACTAAGACATAGACTAAGACATAGACTAAGACATAGACCAAGACATTGACTAAGACATAGACTAAGACATAGCCTAAAACATAGATTAAGACATAGACTAAGACATATACTAAGACATAGACTAAGGCATAGACTAAGACATAGACTAAGGCATAGACTAAGACATAGACTAAGACATAGACTAAGATATAGACTAAGACATAGACTAAGACATAGACTAAGACATAGACTAAGACATAGACTAAGACATAGACTAAGACATAGACTAAGACATAGACTAAGACATAGACTAAGACATAGACTAAGATATAGACTAAGACATAGACTAAGACATAGACTAACACATAGACTAAGACATAGACTAAGACAAAGACTAAGACATAGACTAAGACATAGACTAAGACATAGACTAAGACATAGACTAAGACATAGACTAAGACATAGACTAAGACATAGACTAAGACATAGACTAAGATATAGACTAAGACATAGACTAAGACATAGACTAAGACATAGACTAAGACATAGACTAAGACATAGACTAAGACATAGACTAAGACATAGACTAAGACATAGTCTAAGACATAGACTAAGACATAGACTAAGACATAGACTAAGACATAGACTAAGACATAGACTAAGACATAGACTAAGACATAGACTAAGACATAGACTAAGACATAGACTAAGACATAGACTAAGACATAGACTAAGACATAGACTAAGACATAGACTAAGACATAGACTAAGACATAGACTAAGACATAGACTAAGACATAGACTAAGACATAGACTAAGACATAGACTAAGACATAGACTAAGACATAGACTAAGACATAGACTAAGACATAGACTAAGACATAGACTAAGACATAGACTAAGACATAGACTAAGACATAGACTAAGACATAGACTAAGACATAGACTAAGATATAGACTAAGACATAGACTAAGACATAGACTAACACATAGACTAAGACATAGACTAAGACAAAGACTAAGACATAGACTAAGACATAGACTAAGACATAGACTAAGACATAGACTAAGACATAGACTAAGACATAGACTAAGACATAGACTAAGACATAGACTAAGACATAGACTAAGATATAGACTAAGACATAGACTAAGACATAGACTAAGACATAGACTAAGACATAGACTAAGACATAGACTAAGACATAGACTAAGACATAGTCTAAGACATAGACTAAGACATAGACTAAGACATAGACTAAGACATAGACTAAGACATAGACTAAGACATAGACTAAGACATAGACTAAGACATAGACTAAGACATAGACTAAGACATAGACTAAGACATAGACTAAGACATAGACTAAGACATAGACTAAGACATAGACTAAGACATAGACTAAGACATAGACTAAGACATAGACTAAGACATAGACTAAGACATAGACTAAGACATAGACTAAGACATAGACTAAGACATAGACTAAGACATAGACTAAGACATAGACTAAGACATAGACTAAGACATAGACTAAGACATAGACTAAGACATAGACTAAGACATAGACTAAGACATAGACTAAGACATAGACTAAGACATAGACTAAGACATAGACTAAGACATAGACTAAGACATAGACTAAGACATAGACTAAGACATAGACTAAGACATAGACTAAGACATAGACTAAGACATAGACTAAGACATAGACTAAGACATAGACTAAGACATAGACTAAGACATAGACTAAGACATAGACTAAGACATAGACTAAGACATAGACTAAGACATAGACTAAGACATAGACTAAGACATAGACTAAGACATAGACTAAGACATAGACTAAGACATAGACTAAGACATAGACTAAGACATAGACTAAGACATAGACTAAGACATAGACTAAGACATAGACTAAGACATAGACTAAGACATAGACTAAGACATAGACTAAGACATAGACTAAGACATAGACTAAGACATAGACTAAGACATAGACTAAGGCATAGACTAAGACATAGACTAAGACATAGACTAAGATATAGACTAAGACATAGACTAAGATATAGACTAAGACATAGACTAAGACATAGACTAAGACATAGACTAAGACATAGACTAAGACATAGACTAAGACATAGACTAAGACATAGACTAAGACATAGACTAAGACATAGACTAAGACATAGACTAAGACATAGACTAAGACATAGACTAAGACATAGACTAAGACATAGACTAAGACATAGCCTAAAACATAGACTAAGACATATACTATGACATAGACTAAGGCAAAGACTAAGACATAGACTAAGACATAGACTAAGATATAGACTAAGACATAGACTAAGACATAGACTAAGATATAGACTAAGACATAGACTAAGACATAGACTAAGACATAGACTAAGATATAGACTAAGACATAGACTAAGACATAGACTAAGTCATAGACTAAGACATAGACTAAGACATAGACTAGGACATAGACTAAGACATAGACTAAGACATAGACTAAGATATAGACTAAGAAATAGACTAAGACATAGACTAAGACATAGACTAAGACATAGATTAAGACATAGACATAGACTAAGACATAGACTAAAACATAGACTAAGACATAGACTGAGACATAGACTAAGACATAGACTAAGACATAGACTAAGACATAGACTAAGACATAGACTAAGACATAGACTAAGACATAGACTAAGACATACAGGGGTGTCATAGAAACCAAGTCAGTTTGTAAATTTCTCGGTTTTGAAAACCGATACTAGTTATATTTGGTGTCATGAAACCAAGTCAGTTTTGTTATTATTGGTTTTAAATCAAACAAAATGTTCGAATCAATTTGCTTATTATTTCATTTAAATTTTTTTTGAAACATCAAAAATCAAATAAAAAAATAAAATAAAAATTATTAAAGAAAATTATTTGAAGAAAAACTTTCAGTTTTTTGCAATGTTTGTGGTAAAGGTATAAAGAAAACGCTGCTATTTGGACAAATGAAGCTTGTACACCCCAACATCATGAAATGACCGAGTTGCGGACTGGAAAAATGTAATCTACCTACACCAAGAAACAAACCACAGCCAATCAAAGGACGATTGTCACTTACATGCGATATTCATTAAATTGCAAACAAATATGTTGATATGCATTTGCTTCGCCAGTACCTCCACACAAATAATATTCTAGCCTTACAATTTTCCCCATTTTTGATAATTTTTATGTTTGTCGATACGGTTCATTGATTCCAAAGACAAAAAGTACCAAAACTTGTTTTTATCTTATTATTAAAAAATGCTATGTAAACTTTTCACCCATCTCTTTTTATTTGAAAGTTAAAGCTAAAAAGTACCAAAAATACTTTTTCTCTTTTTCTCCCCTTTTTTCGAAAAGTACTTACCACTTGTACTGTTATTTTTTATTATTTTTGTAACTGGTAAAAACTCGATTTCAATTTTGGTTCTATTGTTTTTAGTTTGGGAATTATAGCGTTATTGAATTTTCCCTTTTTTATCCCCCACAGGGCCAAATTTTCAAAAATCTGTTCTTAGTGGATCTTTAAATCGAAAAAGGCACCAGTTGGCCAGTAACGCCTTAGTTTTAAATTGATAGACCAATTTTGAAATTAAATCTGTTAACTGTAAGTTGCTTGGTTTATTTCCAATACTAAACCAATAATAATATTTTCTGTGACACATAAAACCAATAGAAAATGTAGCTCGAACATTAATATTGGAATTCATGACACCAATTTAATTTTTTTGTCGTTTTCAAAACCAATACCAATGAAATTGGTTTCTATGGCACCCCTGATAGACTAAGGCATAGACTAAGACATAGACTAAGACATAGACTAAAACATAGACTAAGACATAGACTAAGACATAGACTAAGACATAGACTAAGACATAGACTAAGACATAGACTAAGACATAGACTAAGACATAGACTAAGACATAGACTAAGACATAGACTAAGACATAGACTAAGACATAGACTAAGACATAGACTAAGACATAGACTAAGACATAGACTAAGACATAGACTAAGACATAGACTAAGACATAGACTAAGACATAGACTAAGACATAGACTAAGACATAGACTAAGACATAGACTAAGACATAGACTAAGACATAGACTAAGACATAGACTAAGACATAGACTAAGACATAGACTAAGACATAGACTAAGACATAGACTAAGACATAGACTAAGACATAGACTAAGACATAGACTAAGACATAGACTAAGACATAGACTAAGACATAGACTAAGACATAGACTAAGACATAGACATAGACGAAGACAAAGACTAAGGCATAGACACAGACTAAGACATAGAGTAAGACATCGACTAAGACATAGACTAAGAAATAGATATAGACGATATGGGACTTCCATATCTGAGGCTATATTTATTTGAAATTGGAGCAACTCTCATGCATTGTATTATGTACAGAACTGAAAAAAGATGTGGGAAAGAGGTCATGAGGAAATTGTAGATATTCGATATTATCTTAAGTCATTTCTAGATGATTTAGGATAAGACATAAACTAATGCACATGTATATTGCCATAGTATGAGATCAATACAAGCTACAATATTTGAAATACTCCATATTTTGAATATCTATTAACAATTTTTGTTTTTGATTATGCCTTTCTATCGATCTATAACTTAGGTCTTTATCGCGTCATTCTCTTACTGAATATTTGGTGTGATACTTTGTTTGATACCTTTTCACTATAAATATTTTTGTTTTCCATTTCCAAATTTTCAAACATCAAAGTCTTTTCAATTAACACTAGACTGGCATTTTTTTGACTTCAGTGTTTTTTCACATTTCAAAATCTTTTGGAGCATAAACTGAAACTGGCCCAATGCATTTCACACCTAATTAGTAATAAAATTTAATGTTACTTCTTAGGTTTACTACGAGTGTGGCATGTTTGATTAGTTTTACTATAGTTTTGTTTAAATTTCAGTTCCCAATCTCGTATTTGATTAACAATTTTCGTAAAAAAATATATTTTTTTGGGTTTCATTCAGGCATTTCGATTTCGAGATCGAGTGATTGATCTAAACAAACCATTCAATGTAACATTACGTTAACAGTTATTGCGGCCATTAAGTTTTATTAGATATTTTCGGAGATTTTTTTTATTTCTTAGCGCCAGTAAGTGTTTTCTTTGAGATCTTATTTGAGGAATTTTTCGTTAATTTTCTCATAAATTTTCGAAATTTTACAAAAATGTCGGCGGCTTTTTTTTGGTTGTTGTTTTGAAAGTTTTTCAATTGAGTTCTTTTCTTTATGGCTTAATTGGCCTGCAATTTGTTTTGACGTAAACGATTATTGTTATTGCATTTAAATCTTAAAAGAGTTTTTGTTATACAAACAATTATTTATGTTATTGTAATGTTTGTAATATGAATTTTTATCATAAATTTGGTTATATTTCAAAGGAAATACCAGAAAATTTTTAAAAATAAGAATTGGAAAATTTTGAAAAATTTGCTGTAAAAATAAAAAATTTAAAATTTTTTTTTATCAAAATAAGAATTTTTTTAAAAATTTCCTAAACAAAATAATACATTTTGGAGAATTTTGATTTCAAAATAAGAAAATTTAAAAAAAATTTCCTGTCAAAATAAGAAATGTTTCAAAAATTTCCTATAATTATAAAAAATTTCTTATAAATAAAACAAATTTTGAAAAATTTCTGATAAAAATAAGAAATTTTGGAAACATTTTCTATAAAAATAAGGAATTTTTGAAAAATTTCCTATAAACATAAGAAATTTTTGAAAATTTTCCTATAAAAATAAAACATTTTTGAATAATTTCCTATAAAAATAAAAAAACTTTTGAAAAATTTCCTATAAAAATAAGAAATTTTTGAAAAGTTTCCTATGAAAATAAGAAATTTTTGAAAAATTTTTTATAAAAATGAAAAATTTCCTTAAAAAAATAAGAATTTTTTGAAAAATTTACTATAAAATTAAGAAATTTTTGAAAAATTTTCCATACAAATAAGAAATTTTTGAAAAATTTACCATAAAGATAAGAATTTTTTGAAAAATTTCCGATAAAAATAACAAATTTTTAAAAAATTTCCTCAAAAATCAGAAATTTTGGAAAAATTTCCATAAAACTAAGAAGTTTTTGAAAAATTTTTCATACAAATAAGAAATTTTTGAAAAATTTCTTATAAAAATAAAAAAAAAATTGAAAAATTTGCTATAAAAATAAGAAAATTTTTAAAATTTTCCTATAAACATAAGAATTTTTTGAAAAATTTCCCATAAAAATGAGAAATTTTTGAAAATTTTCCTATAAAAATAAACATATTCTGAATATTCCTATAAATTTAAGAAATTTTTGAAAAATTTCCTATAAACAGAAGAAATTATTAAAAAATTTCCTATAAAAATAAGAAATGTTTGAAATATAAATGTTTTCCTATAAATATAAAAAATTTCCTATAAATATAAGAAATTTTTGAAAAATTTCCTATAAACATAAGAATATTTTGAAAAGTTTCCTATGAAAATAGGAAAGTTTTGAAAAATTTGCTATAAATATAAGAAATTTGTGAAAATTTTCCTACAAATATTAGAAAATTTTGAAAAATTTTCCTATAAAAATAGAATTTTTTTTAAATTTCCCATAAAAATAAAAACTTTTGGAAAATTTCTAATATAAATAGGAAATTTTAAGAAAATTTCCTATAAAAATAATAAATTTTTAAATTTAATTTTAAAGTTAATTCCAAAATAATTTTACAACAATTCTCAAAAATTATAAGAATTTATAGAAATTGTTTTAATATTTTGTAATAATTTAAAATTTTTCATTTCCTAAATATCTTTCAAAATGTTCTCCTGATAATTAAAGAAAAAAAGAACTTCTATCTTGAAGACCTCTGCACTGTAAAACCCATAAAAATCATTAATTCACACCAAACAAATAAATATATCTATTCATTCCAAAAAGAGATTGGAAAGCGATCATGGATTATGTTTATATTGTCAATAAATAGCAACCAATAACCATTCGGTTAATCATCAATACTCTCAAAGTAATCGTCATCATAATCGTTACCAGACTCATCAAAATCATCATTAACACCCAAACAAATCTGGAAAACAAAAAATTGGAAAAAAGAAAACTCTTAAAAGTTGTAAACAAGAATAAAATAAACTCTTCATCTGCGACATAGGAAAGTAAGGAAAATATTTAAATATTTTCTTTTTTTCTTTATGGGTTACATATGACAAGAGAAATGATCAGCAAAAAGGCCTATGTCTTGGTTTATGTCATAGTTTATTGCTTAGTCTATATCTGAGTCTATTGTATGTTTTAAACTCTGTCCCAGAGCTTTATTTCGAGACATAAAGACACCTTGTCTTCAATTGAAAATAAAATAAAAACGGATATACTTTAGTGTATATTTTTATTGAACAATACTTGTTTCTTCTAAAAAAAAAACACAACTATAACTCAAAACATCAGTATCTAAAAATTTGTATCTTGATATCTATTGGGTACGAATTATATTCTAAACCAGATTTTTATTATTTATTTTAAAACAATAGCTCATCAATATTAAATAGTTTTTTCTTTTATCCTAGATCTTTTTTGAGTGACTGTATTCAATTTCAGTGACTTGATGTCTATCAAGCAACACAAACCAGATGATGAAAAGTCTCAGAAATGAATGACAATAGGAAGTCTTCAGAACTGATGTAGCAGTTGCCTGAAACGGTCTCAGTCAATGTTATACATAGTTGTCTTGGATATTCTTCAATCTTTTGTTTTAATTTGAGTAAAACAAAAGATGCTTCAATTTAAGCATCTAAATGTTTTGTTGCAATTTAATAAATAATGTCTTATAATAATGAAATTGTTTGGGATTATATGTATAAAAACAGACTTAAATAATTAAAACAATGAAAGTGACAATACCACGTGCCTTCATTATATCATGATTTTTTTTATAAATAAATTTTTGATATCATTATACCCTTCACCACCATAGGTGGAAAGGGTATTATAAGTTTGTGCTGATGTATGTAACGCATAGAAATATTTGTCTTAGACCCACCTTTTAGTATACCAATAGACCTAGAATCACTTTCTGAGTCGATTTAGCGATGTCCGTCCGTCCGTCTGGTTGGCTGGCTGCATGGCTGGACCCCCATGTAAACCTTGTAATCAAACTACAGGTCGCAATTCTAAAGATAACTTGATGAAATTTGGCACAAATAATTTTTTTGATAATGGGACCATGGCTATTGAAATTGGTCAAAATCGGTCTATTATATATGGTACCTCCCATAGGTCCCACTTCCCGGAATTGCTATATTGGCTACAAATATCAATATTTTTTCATGAAATTTAAAACAAATACTGCTTATGTAAAGTTAAATCACTGTACCAAATTTCGTTGAAATCGGTCTACATTTGACCATAGCTCCCATACAAACTCTTCTTTAAAAACGCACTAAATGAGACAAAAAATCACTAAAACGCTCGTAAGTCTAAAGATAATGAAAATTTTGAGTTTATTTTTTGCATACACAATTTTTGTAACAACTGTAATCAATTTGCCAAATTTCGAGATAATCCACATTTGACCCTAGCTCTCATATAAGTCCAAATGACGGAAACAGGTTGAATATATACGTTTTGAGAAAATGTTTGTATGATGGCAAAATTTAGCAAATATTTGTCTTTATACAGGAAAAATAACATCTTTGACCTTAGTGGTGAAGGGTATGGTATGGTCGGCTTGACCGACTATAGCGCTTTCTTACTTGTTTTCTTTGCTATAGAGAAATTTTTATTATAAAATTTTTTTCTTTAGAAAAATTTTTGATAACAAATTTTTTTCTTTAGAAAAATTTTTGATATCAAATTTTTTTCTTTAGAAAAATTTTTGATATCAAATTTTTTTCTATAGAAAAATTTTTGATAACAAATTTTTTTCTTTAGAAAAATTTTTGATAACAAATTTTTTTCTTTAGAAAAATATTTGATATCAAATTTTTTTGTTTAGAAAAATGTGGACCGATTATCTCGAAATTTGGCAAATTGCAGTTGTTACACAACTTATGTATGCAAAAAATAAACTCAAAATTCTCATTAAGATTTTGGTCTCATTTAGTGAGTTTTTAAAGAAGAGTTTGTATGGGAGCTATGGTCAAATGTGGACCGATTTCAACGAAATTTGCTATAGTGATTTTAGTTTACATAAGCAGTATTTTTTTTTAAATTTAATGAAAAAATATTGATATTTGAGGCCAATATATCAATTCCGGGACCTATGGGAGGTACCATAAATAATGCACATTATCAATAAAATGATCTGTGCCAAATTTCATCAAATTATATTAAGAATTGCGACCTGTAGTTTGATTACAAAGTTTACATGGGGGTCCAGCCAGCCAGACGGACGGACGGATATCGCTAAATCTACTCAGAAAGTGATTCTAAGCCTATTGGTATACTAAAAGGTGGGCCTAAGACAAATATTTCTATGCGTTACATACATCAGCACAAACTTATAATACCCTTTCCACCTATGATGGTGAAGGGTATAATAATTCCAATAATTGTTGAACCAACGCTTCTACAAACAAGCCTTTTTTCACAAAATAATTTCTTTTCTCTAATAATCATTATTATCCTCAACAGTCAATTTAATTTTTGACATGACCACTGAGTCATTAGATTTTCGACTCTTCGTTTCAGCCATAATTAGTCAGGGTAATTAATAACAAGCACTAATTAATTGGAAGGACATGACAAATGAAATGCAGAAACGAGACAAATAAGAAACCAAAAAAATAAAATATATTAAAAACATACAGAAATCCACTGACATCCTTATAAAACCGGACAAATGTGAAAACAACAGGTTCTTTTCTTCTAACAAGCTAATCTTTTCACCTTTGCAATATTATTTAACAGGATCGGTTCTCACACACAAACATACACACTTTGACTATTACACTCGTACACTCACACTTGTACTGCATAATATTATCTAATAGATACTCAAAATCACCTAAAGGCAACAGCAAAAGGATCATTTAGTTTAAGAGTTTCCAATATAAAAACCCAAAGCAAAACAGCTTGATAACCAAGGTGATCTTTCACAATAAACCAACGAACAAACAGAAATCAAATTGAAATGCGAAGAAACATCAAATATCTAAGGCTTAAAACACAGGGTGCCTAGCAGGAATGGCAGACAGACAGACAGGACCTAGCAGCCGTCGGTATTTTGGCAAAACTTATTTCATTTTTCACAAAAAGGCAACAAGTTGGACAAAAGAGCAATAAAAGATACGTTAAGATTTTGGCTTGTTACATTAACGGATGGAAAGAAAACAAAAAAAAAAAAGAGACGACACGTTCTCTATGCGGGTGCTATTGATCGGAATGAGTCTGAGAATGAGGTTGTGTTTTGTTGTGTAAAATGTGCAAATGTCGTGCGACGTTAACAATCAAAACTCATTTTTACTGACGCCTCTTGAATCTTGGCAACATGAGGCATATACACAACATAATAACTACAAGTATAATAGAATTGAAATGAGTGCAACATAAAAGTGAAGAAGTAAAACCTCCAGCCTTTGCTTGATCTCTATGTGTCATGCTGTGATTTCAAGTACTTGGTCAGCATGAGGTACCTTACAATTGGCATCATTTGATAACTATTTAGTTATTTGAAATTTTCACTTAAAGACAAGATATTTTCTTATATGTTTTCAACAATTTTTATGAGATTTTTTATTCTGCAACAATTACTCTATCTCTTATTTTCGATAAAATATCAATTTGTTATAGTTTTTGGAAATTTAAGGTTTTTTTTTTCTTTGAATTTAGATTAGATTCATTAAAATATAGGACTAAAAAATTCCATAGATACTTAATTTGAGCAAAAAGATTTTGAAAATTGATAAATGAATTTCCTTACCAAAAGATAATTTGGGTTGGGTGAAAGTGTTTCTTGGGAAATAAAAAAAAATGTATCTGAAGTAAGACTCAGGTGAAAACTAATCGTTAATGTAAGTTTATCAGCGGTATAGCTTTCGGGAGGTCTTCTAGAAATAACAAAAATATATATATTTTGCACTAAATCACTAATAGTAGTTAAGATAAGATCTTACCTTTAACAAGCTGATGCATCTTTTGGCATTTTTTTTTTTTGTATAAAAAAAGTTTCCCAAACAGATGAGGAAATACTATTCCCACTTTTCTTTACAACTGTCTTAATGGATATTCTATATCTTAGTCTATGCCTTAATCGAGGTCTCTAGTCTAAATCTAAAACTTTTTCTGTCAAAGTTTTTTTCATAGAAAAAATGTTGATAATAATTTTTTTTATAAAAAAATTGTTTCCATAGAAAAAATATTGCTAACATAATAGGGAACGCTTAGATTAAGATTAAAATTTTTGATATCAATTTCTTTTCAAAAGAAACATTTTTGATACCAAATTTTTTTTATAAGAAAAAATTTGGATTAAATTTTTTTCTATAGAAAAATTTTTAATATGAAATTTTTTTCTTTAGCAAAATTTTATATCAAATTTTATCTGTCCGTCAGATAAAAACGCTATCGCTATATCTGACGGACAGATGGACATAAACCCCCTGTTCTTTTTGTATTTTTGTGGTTTCCGTAAGTTTTGTATATGGGAGCTATGGTCAAATGGTGACCGATTGTTACAAAATTTGGCAAACTGACTGGTATTCACAAAACACTTTCTTGTGACAAATTTAGTGGACATAGCTATTGCAGTTTATCATTTATTGACATTCTAATGTATTTGTGAAATTTAGGCTGTTTCCGTAAGTTTTTTGTATGGGAGCTATAGTTAAATGTGAACCGATTTCGATGAAATTTTATTTACTGGCTTGTACTTATGTAAGACCTCTATGTACCAAAATTTATCATCAAAGCTGTTAAAATTTGTTATTTATTTTCAAATAAGCGATTAGCCTAGACGAGTTTATACGGGAGCTATGTTCAAATGTGAACCGATTTTGCCCGATTTCAATACCAAAGTTTTCCAAGAAATGAAGAATATTTATGACTATGGTTATATCCGACAACAAACAGACAGACAGACAGGCAGACAGACAGACAGACAGACAGACAGACAGACAGACAGACAGACAGACAGACAGACAGACAGACAGACAGACAGACAGACAGACAGACAGACAGACAGACTATCTGTCTATCTGTCTGTCTATCTGTCTGTCTATCAAAGTTGGAAAACTTTGGTATTGAAATCGGGCAAAATCGGTTCACATTTGAACATAGCTCCCGTATAACCTCGTCTAGGCTAATCGCTTATTTGGAAATAAATGACAAATTTTAACAGCTTTGATGATAAATTTTGGTACATAGAGGTCTTACATAAGTACAAGCCAGTAAATAAAATTTCATCGAAATCGGTTCACATTTAACTATAGCTCCCATACAAAAAAATTGGTTGTTGTTGTTGTAACTGCGAAATTATTGTTAATATCGCAAAAGTGGCAGTCCTTGGTCGGAATCCTAAGATTTCTGTCTGTCTGTCTGATAGACAGACAGACAGACACATAGACAGACAGACAGACAGACAGACAGACAGACAGACAGACAGACAGACAGACAGACAGACAGACAGACAGACAGACAGACAGACAGACAGACAGACAGACAGACAGACAGACAGACATAGAGACAGACAAACAGACAGAAATCTTAGGATTCCGACCAAGGACTGCCACTTTTGCGATATTAACAATAATTTCGCAGTTACAACAACAACAACCAATTTTTTTGTATGGGAGCTATAGTTAAATGTGAACCGATTTCGATGAAATTTTATTTACTGGCTTGTACTTATGTAAGACCTCTATGTACCAAAATTTATCATCAAAGCTGTTAAAATTTGTCATTTATTTCCAAATAAGCGATTAGCCTAGACGAGGTTATACGGGAGCTATGTTCAAATGTGAACCGATTTTGCCCGATTTCAATACCAAAGTTTTCCAAGAAATGAAGAATATGTATGACTATGGTTATATCCGACAACAGACAGACAGACAGATAGACAGACAGACAGACACATAGACAGACAGACAGACACATAGACAGACAGACATACAGACAGACAGACAGACAGACGGACATAGAGACATAGAGACAGACAAACACACAGACAGACAGACAGACAGAAATTCCGACCAAGGACTGCCACTTTTGCGATATTAACAATAATTTCGCAGTTACAACAACAACAACCAATTTCGGCCAATTTCAATTACAAAGGTCCCAGGGCCAACAGAAAATCTATGTGTTTAATTTGATAGAGATTAAAACAAATTTGCGCTTTTGTATTCCGGGAAGAAAATTTTAAAAGGTACCCCATTTTTAACATTTTTGATTATTTTTAAAGTCTCATGAAAGTATCTTGAAAATTGAAGCTTTTACTAAAGTTTTTTTTTTTTTTAAACTAGACTTTTTTTTCATTGCGATATGAATATTATTTCATTGCGATATGAATATCTATCTATCTCCAAAACCGTTGATCACCTAAAAACCTTCCCTCAAGACGTCTTCAGTTAAAATTTGTTCTTAATGCATTGAAGAATTTTTAATCCAATTGGATAAGTAGTTTTGAAGATATGTTATACTAACTAGGATAACCTTTAACCAACAAATCGTAACACTAGATTTTTACCTCTACTTTATCTACTACCATTTCTATTGCTCCATCTTTATCAAAGAGGCATCACAATGGGCCCAAAGGGCCTCCGATTCAGGATGACATTCATGAATGACATTTATTGAAATCGATTTTCATACCTAACCTAACAAGAAAAACCTCTTCAAAAATTTAAAATTTTAAAACAATTGTAAATTTCTGGTGCTTGTGTACGTACCTAGGTAAGGTAATAGCAAAATACTCTCGTTTTCTGGTAGCATCAAGAACAAACTGAAAATTTGTGATAAAAAAGGCTAAAAAAACTCATAAAACTATTGGGTATGATTTAAGGTTTTTAATAGTGATTTTGTTAATATCCAAAAACATCCTTAAGGGAATTTTTGGTAAACATTAAGGAAACATGTAGTTCCCTAATATCATCATCAGAAAATTGTTAACCAATTTTTTTAGCAAATAGGCAACCATTTTGTACTCCATGAAATTTTTAATATTTTTTTTTATAAAAATCACTTTCCAAATTTTTTTCACTCAAAAACTTAAGAAAAAAATCTTCAAAACAAAAATAAAACTACACAAATGCAACGCCCTTTTCCTCTGGCCTTTTGTATTTTTTTAAGAAAAACAACATAATTTTTTTGGATAAAGATCAGTAGCCGCATGATAATGCAGCCAAAACGCCCCAATATACAAAAAAAAAAATAAAGAAGAAACCATGAATGGAGAACAAGATAAAAAAAAGAATTATTTGGTTAAAAAGAAACAGAAATATATATTTTTTAGAGAAACTAAAATACAAATATATAAAGGTGGTTTTTCAGTTTTGTTAAAGGGCAATTAACATACAAAAGGATCAGCATTAAGATGATAATGATGATCATTATCATCATAATGATCATTGGCATTGTAAGTGAATGCTGACAGCATTAGCGGATGCTGAAAGTCATTTAGAATTTCATTTCTTTTAGTCGATTTTGGGTTGATTTTGTATTTCGTTAAATTTGATAGTGAGGAGCGGAGCTCCTCCTGTATAAATTAAATAACAGCCAATAAGCATGAATCATTTTGGAGGAAGCAGTCAGACAAAAAAGAATTTAAGCAGAAATGGATGAATTGAAGAGAAATGATACAAAAAGAGTCTTATAAAGAAACAAAATAAAATAAAAGAATCTTCAAAATTAACATCAACTTGAATATTTACAACAAAACAAAAAAAAAAATGAATTTTATGAAAATCATCATCTTTTTGTGAGAAAAAACGCAAAATCACTATTGAGTTTATTAAGAGACTACGTGGCACTTAATGGAAGATGCCCAGCAAAACTTTTCATTATCAAATTATGAGTTAAACAGCTAAACTTTTGAACACGAACTACTTACTTATTCACTGTTCAAGTCCGTACATTAACATGGGTATGTCATTGCAGGCAAGTACTTGCCAATTGCAGAAAAGTAATGACTTGGGTAAGCAATTGGAAAACAACAACAAAAACTTTTGTAGTTGTTGTTTTATTTATAAAAATATATTTTTAAACGAAATACAAATTTTTTTTTTTTATGAACCCATGCGGGCTCGAAACCAGACTCCTACGACTGCTAGGCGGAGACTCTTCCACTAAACTACTTCATATGTTGAAAACTTAGCAGCTTATAATTAATATATAAAATTTTTACTTTAAGATCCAAAATCATGTGACAATAACTTTGTTTTTCCCTGTTTTTTTGCTTTGTTGTAATTTTTGGAAAAATATTTCTATACGATTTTTTGTATTAAACAATAAAGAAGTTTTTTTTTTAATTATTTTAAAATTTAAACAATTTAAATCTTCCTTTTTGTATAAGTTTTTATATAACATTGACTCTTACTTACTTAAACGGCCTATAGTTATAACCTGTTAAACTCAAAGTCCGAGCATATTTTAGAATTCCACGGACTTCGATCTTGTACGAATATTCTCCAATTTTATAGGCCAAGCTTTGAACAAATTTTCTTCTACTTGGCCTTTCCATCGAAGTTTCGGACGTCTTCTTCTAATATTAGGTTGTGGGACTTTTTTATTCCAATTCGATCCTCTTCATAGTAATTGTTTTTTCCAAAAGAGCGTTACTAGCCCGTCGTCCTAACCATTTTTAACGATTTTATGGGACAACTCTCGGTACATGTTAGCTTATTACATTAAGAGGTGTTAAACTAGTTAGCCTGGTGATACCACGAGGAGGTCACTGTTCACAGTTGAGATGAAGGATGACCCAAATAAGTTGGGCTTACCAAGTTAAGATCAATCAGAACCGGGTTTGGTATCCAACATCACCTACATAATCAAAATTGACCCATGATAGTATTTTTTCATTACCGTGAGTTAGTTTTTCAAAATTTTTCACAGAAGGTAATATTTAAGTTCTAAAAGTTCAAAAATCATTTAAAAAGACTCTTCTAAAAAAACAATTGCCATCTTAATTGCAAATAAGTACTTCTGTAATAACTTATTGGTTATTCAGAGGGTATGTTGTAGTCATTACAAGGTAACCAGTCACCAGAGTACTTGCCATTACCAAAGTTTTGCTGGGTGTGTATTAAAAATGTGAAATTTCAGGGCTAAAGTATTTCAGACTTTAAATTTGAAATTTACTTCTTTAAAAAAATTTTTTATAAAAAATATGAAATTTTTCACAAATTTTCTATAGAAATAAGAAATTTGTCACAAATTTTCTATAAAAATAAGAAATTTTTTAAAAATTTCCTATAAAAATAAGAAATTTTTAAAAAATTTCCTATAAAATAAGAAATTTTTGAAAATTTTTGGAAAAATTTCCTATAAAACTAAAAAATTTTTGAAAAATTTCCTATAAAACTAAGAAATTTTTAATTTTTTTTTTTTATCAAAATAAGGAATTTTTGAAAAATTTCATATAAAAATAACAAATTTTTGAAAAATTTCCTATAAAAATAAAAAAATTTTGAAAAATTTCCTATAAAAATAAGAAATTTTTGAAAAATTTATTTTAAAAACAAGAAATTTTTTAAAAATTTCTTATAAGAACAAAATATTTTTGAAAAATTTCCTATAAAAAGAGTTAATTTTTGAAAAGTTTCCTATAAAAGTATTAAATTTTTGGAAAATTTCCTATAAAAATTTTCGAAAAATTTTCTATCAAAATAAGAAATTTTTGAAAAAGTTCCTATAAATATAAGAAATGTTTATAAAATTTCCTATAAATTTAAGAAAATTTTGAAAAATTATCTATAAAAATAAGAATCTTTTGAAAAATTATCTATAAAAATAAGAATCTTTTGAAAAATTTCCTATAAAAATAGGAAATTTTTGAAAAATTTCCTATAAAATAGGAAATTTTTGAAAAATTTCCTATCAAAATAGAAAATTTTTGAAAAATTTCCTATAAAAGTAGGAAATTTTAGAAAATTTTCCTATAAAAATAGGAAATTTTTGAAAAATTTCCTATAAAAATAGGAAATTTTTGAAAAATTTGCTATAAGAACAACAAATTTTTGAAAATTTTCCTAAAAAAATAAGAAATTTTTGAAAAAATTCCTATGAAAATAAGAAATTTTTGAAAAATTTCTTATAGAAATAAGAAATTTTTGAAAAATTTCTTATAAAAAAAGAAATTTTTGAAAAAATTGCTACAAAAATAAGATATTTTTTAAAATTTCCCATAAATATAAGAAAATTTTGAAAAATTGCCTTTAAAAATAAGAAATGAGAATTTTTGAAAAATTTCTTGAAAAATATATTAAAAAAAAAGATTTTTTTTAAAAGATTTCCTTTTAAAATAAGAAATTTTCGCATAAAAATAAGAAATTTTTTAAAAATTGCCTTTAAAAATAAGAAATTTTCTATAGAAATAAGAAGCATATTAAAAACTTCCTACAAAAATATAAAATTTTTTAAAAAATTTATATAAAAATAAGAAATTTTTTAAAAATTTATTGAAAAAATTAAGAAATTTTTGTACAAATTCTTATAGAAAAAAAAAATTGGAAAAATTTCCTCTTAAAAAAGAAATTTTTAAAAAAAATTCTTATAAACAAGAAATTCTTGAAAAAATTCCTATAAAAATAAGAAATCTTTGAGAAATTTTCTATATATATAAAAAAAATTTTGAAAATTTTTCTACAAAAATTAAAATTTTTGAAAAAAATTTCTATAAAAATAGTAAATTTTTGAAAAATTTCCTATAAAAATAGTAAATTTTTGAAAAATTTCCTATGAAAATAAGAAATTTTTGAAAAATTTCCTATAAAAATAAGAAATATTTGAAAAATTTTATATATAAATAGGATTTTTTTTTAAATTTCTTATAAAATTAAGAAATTTTTTAAACATTTCTTATAAAAATAGGAAATTTCTTAAAAAATTTTCTATAACAATAAGAAATTTTTGAAAAATTTTCTATAAAAATAAAAAATTTTTGAAAAACTTCCTTAAAAAAATACGAATTTTTGGAAAATTTCTGGAAAAAATTAAGACATTTTTAAAAAATTTCCTCAAAAAAAAATATATATATGAAATTTTTGAAAATTTTTCTTAAAAAAGAAGGAAATTTTTGAAAAATTTCCTAAAAAAAATGTTGAAAATTTCCTTTAAAAACAAGAAATTTTTAAAAAATTTCCTATTAAAATAAGAAATTTTAGAAAAATGTCCTATAAAAATAAGGAATTTCTGAGAATTTGTCTAAAAAATAAGAAATGTTTGAGATATTTCATACAAAAATCAAAAAGTAGTTATAAAAATAAGAATTTTTTTAAAAATTTCCTATAAAAGTAGAAAATTTTTAAAAAAAGTTCCTATAAAAATACGAAATTAATAAAAAAAATTCTTATAAAACTAAAAAATATTTTACAAATTTCTATAAAAATAAAAAATGTTTGAAAAACTTTAAAAAAAATAAGAAATTTTTAAAAAATTTCCTAGAAAAATACGAAATTTTTGAGAAATTTCCTATAAAAAGAAATTTTTGAAAAAATTCCTATAAAAAGAGAAAATTTTATAAGAATTTTCTGTAAAAATGGTAAATTCTTTAAAAGTTTTCTATAAAAGTAGTAAATTTTTTAAAAATTTTCTTCTGGAAGTATCTGGATATAGAACTCTATAACATCATAATCTATCTTAAGTCCTTGAATATAGTTAAATCTTGCTCATAATTATTCATATTGAATGCCTTAATGAATGATCCTCTTGAAGCTGAGTACAAATTATGGTTCATATTTCTTAAGAATTTTACACTTTATTGCTTCCGGATGTATAAAAACCCCTAGCTCTCTATATCTCAACCGCATTAGCTCATTTTTACTTTCAATTGTTAGCAGGTCTTGGCGTGCTCTAGTTTATATATATTTTATGGTCCTTCCGTCTTCACTACCGGCAGACAGACTCAAGAATTTTCGGTTAAACTTCTTTTTTTAACATTTTCATTTTACTTTTTTTAAGCTTCTCTTTAATTTGATCTTAAAGAAGTCGTATTTTGTGTTGATCATTTTCCACTAGATTAATTTGTTGTTGGCTGGACTACTTCAAATTTGTTATTGTGTTTTTTGTGTGTTCTGGTCAAATTAGTTGGAAATCTGATGCGGCAAATTAGTCAAAATTTGTTTCAAGTGGGACCACCATCACCAACATCGATCTCCGTGATCATTAAGGCAATATAGCAACAACAAAACTAAATAACTAACATCTTCAGTACTTAAATGACTAGCCGTCAAGTCAGTCAGTCACTCACTCACTCATATGTTTTACTCTTTCTGTTTCACTCATTCATTTTGGTCATTCATCCATCCATCCACCCGTCTGTCCTTCTGTTCATCAGTCAAATCTCATCATTTCACTTCATAAGACACGAAAAATTCTTGAAAAGCAAAAAAGTAAGTGTCTGTGAGTCTTTTAAAGTCAAAACTATATTGATTTTCATACACATTAAAGAAAATTTCGATCGTTATTTGGATTTTTCTCGGACTTGTCAGACAGTCGTCTTAGAAACATCGAGGCAACTTAATACATCAGATCTTTTCTTTTGTGCCTTTTTTCATGTAAAGAATTTTGTATTTCTTTCTACTTCTGTTAAGCAAATATTGGCGCCTTATTGATTTATTTCAATACTTTTGTTAAATTTTAAATGCAAATATTTAGAAGACTCATTTGTGGAAATTTTGAAGTACCAGAAAACGATTTATAATTGTTTTAAATTTATAAGTAGTCTCGAGACTTTCTTTTGTAGTGACTGATTTTTTTGTTGTTGTTATCTTAAGCTGTTTTAAGGCTACTAAAGGACTTTATTGTGTAAATATTTAAAAATATTTTTTTTTATACAAAAAAAAAAGCAAAAACACTTACCATTTTTCATTTTGGTTTCAGTCAAAATCTAGAAGAAATAAAAAAATATTAGAAATTAGACTTCAGAATATTACATTTTGAAAATAAGAAAGTTTTGAAAAAATCCTGAAAAAAAGACAATTTTTATAATTTTTCTATAAAATAAATAACATTTTTGAAATACTTCTTATAATAATAAAAATGTTTGAAAAATTTCCTTTAAAAATAAGAAATTTTTGAAAAATTTCTTATAAAAATAAGAAATTTTTAGCAAAATTTTATATAAAAATAAGAAATCTTTGAAAATTTTCTTATAAAAAAACTAAATTTTTTTTAAAATTTCTTATAAAAATAAGAAATTTTTAAAAATTTCTTATAAAAATAAGAAATTTTTGACAAATTTTCTATAAAAATATGACATTTTTAAAAAATTTCCTATAAAAATAAAAAAAATTTTAAAAATTTTCTATTCAAATTTTGAAAAATTTCTTACTAAAATAATAACTGTTTGAAAAAGTAAGAAATTTAATATAAAACTAAAAAAAATGTTGAAAAAATGCCTGTAAAAATAGTAAATTTTTGAAAAATTTCCTATAAAAATAGTAAATTTTTGAAAAATTTCCTATAAAAATAGTAAATTTTTGAAAAATTTCCTATAAAAATAGTAAATTTTTGAAAAATTTCCTATAAAAATAGTAAATTTTTGAAAAATTTCCTATAAAAATAGTAAATTTTTGAAAAATTTCCTATTAAAATAGAAAATTTTTTTGAAAAATTTCCTATAAAAATAGTAAATTTTTGAAAAATTTCCTATAAAAATAGTAAATTTTTGAAAAATTTCCTATAAAAATAGTAAATTTTTGAAAAATTTCCTATAAAAATAGTAAATTTTTGAAAAATTTCCTATAAAAATAGGAAATTTTTGAAAAATTTCCTTTAAAAATAGGAAATTTTTGAAAAATTTTCTATAAAAATAGGAAATTCTTGAAAAATTTCCTAAAAAAATAGGAAATTCTTGAAAAATTTCCTAAAAAAATTGGAAATTTGTGAAAAATTTCCTATAAAAATAGTAAATTTTTGAAAAATTTCCTATAAAAATAGTAAATTTTTGAAAAATTTCCTATAAAAATAGTAAATTTTTGAAAAATTTCCTATAAAAATAGTAAATTTTTGAAAAATTTCCTATAAAAATAGTAAATTTTTGAAAAATTTCCTATAAAAATAGTAAATTTTTGAAAAATTTCTTACAAAAATAGAAAATTTTTGAAAAATTTTCTATAAAAATAGTAAATTTTTGAAAAATTTCCTATAAAAATAGTAAATTTTTGAAAAATTTCCTACAAAAATAGTAAATTTTTGAAAAATTTCCTATAAAAAAAGTAAATTTTTGAAAAATTTCCTATAAAAATAGTAAATTTTTGAAAAATTTGCTATAAAAATAGTAAATTTTTGAAAAATTTCCTATAAAAATAGTAAATTTTTGAAAAATTTCCTATAAAAATAGTAAATTTTTGAAAAATTTCCTAGAAAAATAGGAAATTTTTGAAAAATTTCCTTTAAAAATAGGAAATTTTTGAAAAATTTCCGATAAAAATAGTACATTTTTGAAAAATTTCCTATAAAAATAGTAAATTTTTGAAAATTTTCCTATAAAAATAATAAATTTTTGAAAAATTTCCTATAAAAATAGTAAATTTTTGAAAAATTTCATATAAAAATAAAAAAATTTTGAAAAACTGTAAAAACAAAAAATTTTTGAAAAAAGTCCTATAAAAATAATAAATAAAATTTCGAAAATTTTTCTACAAAATAAGAGGATTAAAAACATAAAAAGACAAACTCATTTCCCCTTTTCTGACCAAATTCCTTATGAAAACCCAAAAATTTCGTTTTTCAACTGCAGCTGAATTTAGCCAATAAAAATGAGATCTTTCCTTTTATTTCTTACAGTTTTTCTTCTCCTTCTCCATAATGGCTCCACTAATACATTTCAGTTAAAAAATTTCAAATGGCTTTTTGGTATTTATTTGTTGCTGCAATTCTGGTCGTAACCAAAAAAAAGGATGTTCTGCTTTAGAGGCTCTTGCTGGTGTGGCTATTCATTGTTTCTATCTTGTTAAAACTTCGTCTTTTTTCGAATTTTTTTACCTTTTTTACTTTATTTTTTGATACATTTTTAGTCGTGAATTTGTTTGTGTTGGAATTTGTTTTCTGTATTTAAACTCACGCGGGTGGTCGCTATATAGTCTGTCCATCAGTTTACCTTATTTATGTATATAATTTAGTATCTTTTTTAGACTTTTTGCTTTCTTTTGAGATCTAATTGAGTGTTTTTTTATATGTGTAAGAATTTATTGTGTTTATGTATTGATTTATGTTTAAATTGGTAAGCTTTTTATTTATACCCTACATCATTTGGAAATGAGGGAGAAATACAAACATTTTGCTCTAAGAGATCAAAGATCAGCTACAATTCGTTAGTTTCGCTTACACAATGCGATCGTCAACGAAACTTATGTCAATGATTAAAAAATTCCTATATTAGTCTTATGCAGATTATAAATGAACTGCTGCCACCAAACTACCCTTTGGATCGTGTAATTCCATAAAACTGCTTTGTATCCCTTTTTCTTATTGAACCGTGTAGGGTATTATATGATCTGCATTGAATTATTTATTTTTTAGTATTTTTGTTTTTGCCCCCATGAAAGTTTTATTTTCAGTCAGACATTTAGGTTTCTTTTTGTTGAGCTTTCAACGCTTTAACTTGATAAGTAGGACTATGTGTTGTTACTTTTTGAACTTGGCATTGAAATGGCCATTGAGTAGTTTGTTGGCTGGTTTTCATTCTGTACAAATAATGTAGGTTTGACATAATTTAACTACTTTTAGGCAAAAGTTTTTTTCTAGAAAATACGATAAAAAATTTGAATTAAATAATTTAACACAAAACAGAAAGTACTTTGTACTAAAAGTACTAAAGTTTCAAAAATTTCTTATTTTTATAAGAAATTTTTCCCAAATTTCTCATTTTTATAAGAAATTTTTCAAAATTTTTTTATTTTTATAGAAAATTTTCAAAAATTTTTTACTTTAGTAGAAATTTTTCAAAAATTTTTTACTTTTGTATGATTTTTTTTTAAATTTCTTACTTTTATAAGAAATTTTTCAAAACTTTCTTATTTTTATAAGAAAATTTTCAAAAAATTATTTTTTTTATATAAATTTTTTTTCAAAAATTTCTTATTTTTATAAGAAATTTTTCAAAAATTTCTTATTTTTATAAGAAATTTTTCAAAAATTTCTTATTTTTATAAGAAATTTTTCAAAAATTTCTTATTTTTATAAGAAATTTTTCAAAAATTTCATATTTTAATAAAAAATTTTTCAAAAATTTCTTATTTTAATAAGAAATTTTTCAAAAATTTCTTATTTTTATAAGAAATTTTTCAAAAATTTCTTATTTTTATAAGAAATTTTTCAAAAATTTCTTATTTTTATAAGAAATTTTTCAAAAATTTCTTATTTTTATAAGAAATTTTTCAAAAATTTCTTATTTTGATAAGAAATTTTTCAAAAATTTCTTATTTTTATAGGAAATTTTTCAAAAATTTCTTATTTTTATAAGAAATTTTTCAAAAATTTCTTATTTTTATAAGAAATTTTTCAAAAATTTCTTATTTTTATAAGAAATTTTTCAAAAATTTCTTATTTTTATAAGAAATTTTTCAAAAATTTCTTATTTTTATAGAATTTTTTTTTAAAAATGTATTATTTTAATAAGAAAATTTTAAAATTTTTTTATTTTTATAAAATAATTTTTAAAAATTTCTTATTTTTACAAGAAATTTTTCAAAAATTTCTTATTTTTATAAGAAATTCTTTAAAAATTTCTTATTTTTACAAGAAATTTTTCAAAAATTTCTTATTTTTATAAGAAATTTTTATTTTAATAAGAAATTTTTCAAAAATTTCTTATTTTTATAAGAAGTTTTTCAAAAATTTCTTATTTTTATAAGAAATTTTTCAAAAATTTCTTATTTTGATAAGAAATTTTTCAAAAATTTCTTATTTTTATAGGAAATTTTTCAAAAATTTCTTATTTTTATAATAAATTTTTCAAAAATTTCTTATTTTTATAAGAAATTTTTCAAAAATTTCTTATTTTTATAAGAAATTTTTCAAAAATTTCTTATTTTTATAAGAAATTTTTCAAAAATTTCTTATTTTTATAGAATTTTTTTTTAAAAATGTATTATTTTAATAAGAAAATTTTAAAATTTTTTTATTTTTATAAAATAATTTTTAAAAATTTCTTATTTTTACAAGAAATTTTTCAAAAATTTCTTATTTTTATAAGAAATTCTTTAAAAATTTCTTATTTTTATAAGAAAATCTTTAAAAATTTCTTATTTTATAAGAAAATTTTCAAAAATTTCTTATTTTTATAAGAAAATTTTCAAAAATTTCTTATTTTTCTAAGAAATTTTTCAAAAATTTCTTATTTTTATTAGAAATTTTTCAAAAATTTTTTATTTTTATAAGAAATTTTTCAAAAATTTCATATTTTTATACAAATTATTTAAATTTTTTTGTTTATATGGGAAATTTTTAAGAAATTTCTTATAATCATAGAAAATTTTTCAAAAATTTCAAATTCTTATCGGAAATTTTGTGAAAGATTTAAATATTTTGTGTTGAAAAAGGGAAAAATATATTTGTCACTTTCTGTCTTTAAAGAAAACAACGTTTTCTTATAAACTTAACCTGGCTTTTAATGGAATGTGGTTTAAGCTTTAAAGATCTTCTTTTTAAATATTTCATGATGTAAAATGAAGTAGAAAAATTAAAATCGACAAAAAAAAATGTTTTAAAACAAATCGAAAAGTCACGATTTTATTGTTACCTTACAACAAGAATGTTGGACCAACAATTAACAACAACTGCCAAAGGTAGCAACAACAACTACAGCAAATAAAAAAATCTTAAAACTAAATTAAATAAAATGTGGAAAAATAAAAAAACACCTGTTAATGTAAGCGCCGGTTTTTAGGTTAGAATTGAGGTAGCATGTATGAAAGCTACAGAGATCACTCCTATGATCACGTTTTATTGTAAAAGTTATACAAAAGAGATTTACCTAAAATCAAGTTACACTCATGTTCAGTCATTAACAGGGCAAGTTTTTTAAAGCACAAACAAATTTAAAATTTTGAAAATTTTTTAAGAAATTTTTAAAAAATTTACTATTTATAAGAAAATTTTCAAAATTTTACTATTTATAGTAAATATCTCGCAAATTGGCTATTTATAGCAAATTTTTCAAAAATTGACTATTTATAGGAAATATTTCAAAAATTGACTATTTATAGGAAATTTTTCAAAAATTGACTATTTATAGGAAATTTTTCAAAAATTGACTATTTATAGGAAATTTTTCAAAAATTAACTATTTATAGAAAATTTTTCAAAAATTAACTATTTATAGAAAATTTTTCAAAATTTGATTATTTATAGGAAATTTTTCTAAAATTGACTATTTATAGGAAATTTTTCAAAAATTGAATATTTATAGGAAATTTTTCAAAAATTGACTATTTATAGGAAATTTTTCAAAAATTAACTATTTATAGAAAATTTTTCAAAATTTGATTATTTATAGGAAATTTTTCTAAAATTGACTATTTATAGGAAATTTTTCAAAAATTGAATATTTATAGGAAATTTTTCACAATTGAATATTTATAGGAAATTTTTCAAAAATTGAATATTTATAGGAAATTTTTCAAAAATTTACTATTTATAGGAAATTTTTCAAAAATTGATTATTTATAGGAAAATTTTCAGAAATTGACTATTTATAGCAAATTTTTGAAAAATTGACTATTTATAGGAAATTTTTGAAAAATTGACTTTTTATAAGAAGTTTTTCAAAAATTGACTATTTATAGGAAATTTTTCAAAAATTGACTATTTATAGGAAATTTTTTAAAAATTGACTATTTATAAGAAAATTTTCAAAAATTGACTATTTATAGGAAATTTTTCAAAAATTGACTATTTATAGGAAATTTTTCAAAAATTGAATATTTATAGGAAATTTTTCAAAAATTAAATATTTATAGGAAATTTTTCAAAAATTGAATATTTATAGGAAATTTTTCAAAAATTGAATATTTATAGGAAATTTTTCAGAAATTGACTATTTATATGAAATTTTTGAAAAATTGACTATTTATAGGAAATTTTTGAAAAATTGACTTTTTATAAGAAGTTTTTCAAAAATTGACTATTTATAGGAAATTTTTCAAAAATTGACTATTTATAGGAAATTTTTCAAAAATTGACTATTTATAGGAAATTTTTCAATAATTGACTATTTATAAGAAATTTAAAAAAAAATTGACTATTTATAGGAAATTTTTCACACATTTCTTATTTTTATAGGAAATTTTTAAAAAATTTAATATTTATAGAAAATTTTTCAAAAATTGACTATTTATAGGAAATTTTTCAAAATTTTCTTGTTTTTATAGAAAATTTAAAAAAAAAAATTATTTCTATTGGAGATTTTTCAAAAATTTCTTATTTCTATTGAACATTTTTCAAAAGTTTCTTATTTTTATAGGAAACTTCTCAAAAATTTCTTATTTTTATAGGAAATTTTTCAAAAATTTCTTATTTTTATAGGAAATTTTCAAAAATTTCTTATTTTTGTAGAAAAGTTTTCAAAAATTTATTTATTTATAGAAAATTTTATTTTTATCAATTTTTTTTTATTAATTATTTTTACGAAATTTTCACATTTTTGATGTTCTACTTACATTAAGCTCTACTTAAGTTTCTGAAATTTTAAAATTTCAATAATTTTCAAGACTAAATGTCTGGTAACTGAAAAAGTACAGGCAGACAAAATGACGATCAATCAATGGAAATTATATGTATAAATAAAAAATACAAAGAAAAAAAACTAAAGAGATCATAAGACATTAACCAAAAAGCCAAGAAGAAAAAAAATCAAAAAATTAATGTTAAAGAAAAAATGGCATAAAAATAAAGTTTTAAGAAAAAATAAAAAAAACTTTAAAATAAACATGGAATAAAATTTCAACTCATGAATAACTAAGAAGAATAAAGAAACCTTTTGCTAGAATACCTGGCTCCAAAAGACGCCACATTAGCTGGCTTCAAGTCTAAAAAAATGTATAAGAAAAAAAAAACTTAAATCCGAAAAAAAAAACACGCAAACAAACAAAGACTCAAACCGAGTCGTCGTCTTAAAGGCTGGACATCTGAAAATGTGAAAAAATACAAAACAACTGCAACAATATAAAACGAAAAAAAAAAATACTTGTGTTTTTTTTTTTTTGAGTTGCAACTCCACCTACTTTTTGCGCTAATGGCCTTTAAGCAAAACTCGGCTCGAAAATCCAAAAGAAAACCGTCTACAGATCTAGAGTCTGAGTCTTAAATTCTGCTGCTTTTGAGATGATGATGACGATGACGTCTCAAAGTCTTACAAAAGCCAACACATTCCAAAAACAAATAAACAAAAAATACAATAAAAAAAAAACAACAACAGAACCAAAAGTATAAAAACGTGCAACAAATACAACAATAATAAAAATAACAACAATGCTTAGTAATCATATGAGCAACAAAAATAAAAACTGCAACACAATAACGACGACGACACAATGTCTTTTATGCAAGTTACAAATACATGCAACAAACGGCGGCAGCTAAATTTTGTAAAACCAATTAAATTTCAGTTTGTTAACGAAATGTTGGATTAAATAATCAACTGAGACCATTTTGCAATAAAAGATGTGAAGGGATTTTAAAAACTTTATACTAAATCCAAAAATTATGAAAATTTTTATAACGAAATTTTTTTGAAACAAAAAATTTCTTGTAGGAAATTTTTCAAAAATTTTGCATTTTTATGGTAATTTTTTAAAAATTTCTTATTTTTATTTTAAATTTTTTAAAAATTTCTTATTTTTATATGAAATTTTTTAAAAATTTCTTATTTTTATACGAAGTTTTTCAAAAATTTCTTATTTTTATGGAAAATTTTCAAAAATTTCTAATTTTTATAGGAAATTCTTCAAAAAAATCTTATTTTCATAGGAAATTTTTAAAATTTTTTTAATTTTTATAGGAAACTTTTCAATAGTTTTTTATTTTTATAGGAATTTTTCCTATTTTTATAGAAAAGTTTTCTATAAAACTTTTAAAAAATTTCCTATTCTTATAGGAAATTTTTCAAAAATATCCCATTTTAATAGTAAATTTTTAAAAAAATTGTCTATTTGTATAGGAAATATTTCCAAGGTTTCCTATTTTAAATTAAATTTTTCAAAAATTTCCTATTTTTATAGAAAATTTTCAAAAATTTCTTATTTTTATAAGAAATTTTTTAAAAATTTCTTATTTTTATAGGAAATTTTTTAAAAAATTCTTTATTTTATGGGAAATTTTTTAAAAATTTTATATTTTCATAGGAAATTTTTTGAAACCTTGTTATTTTTATGGAAAAATTTTCATAAATTTCTTATTTTTATAGGGAATTTTTAAAAAAAAATTTTTAATTTTATGGGAAAATTTTCAAAATTTTTTTATTTTTATGGAAAATTCTTGTTAGAACATTTTTTAAAAATTTCTTATTTTTATACGAAATTTTTCAAATTTTTTTTTTTTTATTTTTATAGGAAAATTTTCAAAAATTTCTTATTTTTATAGGAAATTTTTTAAAAATTTCTTATTTTTATAGGAAATTTTTCAAAAATTACTTATTTTTATAGGAAATTTTTCAAAAATTTCTTATTTTTATAGGAAAATTTTAAAAAATTCTTATTTTTATAGGAGATTTTTCAAAAATTTCTTATTTTTATAGGAATTTTTTTAAAAATTACTTATTTTTATAGGAAATTTTTTAAAAATTACTTATTTTTATAGGAAATTTTTCAAAAATTACTTATTTTTATAGTAAATTTTTCAAAAATTTCTTAGTTTTATAGGAAAATTTTCAAAAATTTCTTAGTTTTATAAGAAATTTTTCAAAAATTTCTTAGTTTTATAGGAAATTTTTCAAAAATTTCTTATTTTTATAGAAACTTTTTCAAGAATATCTTATTTTTATAGAAACTTTCTCAAAAATTTCTTATTTTTATAGGAAAATTTTCAAAAATTTCTTATTTTTATAGGAAAATTTTCAAAAAATTCTTATTTTTATAGGAAATTTTTCAAACATTTCTTATTTTTATAGGAAATTTTTTAAAAATATCATATTTTTATAGGAAATTTTTTAAAAATATCATATTTTTATAGGAAATTTTACAAAAATTTCTTTTTTTATAGGAAATTTCTCAAAAATTTCTAATTTTATTAGGGAATTTTTAAATATTTCTTGTTTTTATAGGAAATTTTTGAAAATTTTCTTATACTTATGGGATATTTTTTATTTTTATAGGAAATTTTTCAAAAATGTCCTAATTTTATAACAAATTTTTCAAAAATTTTCTTTTCAAAAATATCTTATTTTTATAGGAAATTTTTCACAAATTTCCCATTTTTGAAGGAAATTTTTCAAAAACTTCTTACTTTTATAGGAAGTTTTTGAATGTTTCTTATTTTTATAGAAAATTTTTCAAAAATTTCTTATTTTTAAGGGAAAATTTTCAAAAATTCTCATTCTTGTAGGAAATTTTTCAATAAATTTTTATTTTTATATAAACTTTTTCAAAAATTTCTTATTTTATAGGAAATTTTTTTTTTAATTTCTCATTTTTGTAGGAAAATTTTCAAAAATTTCTTATTTTGATAGGAATTTTTTCAAAATTTTTCCAATTTTTCTTATTTTTATAGGAAATTTTTTAAAAATTTCTTATTTTTATAGGAAGTTTTTCAAAAATTTCTTATTTTTATAGGAAATTTTTCAAAAATTTCTTATTTTTATAGAAAATTTTTCAAAAATTACTAATTTTTACAGGAATTTTTTCAAAAATTACTATTTTTTACAGGAATTTTTTCAAAAATTTCTTATTTTTGTTTATCAAAAATTTCTTACTTCTACAATAAATTTCTCAAAAATTTTGTATTTTTATAGGAAATTTTTCAAAAACTTCTTTTTTTTATAGGAAATTTTTCAAAAATTTCTTATTTTTATAGGAAATTTTTCAAAAATTTCTTATTTTTATGGGAAATTTTTCAATAATGTCTTAGTTTTCTTTGAAAATCCAGGCAGTTTTGCTGACTTTAACCAAAAGCTCTTCAATATAAAGATATTGCACTCCATGCATTTTTATTTTGCCAAAAATAAAATGAAAATGGATAAAGAACAATGAATAACACATAAACGCTAACACAAACATACATTTCAGGAGTACGTGTGGATGATCGTCACCATTAGTTGTTCCAAATTAGAAAAGCTATATACTCTCTTTTATGGGACTTTTCAAAATGATCATCAATATATGGAAATGCAACATATTTGCCTTTAATGGTGTAAGTTGTCAATTACTCGTTTATAAAATGCTTACAAAATTTTCTATATACATCCAACATCTTCGACCAAGGCATGACCGACGGTATAGATAAATAAATGTACATATTAGTAATAACGATACTTTGGAGACATTATTGATATAAGTTTAAGATATATTGATAAATATATGGACAGACGTATTTGTTCGATTGTGTTGTTTTTACATTTCCTGCAAACAATTATTTTAAAAAGCGATGAAATCTAGTATATACCAATATCGATTCAATATACCGCTTCCCAAAACAAAACCATAAGTGAGAGAATATATACAAAACTTACATTTTACCATAACAAATCGGTTAAACAAAAAAATCTATATCAATAGATTTTCTAAAATATTACGCAAAATAAGTACGACGTATCTAATAGATACAAAGATATTCCAACTAAAATCAAAATGCACATAAAAAATACATACAAATAAATACGAGTAAGTAAAATACATAGACAAATTGTACTCCGTCCGATCAAATAAAAATTTATTAAAATTTTTGTAAATTTTCTAGAGAGCCATATAATTTAACTCAACAGGTATTTTATATTTATATTTTAGAGTAGAATTTAATCGAAGAGTAAATGGACCTGAAATAAATTTATGAAACTACAAAATGAGTAAAATGCGATTATTAAATTGAGTTGATTTTCTTTATAAAATTGAGATCTTTTTGGTGAGTTTTTTTTATTAAAAAACTAAGAGAGATATTTTTTAGATTTTTTCTCATGTTTTTTTCATTATGAGAAAAAAGATCTCTTTTGAAAATGATAACAATGATGTTAACGATTTTGTTGATGTTGTCGATGGTGATGATGATCATGATGAAGAAGCCTAAACAAACATGTGTAACTTGTAGATACTACAATATATAGATTTTACTTGAACACACATATATTTAGTTTGAATACTTGGTTGGCGCTAAGCCGCTGCCAACTTAAGCGCCGCTATAATTAATAAAGATCTTTGCTGAGTGCCATTGGAACCTGAATAGCATATGGGAATGGATTTTGGGGAGAATTTTAGTTTGTGTTTTGAAATAGAAAAAGAGTGAAGAGAAATTGTGCTGAGAGTAGTAGGAGAGATCAATTCATAGGAGCTATTTTTGTAATGTTTATAGAAAAGTTATCGATCACTTTAATTCTTTATAGAAAAATGATTGATATTTTTTAGAACGTTTTGTGGAAAAATTATCGCGAAAATTTAAGAAACCGAAAATTTTTCATTTTTTAATTAAAAGTTTTCAATAACTTTCAAGTCTTAAAGAAATTTATAAGTTATCACTAATTTAAATTGCTTTAGAAAAATTAAAGAAAAATTTTAGTTCATGTAAAATTGTTATTTCTATAGAAAAGTTAACGATAACTTTCTATTTCTGTAAAAAACTTATCGATTACTTTCTATTTCAATGGAAAAGTTATCGATAACCTTCTATTTCTATAGAAAAGTTATCGATAACTTTATATTTCCATAGAAAAGTTATCGATAACTTTCTATTTCTATAGAAAAGTTATCGATAACTTTCTATTTCTATAGAAAAGTTATCGATAACTTTCTATTTCTATAGAAAAGTTATCGATAACTTTCTATTTCCGTAGAAAAGTTATCGATAACTTTATATTTCTATAGAAAATTTATCGATATCTTTTTATTTTTGCCAAAAATAAAAACTTGTGGGGCTCTGTAAAAGACAATTATTATGCCAAGAAACCACAGAAAATTGGGTACTTGAAACCAACATTCTCGAAGTTATTGCCGAGGCACGACCCCCTACAAAATAGAAAACTGGTCCGATCGAATGGGGTACTGTAAAAAAGCCGAGGCTGCCAATATGGATGAAATAATGCTTCATTTCTAATAGAAGCAGTTGTAGTTCTCAACAAAAAAAAAAAAAAAAAACAAATTTGGCAAAATATAAAAGCGCTTTTTAGTAGACAGACAGATAGACATATAGACAGACAGACATATAGACAGACAGACATATAGACAGGCAGACAGGCAGACAGACAGACAGACAGACAGACAGACAGACAGACAGACAGACAGACAGACAGACAGACAGACAGACAGACAGACATACAGATAGATAGACAGACAGACAGACAGACAGACAGACAGACAGACAGACAGACAGATAGACAGACAGACAGACAGACAGACAGACAGACAGACAGACAGACAGACAGACAGACAGACAGACAGACAGACAGACAGACAGACAGACAGACAGACAGACAGACAGACAGACAGACAGACAGACAGACAGACAGACAGACAGACAGACATATAGACAGACAGACAGACATATAGACATACAGACAGACAGACAGACAGACAGACAGACAGACAGACAGACAGACAGACAGACAGACAGACAGACAGACAGATAGATAGAGAGACAGACAGACAGACAGACAGACAGACAGACAGACAGATAGATAGATAGACAGACAGACAGACAGACAGACAGACAGACAGACAGACAGACAGACAGACAGACAGACAGACAGACAGACAGATAGACAGACAGACAGACAGACAGATAGACAGACAGACAGACAGACAGACAGACAGACAGACAGACAGACAGACAGACAGACAGACAGACAGACAGACAGACAGACAGACAGACAGACAGACAGACAGACAGACAGACAGACAGACAGACAGACATATAGACAGACAGACAGACAGACATATAGACAGACAGACAGACATATAGACAGACAGACAGACGACAGACAGACAGACAGACAGACAGACAGACAGACAGACAGACAGACAGACAGACAGACAGACAGACAGACAGACAGACAGACAGACAGACAGACAGACAGACAGACAGACAGACAGACAGACAGACAGACAGACAGACAGACAGACCTACAAAGACTGCAATAACCTCCGGGGTATAACACTTCTTCCAATACCGAGCAAAATACTAAGTCGACTGATTTTGAACAGAATATCCAATGAAGTTTCCTCTACACTCCGCGAAAATCTGTTTGGGTTTAGAGAGAATTGATCTTGTATTGACCTAATCAATACAGTAAGAATAGTACTGGAGCAATGTAATGAACGGCTTCGACAGTGTCGATGGAGAATTTTATAAAATCGTAACATGCTAATGAAAATTCTGAACTTTATTCGGACAAAGTACTTGGATTTTAAATGTCGGGTCCTACACATAGGTAAATTATCAAATCTGTCCGAAGTTACTACTGGAGTAGTAATAAGATAATAAGCATGACTCTGAATGGTAGACAAGGTATCCAATGAACACCCTTCAAACAACTCGAATATGCAGATAACGAATGTATTCTAAGCCAAAGCTCAGGTCACTAAAGCTAGTACTGTTGTATCTGGAGCAGCTTGGCTGGAAATCAATATTTCCAAGACAAGGATTGCACACATCAATGTGAAAATTTTGGATGTGTAGCTGCCTTTAATTATCTTGGAAGTTTGTTATCTACAAAAGGTGGCGCCGACGAAGATATTGAATCGCGTATTAATAAGGCAAAATCGGAATTCGGCATTCTCCAAGATATTTGGATATCTCGGCAAATATCAGCAACAACTTCAACGTCTGCGGAACTTGGAAACGCACAATACCATCAAACCTTTGAAAAACAAATGCTTGTGGTAAAAAACCCTATCGGGGTTTTCAACAGGGAAGCTACAGCGACAGAGACAGCAGACGACTCCATATTTTTTGCTGCTCCTTTGATATTTCCCTTCAGTAAGGTTTGCCATTTCAAGATGGATAGATATATGAGCCAACAACGAGTCGAAATTTTGAAAATTTACTACCGAAATTCAGAATCAGTGGCCTCAACGTTAAGAGCGCTAATCATCTTCAGCGATAAGGCTCATTTTTTGCTGAATAGCTTCGTCAATAAACATAATATGCGTTATTGATCAGGCAACAATCCATACGTACTCTATAAGTCATCATTGCATCCCAAAAAATTACGGTTTGGTGTGTTTTATGGGCCGGCGTTATTGGGCCGTACTTCTTCCATGATGATTAAGATCGGCACGTTACTAAGAATGGACATCGCTACCGTTTAATGGTAACCGAATATTTTTGACTCCAATTGGATGATATGGACTTGTAGGACATGTGACTCCAACAGGACGTCCCCAAAACCCACACAGCGAATGTCACAATCAATTTTTTGATAACCAAGTTTGGAGGACGTGTTATCTCACGAAATGATTCAGTCGATTGTCCGCCTCGGGAGTGCAATTTGACGACGTTAGACTATTTCCAGTGGGGCTACCTCAAGTCTATGGACTATACAAACAAGCCATGGACGATTGATGAACTTCGTACGAATTTATATATAATATATATATATAATACCCCGACAACATTCCAATTGGAACAAGGGGTACTTCTCTCAGACAATGAGCTGCATCCGATTCTATTTTTAGACTCATTGAAAGGGACCTACGTTTTAACGCCGGCTCCGAACGGCGAATGCATTAGTTAGAGAAGTTTTACATAGCCTAATACTCAATAACCAGTGGCTAGCTGAGTTATGAGGTGAACCGCCGCTTTTTTGAAAATTTATTTTTTCAAGCGAGTCTGGCCAGGGATCGAACTTGGGCCTCTGGTATGCAAGGCGGATGACTAACCTGCTATACCACGGCGGTTCGTACGAATTTAGAATGTGAAATTGCATCAGTATCGGCCAATATATGCTTAAAACCCCTCGAAAATTGGGTTCAGCTTCTGGACTTCTGCATGCATGCCCATGGTGACCAAGCACAGGAAATCGAGTTCCCAACATAATGGCATCAAACTTGCTTTTACAGGAATAAAGAACTTCATTGATATCCAAAACCTTTCTTGTTTTTTTTTTAACTTTTGTAGGGCTCTTATTGAAAAGCCCTTTATATGGTGGCCGAATCGCATAAGAAATGAAGATCTACTAAACGTGACAAACCAAATCCTTGCTTCTATAGAGGTTTGTCAACGGAAATGGCGGTGGGTAGGCCACACTCCAATCCAATTAATGAGGAGTTGCCAGCAGCAAACTATTCATGGAATAACGTCTGCCTAACACCTAGCAATAGAGTTCTATATAAAAGGATGTTTAATGCCCTATGCTCCATTAGGTGTCAAAGATAACAGAAGAAGTTTCAAAATAATAGTATCTGACAAATCTATAAAAGCTAAAATGATAACAAAAACAAATATTTATTGCACTTTGGATTAGTTTTGGCTAAAATAGTAAATGCACATTTCATTCGGAACACCCTATGTAAGGCAACCAATGCATCTACATATTAAAGAATATGCTCTAAGAACACAGATCAGACTTAGTCAGAGTGGCCAATTGGTGACCAAAGAAAGAGGACACACATCATTAATTATTGACTATGGATACAGAAACGTAGTAACAGACTACATGACTCCTCAAATAGTATGGGATAAGAAGATTAGGGCTGTTATACCTTCAAGAGAAAGCTGGAATGTTACAAACCACAATTCTCTGGGTATAGAGATTGACACTGATGGTTCAAAGAAGGAACAAGGCACTGGTAGTGGAATTTTTTGTGAAAAATTAGGAATAAGTAGTAGTTTTAGATTAAAAACTGATTGTAGCATCTTCCAAGCAGAGATATTTGCTGTATTGGAAGCAGCTCGTATGGTATCTATGATGCCGATATTCAAAAGCGATATCACAATTTACATAGATAGTCAAGAAGCTATCAAAGCAATATGCAATAGAATTATTAGGTCAAAGGTAGTTAGCCGTTGTCGCAGAGAGCTACAGGTTCTCAACGAACAACACTTTTTAAAACTGTGCTGGGTACCAGGCCATAATAATATACCGGGTAATGAGAAAGCAGATGAATTGGCACGCACTGGAGCAGATTTAAATGGAAATGCAGCATGTGAGGAGGTTTACCCTGGGCTCTGTTCTATTTACCAGAATATAAGAAACAAATTTAAATCTGAATCAAATGCATTGTGGAATAACTCAACGCAATGTACTCAAACGAAAGCTCTATGGCAGACAAGAGATATTAACATACAAAAAACTTTATTAAATATGGATTAAAATGAGTTAAGGATGTATGTAGGTATCATAACTGGGTATAATAACTTAAGGTACTTTTTGAAAAAAATACGTTTAAGAAATGACGATATATGTAGATGGTGCATTGACGATATATGTCAATGTGTTGCACTATCTAACAATCGATGTAAATGTTTTGATTCTTACTTTTTTCAGAATCTAGAAGATCTAAGGAACGTGCATCCTCTAAAGATGATAAAATATATCAAATTGTCGTAGCTTTATGTGAACTAATAAAGGAGACCAAAAATAAATGTGCTTACTGTTGGGAATGCTTCTGGAAATGAAGCTATTTATTCGAGGACGCACTATGGATCAACACCCATGGTCTTGTGCATAATCTCACAGTTTTTCTGTTGATCTAATGTAAGGCAAAAAGTTTAATTTTGTGTAGTGTTATCTGTTAAAATCAAAAAATTTCAAAAGCAAACAAAGTTTACATTTACATCAAACTACTTTAGACTTTAAGAGCGGATCATCGCATGCCTTAACATGTCTTATAGTTTTGCGTTCTTTTCGAATAATTTTTATTTTAAACTAAAAACTTGTGCTTTTGCTGGTTTTTTGTGATTTTTAAAACATTACGAAAATACTCCCCGACAAACACGATGAGTACGACTTTGAAGACTACAAAGATTTCGTTTACGATCACGAACACAATCGAACATCGTTAAATGTTTTATTTCTTCTGGGTCCCTCTCATTGTGTGTGAGTGTGTGTGTGTGTGCGACTGTGTGTTGGAGTGCTATATAATTTCAGAGTGCGCGTTTTAGCTGATCGTTTGGATTTTTTTTTTCTTTTTTGGTGAATTGTGCGACGACAACGACGACTGACTGTGTTTTTGTCTGTGTTTTGATACTCGCTCGTTGTGGTATAATTTTAATTTTTTCGAACTGGGATTATTTGAATCAGGTAGACAGTGAGGCGTTAGTCGTTCTGCGGCAATGAACGAGTTTAAAACTATTTTAAATAATTAATAAAAAAAAACAATTTTTTTTTGTTTCTTGTGTTTTTTCTTTTTTAAAATATTATAATTAATTTAAATATTTTTGCTTTTGTTAATCGAAAATTTTTTTTAGTTAAAAAAACAAACATTTTTCGAAATGATTTCAAAAAAATTTAATTATTTAATAAAAAAAAAACAAAATTTCTTTGTTTGATCTGTTAAAATAAAAGAGCTAAAGAGCGTAAAAGTAAAAAAATAACTAAAAATAAAGAGTGTAAAACTTATAAATGGAAAGATCTTTGTTAAAACTGGTAATAAATAATTTTTTGTTGAAAAAAAAAGTTAAAGCAAAAATTTACTTTTAATGAAATAACTTAGGATTTTGGGCAAAAAAAATGAGTTTGAAAATTTTTTGAAAAAAAAAACTGGAGCATTTATAAATAATTTACTAATTGATTTAATAAATATAAACTGAGAAAAAAACAAACATTTAATAAATATTGATTTATTTACTCAAAAGTTTGAACAAAAACAAAAACTAAGCAAAAGTGAGAATCAATAAACAATTTTTAAAAAAGCGGGTTTTTTCGTTGTGTAAAATCTTAAACAGAAAAATATTGAAACTAAAAACATTAGCAATAAAAGCAAAAACAAAAGTTTTATTAACATAATAAAGACAGCAAAAAAAATATAAAATTATTTAAAAACAAATAAAAATAGACACCTGTGTCCAATACAACAAAAAAAAATAAATAAAAACTATAATTTTTCATAAAGTCGGACTTTTTAAGAATAATAATATAAAACTAACCTAAACTTAGGAGAAACAAATTGTAAACAAAACTTGGGAAGTATTTTTGTTAATTTTGAAATTTCTAACATAATTTAAAAATAACAAAAATATTTTAAAATAATAATAAATTGAAGTTAAATAAAAAAAAAAAAACATTATTTTAAATTCAAACGTAATTTTATATTTTCATGTAAACCCTAGAAATATTCAAATTGAATACAAATAGTTAAAATTACTACAAGTAAACAAAATGGCCAAAAAATAGTCCAATTGACAAAAATTATTCAGTCAATTTAACTAAAAATATTCTTATGGTCAATTTGTAAATAAATATTATTTCTTGCAAAACCCAGAAAAATCAATTTTATTACCTACGACTAACGGACTAACTAAACATGTGAAATTTGTGAAAAGCTCAGGTAGAAAATGTTTTTGATTTAATACCTTTTCGATGTAATTTTTAAATAAATACTTATTTGACTGCTATAAATGGTTCCAGTTGGAATTCAGGTGCCTCAAGATTTAAAGACATTTCAATAAGATTTTAAATGAAGTATATATTGAGCTTAGTTTTATAACGCTTAGAATATTAGGCCACCTTTAACTGTAGCCATTAAACTAATTTATTAAATCGATTTATTAACCCTAGAACGTCATCCTTCATCAAGATGACGACAGAAGATTTTATTTTCAAATTAAAACCAAAAAGAATGGCTATGACATGTTAGTTTTTAATTATAACAAGTAAGAAAGTGCCAAGTTAAGTCAAGCCCGACCATACGATACTCTTCACAACTAAGGTCAAAGGTGTTTCTTTTCCTGTATAAAGACTAGGGTGTTTACTCGAGTTATGTTTGCTCGATTAATCGGAAAAATAAAATAGATTAATCGCTCGAGTGTGAACCGCCGTGGTGTAGCAGGTTAGTCATCCGCCTAGCATACCAGAGGTCCCAAGTTCAATCCCTGTCAGACCCACTTGAAAAAAATTAATTTTCAAAAAAAAGCGGCAGTTCACCTCAAAACTCAGCTAGCCACTGGTTATTGAGTATTAGGCTATGAAAAACTTCTCTAACTAATGTATTTGCCGTTCGGAGCCGGCGTTAAAACGTAGGTCCCTTTAAATGAGTCTAAAAATAGAATCGGATGCAGCTCATTGTCTGAGAGAAGTACCCCTTGTTCCAATTGGAATGTTGTCGGGGAATTATATATATATATATATATATATATATATATATATATATATATATATATATATATAATAATATAAATAATTTCAAATAAAGATTTATTTGAGTAATTTTCCACGAGTAATCGAGTTACTCAAGTAAAATTATTTCAATAATTTTGTAAGTATTTTTTAAATAAAACGACTAAAATTTGTCTCATCGTCTCATCTAATGATATATTCCATTTTATGCCATAATCAAGAGTTCAAATGAAGACCACTTAAATAAATTATCTACCATTCTATGGTCTATCTTAGGCAATAATTGATGGATCTACTATACTTAATTTAAAGCAATAACCGAGGGTTTTAATATAGTTAATTTTCCATCTATGAAATAATCGTGGATTTTAACATTATCAATTCTTAACAATATTCGAGACTTGTAAATTACAACTTATAATATAGTCCATTGTGTGTATATAGTCCATTGTATGTATATAGTTCATAGTATATATATAGTCAATGTATTTTCAGATATAATTAGCCTAGTCTACCATAGACCTGTTGTGGTATCCAATGTATTCGTATTTTCTACTATTGTTTATTTAAAGATCCGAATGTAATCGTAGCTCCTGTTATAGATTAGTTGAAGGTACCATTGCAATCGTAAAACCTACAATAGTAACAATACGTCCTGCTATTGTATTAAAAATATATATATAAAAAGTTTGCAGAAAAATTTTACTCGAGTAATGTTAAGATGAATTTTTTACTCGATTAACTTGAGTAATTTTTAACGATTAATCGATTTTCCGAGTAATTAAAAAACCCCATTTTCAAGTTATTTGATTACTTAAACAATTAAAAGTCGAGTAAAATGAACACCCTAATAAAGACAAATATTTGCTTAATTTTGCCATCATACAAACATTTTCTCAAAACTTATATATTTAAGCTGTTTCTGTCATTTGGACTTGTATGAGAGCTGGGGTCAAATGTGGGCCGATTATCTTGAAATTTAGCAAATTGATTACAATTTTTACAAAAATTATGTCTGCAAAATATAAACTCAAAACTCTCATTATCTTTAGATTTAAGAGCGTTTTAGTGATTTTTGTTTCATTTAGTGCGTTTTGATAGAAGATTTTGTATGGGAGCTATGGTCAAATGTGGACCGATTTCAACGCAATTTAGTACAGTGATTTTGGTTTACATAAGCCCTATTTGTTTTAAATTTCATGAAAAAATATTGATATTTGTGGCCAACATATCAATTCCGGGAATTGGGACCTATGGGAGGTACCACAAATAATGGACCGATTTTGACAAATTTCGATAGCCATGGTTCCATCAAATTATCTTTAGAATTGCGGAAGACAGGGTTATCCATTTTGCGGTTTCAAAAGTGAACGTAAATAAAACACATATAAAATATTCTTTTTCATGATATCGAGCCATAACCGCCAAAAGGGCTTAAGCCACATGACGAACGATTTTCATTTTATTATTAAAATTTATTATTCACGATCATCTGCATCATCTCTTAAAATATCAGGGCAGTAGAATTTACCGTTATGATTTTACAGCAAAAACAATAAAGACTTAAGTGCAATTCACTGTCCAAAAATATTTTAAAAATGCTTCTCCTGTAAATTTTAGTTTTTGGCGCTTGCGTCTTTTTGGGGTTTAGGGCTCGATATTACTTTTTTTATAAAATTTGAACATTGACATTATGTATGAAAGACTACATCATTTAAATGAAAATCACTAGAAATGTTGCAGGCATTGATTCTTTTGAGGTAATTTTCGACCACTTTTTGACACATATTGGGCGGTATTTCAGCCATAACTTGACGAATGTTGGTTTTTAAGTGCTCAATAGTTAAAGGTTTATCTGCATAAACACAAAAAAAAGTCTAATGGTATCAAATTGCATGATCTTGGTGGCCAGTTGATATCGCCACAACGAGAAATTACTCGGCCAGGAAATGTCTCCTGCAATAAAGCAATAATCACTAGAGTTATGTGGCATGTGGCACAGTCTTGTTGAAACCACATATTCTCCAAGTCGTATTCTTCAATAGCAGGCAAAAAATTTCGGTTATTATATGACCATAAGGCTCCGAATTGACACATTCGGGTCTTCGGCAACACTTTCACTTAAAGCAGCGATATTTTCAGCGGAATCTGGAATCCTCCCTTAACATATTCCCACATATGAAATTTTTGAAAAATCTCAATAACTCCTAACAACTTGCTCTGTTAGATATTCTGACAATGGAGCGGTATAGAAAACATCCTCAGCTACTCTCCGATACCTCATTTGTTCACCCACGTTGCCTTGTTTCCAAGGAATCTGGAATCCTCCCTTAACATAGTCAGACATATGCAATTTTTGAAAAATCTCAATAACTCCTACCAACTCGATCTGTTAGATATTCTGACAATGGAACCCTATAGAAAACATCCTTAGCTACTCCCCGATACCTCATTTGTCCCCCCACGTTGCCTTGTTTCCAAGGAATCTGGAATCCTCCCTTAACATAGTCCCACATATGAAATTTTTGAAAAATCTCAATAACTCCTACCAGCTCGCTCTGTTAGATATTCTGGCAATGGAGCCCTGTAGAAAATATAAAACATACTCCCCGATACCTCATTTGTCACCCCACGTTGCCTTGTTTCAAAGGAATCTGGAGTCCTCCCTTAACATAGTCCCACATATGAAATTTTTTTCAAAAATGCTAATAACTCCTAGCAACTCACTCTGTTAAAGGTTCTGACTACAGGAGCTCATAGAAAACAACCTTACCTACAACCAGATACCACATTTGTCCGCCCACGTTGTCTTGTTTCCTGGGAACTTGCAATCCTCCCTTAGCATGATCTCACATTTGATATTTTGGAAAACTGTTAACAGCGCCTACCAACTCACTCTGTTATTGATTCTGACTATGGGTATCCATAGATAACATCCTCGCCTACAATCTGATACCCCATTTGTCCGCCCACGTTGCCTGGTTCACTTTTAATTCGAATTCCTTGTGTATTCCCTTTATTGTTGGTTCTTAAAAGAGCTATGTTAACTACATATCAGAGCTCTGTTAAAAACATTGGTTTGTGTCTAGGGTTTTAAATTTCAAATTTAATTTCACACACATACAAATTTTTGAAATAAAATTTTTTCGAAAAAAAATTTTTGACATAAAATTTTTTGTAAAAAATTTTTGATGTAAATTTTTTTCGTCAAACATTTTTAATGTAAATTTTTTTCGTCAAAAATTTTTAATGTAAATTTTTTTCGTCAAAAATTTTTGATGTAAATTTTTTTTGTAAACATTTTTTTTCGTAAAAAATTTTTGATGTAAATTTTTTTCGTAAAATTTTTTTTTGATTTTTGATGCAAAATTTTTTCGAATTTTTTGAAAAAAAAATTTTTTAGCAAAAAAAAAAAAAATATAAAAAATTGTTAAGTAAAATTTTTTCATAAAAATTTTCTTTGGTAAAATTGCATTTTGTAATTCGATATAAATTTTTCTCTCATAGAAAATGGTTTTATGTAAATTATTCTTTTTGCAAATAATTGATAAATTTCAATGTAAATTTTTCTAATAGAAAAAAATCCGAATGTAATTTTTTTATTGGAAAAATTTCTATGTAAAATTTATTTAAATTGTTTAATAGCAAAATTTTAGTGTAAAATTTTTTGGCAAACATTTTTTATGTACAATTTTTTCCTAAAAAATTTTTGAGGTAAAATTTTTTCGTCAAAAATTTTTGAGTTAAAATTTTTTCGTCAACAATTTTAAAGGTAAAATTTTTTCTCAAAAAATTTTTGGGGTAAATTTTTTCGTCAAAAATTTTTGGGGTAAATTTTTTCGTCAAAAATTTTTGGGGTAAATTTTTCGTAAAAAAATTTTGAGGTAAAATTTTTTCGTCAAAAATTTTTGATGCAAAATTTTTTCAAAAAATTTTTCATTTACAAATTTTTCGTTTTAAATTTCATTTCAAAAAGAAGTATAAAAGTATAGTGTGACAAGCGCGAACATATACGTTATACCCTAATGCTTAGAGACTAAAGTTACAATCTGGGGCCAAATGGTCTCATTCCATAACGATCGAAATGTAAGATATTTCAGAAGTATTGTGTAGCATACTTTTGGGATAATTTAACTAATATATGACATATAAGGAATTCGCTTACCGATAAATGTTAGAATAAAACTCAAAAAAATTTAGGTCGTTTGCTTGAACCGTTTTGCCGTATCTGCCTTTTCAAATCAACGAATTTTGCGAAACATATTTAGTTATCTGAAATATACCCAAACTAATGGATCCATTTAAACCATGCAGTGTTTAAACAAAATTCTGTATCAAATTTTATTAATTTAGGTAGGCGTCCGTCCGTTAATGGACAGAAATCATTAACTCAACTTAGGAAGTTATTCGATTTTTAGACTTAAAAGTGTATGTCAGACTAATAACTGTTATATAAATCATCAAAAATTCCTATGCTGCACTGGGAGTCAAGGATAATAGAAGAAGACATAATCAAAAACCTAGTATATATAGTTTGTAGAAGATATAAAAAGAATTTACTTTACATTGAGGAAAGTGATTCATTTTGAGATATTTTTAGTAATATTTAGAAATTTTACATTTGATAAATCATTCCATTAATTACCGATTTTAGTCTAAATTTGCAAATATATGCAGACAATTTAAAAACATTTTTAAAGCTAAGACTTCAGACTATAATTTAATATAAGATTTTTTTTTTAATATTTCCGTTAAAAAAGTTACCACAAACAAAAAAGTTATTAAAAAATTTGTATATAATATATCATTCCATAGATTACCGCTTTTAGCCTAAATATGCAAATATATGCAGACAATTTTTAAACAGTTTTAAAGCTAAGACTTTAACCTATAATTTGATATAGGTTTTTCTTTAAAAGATTTTCGTTTAAAAAGTTTTTGTCACAGAATAATTGAAAAAAAAGTTCAAAATTTTTGTAAACTTGTTACTAACTTTTACCTTTTCCAATTTCATTCCAGATTTTTTTCCACTAATTATGCCGAGTAAAAACGATAAAGAAATTCCTAAAAAATCGTGTGGCAAAATCTGTAACTATAGATGCAATTTGTATGCAACTGCAGCAGCAACAACTACAGCAACAAGAGCAGCAGCAGCAACAACATTTACTATAGAAAACAGACAACAAATACGAAAAAAATTCATACAAAAAATCATCATTGTCATAAACAGAAACAAAAACAACAACAACAACGAAAAAGTTTAATAACAATTAAGAGAAAAGAAAATAAAATTAAACTAAATGGAAAATATACAATAATAAAATTTAATAAAAATTTCATATATTTTATCTATAACTATAAAAGAAAATTAACTAAAAGAAAAGAAAAGAGAATTTTTATATTTTTTTTTTTCTTAAACTAAAATAAATAGAAAAGTGATTTAATTTAAAAAAAGTAAATAAAATAAATAAAAAAAATTTTGAAAAGAGAATTTGAAGGAAAAACGGAAGTATCAGTCTTGAATTTTAAGATTTTGGGCAAATATTAAAAAAGTGAAGAAAAATTTTACAATCAAAATTTAAGTGTTTCAAATTGAAAAAATTTTGTTTGTGCTTAATAAATATTTGAAAAATTTAAACAAATCATAAAAAAATAATAAATAAATAAAAAAATTTTATAACTGTAGCCGTTTGATTTTTTGGAATTTCATTTGATTTGTTTGAGCCGTATCGCCAGAAGAAAAAGAGTTTTGTTTTATCAAACATTTTTGGAAATTCAATCATTATCTTCATCATCACCAACAACGTCTTTTCTATCATCATCATTTATATTTTTACTGTTTTAAACATTTGTGTAACCAAAAACTTTTAAAGACTGAGGTAAGTTTTTTTATATAAATTTATTTATTTTTTTATATTATTATTAAAATTTTATTTTATTAGTAATTTGATATTTTTTGTTTAAATCAGCAGTATTTGATTTTAGTTTGTTTGTTTTAATTTGAAATATTATTAACAATATAAAACATATGTAGCTTTTGTAGCCATTGAATGTTTTTTTTTTTTTCGAAAATATTGGGTCATCTCTTTTTTTATTAAATTTATGTGAATTCATTCGTTTGTATGGTTATAATTCATATACATACATATTTTTTCGTAATTTTATATATTAGACACTTGTGTTATTTTATCCGCATTTTTTTCCATTGTATTATATTTAATACTTGTACATTTGTTTTAAATTTTTTTTTTTTCAAATTTTAAATGAGGAATTTAAGTTGTCATTGATTTTAGGTTTTAGCTGCTTTTTTGCATTTACAGTGAGGCTTGAATGTTAAGGATATTATAACATTTTCTGTAAAGACAAGCAAATTCGGGAAAACTATTCATAAACTTTTTTAAGGTTATGCCTTTCTTTACATATTTCTTTTACCTAAATTTGCAAATATATGCAAATAATTTATATACCGTTAAAAAGCTAAGACTTTAGTCTTTGAATTGATATAAACACTTTTACAAAATATGATTTAAAAAAAGTAATAACTTTACTTATTCAAAGAAAATTTCTGTTTTTTACTACCCATTGGTAGTTTTTTGTTTTTTACTTCCCATTTGGTGTTATTTTATACGCATTTTTTTAAATTTTAAATAAGGAATTTAAGTTGTCATCGATATTAGGTTTTAGCTGTTTTTTCAATTTACAGTGATGGTAAAATTTTAAAGATATTATAACATTTTCTGTCAAAATAAGCAAATTTAAGAAAACTACTCTTGCATTTTTTCTAGGTTATGTCTTTCTTTACATATTTTAACCTAAATTTGCAAATATATGCAAATAATTTATATAACATTAAAAAGCTAAGGCTTTAGTCTTTGATTTGATATAAACACTTTTACAAAATATGATTTAAAAAAAGTAATAACTTAACTAATTCAAGGAAAATTTCTGTTTTTTACTTCCCACTGGGTGTTACTTTATTCGCAATTTTTTTTAAATTTTAATTAAGGAATTTAAGTTGTCATAGATTTTAGGTTTTAGATGTTTTTTCAATTTACAGTGATGGTAAAATTTTAAAGATATTATAACATTTTCTGTCAAAATAAGCAAATTTAAAAAAACTACTCTTGCATTTTTTCTAGGTTATGTCTTTCTTTACACATTTTAACCTAAATTTGCAAATATATGCAAACAATTTATATACCGTTAAAAAGCTAAGACTTTAGTCTTTGAATTGATATAAAAACTTTTACGAAATCTTACATCAAAAAAGTAATAACTTAACTAATTCAAAGAAAATTTCTGTTGTTTACTTCCCACGGGGTATTACTTTATCCGCAATTTTTTTAAATTTTAATTAAGGAATTTAAGTTGTCATGGATTTTAGGTTTTAGCTGTTTTTTCAATTTACGGTGATGGTAAAATTGTAAAGATATTATAACATTTTCTGTCAAAATAAGCAAATTTGAGAAAACTACTCTTATACTTTTTCTAGGTTATATTTTTCTTTACACATGTTAACCTAAATTTGCAAATATATGCAAATAATTTATATACCGTTTAAAAGCTGAGACTTTAGTCTTTAATCTGATATAGACACTTCTTTTACAAATTATGATTGAAAAAAGTAATAATTAATTCAAAGAAAATTTTTGGTTTTTACTTCCGATTGGGTGTTATTTTATTCGCATTTTTTTCAATTTTAAATGAGGAATTTAAGTTGTCATTAATTTTAGGTTTTAGCTCTTGTTTTAACATTTACAGTGAGACTTAAATGTGAAGGATATTATAACATTTTCTGTTGAGACAAGCAAATTCAGGAAAACTATTCATAAACTTTTCCTAGGTTATGTCTTTCTTTACATAATTTAACCCAAATTTTCATATTTATTCAAATAATTTATATACCGTAAAAAAACTAAGAGTTTAGTTTTTGATTCGATATAAACAATTTTTTTACAAATTATGACAGAAAAAAGTAATAATTTAACTAATTCAAAGAAAATTTTTGTTTTTAGCTTCCCATTGGGTGCGTGTTAATTGCGAAGAATACTATTACTTATTTTATATATTAGACTCTTGTGTTATTTTTTCCGCAATTTTTTCAATGTATAAATGGGAAATTTAGGTTGTCTTTGATTTTAGGTTTTAGCTGTTCCTTTTTTGCATTTACTGCGATGGTCAAATGTTAATAACAGTTTCTGCCAATGCAATCAAATTCGGGAACTCCATTCAGAAACGTTTTCTAGGTTATGTCTTTCTTTACATATTTTAACCTAAATTTGCAAATATATGCAAATAATTTATATACCGTTTAAAAGCTAAGACTTTAGTCTTTAAAATGATATAGACACTTTCATACAATTTATGATTGAAAAAAGTAATAAGTTATTTAAAGAAAAATTATATTTTTAATTTAAAGAAAAACAAGTAAGAAAAGCTATAGTCGGTCAATCCGGACTACCCTTTACTACTAAGTCAAGTATGGACCAACAATTAAACAAGTTTTCCTTAAGTCTTAGAGACATAAATATATATACTACGTGCTATTTTTTTTCAAAATTTCGAGATTTATACCATTTTCGGCTAAGGGCCTCATATGATAGCTAGGGTCAATTGTCGACAGATTGTTACCAAATTTTAGTTATTGGTTTATATTTATAAAATATTTATCTGTCCAAATATTAAGTAATCAAATGCATTTATCTTGAGAGTTATAACCGTTCGTGCTTTTATATATATATAAACGTCTTTTGAGAATGTGTCTTGTATGGGAGGTATGGTCAAATATCGGCCGATTCCTACATAATTAAAACAACTCAGGTAGTGATTGGTGTACTAAAAGGTGGGTCTCAGACCAATATTTCTATGCATTACAAACATCAGCACAAACCCAATATACCCTTTCCACCTATATGCTGGTGAAGGGTATAATTACATGTTATTATGTTTTCTGCAATAACAACAAATTTATTCCAGATTGGAAAAGCTACTTTAAGACATACTTTTATTAGGCTGAAGATTTAATTACTGATTCTAGCCTAAATATGCAAATAAATGCACATTATTTATATACTGTTCTAAAGCTAAGATCAAGGCCTTTAGTTAGATAAAATTTGTTGATTGGTGCTTAAAGGGTCAATGTCAAAAAAATAGTTTTGAGAACATCTGATTTTAAGTTTTTATTCTGAAAAAAACCTTATAAATCTGTTTGAGTTAAGTTAGAGATTGGCTGTTGGAGCCAAATAAAACCGGTTAAATAATATGATACAATGATTAACTCAAAACAGGAAAAATTTGACATTGGCCCTTTTAGTATCAAGCCACAATTATGTGTAAAGATAAATTTGAAATTTCTGACCCAATGTTTTTAATAGAGCTCTGTTATGTAGTTAACATAGCTCTGTAATGAACCGAAAATAAGGGGAATATATAAGGAATACGAATTCCTAATAAACCAAACAACGTGGGCTGACAAATGGGGTATAGGATTTTAGCTGAGGATGTTTTTTTATGTCAGAACCTATAACAGAGTGAGTTGAAAGGAGTTATTAACAATTTTCCAAAAACTCAAATGTAAGATTATATTAAGGATAGCAGTAATTAACATTTTTCTAAAATTTCATATATGGGATTATGTTAAGGGAGGATCCCAGATTTCCAGGAAACGTGGCAACCTAGGCAGACAAATATGGTGTTGTGTTGTACTTGAGGATTTTTGCTATGGGGCTCTATAGTCAGAATATCTAACAGAGCAAGTTGCTAGAAGTTATTGAGATTTTTTAAAAATTTACATATGGGATTATGTTAAGAGATTATTCCAGATTCCCAGGAAACAAAGAATTATAGGACGACAAATGAGGTATCGGGTTGTAGCTGCGGATGTTTTCTATAGGGATCCATAATCAAAATATCTACTAGTGCTAGTCGGTAAAAGTTATTGAGATTTTTTAACATCTCATATGTGGGTTTATGCTAAGCCAAGATTCCAGATTCTCTGGAAACAAGACAACGTGGGCATTCAAATGAGATATCGGTGGCATTTCATGAGCATGTCTGTGTGCCTTAGCGTTTTCTCATTGGATAATCGTCCATTAGTTGTTTCCGAATTAGAGTAAAAGCGGTATACTCTCTTTTATATGGGACTTATCGAAAAGATAATGTATGGAATTACCACATCTTTATATTATAGAGTATTCTTGGCACATTATTTAAACTTTTTGATCTACAGCAAATGTTATTTATTTTACATCGACGACGTATTATTTCGTCTGAAGGACCTGAACCTAGGCTGAATATGATATATTATAGTTAGAAGTCGACGTGCTATTTTTCGACTCCAATTAAAGCAGTTGATGCAATCAAAATAAATGTTTTCAAGTTCTTATAATCGGCATAGGAGTCGTTTTAATGAAGTAGACTACTTGTTCCCTTAAACGTATTTAAAGTCAATGTCCTCATTTATGTTGACAACTACTGTACTTAAATATCAATTTATGTTTTCTTGTCTTTTAATGTGTTGCAACAATGTTCTATCAGCAAAATAGTTTTTGGGAATATTTCTTTAACTTTAGTAATTTGCCTGTTAATGATCTAATTACAAAAATTAAATGTAACGAAAAAAATATGATACTTCAGTGGCTTAATTATTTAAAAGCATTAAAATTTTGATACTAATGGAAAATGTAAAAAAAGTTCTCAATGAGAAAATTAGTTGTTTTATAAGTTGGAAAGTTAAATTGTTTGAAATGAAGTACTTAAGTCTTCGGAAGCGTTTATTTGAAGAACCATAATTTTTTACTGTTTTTCGAGCTTTGGTATTGTGATCAATAATATCAATATCATTCACATATTGAAGGCTTAATGTTAAAAAGGCCTAAATCGTTTGTTACTTCGCAGGAGAAGGGAAGAACCTAATGAAAACGGTAAAATTTTAGATACAAAAAAAAATTTTTCCAAATGATAAATAAAATTTGTTACTTTTTTATTAATAATTGTATTAATATTTTTATTGTATCTAAAATTTTATGAACATCTTATAAACATTTTTCCTTCCCCTGTAAAGTAACAAAAAATCGAGTTAGGCTACTTTTATATTAAGCCATCGATATTTTTTACATTGTATTGGTAGTTCACATTTTCGATTCTTACAAGATCTTCTCCAACTGTAAATAGGAAAAGTCTTCGGTATTTTACAAAGGAGAGAAAATGTATACCTCGGTAATTGGTACAAAAAGCTGGACCGGGTTTTTAGTGGATAGATATCGAGCATAGTTGCCTCTGACCTCGATGCTATAACTATTTTTATCTCCAATTTCGCGGGGTATTGTATATCATCGTTGGTTATAATTTCGGCTACAGCTTCACCATTAGCAAAATTTTTATCATCAGTTTCTGTTCGTAATAGTAGTACTCGAAATAGTAAATTATTTCGAATCTTATATTCTTAAACGAGCAATAATTGTATGTATTTATATATATATATATATATATATATATATATATATATATATATATATATATATATATATATAAATTTGGACAGTGGGTATCTTTTTTGATGTATAGGTCGAAGAAGAAGGGACTTTTGGAACTTTTGGAACTTTTGGAACTTTTGCCTCTAAGAGGGTAAAAACGGGTAAAAAGGGGAAAAAATCGAAAACACTATATCTCCTAAAGTAATAGGTATAGAAACAAAATTAAATAAGCGGACAGGTATTTGGTACTTTTTTGAAACTATGTACTGTAGGGGGTAAAAAAATGTGAAAATAGTTTTTTTGACACCTTTTTAACCCACTCTTATATTCTAAACTAAAGAATATAGAAAGAAACTTGGTACTGCAATCAATAGATGTAAAAGAAACATGAAATACGTATTTGGTACTTTTTTGATTTTGGGGCCAAAATGGGTAAAAAAGGGATAAAATGATAACTTAACATCTCCAAAGTAATATGAATAGGAACATTATACATTATGTTAAATGCGTTTTAAAAAAAATGTACCGAATTCAATTGGCACCAAAAAAGTACCAAATATACATATGGAACTTTTAGAAATTAGGGAATAAAAAGGGGGAAAAATTAGTATAATTTTAAGCAAATGAATGTTTGTCTGTATGTATGTTCTTTATAGAATAGTAAACTGTGAATTTGATTGTGTTATGCTCTTTAGCGAAGATATTGCGGATAAGCCGGCGAAGGTTTTAAAGTTGATAAGACTAATTTCCGACAGATGGCGCCACTGAAAATTACTAAAAATTAATTAAATCGTAAACTGTACATTTGATCATGCTATGATCTTTAGCAAAGTTGTAGCGCATGAGCCGACGAAGGCTTTTTAGTTGATATGAATATTTTCCGACAGGTGGCGCTACAGAAACTTACTCAAAGTCAATTTAATCGTAATTTGTACATTTACTCATGCTACAATCTTTAGCAAAGTTGTTGCACATGAGCCGACGAAGGTTTCTTAGTTGGTATGAAGAAATTTCGACAGGTGGCGCCACTTAAAATTAACTCAAAGTGAATTTAATCGTATGCTGTACATTTAATCATGCTATAATCGTCAGCAAAGTTGTTAAGGATAAGCCGAAGAAGGTTTATGAATTGGAATGAGTAAAGTCCGACAGGTGGCTCCACAGCAAATTACTCAAAGTGAATTAAATCGTAAACTGTGCATTTGATCATGTTATAATCATAAGCAAAGTTGTAACGCATAAGCAGCGAAGGTCTCTTAGTTGGTATGAACAACTTCAGGTGGCGCCACTGCAAACTACTCAAAATAAATTAAATCGTAAACTGTGCATTTGATCAGACTATAATCTTTAGCAAAGTTGTTGCGCATGAGTCGACGGAGGTTTCTGTTGATATGAATAATTTATAAAATTATTCAAAATGAGTTAAACTATGTAAACTATGTGTTGGTCGGACAAAATAAATCAAATTATTCAAAATTAACTGAATATTTGTACAATGTCTTTCTTCTAAATTTATTTTAGCACTTTATAATATAAAATATATAAAAAACTTTAAAATTTTTCTCAAAATGCTTATCATAAAGCTCCGAGCAAGGCTCGGTCAACCAGGTACTAAGATATTTAAGGCAAAATAAAATTAATGAGCTTAAATTCATCAAAATTTTTGTATTCATACAATTTTTGTCTTTATTAGTCTTCAATTATTTATTTAATTTCAAGTAAAGTTAATAATTGAATAATTTCTCATCGAAGGTAGTTAAATGTTCTGATTTCAAAAATACAGATAAAAATTTTTCAATAATCTCATATACAAGTTTTTCAAATGTTTGATAAGGTATTATATTTCAATTCACAATTTGTCGGTAAATATAAAAAAAAAAATCTTTAACATTAATAAATTTTGTTAAATATCTTTAAAAAAAACATTCAATAAATTAACTTCCTCTTTTTAAACAATCACTCCAATTTCTTTTTTTTTGAATTCTTATCTTAATATCAATAAATTTTGAAAGAAATGCTCAATATCCAAATACTTACAAAATACCTACAATTAGACATTTCAAAGAATTTATCGCCCAATAATCTTAAACAAAATTCTAAACTAATTTAATATATAGTAGCAAGAGTTTCTTTATTTTTTATCACTAAAATAATAGTTTATTATACCATCATACTTGAAATAAAATAAATAAATTTGAAAAAAAAGAAAAGAAAAGAAAGCACTTAAAATTTAAAATATCTAATAAATACTTAAAATTTAAAAGTATACCGGCATTTTTTTGTGTTTGAAATGAAATTACTCGTAGATTTTTATATAAGTGTCACTAAATGATTTTAAATAGTTATAAATTTCATTTCCGTAGAATTATTTCAAATATAGAAAATATTTCTTTATTGATTGACAATGATATCAAGCAGATGATGATAGAGTAGATTGTTTAAAAGTTTGTTTTTTTTCATTTTGAAGATAAAAGTCTAATTTTTGGTAAAACTAAACACTCAGATTAAAAAACAAGTAAGAAAGCGCTATAGTCGGTCAAGCCCGACCATACGATACCCTTCACCACTAAGGTCAAAGGTGTCATTTTTCCTGTATAAAGACAAATATTTGCTAAATTTTGCCGTCATACAAACATTTTCTCAAAACTTATATATTTAACTTGTTTCCGTCATTTGGACTTATATGAGAGCTAGGGTCAAATGAGAACCGATTATCGCGAAATTTGGCAAATTGATTACAGTTGTTACAAAAATTATGTATGCAAAAAATAAACTCAAAATTTTCAATATCTTTAGATTTACGAGCTTTTTTTGATATTTTTGTCTCATTAAGTGCGTTTTTAAAGAAGAGTTTGTATAGGAGCTATGGTCAAATGTTGACCGATTTCAACGAAATTTGGTACAGTGATTTTAGTTTACATAAGCAGTATTTGTTTTAAATTTCATGAAAAAATATTGATATTTGTGGCCAATATGTCAATTCCGGGAAGTGGGACCTATGGGAGGTACCATAAATAATGGACCGATTTTGACCAATTTCAATAGCCATGGTCCCATTATCAAAAAAATGATCTGTACCAAATTTCATCAAATTATCTTTAGAATTGCGACCTGTAGTTTGATTACAAGGTTTACATGGGGGTCCAGCCAGCCAGACGGACGGACGGACATCGCTAAATCGACTCAGAAAGTGATTCTAAGCCTATTGGTATACTAAAAGATGGGTCTAAGACAAATATTTCTATGCGTTACATACATCAGCATAAACTTATAATACCCTTTCCACCTATGGTGGTGAAGGGTATAAATAGTGCACAGTGGGTTGTGGGTTTCATCTTCTATGCGATGTCATAAGGCCTTAACAGTCCAATGGTTTCAAACTCAAACAACGCCATATTGGAACTTATATTTGAAATATTATTCTATGCTCAAATAAGTCGTAGTAGTAGTTCAATAGAACCATATGTGAAATTAAAGTGTATAAAGAACAATGAAACACACATAAACGCACAAACAAACATACATTTCATGAGCACGTGTGTGTGCCTTAGCTATCTCTCATTGGATAATCGTCTAAATAAAATGTTTCCGAATATGAATAGAAGCGGTTTAATTTCTTTTTTATGGAGTTTTCAAAACTACCATACTACAATTCAATGTATGGAAGTCCAACATTTTTATATTACATAGTCTTTGATAGAACTCTTCTTGGTACACATAATAACTAATAATAACTTTACAAATCTGCAGTTATTCTTAGACAAGAATAGCGGTTTACTATTATCTATCTACAAATTGCAATAAAAGCAATTTCATTACAGATCTGATAACCATATCGTCGTGCGGGAGTTTATGTGCTCTATCGATCTTCGATCTTGAAGTTTTAACTTAGTTTTTCTAAAAAACTATACAATAGAATTTTTTGAGTTTTGAAGGACATAGAACAAAACAGACACTATTTATCTCAGAAACTAGACGAAATAGCAGAAAACGGATTGCAGTTTTGAAAAATTTAGGTACGAAAAACTAAAGTGGCATCATTAACTCAAAATGTGTAAAGTGGCGGATAGAGCACATAAACTCCCGCACGACGATATGTAGTTTCCATGTTCATTTTCAAAATGAACATGGCTCACTTATGACAGCCAGCTTTGTTTCCATGGCATCCCTCCCGCGCTTAACTATAATTTTTTTTAAGAGGAGTAATACATAATGAATTTTCAAAAATGCGGCGGTTCTCCTCATAACTCAGTTAGCCATTGGTTATTGAGTATTAGGCTGCGTTAAAACGTAGGTCCCTTTAATGAGTCTAAAAATAGTATCCGATGCAGCTCATCGTCTTGTTCCAATTGCAATTTTGTCGGGGTATTATATATATAATACATAATGGAACCCAATTAAAAACCTTCTTTGGAAAGATGTCGAAAAGAGAAAAACATTTTTATAAAGTTGCGCCATCTGTTGGTCATTAGACTATTTTTATTCTGCTGCCAATATTATTTATTTTACATCGGCGGCGTGCAAATGCTGTGGGTTTTTTGCCAATGAAGGACTGATAGAAATGAACAATTACAGAAATAAAGGCCGAACAGAACATTGACAGAAATTGTTAAGCTGGTGTCATGTAACAAAAGAAATTTCTTTTTAGTTCTACTAAAATGATCTGGGCCACATAAACCACGTATGATAGTAATCGTACATACTCGTAAGTGGACCATATACTTTTGCATTTTAATTTCAAATCTCTATGACTTTTGGTAGCATGATAGAAGACAAAATCTTCAAAATAATGACTTCTGTAGAAGATGTCATAATGTTAAGAAGGAAAACATAGTTACCCACCTCCTCTGTCATTGTATCGCCTTAGAGAGTCAAAGGCTAGTGATACTGTTTTCTGTAAGATTTATCTTGTCTTTAAAAATTCATACTAATAGCAAGATGGGTAAATAAGTCCGCGTCATTTTAAATAGAATGCAGGTTTAAAACAAAAATGTAAATTTATTTTTTATTTATAGTTTCCCTTGATATTTAAAAAACTTATTTTTTCGTTTCTTCGATTCTTCAAAATGATTTCGTCGTTATAGTCATATCTCTTCATTCGATCCATTTCTTCTTAGTTCTTAGTTTCTATAATTTTTTGAGGTGTTCAAAATAGGAAGTTTCTTTCGGTAGAGCCATTTCTTCAAGTTTAGGAACAAGAAATAGTCGCTCGGTACTAAATATGAAGAATACACAGGATGATGGAGCAATTTTTAGCCCAAATATTAATTTTTTTAATGGAAACTGCAGAGGATGCTGTGGCTTAGTTGGTTAGCACATCTACTACTAAGCACAACATATCACATATTGCCTGGGTTCGATCCCCGGTCGTGGCAACATTATTTACCATGATTAATTACCACATCATCCTCCATGCCTACAGCAAAAGCACGACGTCGATGTAAAAGTTGGTTAGTAAGTCGACTACTAAGCATAACAAATAACATTGACCCTGGGTTCAATCCCCGATAACAGGAACACCAATTTCTGTCATTATTAATTTGGACTAAAATTATTAATTACAGCACCATCCTCCATCGGCTATAAACGTATAGCAGAAACACGCCGTCGATGTAAAAGAAATAAAATTGGCTGTATATCAAAAAACTTAAATAATTCGTTTAAGTTACAAGAAATAGCGCAACTTCTCGGGTAACGTTACCAAAACTCGTCCATATTTTTTTTTAAGCAACGCCAAACATTTCTCCAATTGTTGAATGTCATCAGCTATCATGTGAAAAACTTTCTAGTTCTTTCTCATGTTCATTTAAATCAATGTTGGCCATTATTTGCGAGGCAGGGGAATAATAACAGTTAAATTAAACAAGAAAACTTTTTCTTTACTCGTGCTTATAAAAATGTATACCGAACTAACAAAATATATAGCAAATGCAATCTCAGAGCCAGGCCTGTCAGATTTGCCGATTAATCGGTATTTTGGCGATTTTTAACCTTATAAATATTAAAATGCCGATTTGCAGACTTTAATTAGAAAGTTGGCAATTTCTGAGATTGTATCGAAGACAAACTTAACTTATTTTAACTGTATGTTAAATCAGTGGATAAAAAACGATAAACGTATTCAATAATTCCTATATATTAGTTCTACAGAGTTGAAATTTGGGAACGAAATAAAAAATTTTAATTAAAATGGTGCTATATGTAATTTTTTATACAGAAAAATTTTCAATTTTAATTTTTTTCTATTGAAAAATTTTCCATTTTTTTTTTTTTTTGTAAAAAATTTTCCATATAATTTTTTCTATAAAAAATTTCTCTATATACATTTTTTTTGTTAAGAATAATTTTTCATATATAACTTTTTGAATTAAATTTTTTGTATAGAAAAATTTCTACATAAAATTTTTTTGTATAGAAAAATTTTCAATATAAGATTTTTGGTATAGAAGAATTTTCCATATTCAATTTTTTGTATAGAAAAATTTTCTACATAAATTTTTTTTATAGAGAAATTTTTAATACCATTTTTTTTTTTTTTTGGAAAAATTTCCAATATAAAAGTTGTTGCATAGAAATTTTTTAATAAAAATTTGATCTATAGAAAATTCTCAATGATTTTTTTTTAATGTTCGGCTATATTTGTAATAAATTTTTGACGATTCCGATTTTTTTGGATATTTCTGAAATGAAAAGTTACTGCATTTATTGCCGAGAAAAATATGCCGGTTTTTCACAAAAATTTTCTGGCAGATCTGCTCAGAGCACATTCTTGCTTTAAGACTGAACACTCTCATGTATAGACGCTCTCCATTTGGCCAACGTTGTAGTCAAATTTAAACGATTAAGCAATGTGAGATGCCTATGGTGTGCGCAATATTTCTCACTTTTATTTATATAGTAAACATATAGTAAATCTTTTCATTAATTTTGGTCCCATCTGTGTATTCAATATGTATGTGTGTATGAGAAGAAAACAACGTAAAAAAATTTGTTTTGTACATAACACTCTGATACACTAAAAAAACTCGGGAAACAACCTAGCGTGTGTTGTAGGCCTAATTAAGTACATGACTTCCGGAAATTCGTCTAAGTTTAGTAGTTATACACAAAAAGCCGATTTTAATGAGGTTCGTCAACTTATCGACCCGTAGCTTAGCCAGTTTGTATCCAAATTGATTTTTTTCAACATCGAAAATTTCTGTTTTTCGATGTTGATGGTGGCGCTTTAGAATATCTAAAAAATGCAAAATTTTACCACTTTTTTTTGATTTTAATAGCTTTTTATTGCTTATTTTTAAAACAAATTTATATCAATATAGCAAGAGAAATAAAACGTGGTTTTAATTTTTTTAAAAAATGTAAAAGTTATTAAGATTTTCATAAGCCGACTAGGCCGACTACGTACTACCATGATCCTACGCATGTAAACATTTTTACCAGAAATTTATTATAAAACTTTGGAATAAGTTAAATAGCTTTTTTAAATGTAAAGCGACATCAATAAGTAATGTCTCGTTTTTTTTATATATATAGAACTAGCTTTAATAAATACTTTCCTTTGAACTTTAAAGATTACGAAAACTTTAAAAAAGAAGAGATACTTTTGATAAAAACTTACCTAATTTCTTAAAATATAAACCATTTGAATATAGTCTGTAAAAACTTGATCCCTCAACTTTCCAAAACTGCTTAAAATTTCCAAAACTGCTTAAAATCGCTCTGCAAATGTAAGAGTTAGAGGTACTAAAGTACTACGACCTTAGGGTAGGTCGTTTTTTGTGAATATCTCAAAATTTTGCACATGTTTCGAAATCTTTGAAAATGGTTTTTGTTTATCCTCACCTAGGCCTTTAACCCATAAGGTCGCTTTAAAATATTTTTTATAAAATTTGCCGTGTAATCATAGTTGGAAATTTCAGCAATTTAACTTCAAAATTTTAAACTTTACAAAGAAGCTTACTTAAGTAAATAGCAAGCTCGATAGGCGGATAACTTTAAGTCGATAATGGAAGTGATTGAAAGCGATCGGTATACCCAAAGTGCAGGCTTTGGCCATTATTTCTATACGTTACGTATATCAGCACAAGCTTATAAGGGTTTAAAAATAATGTACATAAAGGTTATACAGATAATGTCCCAGTCTCCTCATGAATCAACTCTTTCAATTAACTGTCAATCTCAGCTCCATAATTGAGAAGAGAGTAAAGAAGTAGTTCTTCCATTTTCTTTAAACTGACAGTAGTTAAGTAAATCTATTAGATATTTAGTTGTTTACTTTGTTCATGTACTTGTAAAATATTATATTCAAAAAACGAAAAAAAAAATGTGTTGTCCGAGCAACACTTTAATGTTATTTTTTCCTCTTCATCTGCTTCTAAATATACATTTTCATCGACACTAAAAACAGAAAAAAAAACGTACGATCATTACAAAAAAGATACAAATATTGATTGAGGTAAACAAAACATAACCGAAAAATAAAACAAATTACATGTTGTTTTTCACATAAAGATTAAAATCTCTATCTCTTATCGCATATCTTGTAGTTACAACAACTAACTTTAACTTTACGAAAATAATATGAATTTTTGAAAATGTTTTTTGAGGATAGTTTTCAGAAGTTACGAAAAAATCTTTGTAGAAAAAATAATGTTTGTGGTTTGATTTTTGGAAGAGTGTCGAGTAGTAGTGAAAATAATTGTATGTATTTTTGTTTGATTTGAAGTTGGGGAGGAGGAAAAGTAGTTTTCTTGAAGAAGGTAAGAAATGGTGGTAGATTTATCGCAGACTAATAAAACGACGTCTATCAAATTTATACACGTATGAATTTAAAGGAAAATCATATGGAATAAACAACACATAAACTCACAAACAAACTTACATTTCATGAGCACGTGTGTGTGCCTTAGCTATCTCTCATTGGGTAATCGTCTCCTTTAGTTGTCTCCGAATTAGAGTAAATGCGGTATAGACTCTTTTTTATGGGACTTTTCAAATCGACCATACAGTAGAACAATTTCGCCACTTTGGTCCAAGCCTTTCTACAAATTGCCACAAATTTTCCAATTTTTTTTTGTTAATTTGTTTAAAAAGTTCGCATATATGTTGTTTTCTTTCCAGTGCAAATTGTTTATCTTTAAATCCCCCATCAGTAGAATACAAAGTTTTAAATACCCCCAAAAGAAGTATCTTTGTATATGCGATTTAAGTTTAAACAAATTAATTTGTATTTGTAGAATTTTTCGGTATATCATTTTCTTGAAAATTGTTTATAATTAAAAATTTAATAAACAAATGATTTCTGTTTAAGTACACAAAACATTTATTAAATAAGAAATACAAATTCTGAATAAATTTATCTATACAATATTTTACGAAAAAAAAATGAGTATGTACTAAAATTCAAGGTAATTTGGAAAGTGCGCCAATTTTTCGAAAATCAAGATTTTAGGAAAAAAAGACAGAAAAATTTAGATTTCAAAAAAGTTAACTTTTTGAATTCAATATAAAAAATTTTAATATAAAAATTTTGGTATAAATTTGTATAAAATAGAAATTTTGTAGTTTGGTTTTTCCCCAAATTTTAAGAATGATTGTGATGAGCTATGATCTAAAATCTGCCATGACATTTTATCTCTTTTTGCAAGCCGTATTTTATTAGGGTAATTTAGAGGTATTTCGTGTTGACCTACTTTGGGTTGGATGATAAATGATTTCTTAACTCGGGATTTTCCCTTGAATTCAACAATCATCTAGAGACGGAAGGGGTAAAAAGAGTTATAAATTACTTGTACCTGTTTGTTGAGATACGCAGAATTTTATTACAAAAATTTAAACTAAAGCTAAATATTATTTTAAGTGACAATAGTTTGACACGATGTAATTCATCTAAAGCGGGGAATTTCCATAAAATATTTGGCATACGAGATTTGGTTTTAAAAACTAAAGTTAGAAACTCAAGTGGTTTTTAGTTTGTTTTTTATAGAAATTTTTTTAGTTTTAAAAATTTTTTGGTTCTAAAAATTTTTCTATAGAAAATTTTTTAGTTGAAAAAATTGTTCTAAAAAAATTTTTTAGTTTTAAAATTTTTTTTAAAAAAAAATTGTTACTCCTAAAAATTTGTCTAAAAAAAAAAATTTTTTAGTCCTAAAAATTTTCCTATCAAAAAATTTTTTAGTTCTAGAAATTTTTCTAAAGAAATTTTTTTAGTTCTAAAAATTTACTTTAGAAACAAATTTTTGAAAAAGTTACTTAAGAAAAAGTTATTTAAGGAAGCAAAATTTACTACAGAAGAATTTTTTTTTTTAATTTTCTTAAGTAGCAAATTATTGAAAATTTACTTAGAAGCACATTTTTTAAAAATTTAGAATTTAAAATATGTTTTCAAATTTAAATCCTTATTAAAAAATAATAATAGAAAACCTTGTCCTATCGTCAAAGTTTTCTATAGAAAACCTTGTCCTATCGTCAAAGTTTTCTATAGAAAACCTTGTCCTATCGTCAAAGTTTTCTATAGAAAACCTTGTCCTATCGTCAAAGTTTTCTATAGAAAACCTTGTCCTATCGTCAAAGTTTTCTATCGTCAAAGTTTTAAAAATTTTTCTAAAGAAAATTTTTTTATTATTAAAATTTTCTATAGAAAATTTTTTAGTTCCAAAAATTTTTTATAGAAAATTCTTTATCTTTGTATAGAAAGTTTTTTAGTTCTAAATTTTTTTAAGAAAAATTTTTAGTTCTAAAAATGTATCCAAAGAAAAATGTTTACTTTAAAAAATTCTTCTAAAGAAAATTTTTTAGTTCAAAAAATTTATCCAAAGAAAAATTTTTACTTTTAAAAATTCTTCTAAAGAAAATTTTTTAGTTCTAAAAATTTTTCTAAAGAAAATGCTTTAGTTCTAAAAATTTTTCCAAAGAAAATATTTTAGTTCTAAAAATTTTTCTAACGAAAATTTTTTAGTTCTAAAAATTTTTCTAAAGAAAATTTTTAAAGTTCTAAAAATTTTTTTGAAGAAATTTTTTAGTTCTATAGATTTTTCTATAGAAAATTTTTAAGTTCAAAATTCTTTTTTAGAAAATTTTTTAGTTTTTTAGTTCTAAAAATTGTTTCTATAGCAAATCTTCAAATTCTAAAAATTTTGTACATTAAATTTTCAAGTTCTAAAAATTTTTCTACAGAAAATTTTTTAATTCTAAAAAATTTTCTACAGAAAATTTTTTAGTTCTTTAAATTTTTCTATAGAAAATTTTTTAGTTCTAAAAGTTTTTCTTTAGAGAATTTTTTAGTTATAAATATTTTTCCACAGAAAATTTTTTAGTTATAAAAACTTTTATACAGAAAATTCTTCAGTTCTAAAATTTTTTCTATAGAAAATTTTTTAGTTCTAAAATTTTTTCTATAGAAAATTCTTTAGTTCTAAACTTTTCTCTAAAGACAATTTTTTAGTTCTAAAAATTTTTCTATAGAAAATTTTTTAGCTCTAAAAATTTTTCTATAGAAAATCTTTTAGTTCTAAACATTTTGCTATGGAAAATTTTTTAGTTCTAAAAATTTTTCTATAGAAAAAAATCCTTCTTACGAAAATTTTTTAGTTCTAAAAACTTTTCTAAAGAAAATTTTTAGTTCTAAAAATTTTTCAAAACAAAATTTTTAGCTCTAAAAATTTTTCGAAAGAAAATTTTTTAGTACAAAAATTTTTCTCAAGAAAATTCTTTTGTTCTAAAAATTTTTCTGTAGAAAATTTCTTGGTTTTAAAATTTTTTTTATAGCAAATTTTTAAGTTCCAAAAAGTTTTCTGTAAACAAATTTTTTAGTTCTAAAAATTCTTCTATAAAAAATTTTTTAGTTCTAAAAATTTTTCTATAGAAAATTTTTTAGTTCCAAAAATTTAGTTATAAACTATTTACTTCGAATAATTTTTCTATAAAAAATTTTTAATTTCCAAGAATATTTCTATAGAAAGAAATTTTTGAAAAATTTTCTAGAAAGAAATTCTTAAAAATTTCCTGAAAAAAATATGAAATTTGGAAAAAATTTCTTATAAAAAAAAAATTAATAATAATAAGAAACTTTTGAAAATTTTCCTACAAAAGTTAGAACATTGTGAAAAATTCCAAGAAATAAGAAATTTTGAAAAATTTCCTATAAAAATAAGAAATTTTTGAAAAATTTGCTACAAAAATAAGAAATTTTCGAAAAATTTCCTATAAAAATAAGAATTTTTCGAAAAATTTCCTATAAAAATTAGAAATTTTTATAAAATTTCCTAAAAAATAAAAATAAGAAATTTTTTAAAAATTTCCTATAAAAATAGAAAAATTTCCCATAAAAATAGGAAATTTTGAAAAATTACCCATAAAAATAGGAAATTTTTGAAAAATTTCCCATAAAAATAGGAAATTTTTGAAAAATTTCCCATAAAAATAGGAAATTTTTAAAAAATTTCCCATAAAAATAGGCAATTTTTGAAAAATTTCCCATAAAAATAGGAAATTTTTGAAAAATTTCCCATAAAAATAGGAAATTTTTGAAAAATTTCCTATAAAAATAAGAAATTTTCGAAAAATTTCCTATAAAAATAAGAAATTTTCGAAAAATTTCCTATAAAAATAAGAAATTTTTGAAAAATTTCCTAAAAAATAAGAAATTTTTCAAAAATTTCCTATAAAAATAAGAAATTTTTGAAAAATTTCCTAAATACTAAGAAAGTTTTAAAAAAATTTACTATAAAAATAAGAAATTTTCGAAAAACTTCCTATAAAAATAAGAAATTTTTGAAAAATGTCGTATCAAAATACGAACATTTTAAAAAAATATATTTTTAAATAAGAAATTTTTGTAAAATTTCCTATAAGAATAAGACATTTTTTAAAAAATTCATATAAAAATCAAAAATTTTTTCTATAAAATATTTGTAGTTCTAACAATTTTTCGGTAGAAAATTTTTTTGTACAACAATTTTAGTTATAAACATTTTTAGAAAAACTCTAATGCGACCCTCATATTACTATCATATCGCACAAAATTTTGAACTTTTTTCTAACACCTTGTACCAGACCATTTTGTTTCCTATTAACCCCGTGCTCTTGTTCTATACACTCAACATTTTTGTCTAAGTGATAATCAGATAACTGGATAAATGATATTTGCTTAGTATTTAAGTAGATCAGTTCACACATTCTCCAAACAACGATCACTATTTTCCCAGTTATCTTTGCAATGAAAACCGTTAACAATAAGCGAAACCAACAACAAAAATTGAGAAACCAGAAAATGTGACAAAATTTACTACTTATTTATTTTCACACGTGAATTATTAGTTTTTCCCGAAGACATTCAGTTTTCACAATGTTAATGCATCAATATTTTCTTACACTTCTGGAACCAAAGATCGTGTGTTCGAGTGTAAAAAAGTAAATATCACAAGAGTAAGACAACAACAACAACAACACCTTAACAATACAAATAATATTTGAACAAGGCAATTATTATTGTTGTTGTTGTTCTTGTCATTACAACGGTAATTTTTTTCTAACACAATTGACCGAGTAAAATAAAGAGAAAATTACACACACTCATACACATACACAAGCACATAATCAAACCGCGATCATTTGAAATGAAAACAATTGAGCAAAACTATAGGAAAACTATTAAAATCGAGAAAAACAATGAATTCGAACAATTCAAAACTCATAACTTCATAAAACAATTCTTTTGTTTTCATAATATACTTTTTTTTAATATAAAAATATTTAATAAAAAAAAGGAAAAGAATAAAATATTCTCGGAAAAAGTCATAACAATCAATAATAGAAATATTAAATTGTAAAAAACTGTAAGAAAAACAAAAAACATAAGAAACAATAACAAAAAACACAACAAGAAATTGATAATAAAAGATTTCATAATAAATTCAAAATCGAAAAAAAAAAATAAATATTTAATAAAGAGAAAAAAAAGCAATAAATATTAAGTAAATATAAAAACAAAACTCTATGATCGTACGCGTACGAACAAGATCATTATTATATAATTTAGAGCAAAATCTTTGTTTTTCAAAATTTGTGGTACATTTAACCCATTTGGTACCATATAAAAAAATTGTTGTTACAAAAATATAAATTTCTCACAAAAATAAGATAAGTTTTTTAAAAAATTCGTATGAAAATATTAAATTTTTTAAAAATTTCCTATAACAATAAGAAATTTTTTAAAAATTTCCTATAAAAATAAGAAATTTTTGAAAAATTTCCTATAAAAATAGGAAATTTTGGAAAAAATTCCTATAAAAATAGAAAATTTTTGAAAATTTTCCTACAAAAATATAAAATTTTTGAAAATTTTCCTATGAAAATAGAAAATTTCCTATTTTTATAGGAAATTTTTCCGAAATTTTCCAAAAAATTTATATTTTTATAGGAAATTTTTCAAAAGTTTCATATTTTTGAAAGAACTTTTTCAAAAATTTCATATTTTTGTAAGAAATTTTTTAAAAATTTTAGATTTTTATAGGATATTTTAAAAAAATTTCTTATTTTTATAGAAAATTTTTAAAATATTTCATATTTTTATGGGAAATTTTTCAAAAATTATATATTTTTATATTTAAGAAATTACATATTTTTATAGGAAATTTTTCAAAAATTTCATATTTTCAAAGGAAAGTTTTCAAAAATTACATATTTTTGCATTTCAAAAATTTCATAAATTTATAGAAAATTTTTCAAAAATTTCATATTTTTAAAAGAAATTTTTCAAAAATTTCATATTTTTAAAAGAAATTTTTCAAAAATTTCATATTTTTAAAAGAAAATTTTCAAAAATTTCATATTTTTATACGAAATTTTTTTTAAATTACATATTTTTATATTTCGAAAATTGCATATTTGTATAGGAAATTTTTCAAAAATTTCATATTTTTATAGGAAATTATTTTAAAAATTTCAAATTTTTATAAGAAATTTTTCAAACATTTCCTATTTTTATAGAAAATTTTTAAAAAATGTCCTATTTTTAAAGGAAATCTTTAAAAATTTCTTTTTCATAGGAAATTTTTTAAAAAATTTCTAATTTTTATAGAAAATTTTTCAAAAAAATTTTTTTTTATAGGAAATTTTTCAAAAATGTCTTATTTTTATAGGAAATTTTTCAAAAATCTCTCAATTTTATAAGAAATTTTTCAAAAATTTTTTATTTTTATAGAAACTTTTTAAAATATTTCTTATTTTGATAGACAATTTTTTAAAATTGTTTTAATTTTTTTCTTATTTTTATAGAAAATTTTTAAAATATTTCATATTTTTATAGGAAAATTTTCAAAAATTACATATTTTTATATAAAAAATTTCATATTTTTATAGAAAGTTTTTCAAAAATTTTATTCTAAAAAAATTACATATTTTTATAGGAAATTGAAAAATTTCATATTTTTAAAGGAAAGTTTTCAAAAATTACATATTTTTTTATTTCAAAAATTTCATAAATTTATAGAAAATTTTTTAAAAATTTCATTTTTATAGGAAGGACATACTATTTGTATAGAAAATTTCCTATTTTATAGTCAGAAAATTTTTAAAAATATGAAATTTTTGAAAAAATTTCTTTATTTTGAAAAATATTCAATTTTTAAAAGTTTCCTCTACAAATATAAAATTTTTTAAAAATGTCCTACAAAAATAAAAATTTTTCTGTAAAAATATGAAATCTTTTCTAAATTTCCTAGAAAAATATGAAAAATTTAAAAGATTTCCTTTAAGAAATATTTTTCATTTTTCAAAATAAAGGAAAATTTTCCTTTATTTTGAAAAAAATGTTAATTTTTGTTTTTTTTTTTTGAAAAGTTTCCTATAAAAATATCAAAGTTTCCTCTAAAAATATGAAATTTTTAAAAAATTTTCAATAAAAATATGAATATTTTGGCAAATTTGTTATATTTGATTCGTGACTTTCGGAAATAGGCTAAATATGGACAGATTCTAAACAAACATGTTACAATAATTTTTGTTTGCTAATTTTTAGGAAAATATATGAAAATGTGCTCATTCTACTTCTACTTATTGAGGCTTAGGTTACCATTTCCTTCAATATTAAATAGTTTTTTCAAACATTTTAAAAATTTGGTGCCAAAAGAAATAATTTTGAGGTTATTGCAAATTTTTTTTAAATGTTTTTTTACAAAATAAAGTTAATCTTTTCACATATTCATTAAATCAACAGAAAGCTGAGCTTATTTAAGGAATTCGAAAAAAATATGTACGTGTATTAGATTAGGTCACCCATCATTGATCTTACGCTTAATATGCAAACATATGCAGATGATTTCGAAACTGATATAAAGCTAACCTTATAGCTTATAGGCAAATATAAGCAGATGATTTTTATACTATTTATAGCAGAGAGTTAAGCCTTTAATTTGAACTAAATTTTCTTTTGGGCGCACATTTTAATTTCATGATCTCTTTGAAGTGGAATTGAAAAACCCAACCTTGTTACTATTTAAGAAATTTTACACTTGTCTCTTCAAAACTGCCCTATAAGAATCTTCTTTCGAATAAAAACCAAATTTCCTAAAAAAAATATGCAACACGTTCCCTTCCGTTCCCAAAAACAATTGAAAATTTTTCTGTTTCTTCGGGCGAAGAACAAAAGAAAAGTGTATTTCGCTGACAGCGTAACAAAACAAATAATAATTTCACCTTTTGTTCGGGTCTATTAAGCCCCCTTGATTTTAATAGTTTTTGAAGAGTGTTTAATAAAAATCCCTAAGATTTGATAATCAATTTTTAACATGGACTAGACGATTATTATTTTATACAAAGCAAGTACATGAAAAGATACTACCTGGAAAATTTTAGAAGAAATATATTTAAGATTCCTTCAATATTTTAAACTAAATACTAAATCTCTGTGATATAAGAGAATCTAGCGAATTGATCGCGCTAAAAGGAAGATACGTTAGAGATTTATTAAAAGTAAAACAAAATTTATAAAGTTCTTGAAAAAAGTAGAAGAAATTGGAAATGGTATATGTGTGTATGTGTAGAAATGAGAAAGTGTACCTGTCTTGTTTATTAATCCTGCTTACTCTTACATATGCACTTACATCGATCTTAATGCCTAAGGCAGAGCCAAAGAAGTTTTAAATGCGCAAGTGCATTGAGGGTTTATGGCCCCTTTATATACATACATATATACAACAAATTATTTGAAAATGCATTAGAACAGGTACATTTCCGTAAGTGTAGGTGTGCGTGTATGTGTGAGAGAGATATTTTTATGGCCCTTTTTACAGAGATCATAAAAATGGTTGAGTTCTTCTACTCAAAAGGGATGGCGGTAGAATATGATTGAAAAATGTCACGGGGTTTTCCAAAAATTCTAACGAATGAAATTAGGTTTTAAGAGAGAGGAATAAAAAGGGAGTCAAGAGCTTGAGTGAGAAGATGAGTTGAAATCTTAAAGAGAGGAGTGTAATAAAACTAAAGAGAGAATGAAAGAATAAAGAGAGGTAGAGTTTTGAGTGAAAGAGATTATATTTTAAATCAAATGAGTTAATTTAACTAAAAAGACTTTAAATTTTCTAGATTTAATTATTAAGGCATCTCTGAGATAAATATTACCTGTTGTCTTTCTCATTATTAAATCTCACTCTCCTTCTTCCACTTACTGTAATAGAGAGTGAGTATGACAAGCAAATTCTCAAGAGATTGAGTATCTTTTTATTACTCTCTTGAGTGAGTTTGTATGTTTTTGTGAAATATGAGCACTATTTGCCTTGTGCTTGTATATCTTTCAGTCAGACTAGCCAGCGCACTCGCTTACAAAACATTTCTGTCCGTTGATATTCAGTCTTAAGTTTGTTGGATATATTTTTCAAAATTTAGTTTTAGTTCTTGTGTGTTAACCCTTTGACTAACAACGCTGTGTGTTCATGTTTTTGTATCGTTTTAGAGTTGCAAGCGACCATGCGCGCATGGCTTCTACTCCTCGCAGTGCTGGCGACTTTTCTAACGATCGTTCAAGTTGCTAGCACCGAGGATAATAATATATCATCGAGATTTATCACAGCAATACAACCAATTAATAAGGATTTTAATTACACAACAAAACAAATACAACAAAAAACTTCCAAGGCAACAGAAATAACAACAAAAACAACAACTGCTTTAACAAAACTTGTGGATTTTCCGAATAACATTTTGCCAACGGAACAGGAAACCGAAGCTAAAACAATCGTGTATAAACCGCATAAAAGTGATAGTAGTATTACTAGTGATAAAAGATCGTTAACAGTGACAAGTGATCAAGAAGATCAAGTGCAAGAAAATATTGAAATTGATTCAAATTTAAATACAAATTCATATAAAGATAAAAACGTTATAATTGAAATAAAAAATATTAAAGAAATCGAACAAATAAACGATTTAGAAAACGAAGTGTTTGATAAAGAAGATTTAAAGAAGAAAAATCAAATAAATAAAAAACAAAAAACAGAAAATAAAAATTTAAAAAATTCTAACAAAATGGCTTTAAAAGAAAGTGAAATAGAACAACAACAACAACAACAAAACCAAATAAAAACCACACAACAACTACAACAACATGATCAAAATAATCATAAAGAAGAGGATTTTAAACAAACTAAAGAAAGTTCCTCTACACATCATCATCAACATCATAAACAACATCATCAGCATAAACACCATCATCATCATTCACAGCAACATCATCAGCAACAAAATATCTCACAACCTGCCTCTCAACAACAGCAACAGCAAAAAACCACAACAACTTTTAGTGATAATTTAACAAAAACATCATCATCATCGTCATCCATTAGCACCAGCAGCAGCAGCATCAGCACAACATCTCAAACCTCAACATCCTCATCTCTAGAAAATCACGAAGAATTAGATTCCACTTCTTCCTCTTCATCAAACTCAATGGATTTAGATGTTTCCATTTCCCAAAATGATGATGGTGCCATTATTGTGGAATCCCAACAGCCGCAATTGGATGCTGTTATACCCGATGAGGGTCCACGTACATTTAGCAATCAAGAGGTTATCGCCGAAAAGGTTAAGCCCGATCCCTCAACTCTAGTCGAAATTGAGAATAGTCTATTGTCGCTATTCAATATGAAGCGGCCGCCGAAAATTGATCGTTCTAAGATTATCATACCGGAGGCGATGAAGCAATTGTATGCCCAGATAATGGGTCATGAATTGAATTCTGTAAATATACCAAAACCTGGATTGTTAACAAAATCCGCGAATACAGTGAGAAGTTTTACACATCAAGGTAAGTGAAGAAAGAAATTTTGATATATTTTTTTAGTGTAGTTAAAGATATAAAGCTTTTATGTGAAGGAGATATTTTAAACATAATAATAGGGAGCTTTTAAGCATTTTTGAGCAAATTTGAAAAAAAAAATTAATTTTTAAAGTGTTTGATGCCATTACTGCTCATTTACAGTCGAAATTGTAGCTAAACGCTCAATAACACAGTAATTCTAGATAGACACTTAGAAGCTTTTAAAAAGCTTTGATTAGTTTCAGTTGTTTTGCAGAGTTTTGAGTAGTTTAATTAAAAGAACTTACCTTTAAACAGTCTAGCTAAATATATAAACATGCAAATATCTAAAAAGCTTTTATATAGTTTTTCTTTGGCTTTGAGCAAATTAGAAAAAAATTAAAATTTTGGAAGCATTTGATGCCATTACAACTCATTTACAGTCGAAATTGTAGCTAAACGCGCAATAACACGGTAATTATAGATAGACACTTTAAAGCTTTTAAAAAGCTTTGACTAGTTTCAGATATTTTACGGAGTTTTGAGTAGTTTAATTAGAAGAACTTACCTTTAATCAGTCTAACTAAATATCTAAACACTCAAATATCTAGAAAGCTTTTATATAGTGTTTCTTGGGCTTTAAAGCTTTCAAAAAGCTTTGATAATTTTCAGTTATTTTACGGAATTTTTAGTACTTGTTGTTGGAGTAAAAGAACTCAAGTCAAATAAATAGTTTGATGTTAACATAAGATTTTTTTAAGAACTACCATTCGAGATATCGTTGAATCTAATCGACATTTTTTCAATGTTTTTCAAATATTCCTTCAAACTTTATCAATTTACTTCATATTTAGGTCAATATAAGCCTATTTGGGAATACTTTTTAGTTAGAAGAATATTTAAGAGCTAAATAGTTGGTTTACAAATTTTAATTTATTTAAGTTCTATATCAATCAAAAAAAAATTTAACTTTTTCTATATCATTATTAATTTTTCTCACTTTAAAGCTTATGAAAAGCTTCTTAGTTGCTAGAGTGCAATATTAGGTCTTTGAAGTTTTATCAAAAGTAAAAAAATTGAGATATTTAAGAGAAATCTTTAAGAATTATTAAATAGCGCTTTAGAGCAAGGTTGGCCCAATGGAAAAGGTTTTTAAATGATAGAGCTCATCTTAAAATGAAAATGTGCTTTGAGAATTGCATTTGCTGTTTCAATTTTAGTTTGTGTTTTCTTAAGAACGAGTAAAGAAGTAAATTGTTGTTATTCACCTGCTAAGCAAATAATGGCTAACCTTGCTTTAGAAACTTAGCATTGGTTTTTGTGGGCTTTTAAGAAGTAACCCAAATGTAAAGTTTTTGAATATTAAGATCAACATTTAGGCTAATTGGCCTATTTGTGATTAATATTGAGCTTTTCTTTTTTAATGTAATAACGTCTCTATTTCTCTCTTTATATTTATATGATATTTAATTCTTATTGGCTATAAGGCTTCTGTTTCCTTACTTTTGAAGTAACAAGTTAGGTCCATCATGTCGGATCATATTTTTCACAATACGATCATTTTAACTTTTGTAGTATTGGAATTCTCTATGAATATTATAAAATTGCTTTCTATTACCTTTTTTTATATGATGAACTTATTGACAGATCTTTACAACTTTTTCAAGATTATAAAGTTTTCGTTTGGTCTTTCAAACTGGATCTGTCATTTTCGAACTAAAGCGTTTATTACATTTGGATTAGAATGGAAATCTTGATAATATCCAGTGCGATGTTTTTATCTATAACAAAATTTAAAGCGAAATATTTTCTTAAATTTTGCTTTGTTATCTATAACGAACTTTCGTGCGATGTTATTTTTTGTGGCTTTTTTTAAGGCAATATTTTTCTCATTTGTAAAATTTTTAGATAATTGTAAATAGAATGATTTTTCCTTGAAATATTTTTCTTTCAGTCGAATATTTCAATTCCATGTTATTTTTTCTAAATAATTTTCTGTGCGATTATATAAAATGTAATTTTTATTGAAAAATGCGTAAATATCATATAATAAACTTTTTGCGATGTTATTGTATATATTATAAATGTTTCAAAGATATTAAGCCTTCTATTTGCAATGTTCTTTTGTAGAAGAAAATCAATTCATTTATAACATTCAAATGTTGTTTTCGTAAAAATAATTATCTTCAAATCTTGTTTTCAGTAGAATATTGCGATGTTTGCGATTATTTCTTAACAATTTTTTATGCGGTTACATTAAATGTAAATTTTTATTGAAAAAAGTTTAATGCGATGTTATCATATCATACAACAATCTTCTTGCTATGTTATTTTATATAAAAATGTTTCAATAGGATTATCTTTCTTAACAAAATATCAAAAGCGATGTTATTCTTTGCGATGTTATTCTTTGCGATGTTATTCTTTTCGATGTTATATTGTACAAAAATAAAATCAGTTTGTATATAGTTAAGTTTAAAATGATGTTCGATTTCGATTGAATATTTCTTAACAATTTTCTATGCATTTTAAATTTAAACGTATATTAAAAAAATTCCATGCGATATTGTCATAATATAACAAACTTCTTGCTAAGATATTTCTATTAAAAACTATTTACTATATTACAAATTAAAAATAGTAGTTTCTAATACGATGTTTCTTTAACAAAATTTCTTTTGATATTATTCTATATTAAAATTAATTAATAATATTGGCTTTTTATTGAAAATTCTTTGCGATGTTATTTTTATAAAAGAAAATTTTTATTCATTAAATTCAATAAAAATTTTTGAAAATCAATATTTGTTATGTTAATAAATTTAAATGAGGAAGCTATTTCCATTAAAATTTCGATGACAATGAGATTTCTATTAAAAATTTTAAATGCGATGTTTTTTTTTGTAATGTTATATTTTTTCCAAAAAATTTCCATATTTTTTATTAAAAGTTTTCAAAAAATTTCCATACTTTTTATAAAAATTTTTCCAAAAAATTTCCATACTTTTTATAAACATTTTTCCAAAAAATTTCCATACTTTTTATAATTATTTTTTTTTTCAAAAAATTTCCATACTTTTTATAATTATTTTTTGAATGCAATGTTATTTTCTATTAAATGTTATTCTTCTGTTATCCTTGACTGCCAGTGGAGCATAGGGCCTCATATTATAAGCACAATTAAATATTTTATTCGATAAAAATGTATCATCTTTTTATTCAATAGCAACTTTTTATGTCAAATTTGTATATGAAATTTTAATATCTATTCAGTCGATTTTAATTTTTAATGAATATTTTTAATGCGATGTTTTTAAAGACCAGATCTGCCAGAAATTTTTCGTGAAAAATTCGCATATTTTTCCAAAAACCAAAAATAATTGGCGTAAGTTTTAAGAAATCGATAAAAAATCGGAACTGTCAAAAATATTTCACAAATATAACCGAATATTTAAAAAACGGTTCATTGAATTTTTCTATAGCACAAACTTTAATTGAAAATTTTTCTATAGAACAAATTCTATATGAAAAATTTTTCTATAGAACAAATTTTATATGAAAAATTTTTCTAAAAGAAAAATTTCTCTATACAAAAATTTTTTATTAAAAATTCTTTTGTAAAAAAAAACTTATATTGAAAATTTTTAAATACAAAAAATTGTTCTATACAGAAAATGTTTATGGAAAAATTTATATGAAAAATTTTTCTATAAAAAAAAATTTCATCCATACAAAAAAATTTTATGTTGAAAATTTTTTTATACAAAAAAATTTTATGTAGAAAGTTTTTCTATATAAAAAATTGTATATGGAAAATTCTTCCATTCGAAAAATCATATACGAAGAATTCTTCTTTACAGAATAATTTATATAGGGAAATTTTTTATTGAAAAAAAATTTAGATTGAAAATTTCGCTACAGAAACAAATTTATATTGAAAATTTTTCGTCGGAAACAATTTGAAATTTTTAAATGGAAGATTTTTCCATAGAAAAAAATTTATATTGATAATGTTTTTGTAGACAAAATTTTATTTATTCATTCTACCAAAACCAAAATTTCCCACTTTTTTATTCTATCAAGGTTACAAAATTTCCCACTTTTTCATTCTATCAAATTTCAAAAATTTCCCACTTTTTCATTCTATCAAGTTAACGAATTTTCCAAAACCAAAATCAATTGACAACTCTAGCGAAATTTCCCAAAATAAAAGACCAACAAACATTTTATGCAAATTTTAGAAATCACATAAAAACATACACACACTCAAACCCTGAAGCACTTAAGCCCCGAGCAGTAGCTAAAGACACGAGCAACAACACTTAAGCATGTACTCTTAAGCTGTTTATAGACAGCTATAAAAACACAAGTACCGCTCGCGATCCCTTAGGGAAGATATAAAAACTCATTAAGAACAATGCCAGGGATTTCCACAAGTTTTTCACAATTAAACAACAACTACAAAAGAAAATGATCATAAAATGAAAATAATCTGAAATTAGGGACAGACAGAAAACGAAGAAGAAGAAGGACCTGTCGGATGGCTAATCATGTTTTCAAAAAATGTTTGGCGAATCTTGGGAGTGCGAAAGAGAACTCATTATAGATTGATCTTAAATGAGTTCTCTTACCTAAAGGCTAATGTTATTCTGGCGATGACCTTGAAAATTTTTCATTTTACTTTGCATAATTCTCTAGAATTCCAAGGAATTTTTTTCGAATATGGCAAAAATATTTCGAAAAGTAAGAAATATAAGTTTTATGTTATTTATTTGATAAATATATAAAAAATTATAAAATTCATATTCAAAAGAAATTTTAATTTGCCAAACACATACGCATATATAAGCACGTAAGGATTTGTTGAAACACATATGTTTAATCAAGGATGTTACCTGTTAGTTCTAGCTTGTAAAGGATATCAGGCGAGTACTTAAAATTGGCAAAAAAGGTTTTAAGTTAAACAAAATTTTATTATATAGAATATTTAGAAATTCGATTAAAGCAAGTGTTTGGGAATATATATTTTTGAAAATTTTCAAATTTTATGAGCTATTGAACGAACACAAACACAAATTTAGCATTTATAACAAATAATAGCAAGTATATGGGTGTGGCTGATCTTTAAAGGAAATTGGCTTTTAAACACTTTTCTTATACTCTTAGGCGCCAGCTATAAATTGTTTAAGGTTTTCTTTAAATAAGACATGAAATGACATTTTAAAAGAATTTTTGTTTAGTAGAAGAAAGAAGAAAAGGAAATATTTTCAAGGGATTAGCCTTAGTGGCGCTAGGGTTAAAAACAAAGCAAAAAAAAACTCTTAAAATTTCACTGGTCATCAAGAAAAAATACTTTGAAGTCTAACTATTTTATTTCGATGTATTATGACCCTTTAAGTACAAAAACACCCAAAACTTGAAATTTTATTGATACGATTTAAAATTTTTTTTTTTTCTAAAATTACGGATTTTCGCTGAGGTTGTTCCATTGATTTTATAATATCTTTTGAATAGCTTATCTAAATTCGTTGAGAGAAACACCGGCGGATTCACCATAAAATTTTTTTTAAACCTTGATCAGACATTTTTTTATGTGGTCAACGGTTACGGAGTTATTCACATTTTGCAAAAAAAAAATTGTTTTTGTAAAATCGAAAAATATTTATTTTTTCCAAAATTCATAAGAAATCGAAGATTTCAAAAACTTACCATTTTTATTTCACGGTCCTAAAACTATAAATATTATAAATAACAGATTTAAAAAAAATTCTAAAATTACGGTTTTTTTTCTAAAACTACGGATTTTCACGGAGGTCGTTCCATTGATTTTATCATATCTTGGGAATGGCTTATCTAAATTCGTTGAAAAGAACATCATCGGATTCACTACAAAATTTTCTTTAAGCTTTAATAAGACAATTTTTTCATATGGTCAACGGTTTTAAAGTTATTCACATTTTGCAAAAAAAAATTTTTGTTCTTGTAAAATCGAAAAATTTTTATTTTTCAAAAATTCATCAAAATTTGAAGATTTCAAAAATTTACCATTTTGGTTTCACGGTCTTAAAACTGTAAATATTATAAAAAAAAACTTATTTCAAAAAAAAAAAAGTTTTTTTAAATTACGGATTTTCACCGATTTTCATATCTTGGGAATGGCTTATCTAAATTCGTTGAAATAAACGTCGGCGGATTCATTACAAAATTTTCTTTAAGTCACAAAAATACAATTTTTTCATCTGGTCAACGGTTGTAGAGTTATTCACATTTAGCAAAAAAAATTTTTTTTTATAAAAACGAAAAATTTTTATTTTTCCAAAATTCATAAAAAAAATCGAAGATTTCAAAAACTTACCATTTTTATTTCACGGTCTTTAAGCTGTAGGTATTATAAATAGCCGATTTAAAAAAAATTCTAAAATTACGGATTTTCACCGAGGTCGTTCCATTGATTTTATCATATCTTAGGAATGGTTTATCTAAATTCGTTGAAAGAAACACTGGCGGATTCACCATGAAATTTCTTTTAAGCTTTGTTAAGGCAATTTTTCATATGGTCAACGGTAGAGGAGTTATTCACATTTTGCAAAAAAAAATTTTTTGGTAAAATCAAAAAATTTTTATTTTTCAAAAATTTATAAAAAGTCTAAGATTTCAAAAACTTTTGAAAATTATAAAAACTTGGTAGACCACAACAAATATAGTGATGGTCAATTGTAAAGCAAAAACTTTTATTTTGTAGAGTAGTGTTATTTTTAAAATCTTTCTTTTTTTAAACCAAAACTAATCAATTTATTTTCTCTTTATCTTTCTCTTTCTAGATAGTAAAATCGACGATCGGTTTCCGCACCATCATCGGTTTCGTTTATATTTCGATATCAAGAGTATACCCGCCGAGGAAAAGCTAAAAGCAGCCGAATTGCAATTAACCCGTGACGCTATAAGTCATGCCACCTTAAATCCCCGCCTCGCCAATCGTACACGCTATCAAGTGCTTGTCTACGATATAACACGAGTGGGCATTAGGGGTAAACGTGAACCGAGCTATTTGTTGTTGGACAATAAGACGATACGTCTGAATAGCACGGATACGGTGAGTTTGGATGTACAACCTGCTGTTGATCGGTGGCTGGCTTCACCGAAAAAGAATTTCGGTTTGCTAATAGAGGTGAGGACCTCGCGTTCACTCAAACCAGCGCCCCACCATCATGTGCGCCTACGCCGCAGTGCGGAAGAAGAGCCTGAACATTGGCAGCGCAAACAACCCCTGCTCTTTACATACACCGACGATGGCAGACATAAATCGCGTTCCATACGTGATGTCAGCACACGCTCGAAAAGAGCGGGCGGCAATGGTCATCATCGTAGAACGCATAGGCGTAAGAATAATGAGGAGATTTGCAGGCGTCATTCTTTGTATGTGGACTTTGCCGATGTGGGCTGGAGTGATTGGATTGTGGCGCCGCCGGGCTATGATGCTTTTTACTGTCATGGCCGCTGTCCCTTTCCCATAGCCGAGCATTTGAATTCCACCAATCATGCGGTGGTGCAAACCTTAGTCAATAGTATCAATCCAGGAAAGGTGCCAAAGGCCTGCTGTGTACCCACACAGCTTGAGGGTATTTCGATGCTCTATCTCAATGATCACAGTACCGTAGTGCTCAAGAACTATCAGGATATGACCGTGGTGGGCTGTGGCTGTCGGTAAGGTCCTATAGAACTCTGGCCTTAAAACCATGAGCCTTTAAAAAAAATGGATTATTAACTTCTAAAGCAAAGTCTTAAAAATCTTAAGAAACTGAAGCCAAATGTTGTAGAAAAAAACATAAAGAATTTTAAAAGCTTTTTAAAGAGTTAAACTCTCTTGTGTTAATTTGATAAGAGAGTAAGGACTTGAAAGCTTAAAACTTAAAAGGTTTCTTTAATATTTCTAAAAAAAGTGATATTTAAGCGTGAACCAATCATCAGTCAAGCCAAGTCAATTTGTTGAAGCCATTAAGGGCTTTCAAGTTTATAAGCAAAGGGCTTTTTTGTTGATGTTTAAGAGAGTAGGAAAAAGAGCTTTTTTAATTAAATTTAAGCTTAAGTGTCTTGTTTGTGTGTATGTATATTGAAAGAGAGTAGAAAAAAGCTTTTTCTCCTCACTCTCTCGTTGTCTCTCTTTGTAACGCTTTAATAAGTTTTATTTAATTTTTATTTTATTATTTCGATTTCTTAAGGAAATTTTTTTTTATATTTTTTGTTTATAATTTTAAAATTTTTTAAAATGTTTGTAAAATTTTAATTAATTTTAAACAGAAAACAAACGCAATCTAAGTGGACTGAATTATTGAATTTTTTTTTCTCTTTGTAAGTGTAAATAATAGATTTAAAGAACAACAACAAAAAAAGAAAAATTTTTTATAAAAAATTTAAAACTTAAACTAAATAGAGTTGCGGAGTTTTAGCTGTAATCTTAAGAAGAAAAAAAAACTAAGAAAATTTTTAACAAATTTAAGTAGTCACTAAATAATTTTTACTTTAAATAAAAAATAAACCATAAATTGTAAAAAAGAAACACCCTTAACCAACCATTTTGACAGCTAGGCTGTCAAAAATAGGTCTGGTCCAAAGGGGACACGCCTACAACTTAGCCTACTTTTCCTCTACAAAAGAAAAAAAACAACCCTGTCATTATCTAACAAAACGCGTTGTACGTTGTTCTATTAAACAAATTTCTCATAGTGCCATTTTGTTTTTCACGCTCTCTCTCTTTCTCTCTCTTTTACTATGTTATTAAACTTTCTCTTACACAAATATTCTCTTAAATTCTTTTACTCTTCCTCAAGATACTCTTAAACAAATTTTGTGTATATTTTTCTCTGCAAATAAAAAGAAATTTCATTTAATGTTAAACAAAAAGAAAAACTCTTAAATTTCTAATTTTTGTATAAAAATTTAACTAAGAATTAAGCAAAAAAAAATGCAACCTTACGAAATTATTAATGTATTTTATTTAATTAAATATTTTTTTTTACATAAATCAAATATTATATTTTTTGTTTGTTTAGCGAATATATCCTTACATTTAAGGATTCTTATATATTATTAAAACTAAATATTACAAAAATAAATTAAACTAAAACCTAAGTTAATTAATAATTTTAATACTTTAAATAATTAAGTCTTTATGTTTTATAAATGTATTTTATTTTATTTTTTTCTTGTGTGTATCTCCTAATTTAAACTAAACAAAAATTATTTAAATTTAAGTTTAATTAAAATTAAAATTTTAAAGAAAACTTCTTTCCAAAATTTCCTAAATCTAAATTAATGTAAATTTGTTTTGTCTCCCCAAACTTTAGGTTTTTTCTTCCAAAAAACTTCAATTGTGTATAATTTTCTATACCCTTTTTTTGCCTTCTAACTTCTAAGTTATGTCCTTTTTATTCTCTTCTTCCCTTGAAACAAAATAAGAAATTCTTTGTATATGTCTAAAATTTTTTTTATTATTATTTATTTATATAAAAAAAACAAAACAAAAAATGAAAAGAAAACTTTTTTTTAATTTTATAATTTAAAAACGAAAAATGATAATAATTTTAAAGAAAAACCAACAAAAAATAAAACTAAATTGATGAAAGAAACAAAAAAAAAAATAAAAAATGAAAAAAATTTTATAAAAAAAAATAATTTTGAACAAACTTTTTATTTCGATATCGGTTCGAAAAAATACTGAAAGTATTTTTGGATTCAATAAAGTAAGTATAAAGAAGAATTTTCGTAGATAGAAAATTTATCAAGGAGTGCCTTAAAATTGTGTTTCGTATAAGAATTTTAATTTCAAAAACTCATTACAAAATTCTAGCTAATGGAAAAAATGTCCATAACCTGACATATAGATGGCGCCATTAATATTTAAGCCAAATAAATCTCAAGTGCATAATTTTTACTAGTATTTTTGACAACCAAAAACAACCACGAAGTCAAAGCTTGAAGCTTTTATGAGAGTGGATGAGAAACAATATTAAACTTAATCATCCAAAAACAAAAATTAATGGACCATTAAAAACCTAATTATAGAATGTTTTAAAGCATTTGAAGAACGATATAGCAAACAACGGCGCCATTTGAAGAAGACTATGATCATATATACGACAGTTCAGATTATCATTTATATACTCCATATAATCCAGGCTATCATTTGTTCAATATAATCCATATATAATACATATAGTCCCGACTATCATCTGTCCTATACAGTCCAGACTATCTTCTGTCTTTTATAAGGACTAGGATTTAATAAATAGTGCGTAAACATTTTCATGCAATTTTTCAATTACTATCATATCCAGTAGTAGGCAGCCCATTTCACCAGTAGCCGCTGAATTTTTTCAATTTTCGTAAATACCACGATCATTAATAAAACTCGTAAAAACTAGTATTAAAATCATTCAGTTGGAAGTTGGATGTTAATAGTGTTGGTTGGTGGCAAGAAACAAATCAAAATCCAATTTATAACAACAAAAAAAAAAAAATACATGGTTGCCACGACACTACTATTTTTGTAAACATTGGGAATAATTTTGTAAATATTGGGAATATTTTTCAAAGCAGAAATTAATTCTAATATTAAACAATTTTAAATATTTTATTTTTTTTAGGTTTTTCAGATCCAAAAAGTTTTTTATCGAAAAATTTTTTATAAAAATATTTTTCTTTGGAAAATTGTTCTATTTTTCTGTAAAAATTTTCAGTAAAAATATTTTTATAACAAAAAATTTTCAAATCTGTTAAAAAAAAAGTTTTTTGATGTAAAAATCTTCTATAAAAAAATTTTTGATAAAAAAATCTTCTATAGAAAAATTAAAAAAAAAGTTTCTATAGAAACATTTTTGATAAAAAAATATTCTAAGTTTTGATAAAAAAATTTTCTATAGAAAAATTTTTGATAAAAAAATTTTCTAAGAAAAATTTTTGATAAAAAAATTTTCTATAGAAAAATTTTTGAAAAAAAATTCTAAAGAAAATTTTTTGATAAAAAAAATTTCTATAGAAAAATTTTTGACACAAAAATGTTTGATAAAAAAATTTTCTATAGAAAAATTTTTGATAAATAAAATGAAAATAAATAAATGATAAAACCGGAAAATGTTTGTGTGTTTCTGTTCAAATGATCACCTTCGCTTTATGTTGATATTTGTTGGACACAATACTAATAATTCGTATTTATTCAGTCCCTCAAGTTATATATAATGTTTGGTTTTCGCTCTGTCTAGAATTAGGAATAATTCTACTGATGAGATGGCCTAACCAACCATCGAAATGCGTCGAGGAAAGGTTTCCCCACCAACATTTTTTGGTTTTATCAAACAACTATTTATTACAATAATAAATAATTGTAATAAATTGGGATCTTAGTGCAATACACTACAGTAAAACTTATTAATTAAATGTTTGATGTCCCAAAATTTTTGATAAATCTTTTTAAAAATTTTTTCATCGTAAATTTTTCTATAGAAATTTTTTTTAACGAAAATTTTTCTATAGAAAAAATTTTCTATCGAAAATTTTTTTTTAACAAAAAATTTTCTACTGCAATTTTTTTAACGAAAATTTTTCTAAAGACATATTTTTTGGCAAAAATTAGAAAAAAATTTCTATAGAAAATTTTTTCATCTAAAATTTTTCTATAGAAAATTTAATAAATTTCCGATTATTAAAAATTTGATAAAAAAAATCTTTCTATAGAAAAATTTTCGATAAAAAAATTTTTTATAGAAACATTTTTCTATATACAAAAATTTTTTAATATAGAAAAATTTTCGAAAGTTTTTCTATAGAAAAATTTTTTTGTAGAAAAAATTTTCCATAGAAAATTTTTCTAAAAAAAAATGTTTGCGGAGAAACCAAATTCCTCGACGCGTTTCGATGGTTGATTAAGCCATCTCCTCAGGAGGATTATCCCCAATTTAGACAGATCGAAAAAGGCAAGAAACAAATCAAAATCCAATTTATAACAAAAAAAAAAAAAAAAAATACATGGTTGCCACGACACTACTATTTTTGTAAACATTGGGAATAATTTTGTAAATATTGGGAATATTTTTCAAAGCAGAAATTAATTCTAATATTAAACAATTTTAAATATTTTATTTTTTTAGGTTTTTCAGATCCAAAAAGTTTTTTATCGAAAAATTTTTTATAAAAATATTTTTCTTTGGAAAATTGTTCTATTTTTCTGTAAAAATTTTCAGTAAAAATATTTTTATAACAAAAAATTTTCAAATCTGTTAAAAAAAAAGTTTTCTGTAGAACAACTTTTGATGTAAAAATCTTCTATAAAAAAATTTTTGATAAAAAAATCTTCTATAGAAAAATTAAAAAAAAAATTTCTATAGAAACATTTTTGATAAAAAAATATTCTAAGTTTTGATAAAAAAATTTTCTATAGAAAAATTTTTGATAAAAAAATTTTCTAAGAAAAATTTTTGATAAAAAAATTTTCTATAGAAAAATTTTTGAAAAAAAATTCTAAAGAAAATTTTTTGATAAAAAAAATTTCTAGAGAAAAATTTTTGACACAAAAATGTTTGATAAAAAAATTTTCTATAGAAAAATTTTTGATAAATAAAATGAAAATAAATAAATGATAAAACCGGAAAATGTTTGTGTTTCTGTTCAAATGATCACCTTCGCTTTATGTTGATATTTGTTGGACACAATACTAATAATTCGTATTTATTCAGTCCCTCAAGTTATATATAATGTTTGGTTTTCGCTCTGTCTAGAATTAGGAATAATTCTACTGATGAGATGGCCTAACCAACCATCGAAATGCGTCGAGGAAAGGTTTCCCCACCAACATTTTTTGGTTTTATCAAACAACTATTTATTACAATAATAAATAATTGTAATAAATTGGGATCTTAGTGCAATACACTACAGTAAAACTTATTAATTAAATGTTTGATGTCCCAAAATTTTTGATAAATCTTTTTAAAAATTTTTTCATCGTAAATTTTTCTATAGAAATTTTTTTTAACGAAAATTTTTCTATAGAAAAAATTTTCTATCGAAAATTTTTTTTTAACTAAAAATTTTCCATCGAAAATTTTTCTATAGAAAATTTTCTACAGAAAAATTTTTCTATAGAAAATTTTCTAAAGAAAAATTTTCGAAAGTTTTTCTATAGAAAAATTTTTCTGTAGAAAAAATTTTCCATAGAAAATTTTTCTAAAAAAAGATGTTTGCGGAGAAACCAAATTCCTCGACGCGTTTCGATGGTTGATTAAGCCATCTCCTCAGGAGGATTATCCCCAATTTAGACAGATCGAAAACCTCGCATTATTACTAAATTTACAAACATAACTTTTAAGAATTATGTTCATAAACCAAAAGTAAAAGCGTAGATTATATTTTTTTTAACAAAAATTTTTCTACAGAAAATTTTTTTAACGAAAATTTTCTATAGAAAAATTTTTTTAGCTTAAAATTTTCCATAAAACATTTTTATAGAATATTTTTTCATTTTAAATTATTCTATAGAAAATTTGATAAATTTCCGATTATAAAATATTTAATAAAAAAAAATTGTTGATGAAAAAATTTTTTTATGGAAATATTTTTCTATATAGAACATTTGTTTAACGAAAGTTTTTCTGTAGAAACATTTTTTTATCTAAAATTTTTTTGTAGAAAAATTTTTTTATCTAAAATTTTTCTGTAGGAAAATTTTTTTATCGAAAATTGTTCCATAGAAAAATATTTCTGTCGGAAATTTAAAGAAGGCATAATTTTCAGCGAAAATTAGAAAAAATTTTTTATAGAAAATTTGTTCATCTAAAGTATTTCTATAAAAAATTTGGTAAATTTTCGATCATAAAAAAATTGATAAAAAAAAATTGTTTATAGAAAATTTTCAATAAAAAATATTTTCTTTAGAAAAATTTTTCTAAAGAATAATTTACGATAATAAAATTTTTCTATGGATAAAAAAAATTTTATAAAAAATTTTTTTTATTAAATTTTTTAGAATAAAAAATTTATCAAATTTTCTTTAAAAACATTTTCTATAGAAACATTTTTGGTAAAAAAATGTGTCTTTAGAAAAATTTTCCTTTAAAAAAAATTTCTACAGAAATATTTTTCTGTTAAAAAATTTTCCATGGAAAAATTTTTGATTAAAAAATTTTCAAAAGAAGACCTTTTGATAAAAAAATTTGGTATAGAAAAATTTTTGGTAAAAAAATTTGTCTTTAGAAAAATTTTCCTATAGGAAAATTTTCTATAGAAATATTTAAAAAAAATTTTTATAAAAAAATTTTTTTATTAAATTTTTTAGAATAAAAAATTTATCAAATTTTCTTTAAAAAAATTTTCTATAGAAACAGTTTTGGTAAAAAAATTTATCTTTAGAAAAATTTTCCTTTAAAAAAATTTTCTACAGAAATATTTTTCTGTTAAAAAATTTTCCATGGAAAAATTTTTGATTAAAAAATTTTCAAAAGAAGACCTTTTGATAAAAAAATTTGCTATAGAAAAATTTTTGGTAAAAAAATTTGTCTTTAGAAAAATTCTCCTGTAGGAAAATTTTCTATAGAAATATTTAAAAAAAAAAATTTTATAAAAAAAATTTTTTATTAAATTTTTTAGAATAAAAAATTTATCAAATTTTCTTTAAAAAAATTTTCTATAGAAACATTTTTGGTAAAAAAATTTATCTTTTTTTTATTTTGTAATTTTTATCGACCTTTTGGTAATTTATTTTTTCAATATTTCCTATAGTTACCTATAGACAGGCTTTCAAGGTCTATTTCTTTAGATTTGAATAAAAGACTATTTCATCATTTTTATCTTTAGAAAAATTTTCCTTTAAAAAAATTTTGTACAGAAATATTTTTTTGTTAAAAAATTTTCCATGGAAAAATTTTGGATTAAAAAATTTTCAAAAGAAGACCTTTTGATAAAAAAATTTGCTATAGAAAAATTTTTGGTACAAAAATTTGTCTTTAGAAAAATTTTCCTGTAGGAAAATTTTCTATAGAAAAATTTTCCTGTAGGAAAATTTTCTATAGAAAAATTTTCCTGTAGGAAAATTTTCTATAGAAATATTTTTCTATTAAAAAATTTTCCATGGAAAAATTTTTGATGAAAAAATTTTCAATAGAAAACTTTTTTCTAAAAAAAAATTCTATAGAAACATTTTTGTTAAAAAATTTTTGATAAAAAAATTTTTTTTAGAAAAATTTTTGATAAAAAATTTTTTTAGAAAAACTTTTGGCAAAAAAATTTTTTTAGAAAAATTTTGAAAAAAAATTTTTTTTTAGAAAAATTTTGGAAAAAAAAATTTTTTTAGAAAAAATTTTTGATAAAAAATTTTTTAGAAAAATTTTTGATAAAAAAATTTTTTAGAAAAATTTTTGATAAAAAAATTTTTTAGAAAAATTTTTGATAAAAAAATTTTTTAGAAAAATTTTTGATAAAAAATTTTTTAGAAAAATTTTTGATAAAAAAATTTACATAGAAAAATTTTTGATAAGAAAATTTACATAGAAAAATTTTTGATAAAAAATTTTTTTTCTAGGAAAATTTTTGACAAGAAAATTTTTTATAGGATAATAGAAAATTTTTTGTTAAAAAAATTTTTTTTAGCGAAATTTTTTCATCGAAGATTTTTTTATATAAAATCGTTGAAAATTTTTCTATAGAAAAATTTTTTATTTATTTAATATTTTATGTTTCCTCTTTGAAAGCAGAAATTCTTAAATTGTGTGAATATTTTTTTTTATAATTTTCGATTTATTTCACAAAATCTCAACAAATGTCCTTACAGATGTTTGTAAAATAAATGGTATAAAAAACACTTGAATATTTTTTCGTGATCTCTTTCTGCACGAAAACAATAAATAATACATCATCAATATTCATAAAATGAAATACAAAAAAATAATTCATTTGGAAAGCAACAGCAGCCGATTCAAAAGTATAACAAATCATGGCATCTTAACAAACAATTCAGATCATTCATTCAATTATTCATTCATCCATTCGTTGAACCATTTATCGATCAAACGATCGATCGTGTTATTTTTTTTACTTCATTCAGTTCCTTTCTTTTACTCACAATTGATCGATTCATAACTCTTTTGTTTAGCTGTTATTGTCTTTTTATAAAGTCGTTCATTCACATCAAATCGACGCACTTGAAAAGTTGAAGAAGTGGAAGAAAACGGAGTTAAGTTGAGTTGACTTGACTTTACAAACTCATTGATTCGTTCACCTGTTGTGGTTCATGTGTCCAATTGTATCCTCATCATGTTTATTCTTCATCTGTTATTTTTGTATTATTTCTTTTTTTTTTGCTTAAAATGCTACTTAAGCAGCAATTATTGTTATTTTATAACTAAAGCTATTGTTATACTTTTTATTCCTCAGCTATTATTTATGATTCTTATTGTTTGAGATATATCAAGACAGCAAAATATTTAATACTGACAATCTGTCTTGGGTTAAAGATATTGTTGGTACTGTTTAGATGATAATGATGATGATCATGATGTTCATATTTATTTTCCT